>CM060918.1:294113468-294738468 GCA_030737875.1 Allium sativum | reverse complement strand
GAACTTATTCAGAAACTACCTAAATACTCTGCTCATCAAATCCACAAAATACATGAGTGCATTTGTCAACCCAAAAGGTATGACTAGCCACTCAAAGAATCCATCAGGAGTTCAGAAAGCGGTCTTGTCTATACTGTCCTCGACCACGCTTAACTAATGAAATCCCGTGGCCAAGTCTAACTACGAGAAAATAGATGCGCCAACAAGCTGGTCAAACAGATCGTCAATCCTCAGAAATGAGTGCCTATTTTTCTTGGTGATCTTATTCAACTTTCTGTAATCCACACATAGGCAAAGTGAGCCATCCACCATAGTTGCGAAGACGACTGGAGCACCCCATTCTAATATACTTCGCCTAATAAACCCCGTCTCAAGAAGCTCCCCTACTTGCTTGCTAAGCTCCCTCCTTTCCTTAGGAGTCATGTGGCGCACATGCAATGCGACTGGCTTCGCATTATCCACCAAGTATGTCCGGGAATCAATCCCACGCCTCAGAGCTAAGCCCCTAACCTCATCAAAATCATCCAGATACTCATATACTGTAGGTACAATTGCAAATCATCGGAAGAACCATCAAGTAATTCTAGGAAACTAAGCATGACAGATCCCCTAGGATCATAGGAAATCTCGAGAGTCCTCCCACGGCAAGTCAAAAGTCTAATGACCCTCCTCTCATAGTCTAAGAAGGCACCATACATGGCTAGCCAATCCATCCCTAGAATCAAACCGTATCCCATAAAACCAAGCATATATGCATCACATTTGAACTCGACGCCCAACATATATATCCTCAAACCCTGCATATCATAGGAAGATGAGTCGTGCCCCCAATGGGGTTTGAGACAATAACGGGATCAGAAACAATACTAGTACGAAGGTGCAGAGACTCAACCACAGAATCGGATATAAAAGAATGAGAAGCGCCTGAATCAAAAAGATTCCTAACTGGATGGTCGGAAAGGAAAATCAAACCTTCAACAGAAACTTTCCTACCTCTGTCCGGTCCGCTAGCCTCGAGAGCATACACCTGCCCTCCAGAAGATCATGTCCTTTGCCTATGTCTTTATTTCTTCGGGCGTTCCTTACTATAGTGTCCAGCTTCACCACAGCTGAAATAAGCATTCTTACTTTTTCTGCAATCCTTGACCACATGACCCAAGCTCCCACATCATAACATTTCTTCTTATTCTGAGCCTTATTGTTCTTTCCATCTTTCTTTTACTGTTCTTTCTTGGGCCATACTTTCTTGTTTTGCGTCTCATCGGTCTTGACCTCTTTCTTCTCATACTTACCCTCTTCATGCATTAATGCCATGTCAACAAGTCTTTCAAAAGTTGCTCCTATAGGTATATGAGATAATGCCAATGCTTGGAAAGGTTGATTCAACCCTCTCGCAAACCTTAAAGCTTTCTAGTGCGGTGTATTCACCAGTTCCAGACCAAACCTTGTCAGCTGATTGAACTTATTGACATGCTCTTTAACAGACATACTTCCTTGCTTAAGTGCCCAGAATCTCTCCATTTTCATACTCTCTTCTACCTGAGAAAGAAAGTTCGCCTCGAATCTCTATCGGAAATCATCCCAATTATCTACTGGACGCCCACTTCCCACCAAAACAAAGCCTCATCCTTAAGCTGCCATATGACCAACTGTATCTACCTACGGTCGTCGACCTCAAAAAGTCCAAACAAGGTCTCTGTCTCTCACAGCCAATTCCATGCTTCTACAAAGCTTTCGGTTCCATGGAATGATTTTCCTCTCATAGAACAAAATTCCATGCATATCTTAGAGAAATTATCCGCTCGCGAGGGAGGAGAAACAATAGCTGCAGCTAGCGGAGGGGAGTCCCCTTGGCCTCCAGCTGGCATCGTAGCCTCAAGATACCTACGGAACCAAGCCAGTATCTGAATTCCCTCGGGAGGATTCAGTTCCCCAGACATGCTGAAAAGGAAAGGAAAAGGGATTCAAATAGAGAATCGAAAGATATTTCATATGGCTTAGGGTATATGTTTTTCAAAAATAGAATTTTCTTTGAAAATACTTTGCTTTTGAAATCAATTTTCCAAACTTTTATTTGATCTTGTAACCTTCAGCTATGATACCAAATATGACACCCCACGTCCGTTAATGTCACTCTTTATCAGAATGCATTAAGTTCTATGAAGCGTTATAGGTAAACAGAAACAGAATCTCATAACACAAATATATAAAATAGCAGCGGAAATTTAAAACTTTATTTTTCAACAGAAAACATCGTGGTTTCAAAATCCGGTTACAACATCAAACTAAAATACTAGAACAAAATACATCAAATAAAAACATTTGTCTTGCGCTAAAAATCATCATAGTACAGAAATGAAAAACATAATCCCCATAAGTAGGCATAAACAAGTAGACAAGTAGTCAAAGCGATACATCAAAGCAGATCCCGATCAAAGCAGAAACAGAAGAGAGAGAAAGTCCCAATCACACCTGAGCGCTCCCACCCTGAGAACCTAGGGGGAAAGGAAAGAGAGAAAAGGATACAAAACGGGTCAGATGTAAAGTTTGGCAAGTCCAGTGACTTTTAGCATATAAAGAAGTAAAAGTATCAAGACATTAAAATAAACAAGATGAGAGATAACTGTAATATATAACAGGTGCAAACAGGATTGACGGGGTAAACAGAATAAACAGGATTTACATGCTTCTCAACTACTTTCTCTGCACTAATACTATTATACTAGATTAAGTGTTTTCCGATTACATAAAAGAAATAGAATGATCCCAACAGAAATATAATGGTAGACTTAGTTGTAATTCTAGTAACGGGTTTTACCCCCAAATAGAAATAACAGGTACCCCAGTAGAAATAATGGGTGTTACTCCAAACAAAAATAACGGGTTCCTAAATAGGAAGGACTAGATGTTCCCTAATTACTACCCCAAGCGATTTGCTCCCTAACACGTAAATACCCTACATTGTCCCCATAGTAGGGTATATTACTTCCTATAGTGGCAACCTACAGAAGGACATAGACCTATTTACGGGAATTACTGCAGCTTATTTTCCCAGCCAAGCCGGACCCATGCCCGCACATGACCCCATTGGGACGTGCCATCAGAAAACGCCTTCCCAGATGAACCTCTTACAATTAGCTTGGTAAGCGTGCTCTGACCCCTACCTAGTGAGGGGTCCCCATTTAATACCATAATGGGTTACTGACTAATATGGGTCCTACACAACAGATGACACAAGTCACACCCCTAAACTTGTGTCCCCAATCAACTAAGATTTCGACAGGTTAAGTCTTACATCCTAACCCCCTATAAATTTAATAAGTTAAATTTTCACAAGTCAACAGTGTCCATACAACCCCAACAAATTAAATAGGTTTTCTTAACCCCCAACAGATTAAACAGGTTTACTTAACCCCAACAGATTTAACAGGTTACATAGGTAACATATAGTTTCATTAACATGTTCCACTTAATCTTTGAATTAAGCCAACAAATTTATATATTCATACACCCCAAATTACAGTCATATTCCACCATATAAGGTATGTCCCAAATTTCCCTCTTTTATTTTCATTCCAAATATTCCCTAATTTTTTCCAATTTTGTTCATACGTATGTCTCTTACGAGATTGGCCTAGGCTCGAAGGTGGCATAGGCTTATAAAATAAAAAGGGAATAAGAGAGGGAGAAGAACATAAATAGGCATATAACAACAGAAATAGGCATAAATTAACAACTGAACAACAAAGTAGGTTTATAAAAAATAATAGCAGATTTGTTTAGATATAAATCAGTTTCTTAGGCATAGGCTCAGATCCGGTTTGTCAACATGTCAAGGTTACTGTTAAATTTTTATATCTAAAAGTAACATGAACTCACGGAGATTGGATTGGAGTAAAATAAATATCTCTAATGTATGTATAGGCTGTTGTTGTAGATGATATTCTAATTCAGTCCAAGCTGAGGCAACATCTCCTTGTCTCCAACGTTTTAGGTGTAGAAAACAATAGAAATGCTGGCCTTTATATAGACTTTGTCTAACAAACCCAACAAACAAACAAGTCCAGGTTCAGAAAATGAACCTAGCAAGATCTGGGGTGTGTCGACCCCTAGGTCGACCCTACGGTTGGCACACATTATGTGGGTCGACCCATAGGTCGACCTCCTAGGTTGTGGGTCGACCCCCAACGGGTCTTATTCCTGCGTTGGTCTCCCTCTTGTCAAATTTGATTTATTTTGAATTTCTGGTTTGATTTATATATGTATATATCTTCCTTATATGTATAAAAACTTCCAACCTTTAAAACTTCTTTACACGATGTTCGTTTTATGCAAACTCGGAGTCTGTCTGAACCAAAATTCTGAGATGAACGCAATGGTATAATCTATTTTACTTAATTCCTAACATTAAATTAAGTATTATTTAGTTTATTAGTGTTCTTTAAAATTACGGGGTGTTACAAGAAAGCTTCTTAGGTGGAATGGTTCCCTCCTTTCTCAGGCGGGCAGGCTGTATCTAATCAAGTTAGTGTTGGATTCCATTGGCTCCCATGTTTTTGCGTCCATGACTCCAACTTCCTCCTTCTTCCAATATTTCTACTCCTTGGCCTCGTCCTTCTTCTGGAGGGACAAAAATTCATCTCATCGCGATCACTGGGTGGCTTGGGATGCCATTAGTCGTCCAAGGTGAGTGGGTGGTCTCAGGCTTCGGAACCCTAGAGATTTCTGCACTACGTATGGCTGCAAGCTCTGGGTAAGGTTCCACTCCCATGATTCCCTTTGGGCTTCTTTCCTTCTCGTAAGGTACCATCATTTTCAGCTAGCGGGCTACTCATGGATCCTATCTTACACAAGTGAGATGTGGAAACGGATGTAGCCGGTCAAGGTTTTTCGATGCTAATGGAGGAGGGGGCATTGGAACAGCACCGCTTTCTCCCTCCGAGCTGCTTCGGAGTCTTCTAGATCCGCTAGGCTCCAAAGTTTTGACTTTATATGGGACTCTCGATCTCCCCTCATGGTTTCTATTCTTATGTGGAAAATCCTGCATAATGGTTTACCACTGGAAGCGAACCTTAGGAAGATTGGGATCCCTACCATTTCTTGCTGCAGAGTTGTCGACCTGGAGAAGTGGAATCTTCTAGCCACCTCTTCTTCGCCGGCCTTTGTGCTAGGCCTGTTTGGTTCTATTTCTGAAAACAAGTTGGTATCCAAGGTAACGCCGCTCCGATTTTCGGCCTCCTTCATCTCTGGTAGGATGGTAATTCTGGCTATTCGGCTTCGGTTTATCCTTTTCCATATGATCCCCTGCCTGATTTGTTGGCACCTTTGGTGTGCAAGGAACAAGGCTGTTTTTATGATATTCCAATGAACTCAGCTTCAATCATTGGCCGAGTGAAGAGTGATGTCTTCCTTGCTTTTCGAGGTAGGCCTTTCAGAGGTGCTATTACTGCTTGCTCAAGAAGATTAGATCGCCTTTTCAATGTTTTTTTAGGGTCCTTACCTGGAGTTGGGTGGGTTTGGATCAACATGGCTCGGTGGCATGCGTGTTGTCTCCTCTTAGGTGTCTTCCTCTCCCTTCCCCCCTTTTATATGATCTTTTCGCTTAAGTGTAGGGTATGGATTTCAGGTATATTGGCTCATGTTAATTTCAAGCATTGGATTGCGTGGGAGCACACTGGATAAGGATATGGGAAGAATCTTTAGCCCATTTATGTTCAGATTCTTAGCTTCTCTTGGATGTGGTCATTATGTAGATCAGGAGCCTTGCTTGTTCTTCCTATTTTGCGCCTCTTCCGCTGTCCGGCTAGAGCTCGTTGTTTCTTTTCGTTCGCTTTTTGTGTGAGTGGGGCCTTTTGTATAGTTTTGGTTCCTTTGGGTGTCTGTTTGCTTTTGCTTTTACGGCTACTAGTTCTTCTGGTAGTCCATTTTTTGTATGCCATTAGAGATTGGCTATTATCTCCTTTTTGGTGTGTGTGTGTGTGTGTATATATATATTTCTTTTTAAAAAAAATATTAGTTTTGAAGATATTTGAAGTTGGTAGAAGAGTTTCCAAAATGAAAAAATAATGTTGAAGAGATTTGAAGTAGGTGAAACAACTAAGTAATGTGTGTTGTCAAGTCAGCTTTTTCCATATCGGCTTTAATCATTTCGTACTCCATTTTATGGCAGAGTTTAGTCAAATTAGTTGTTTCGAAACATCTTTATTTGGTGTATGGTCAAATCAATTGTTTCGAAACAGCTTTATTAAGTGTGTGGTCAATTCATCTTCACTCAGCCAAAGCTTTATCATCTAATGTGTGTTGTTTCGAAATAGCTTTATGCACCCTTTTTTGGTTCCCTTGCTTACTTGGCACTTTCCTTTGGCCAACTTTATCAAATTAATTCTAATTTTTTATGGTAGTCAAATCATCTTTATGTCAGAGTGTGGTCTAATCTACTTTTCGGAGCCAACTTTATTTAGTGTACTATGTCTGAATGTGATCATTTCTACTGTTTGATATAACTTTATTCAGTGAGTGGTCACTTCATCTTCACTCAACCAAAGTGTTTTTGGTTATAGACATCGATATTAATCAATATTAATATCAATGTAATAAACAAAACCATCTTTTCCACATAAAATTTAATCGGCTCGTACACCATTTTATGGCAGAGAGTAGTCAAATCAGCTTTTCCACATCAGATTTATGAAAGAGTCCGGTCTAATCTACTATTCTGAACCAGCTTTATTCGGTGTACTATGTCTGAGTATAGGCAATTCTACTGTTTGGAACAGCTTTATTCAGTGAGTGGTCATTTCATCTTCACTTAACCAAAGTGTTTTTGGCTGTAAACATTGATATTAATCAATATTAACATAATTTTGGTTTAGTGTTTAGTCCAGTTATACAATTATAGGCATTGATATAAGCATACAAATTTAGTAAACAAACCCATGTTCTAAGACAAAAACATACAATACTTCATATTTATCTTCCAAGTTCTACAATCACATAAACACAGAAACAATAATTCAAACTCATATTCGAAATACTACTACAATAACAAATAATAGGATCACTACTAGTTACGGTTAAATTGCAAGTTTTCTAGGAGTTGTTTGAGACATCTAGTTTCTTCTTCCAGCTCATTCGCATATGTTATACCACTTGGACACTGTTAGCCTGCTTTGTGACCAGGCTACCCAAAGCAAAGATCATGTCGACACACTTTTTGGCAAATGCTGTCATATATGCAATCTCTGGATAACATCACTCTCCGCCATTGGAAGCATCATCAGAAGATACAGGGCAGTTTGGTTAAAATCACAACATCAGTATAAATTGGACTAAAACCCCTATCAAACGACCTCATTTGGATCTAAACACACTTGTAGCCCTCTGAATTAGCTTCAAGTAGAGCTTTCGTTTGGTCCAATCAGCCTTACGGTTTGGAAGTTATGTCTGTTTCCGTGAACGCATGCAGAAATATGAAAAACATGGATTTCGGCATTTTTGAAGACCGGTTCGTGAGCACCCCCTGGGGGCGGATCGTGACCACCCCCTAGGGGCGGATCGTGACCACCCCTAGGGTCGGATCGTGACCACCCCATGGGGTTGGATCATGACCACCCCCTAGGGTCGGTTCGTGGCCATACATGCTGACCATCACTATCACGACCATTACCAGCTCACCACCCCGGATCATGAACCGTGACCATGAACCGCGACCAGGACTCACTACTACACGTGAAGAATTTGACCTATTCTCAAGGCTATGATCACTCATGCTTTCCCGGATTAGGTGCCACGTGTCCTACCACGACCCCATCACCATGTGAGCTCTCCTACAGCTATAAATACACCTCCAGATGGCATTTTCAGAGGACTTTTGGCATCTCAACATCCATGGCTGCCAAGGCTAATACTTCCCCATGAATAACCACCATCTTCCTCAATAAAATCAATGAATTCAGAGAGAAATATTCATTGAATTCGAATGATTGAGAGACAATCTTTATTGTAATTGTAATATGTGAATGAAATGAGAAAATATGAAGTGGACGTAGGCTCGTTAACGCCGAACCACTATAAAAATCCTATTGCCTTGCTTTTTATCTTATTTTTCAATTATTTCTTCATGTCCTATGCTCTAAATACGACAATTTGAGTGTTAGGACAATTTTTTGGTCTAACATTTTGGTGCTTTCACTGAGAAATGAATTCTCAGCCTATCGGATTGTTACTCTATTATTTGAAATTGAAAGTCTGAAGAAAACAGACTGCGTTTCTACCATTTTTGAAGATTTTAGTGATTCTAGTAAAATCAGAACTTCACGGCTCCTAAAAGAAGTAAGAAAACGCAAGCTTCCCGAGCGAATGAGGAGCGAACAGATGGTTTGCAGGGGCATATCGAAGGGTTCGTGAACAGGGCTCATGATGAAGGGCCATGGAACTGATTCGTGATGATGGCTCGTGGCTCGTGATGATGGCTCGTGGAACGTACAAACACGTATAACCCGCTCGTGAAGACATTCAATCAGCTCGTGAAAAGTCCATTAAATCAGCTCATGAGGGCATATTCAACTGGCACGTGGAGGCATACCCGACCCGATCCCAAGAAGCAGTGAAATTATAGTGCGGATCGAATCTGGAGCAACTACTATGACCCAAAGGCACAGGGTCTTCATGACCCGATCTGCAGATGCGCTCAGCTCCACGCAGAGAGGTCTGAACCACGAACCAGTGACACCTCCACGATCCGACCTGGACCAAGTGTTGGACCACGATCCGAAGGAACTCAGCGAATCAACCTGGGTCTAAATAGCTATCACGAACCAAAGAGGATACGAAATTGAAGTTGTTATCCGAACCACGAACCAGAGGACAGTAGTGAACCGCGACCCAGAAAAACGATGACGAACAAGGGTCACGACCCGATCCGGAAAAGTGACAGTTTTTGGAAAAAATACAATTTTTAGATCATTTCAGAAAAGGCTCCATCGTCCAAAATTGAAAAAATCGTGCGTTGCCCACATTTTTACGAATCGCCGCTGGGACTGTGGGGCCCCAGACCCCCACCGGCGCTGCGCCCGGGCCCGCTGACGGCCTCGCCTTCGGCTCGGAGTACTTTTTTGTCCTGCAATAATCATTAAGGCTTATCAACCAAGATTCAGTAGATAGTCTGGGGAAATCAACAGCAAATTGGCAACGACGGGAATTCTTCCTAGAGCCATCACACCTATTTATTGATGTTATTCAATATGAGGAGCTATTGAAAAGATTTGACATGCTGGATACGACAATATACGAGATAACGATTGTCTCGTAGCAACCTCTTCTCCCAGAGTTCTGATGATGTATTGATTTCACCAAAGCAACTGATGTTTTCCATGAACGAGTAGTAATCACCTGGTTTACATGACTTAAACCTATCCGATGGGTGGGGTCCCAGATGGTATTAACATGTAACCGTCCAGGTAGTACTCTGAAGACTCGGATGATCATAGCAACGATGACTCGCAATGACAAGATACTAGAAAGTGACTAAGGATTATTACAAATCTATTGCATTTAAGATTATCTGATCAAGGTCTCGACCAACCAGCTCCAACAGAATTCAGAGCCTGCATTGCACCCTATTGCCTATTGCTAAATATCCCAACCGAAGATGGAGTGGGAATGGTCTATGGTGACCAAGTTATTGGAGAAGCTGAATATTTGGCTAGAATATGCTACACAACACAGATGGCATGAGACCCAAAGACACTTCCCCTCCAGATGAAATAGAGTGTGAAGGAGGTGTCGATATTGTGAATAAAGGGAGCATTACTAAAGGAATTGCCCGTTGATCTGCCCGAAGACATGGACCCCAAAGAGGATGGTGATTCAGATGTAGAAGGGTGACATCTAATGATGCAACTGTGCATGTTCCGATTGTTGACGCTGACTTGAATAAGGTCTTGAAATCGAATCTCATTTAGACCTCTTCTGAACGAGGGAACTGACATGCTTTTTACAGGCGAGCCTGGATGTGTTCACTTGGACCTATGCTGATACTCGCGGGATTTTACCATAGGTTATGAGTCACTTGTCAAGTATAAAACTAAAGTGTGCCCCTGTCAAGCAAATAAGGCGTATGAGAGCATCTGTCTTGAAGTGAGATGCCACACATCCCGCTTGGATATCAAATCCCGTCCTCGTCAAGAATGCTAATGGAAAATGGCGCACATGCATTTATTTTTCAGATTTGGACAAAGTTCACCCAAAAGGAAGATTCCCATCACTCAGAATTGACCGGCTTGTGGATTCAATGACTGGACACGAACGTCTCCCTCATATGGATATGTGCGCAAGTTACAACCATATTTTTATGCATATGCCTGATCATGAATAAACTTGTTTTATCATGGACCTTGAACTGTACTATTATATGGAGCTGCCATTCAGACTGAAGAATGCTGGGGCAACATATAAACACTTACTGAATTGTATGGTCCACAGCCGTAGTGAAAGGCCCATGAAAGTCCATATATGTGATGCAATTGTGGAGTCCAAGTGATCAACCTACTACATTTCAAGTCTTACAGAGATGTTTAACATCTAAAATGAAGCTACACCCTTTGAAGTGCTCGTTTGGCGTTGCATCAGGAAAGCTTCCTGGCCTCATAGTTAGCTCACATGGAATAGAAATCAACCCTGATCAAATTGCAATGATCATAAACATCCATGAACAACAAAGAATTAAAGTTGTCTGACGCTTGACAGGAAAGTTGGCACCACTTACACGTAATGAGGAAAAAATCCAGGAACTAGTCTATAATGTGAGCAAGAAGGTCGCTGTGGTAGAGCGCAACTACCCAAAAATCGAAAGGATCGACTATAACTCGCTAATTACTCTGAAAAATATTCCCTACTACTTCCAAGTTCATCTGATTGTTATGTGCACTTGTGAGCCGCTGCGATAGGACATGTTGCGACCTGATGCATCTGAAAAGTTGCTCGAACGAGACATAGAGATGAACTAGTTTGATCTCAATTCCCTCCCAAAGAAGTCCGTACAGGGGCAAGCATTAGCCAACTTCATCGCTGAATGTACCATTCCCGAAGAGGATATGTTAGATGAAGAAAATGGCCCCTCGGAATGAAAGACGAAATCAAGCATCTGGAAACTGTATATAGAAGGTATAAGAAATGATCGACGATCCAATGTCGGAGTTTTTGCAGATAACCCCCGAAGGGCGGCTTGAAAGGTATTCCAGTCGAAGAAATCACAACTCACAGCTTACCTAGAACTAGTAGAAGAGCTGTTGGATGGATTGGAACGTTACAACATACCTCATATTCCGCACATAGAAGGTCAGAAGGCATATAACCTGACCAAGTTAGAAGGTTCCGACAATCCAGAAAAGACGGAGATGATCCCCATCAAAACACTATAAAATCCAACATTTGATCAGATGGAAGTTGATCTAATATTGGGTACCGAGCCCCAGAAGGAGTCATAGACAATCCCCGTAAAGACCTTCCTGCAGCACAGAATGTTTCTGGCAAGAGGAGGTGAAAGGTGAACCATCGTTCGTTGTATCTAGAAGATATGACATGCATGGCGACATTGCTAATTTCCCTTGGAAGGTTGTCCCAAGACAGACACGAACAAGTCCCATTGCTGAATCACCGCCCTAAGTGATTCAATAAAATCACTAATTAGTCACTCGTTAGATGGGAGATGTACATGAATGAAACTTCTGGTGAACGGCGTTTTGAAGCTAGAAAGCGAAGATTCACAGTTCCACTCCTTTCATCAGTTATCTGTCAAGTAACCCATGCCCCAAACGGAGTGGCAACTAGAGATCGAGCATAGATTGCTCATGAATACATCATCTAATTCAAAGACGATACATTAAACGCTTGCATGACCAATTGCCTTAGTATTGCCTAAAAGTTAGCAAGTTGAAAGTTTAGAATGCTCACTCCCGAAAGCTGATTGATTGTTTGCGCACCAACCCTTGTCCCGATATGGAATCGAAGGCCCATCAGCAAATCTATGAGATATGACTAACCCACCAGCTGCAATATCCTATTTTCTAGCACAGAAAGTGCAAAAGTTTCTATAAGCATAAATCCATTGTTCTCATGCCAATTGCCATCCAAACACCAATGCGATGGTGTGCTTCCATTAGCGGTACAGTCGCGATTTCTTGACACTCTATCCTTACCCTCAGCATGGTGGCAAAAAGGTGATTCAAAGGAGATGCGACCTCATCAATCGCTTATGATATTTACGTAACCGCCTTTACCATCTCAAGATCCCGATCAAGATCTATTCATTCTTGGGACCGCCGCCCCGCAATAATTTGAAAAGATATTCATGATCAGCTTAAGATTCTGGCATCCATCCCGTGGTAGAGACAGGATAAGGTAGAGTAAACCGGAAAAGAGCATGCAATTCCAATTCCCTCTCAGAATGATATTCATTCCTCTAACAGGACTACTTTTTGACCATAAATCTTATATTTACATTCTTTATGAGTTGTCGATGTAATTAACTAAAAAAAAATTATATATGGATTGTGTAGGTACCTCAGATCTAGTACCGATCAGACTTTTAACACCCACGTATCGAGTTATGGAGCACTGCTATAACGGGCCCGACTGGACTGCTCGTTTGCAAAGTCGCGCCCCCGCGTCTAAGGAAAGTTTTATAACTCAAAGTGGATCTGAGATGACCATCTGATCCCTGGCTCACACGTGGCAGACCACAAGACAATTGTACATAAATCATTGAATTGCAAAGTCGGAGTCCGACTCCAGATGGACATGGTGTGACCATCTATATATAGCTCGATCCTATCCTCGATGCCACCAGATTACATGAACCCCGATACGGGGGGCAGCAGTACCCATTGATATTCTTATTTTCCAATCATGAAATTTGCTTTTACATGCCTCTTGAGTTATTGACATGACTAACTCATATGATATGAATGATGCAGGTACCCGGAGTTTGGTGCCAACTACTCCTCCCATAGATTGTTTGGAGGAACGGAAAGCCTTGGCAAACGTTTCCCAACTGTTTGACTGACTGATGCTATCCACAGAGCTTGGATAGAAATATAAACCTAGGATGCGTGTGACCCGACCACTTGTCCGAAAAGCTCCATTCGCCAGAGTGAAGCATGGAGCATGGACCAGAACCGATGTCTAGAACGACACCCGAAACGGCAGAGTCCCACTCTTTGAACTAGAGTGTAGAAGGAACACCGGGGCGAATGATATGACCGTTCGCCTGAACCACTCTAACTCTCATGATTCGAGAGAGTGTATAAAGGACTAGAGAGAATGTCCATGAGGCGTAAAGGTGCACAATGACTAAAACCGCCTCGAAATACACTCCACCCCACTGAAGGATCGGTAGAGTATAAAGACGCTAGAGACTTAGCGCCCCTGAACTTCTGCCCCGCTGAAGGATCGGTGAGCAGACTAAGAACCAAGCTCGAACTCTAACCCGCTGAAGGATCGGGAGAGTATAAAGGTGATAGACACTTAGCGCCACAAGAACTCTTACCCCACTGAAGGATCGGAAGAGTATAAAGGCATGATGACACATGCCACTCAAGGGCTCCTATCCTGTTACACGACTGGGAAAAAGAATGAAAGCTGAGCCCGAATCCTCCATGTCCGAACATGGAGGCAACACAGTTATGGCCTTAATCAATCCTCAACAAGCCCTGGCCAGGCACTAAATTAATGATTGATTGGGGGCATACCCATGCATACATACTACTTTAGTGCATTTTCATTTATAGTTGCATTGATAACTTATATTTTTTCACAAACTATTTGCTTATTTGCTTTTGGAATGCTCGTAGGTGCAGGATAATGCGAAAGAAACAAAATTTCATTTACCAAGTACGGGTTCATAGAACAAAGCTAAACAAAACGAGAGGGCCGCACTCGCAACAACAATAACAGACCAGTAGAAAGCAACTAAAGGGGGACGTGCACGAAGCAGACACCAATACCCATTGCTAGACTTCCTACACAACTCAAGGCGGCGACCGAAAGGAAGCCTTGAGAGTAAATTATTCAATAACATGTCATGCGACTTAATATTCGTGGCTGGGAAGGACCCAGTGAAGCCCTGGGATTTTTGGATTTCTATCCGGCCTTAATACGATCATGAGCGGTCGTTGGTTTTTTGGTCATAATACGATCTGGCACGATCGTGGCATTCAGGATTAAAGATTTCCCCAACTATCCAGAATATGCCATCCTTTGTCTAAATTTGAAAGGGAATTAATCCGACTATCTGTCTTATGCCATTACCCCTGAACTGGGGGCATAACCATTGAAAATATTCACAAACGGCATAGCTTACGTGCTTGTATTTAACTTATGTTGTGATCTTTACAGGCCCCTTGAGGTCCATGAAACGGATGCAAAGAGAATGTCCATTTGCTAGTTCAAACTTACTTCCAGACTAGAAAGTTCAGATAAGGCTGGGCATATCCTATGCAGCAATTAGGGCCTGGATAGGAGATAAGACATTAGCATGGACCGAGTACCAACATATCGATTTTCACCTAACTCGACTCTTGGTGCGAGGAGTGAATATAAATCCAGAGAAGATATGAATTCGAACCCTGCTACTCAGAACAAACCCACGAGGATGGGGGCACAGAATATGAGCCTCAAGCAGTATAGTTTAACTATTCGATGCCTCCATTCCTAGTTGAGTGATAGAAGTCTGATTGATGGCTACTGCACATGTGGATGACAAGAAGCCCGAGGCCGATCTTCACTTATTTCAAGACTTTGCGCTGGGGGGATCAACGACAATTGAAAGGCCAAGCAACAATCATTAATTCGCTAAAAATGATAAAATCGAAGTTCAAGCAATGACGAACTTGGCTCGGCCAGATAACAACCATCATCTCGGATTGAACACAAACCAATCAGCAGGCGTGCATCATGTGGCTTCGATTCAGAACATCATGGATGGAAACATGGTCAATATAACAACTACTTGCAACATCCTAGATAAGAATGCAAGAATTATAACAAAACTCAGGTTATGCATGACTAGCTTTAGCTCCAACTCGAATGGATACTCGAGCGATATTTCACACTCATCTCCAAGCAAGAATGTGACAATTCGAAGATCAGGAACCCGGTCGGGTCGAATAACTCGAATTATGACCCGGGGGAAATATCGAAGCAGAAACAAGAACTTAACAAAGACCCCCTTTGTAATCTCAGATTCAATGCTAGGGGCACCAGCCATGATACTGACAATATGCAGCAATTCTTTGATGGCAACCTGCTTGCCAGTTTGATTCGGCGCCTCTCGAGAGGCGCCGCTTCTCAAGATGATATGGATAACGACAATCACAACCCTTACATATAGTACTCAGGATCCCCTGTTATTCCCCCAGATTTTTTAATTTTCTCTGTAATGAGATTTTCTCAGAAACTTTGATGAATTCAACCCTGAGGTGGACATACTTCCATGACAAGAAGGTGTTAACATCGAGAAGAAGGACCAAGATGCTTTTCCGACTACAGAATGGAGCACCTTCCAACTCCTGAAACGATAAGGACAAAGGAAAAGCCCTAGAAAAAGAATGATAAGAATGTGCAGTTCCAAAAAGAATCTATACCACTTATCGAGCCCATGATCTTGTTTGTCAAGATCAATTGAACCGAGCATGAGAAAGAGACTCAACAAGACTGTGACGACCATTTCGGGTTATGATGAAGCACGAACGGAGGGGCCCAACTAACTTCACAATGACATCCATCCACTCGCATTTAACAAGATTACTTAACTCCACAACTGACCCAATAGTAGTAACCGAGTCCGTTGACGCCCGAAGAGGCAATCCTCACTATCTGATTAAAGAGAAAAGATGTTATCAAAGCGAGTGTAATTCGACCATTTGCGTATACCACACAAAATTTTGCTGACTCGAGAGAGAACACATAATGACTTGGGTTTGCTAAGTTTATTGAACCTGCAACTCTTACCCGATGCAGCGATAAGAAGTATAATGGCTTAAAGGTTGGATGTCTGGTTGACTTAACTCAACCCTCATCGAGGCTGGGGGCATAAGCCCTGAGTTCGCTTGCTTTTGATGGCACTAAGGGAACGAGCGTTAATTCACGGACTGACTGTAAAGACAACCCTGGCTTGGAGCAAGATTCAAGACATGTACAATATGCCTCTGGAGTATGACCCGATTCATCTTCCCCGACCAAGAAAGCTAGCTTGCGGATCAAATGTGAATTTAAAGACTCAAAATACACGGAATGGAAGTTGTAACAAATTCCTCCACTACCTTACGATAGTGACGATCGTACGAGCACTAGTTCACATGATTTCAACTGCATCTCTTACTGACTTGCATGTGATTATTGAATTACGAAATGATCCAGAGTGATTGTGGATTCCCTAAAATACGGCCCAATACAACCGTGGATTCTTTATTTGTGTTGACATGATCCGGAGTGATCGTAGCTTTTGGGATCCGTATTGTTACGATTTGATGCTATCGTGGAGCCCTATATTAATATCCTGATGCCAGGATAGTTTAAAGCTGAGTACAGATGACAAATTCATATGATGATTCTAGTGTGCTCCATCCCAACTGTCCATATGTTAGCTCAGAGCCCAAAGATCCTAGCATCGCCCCATGACTTAGATGGCTACTTCATACATCGACTCGTACATAAGAGAAAGTACGACTCGACAACATGCTTGGCTTAAGTAAAATGACGACGGTGTCCAACAACAACCTGTGCGTGTAGAATCATACCCGAGAGCCAACGATCTAATGTGATTTTTGATGAATGAATCAGACCTCTTGATTCGACAAGGCTTAAAACATTACTTGATTATCTCGAATACTTCTTCCATAAAACTTGGCCTGACTAGCTCCAACTGAAGCAATGCAACAGAAGGATAAATGACGCTCCAAAGAGATTTAGCTCAACACATTCAAAGCACATCTCATCTGCGATAAGATGTACTTTGGAGGGCAAAATGTTAGCCTGCTTTGTGACCAGGCTACCCAAAGCAAAGATCATGTCGACACACTTTTTGGAAAATGCTGTCATATATGGAATCTCTGGATAACATCACTCTCCGCCATTGGAAGCATCATCAGAAGACACAGGGCAGTTTGGTTAAAATCACAACATCAGTATAAACTGGACTAAAACTCCTATCAAACGACCTCATTTGGATCTAAACACATCAAATACTTGTAGCCCTCTGAATTAACTTCAAGTAGAGCTTTCATTTGGTCCAATAAGCCTTACGGTTTGGAAGTTATGTCTGTTTCCGTGAACGCATGTAGAAATATGAAAAACATGGATTTCGGCATTTTTGAAGATCGGTTCGTGAGCACCCCCTGGGGGTGGATCGTGACCACCCCCAAGGAGCGGATCGTGACCACCCCCTGGGGTCGGATCGTGACCACCCCATGGGGTCGGATCGTGACCACCCCGGGGTCGGTTATGCTGACCATCACCATCACGACCATTACAAGCTCACCACCCCGGATCACGAACCGTGACCACGAACCGTGACCAGGACCCGCTACTACACGTGAAGATTTTGACCTATTCTCAAGGCTATAATTGCTCCTACTTTCCCGGATTAGGTGTCACGTGTCCTACCACGACCCCATCACCATGTGAGCTCTCCTACAGCTATAAATACACCTCCAGAGGGCATTTTCAGAGGACTTTTGGACCCTAAACCATGGCTGCCAAGGCTAATACTTCCCCATGAATAACCACCATCTTCCTCAATAAAATCAATGAATTCAGAGAGAATAATTCATTGAATTCGAATGATTGAGAGACAATCTTTATTGTAATTGTAATATGTGAATGAAATGAGAAAATATTATGTGGACGTAGGCTTGTTAACGCCGAACCACTATTAAAATCCTGTTGTCTTGCTTTTTCTCTTATTTTTCAGTTATTTCTTTATGTCCTATGCTCTAAATACGACAATTTGAGTGTTAGGACCATTTTTTGGTCTAACAGACACAGTGGTTCGTCATTCCATTCTGCAAAATTTCTACCTTTAGGGTAAAAGAGATAAAGTAGTATTTGACGATCAATGTTTTCACCATTAGCTCTTACAACAACTTCAGCCATTTATTCAAAGTGGCAGCAAACTGGGTAAATTCAACCTCTTGTTCAATTGATGGTCGCAAAATTGGTACGTGGTCAACCTCTTGTTCTTAATGTGATTGATAAACAAGATGTTCATTCACCGATGGGACAACCGAGTATTCATTCAGTTGCGGTTGAACTTCTCCTTGAAGTGTGAGTACGTCTAGATCCGGGTATTCATGAGCAACGTTCTCATAATGTTGTTCTTGACAACCTATATTCCATTCTAGATTAATGTGATCGCTAGACTTTGGAACAGAGTGGTGGGGATTGCCAAAATTAGAGTTAAGAGATGATGACCCTGAAGGCATTGTTAAGAGAAAGAGTAATGAAGAAGTAAGAAAGTATGGATCAGAGTAATGAAGAAGTAGGTGTCAAGAAGTAGGTTAGTATTTATAAACTATATAAATACATTGGTGAATTCTCAGAATTTGCCCAAGGGCGAATTTTCAAAATTTTCCCAATCTGTACGTGGCCAAAACAGGTCTATATCTATAAATATTTCCAAAACAAGACTAAATTTGTTATAATTTTGTAGAACAAGCCTAAGCTTGATATTTTCCTAAAGTAAAACGGCAGATAGAACCATAGAAAGCTAAAGGCACTTTAGCTCAGGATGACAATTCAACTATGCTTAAAGAGAAGGGTGCTGCTTGTTAAAAGAGCAACAGATCAATTTTAGGTGTGTCTAAAAGAAACTCTTTTTCATTCTTATATTATTATTAACGACGATCGTATCTTGGAACGTTAGAGGGATGAACTCCCCAAGTAAACAAATAGATATTCCAACTGTGCTTAACGTTTATAAACCATTTATTATTTCCCTTATAGGTATAAGATGAATGTTGAAAATACTGATAGATTTTGTACAAAATTAGCTAGCAATAGGAATTTACTTCCAACAATGATTGTGGCAGTAAAGGCATAATTCTTTTATTATGGGATTCCAATATTTGGACCAATAATACACTCTACAAAGATAGTTAACTCATAGAGTGCAATTTCAAAAATATTGGTGATGCAAACATTTAAATCACTAGTGTTTATCGTAACAATATTAAAGTTGAATGAAACAATTTATGGATTAGAAGTAAAGTTTATGTCAATCTTATAAACTCCTTTGGCTTATTATTGATGATTTTAATACAATCATCCTCTCTTTTGAAAATCATGGTGGTAAAAGAATTCCTTACTCTAAATTGGATAAAGTTAACAAATTCTTATGGAAAGTGGTTTAACTGAACTACTAATCAAAAGAAATAAGTATACTTAGAGATCAGGGTTAGAGGAAAATATTCACTATAAGCTTGATAATATTCTTATAAATAGTGAATCTTCTAATATGTCCCCTATTTCGCATGTAAATTTTGGAACAAGACACTAGTAATCGTACCTATTACTCGTCATATTGTTCAAGGAAGATAATTTAAAATTTTAAAATACTCGTTTTGATTTAATAATGGTTGGATTATGGATGAGGATTATAAAAATGTTTGTAATAAAAGTAAGAATTTATCTTGTGTTGATACATAGCAATATCAATTTAGTAAGCTATTCAAAAATATTAAGAAAAATTTGAAGAACTAGAATAATAACGAAAGTCAAAATGTAACAGGTCATACCTCCGTTCGTGCAAATATTGTCCCTAACTTAGCCCCCATATAGGATTGGGGTTTTTTTCCTCAAAAGGCCTTGGCTCTATTAGGAGGTTAGGCTCCACTATTTAAGTTTCCACTTCATGCCTTATTTTCATGATATGGGACTTTTAATTCCAATTTAAAGTAAGGGATGTTACAATATCCCTCCTTTAGAGTTCAACGTCCTTGTTGGCTCATCATTCATCACCTCTCAGGCGTTATGTTCGACGTGCGAGCCACAACTCTAACTGGATATTGACTTTGATACCACCATAATAGCTCGCACCTCCATTCGTGTAGATATTGTCCCCAACTTATCCCTATTGGGAGAGAGATTTTGTTCCTCAAAAGTCCTCAGTGCTATCAGGAGGTTAGGCTCTAATATTTAAGTTTCCACTTCATGCTATATTTTCTTGATGTAGGACATTTAATTCCACTCTAAAGTAAGAGGTGTTACACAAAATAAGTCAAGTGTTAATTCTTTGAGAAAAGAAGAAAAAATTTATCAAAAAAAAAATTTGATTTAAATCCAAATGATCTTGATAGTACTATTTTTTTCATGTCAATGTAATCTGTCTAAAGATCTATATATCAATATTGTTAATATAAAGCAAAAAAGCTAGAGTAGGCGGCCTACAAAACCTGACGATTGTACAAAAAAAATCATGCCAAAATGAGTAGCACAAAGCATATGCATATCAACAATATTGGAAATAATTTTGATGATAATGGTAGTTCAACTAATATTTATGATAGAACTTCCAAGAACCAATAGATTACTTTGAGAAACCTTTTAATGTTGTATATGATACTTCTAATTTTCCTAAAGTTATTTTTAAATATAAATTAATGAAGCTACCGAAGAAATCCTGTTTGCTTCTATTACTCAAGAGGAAATTAAGTATATTATGTTTAAAGCTAAGGATGACAAAGGTCCTAATCCATATGGTTTAATGCAAAGTTTTACAAAGCTTATTCAGATAGTCTTAAATTGCAAATCTAGAAAATATAGGTGACCACAGACCTATGTCTTGATTCCCAAAAATAAAAACCCAAAAAATATAGGTGACCACAGGCATATATCTTATTGTAATTTTATCTACAATGTAATTGCTGCATTGTTAGTAATAGAACCAAATTGTTTTAACCACTTCTAATATTAAAAAATCAGAGTTCTTTTGTTCCTAGTAGATTAATATATAATAATTTTTTTACCACATGAAATGGTTTGCAATTTCAATAGTAAAACTAGTAATAAAGTGAATCTAAAAATTGATCTTCAAAAGCATATGATAAGGTTAACAGTAATTTTATAAATCATGTGATGTTAAGCTTGCGTTTCCCGAAAAATATTGAAATCTTGTATATGAATGTATTAATACTCTGCATTTTCTATCCTTATTCGCAACAAACCTAACAGTTTTGTTAAAAGTAATAAGGGTACTTAGAATGGTGACTCTGTATCTTAATACCTACTTACAGCGGTAATCGAATATTCCTTCATTCTTACGAAGATAGAGGTTATTAAAGGAAATTTACATCCTACTAATAATATTTGTCTTATTATTACTCATCTGAATCTATGCTGATGACTGAATAGTTTCCATTAAAGTTAATACTTATAGTGCTTCTATCATTAAAGGTATTTTTGTGTGTCTCTACAAGCATGTAGGTTTGCAGATAAATGAATTCAAAAACAAAGCCTATTTTAGTAAAACTGGAGAGATAAGAAAGAATTTTTGGACACTCTACATATTTCAGAAGGTAAGTTACCAATCCTTTGGTTTGCCTCTATCAACCAACCAAAGAAATACAACAACTGGTCCATTATGATTGAAAATTTTCAATAATGAATGGAAACTTAGTCAAGTAAGTTATTATTTATAACTGGTAGATTAGCACTTACCAAATATGTTATATATGATATTGTTCTTTACCGGTTGCAAATATATCACATCCTATAGAACCGGTTTCTAAATTAGAAAAAAATGTGCTAATTTTTTATGAGAGGGGGTTATTATAAAATTAGATAGGGTAAAGTTTGCAGACCAAAAGTTGAAGGGGCATGGGCCTTAGAAATTTTAAGGATTTAAATCTTATTTGTCATCTAGAACTTTTTGGAGATTTCTAAGTAAATAATCTTTATAGTCAAAATTAATGAAAAGAAAATATCTCAAAATCACAATTTCAGAAGTATTTCATCAAAAAGCAATCAGTCTAATACATGGAATCGGATTTTAAAATGTGGAGAGCAACGTAAATTACTTCTATAAAGAGTTTTCAAAGATGGTAATGGAACTAGATTATGGTTTGTGTAATGACCCCACTTTTCGATCTTTAGAAATCAACATTAATACATCTATGATATTGACATGCCAAATAACCTAGTGCTGGAAAGACAGTTAAAGGAAAAAAAGAAAAGATAGAACATAATATCATAGAGGAATGAATAATATATAATATACAACAATATGTATACAAAAGAAAACTAAGATTTTATATAAACATATCAGAGTACAATTTATAAAACAAAACTAGATAGTTATAACAACTTCTCCCTTTAAACACAGAAATCTCAATCAATGACATACATAGCGGAATAATACATAAGACGAGAATACATCTCGAATCTCCATCTCCTCTTATGGAGCTCCATGGTACCAAACGAAATTTGAAAACATACCCAATATGATTCGAGCATTATCGGAAAATAATGGCCAGGTCGGTCTGGAAAGCCAGCGTGAGAAAACTCACGTAACAGGAAACTTGTTTCCTTTAAACCAGATTCGATAGCCAATTATTAGCAATCTACTGACCTAAAGTAGTCATATACAGTCTCCCAAGAAAATCACTAAGCCTCATATAATTGATTACTTAACAATTTCGTAAGGACCCAAAAATTCACCTCTTGAAAACTCACACGAATGCCCTAAGCCATGAATTCCTAAGTGGCGAAAAGTCGGAAACTCAATGGTGAAGTAAAAAGCATAAGAATGGAACAGAAAATAATGGAATATGACTGAATCTAACATCGAATGGATAGTATATAATAATCAATTAACATTTACAGCGGAAAACATTTTTAATATAATTAAAGTTTAATCCTAGATCAGCTTTGATAGTTATAAAATCCATCCTCACAAATGCTGAAATAATAAACAATTATAAATAACACAGCGGAAAAATATAACTTTTCTCATACGTAGATAAACATATCCAGATCCTCTGGAAAGCACCAGACAATATCTATCCAAGAAAATTTTGCTCAATCCCTACGAAATGATAGTCGACTCCATGTGTCCTTAGCAAAAACCAGAAAACTACTCGGAACTGACCCGAGTGTTGAAAACACCCAAATCAGGTTTGAGAAAATACAAGCATAAGTGTAACATGCCGAAATTTTTTGACAATTTAACTACATTATATAATGAACATATTGTGATAACTTAATTAAATACTACGAATTAAGTAAAACAGACTATACCATTGCGTTCGTCTCAAAATTTTGGTCAAGATAGACATTTGGTTTGCGTAAAACGGACATCATATGAAGAAGTTATTAAGCCTTGAAGTTTGTATGCATATGATAAATATATATATAAATTAAATAAATAAATATTTAAAAAAATTCAAAACGACAAAGCGGGAAGCCAAAACGCCGAAGGGACCCTTTTGGGGTATCGACCCGAGACCCGCTGGGTCGACACTGGGGTCGACTCAGTGAGTATAGGTCGACCTATGGGTCGACCCCTGGGTCGAATTGGTTGAATGTTTCTAGACGCACGCTGTGTCCAGACTCAGGGTGCAGCGGCTATATAAAGAACTCTAAACCTAGGTTTTATTCGTTGGAAAATTAATGGTGACGGCGAGGCTCTGCTGCAACTTCAATTAAATTGCCTGTTCTTCTCCAAAATCAAGTTTGAAAAGATTCAATCGTTTCAACTATAGATCTGAGATTCAAACCAACAATTTCTCTTCTACCTTCTAAAATCCAAACACAGTGAGTTAGTTACTTTTAGATTTAAATGATTAGAAGTAAACGTGATATGACTGTGATTTGGATTTGTTATAAATCATGAATCTATGACATCCTTGAATCTTAAATATTGTCATGCTAGGTCTACCTTTTCAGATCTAATTCGTTTGTGGTTAATTTATCATGTCATGCTAGACCTACTTTTATAGATATAATTCGTTTGTGGATAATTTATCATGTCATGCTAGATCTACCTTTTTAGATCTAATTTGTTTGTGGTTAATTATCATGTCATGCTAGATCTACTTTTAGATCTAATTCGTTTGTAGTTAATTTATCATGTCATTCCAGATCTACTTTTATAGATCTAATTCGTTTGTGGATAATTTACAATGTCATGCTAGATCTACCTTTTTAGATCTAGTTCGTTTGTGGTTAGCTTATCATGTCACGTTTATGGATCTTAAACATTGTCATGCTAGATCTACCCTTATAGATCCAATTCGCTTGTGGTTAATTTATCATGTCACATTTATAGATCTTAAACATTGTCATGGTAGATCTACCCTTATAGATCTAATTCGCTTGTGGTTATTTTATCATGTCATATTTGTGAATCTTAAACTTTACCTATCATGTGGTGATTAGTTTAGATCTATCATTAATTGGACATATGAATCCTTATTTATTCATGCCTATTATGACATCCTTAGTATGTTAGATCTAGTTTCATTATCACATGCTCATTAGATCTATTTTTATATGTCCACCTTATCATTATGCCGATTACATGTTTATGTCACTTTTGATAAAATAATCACAATTGTCATCTTTCCCTTTTATTGTTTATGGCTAGGCTACTTTCTGTCTTAGACATGACGCCAAATATATGCGAATGCGTTAGTTAGGGAACGGGGGAAAACATTAGAATTGGCATAACTTAAGTGACGAATATGAATTTGGACATATAATCCATTATGAATATAATTGGGTAAATGGGCATGAACACCTATAAAGACATAGGTATAATTAATTGGTTAATAATTAAAATGCATAAGCTTACAGTAATTAGAAAACTATAATGGCATTGATGACACGAGGTTAGATTGCATTTGTGGTGGAAGTCTGCCCGGACCCGACCGGCATATCCAACAAACGCAAATGTTGAATCTAATATGAGGGGACTAAGTGCATAAATAAGAGACGAGCTAAGACACGAGGTTAGGCCCAACTTGTGGAAGAAGTCTGCTTGGACCCGACCGGCATATCCAGCATCCACAAGTTATAAGCCTAATATGGGAGGTATAGCCCATTACAACCATTTATGGACTTAGTAACGAATTGGAATACTTAACCTAGATGAATCCATAGGGATTGTATGAACATGTTAATTGGAATAGGGGTTAAGTAAACTTAGTTGAAACAGTGGATGGGTTAAGTAAATCTTGTGGCAGTGGGTAATATTTATATATATAGGCCCACAAACTTAACCTATTTTATGCTTTGGGTTATGCAACTTTGTTAAGTAAACTTGCTTGGATTGATGAGGGTTAAGTAAATCTTGTGGCGGTGGGATAATATTTACATATATATAGGCCCGACAACTTAACCTGTTTTACATGTTGGACTGTTAGGCATAACCAGTTGAAATCCTAGTAGTGGGGATGCAAACCTACGGGGAGCTTGTATCATCTTGTGTGTGGGACACGTTTCAGTCAGTAACCCATCTAGGTATCAAACGAGTACCCCGAATTAGGTCGGAGTAGGGGCACGCTTACTGGGCTGATTGTAAGAGATCCAAAACGAAGGGGCGGTGTCAACAGCATAGGAAACAAATGGAGTCATATGCATGCATGGGTCCATCTTGCCATGGGAATTAAGACGATGTGACATCGGTAGATATGGTTGTGCACAACTTGAAAATAAAGGATTGCCACTTTAGGAAGTGATACATCCTACTATGGAGCCAACACAGGGTATCTACGGAGCAGGGAGCCGATCGATCAGGGTAGTATTTAGGGTATATCTAGACTCTAATAAGTTTAGGAGTCCGTTATTGGGGCTGCCTGTGGATTGTATGGGGTTAAAACCTCTCACCAGAATACACCTAAGTCTATCGTTTCATACATGTTGCGGATCATCTCATTCTAGGTATAGTAATAGTAGTGTAGAGTAATCATTAAGGAAGCATATACCTATACTGTTTACCTTGTCATACCTGTCTTTTATGTAGTTATCTCTCTTATCCACTTTATATGCCTATCTTGCTACTTTTATTTATTTACTTGTTAAAAGTAACCGGACTCGCCAGACTTTATGTCTGACCCTTTTTGTTTCCTCTTCTTCTTATGTCCCCCCTCTAGGTTCTCAGGGAGGGAATTCTCAGGCTTAGTCAAGACTCAGTTAACATCTTGTTTGTAGCAGCTTCTGAAGTATTTCTCAAGTTCTTCTCTCTACTATGGCTTTGTCTCTTTTGGGGAATTATGTTTTTTATGTACTCTGATGGAACAAGATAGAAAGTTTATATTTTTGTAATGGCATTTATGGAGTTTCAGACTTGTGATATTTTGGACCATGATGTTATGATTTATGTTTGAAATAAAAGTTTATATTTTTAAATTTTTCAGCATGTCTGGGGAACCTAATATTCCAGAGGGCGTTATGATACCAGGCTGGTTCTGTAAGTATCTAGAGGCTACAACGCCTGCCGAAGGCCAAGGAAACGTTCCTCCCCCAGCTACACCCGATGTTCCTCCTCCTCTACGTGTAGACAACTTTTACAAGATCTGCATAGATTTCTGTGCTATGGGAGGAAAGCCATTCCATGGAACAGAGACATTTGTAGAGGCAAGGAATTGGCTCAAGGAGAGTGAGAACTTGTTTGTAATATTTGAAGTGGAAGATCAAAGGAAGATTCACTTGGCTGCCAGGCTACTGAAGGATGAAGCTTCGTTCTGGTGGGAAGTAACCCAAGTGGGGCGTTCGATGGAAACTTGGGATGACTTTAGACAGAGGTTTAAAATGAAGTTTCTTTCTCAAGCTGAGAAAAGCATGCAAATAGAGAGGTTCTTGGCGCTAAAATAAGGAAACATGACTATTAAAGAATATGTGAACAAATTCAATCACCTAGCTAGATTTGGTTTGGAACTAGTAGACACTCTGCATAAGAAGGCCTTGTGTTTTGTTAAAGGACTAAATAAACCCCTTCATGGGTTAGCTATGTCCCATATTCCAATGGGAGCTACTTTTGAAAGACTCATTGATATGGCATTAATGCATAAGGAAGATAAAGCTGAAAAGAAAGAAGCTAAGGTTGAGGAAACACAAAAGAACGGAGGAAAGTACTACAAAGCTCAGGACAAGAAGAATTGTTTTAATTGTGGACATGTGGGTCTTGTAAGGAAAGATTGCAGAAGAAGGAAGAACGCTTGTTTCCAGTATGGAGAGGTCGGGCATCTTATTAAGGATTGCCCGAAGAAACAAGGACAAGTTCAAAGAGCAGGAGCTTCTGGAGGGCAAGTGCATGCTCTCACGAACGGTGCTCCAGATCGAGGTAGGAAAGTTTCTATGGAAGGTTTGATTTCTCTTTCCAATCATCATATAAGAACTCTTTTTTGATTCTAGGGCATCACATTCATTCATATCTAGTTCTGTGGTTGAATCTCTGCACTTAAATACTAGTATGGTAGTGGATCATGTTGTTGTCTCAAACCCCATTGGTGTTTGGCTCATTTATCCATGATTTGTCGAGGTTTGAGAATATCTATATTGGGCGTCGAGTTCGAGTGCGACGCGTATGTGCCCGGTTTTATGGGCTATGGTTTGATTCTAGGGATAGGCTGCCTAGCCATGTACGGTGCCATTCTCGATTGTGAAGGGATGGTCATTAGACTTTTGACTTGCCATAAAAGGACCCTCGAGATTTCTTGTGACCCAAAGTGGTCTATCATGCTTAGTTTCCTAGAATCTCTTAATGCATCTATCGATAATCTATGGTCTGCAGTGGTAGTCCGTGAGTATCCGTATGTTTTTTAGGAGGTTCGGGGTTTATCTGCAAGGCGCAAGATCGATTTTTTTATATATTTAGTAGACAATGCAAAGCTAGTTACATGACCCGTGAGCCACATAGATCCATGAGAAAGGAGGAAGCTTAGCAAGCAGGTAGGAGAGCTGCTTGAGAAAGGGTTTGCTGGGCGAAGGATATCTGAATGGGGTGCTCCGGTGGTATTTGCAACTAAGGCGTACAGCTCGCTTCGCATATGTACGGATATTCATGATGTTTTTCCTGATTTCTTATTTATCGAGGTGTCTACACGATACAGCAGAAGTAGTTGAGCCAGACATGTGTGAGGAAGTAGAGATAGAACGAGACGCAACAATTAGACAAGTTACTACCCGTATACTTGGATCAGAGGTTAAGAAACTGCGCAACAGAGAGGTTAGGTTAATAAAAGTGCAATGGAGAGAAGACAGCGAAGATGCAACTTGGGAGACTGAAGACAAAGATCACGCTTCATACCCTTTCCTTTTTGGGAATATGTTCTTAACTTCTTTTTTCCAAAGCTTTTATTAGCACTTGTTTCTATCATTCGTCTGTATCCTATCGATCGAATTTTCGACCTTTAGGTAGGGAACCAATGGATGTAAACATGTGTTTGAGATATGCTATGTTTGATGGATGCAAGTGTTTTCTAGTGGTTGCTTGTGGATGCATACACACACACACAATAGGCACTGAATCGGCTCAATCACTCGCATACTGATATGGATGTATGTGAATTTTTCTTTTCTTTTAATGGATGTATTATCAAATGGATGTTGCAGTTGGTCGAATGATTGTGTACATATATAAAACTTACATGTTGTAGTAGGATTATTTGCATACATGTTGAAATCATGGCACTAACGTACATTGCATTAAGGAGATTGACTGAATCAGTAAACCACCTGATCTTTGCATTAGTATTGGGACATATACACACACACCATTGCATATGTTCATATAAGCATTAGAAATCTTTTAAGGACAATGGATGCCAATGATTAATGGATGAGTAGATGGATGTGGATGATAGGATATACATTCTTCTTAACTTGGATCGAGGACGAAATCCTATGAGTATAATGTGATAACTTAATTAAGTACTGCGAATTAAGTAAAACAGAATGTACCATTGCGTTCGTCTCGAAATTTTGGTCAAGATAGACATTTGGTTTACGTAAAACGGACACCGTATAAAGAAGTTTTTAAGCCTTGAAGTTTGTACGCATATGAGAAAAATATATGTATAGATATATAAAAATTAAATAAATAAATATTCAAAAAAATTCAAAACGACAAAGCGGGAAGTCAAAACACCGAACCGACCCATTTAGGGTACCGACTCAAGACCCGCGGGGTCGACACCGGGGACGACTCAAGGAGTATGGGTCGACCCCTGGGTCGAATTGGCTGAATGTTTCTAGACGCACGCAGTGTCCAGATTCAGGGTGCATCGGCTATATAAAGGACTCAAAACCTAGGTTTTATTCATTGGAAAAATAATGGTGACGGCGAGGCTCTGCTGCAGCTTCAATTAAATTGCCTATTCTTCTCCAAAATCAAGTTTAAAAAGATTCAAGCGTTTCAACTATAGATCTGAGATTCAACACCAACAATTTCTTTTCTATCTTCTAAAGTCCAAACACAGTGAGTTAGTTATTTTTAAATTTAAATGATTAAAAGTAAACGTGATATGATTGTGATTTGGATTTGTTATAAATCATGAATCTATAACATCCATGAATCTTAAATATTGTCATGCTAGATCTACCTTTTTAGATCTAATTCGTTTGTGGTTAATTTATCATGTCATGCTAGATCTACTTTTATAGATCTAATTCGTTTGTGGTTAATTTATCATGTCATGTTAGATCTACCTTTTTAGATCTAATTTGTTTGTGGCTAATTTATCATGTCATGCTAGATCTACTTTTTAGATCTAATTCGTTTGTGTTTAATTTATCATGTCATGCTAGATCTACTTTTATAGATCTAATTCGTTTGTGGATAATTTATCATGTCATGCTAGATCTTCCTTTTTAGATCTAGTTCGTTTGTGGTTAATTTATCATATCTTGCTAGATCTACTTTTATAGATCGGATTCTTTTGTGGATAATTTATCATGTTATACTAGATCTACCTTTCTAGATCTAATTCGTTTGTGGTTAATTTATCATGTCATGCTGGAGCTACCTTTTTAGATCTAATTCGTTTGTGGTTAATTTATCATGTCATGCTAGATCTACCTTTATAGATCTAATTTGTTTGTGGTTAATTTATCATGTCATGCTAGATCTAACTTATAGATCTAATTTTCTTGTGGTTAATTTATCATGTCACATTTATGGATCTTAAACATTGTCATGCCAGATCTACCCTTATAGATATAACTCGCTTGTGGTTAATTTATCACGCCACATTTATGGATCTTAAACATTGTCATGTTAGATCTACCCTTATAGATCAAATTCGCTTGTGGTTAATTTATCATGTCACATTTGTGTATCTTAAACTTTAACTATCATGCGGTGATTAATTTAGATCTATCATTAATTGGACATATGAATCCATATTTATTCATGCCTATTATGACATCCTTAGTATGTTAGATCTAGTTTCATTATCACATGCTCACTAGATCTATTTTTATTTGTCCACCTTATCACTATGCCAATCACATGTTTATGTCACTTTTGTAAAAATAACCACTATTGTCATCTTTAACTTTTATTGTTTATTGCTAGGCTACTTTCTGGCCTAGACATGACGCCAAATATATGCAAATGCGTTAGTTAGGGAATGGGGGAAAACATTAGAATTGGCATAACTTAAGTGACGAATATGAATTTGGACATATAATCCATTATGAATATAATTGGGTAAATGGGCATGAACACCTACAAAGACATAGGTATAATTAATTAGTTAATAATTAAAATGCATAAGATTACAGTAATTATAAAACTATAATGGCATTGATGACACGAGGTTAGATTGCATTTGTGGTGGAAGTCTGCCCGGACCCGACCGGCATATCCAACAAACGAAAATATTGAATCTAATGTGAGGGGACTAAGTGCATAAATAAGAGACGAGTTAAGACACAAGGTTAGGCCCAACTTGTGGAAGAAGTCTGCATGGACCCGACCGGCATATCCAGCATCCACAAGTGTAGGCCTAATATAGGAGGTCTAGCCCATTACAACCATTAATGGACTTGGTAACGAATTGGAATACTTAACCTAGATGAATCCATAGGGATTGTATGAACATGTTAACTGGAATAGGGGTTAAGTAAACTTGGTTGAAACAGTGGATGGGTTAAGTAAATCTTGTGGCAGTGGGTAATATTTATATGTATAGGCCCACAAACTTAACCTATTTTATACTTTGGGGTTATGCAACTTTGTTAAGTAAACTTGCTTGGATCGGTGAGGGTTAAGTAAATCTTGTGGCGGTGGGATAATATTTACATATACATAGGCCTGACAACTTAACATGTTTTACATGTTGGATTGTTAGGCATAACCATTTGAAATCCTATTAGTGGGGATGCAAGCCTAGGGGGAGCTTGTATCATCTTGTGTGTGGGACCCATTTCAGTCAGTAACCCATCTAGGTATCAAACGAGTACTCCGAATTAGGTCAGAGTAGGGGCAAACTGGGCTGATTGTAAGAGATCCAAAACGAAGGGGTGGTGTCAACAGCGTAGGAAACCAATGGAGTCATGTGCGTGCATGGGTCTGGCTTGCCATGGGAATTAAGACGATGTGACATCGGTAGATATGGTTGTGCACAAGTTGAAAATAAAGGGTTGCCACTTTAGGAAGTGATACATCCTACTGTGGGGCCAACACAGGGTATCTACGGAGTAGGGAGCCGATCAATTAGGGTACTATTTAGGGTACATCTAGACTCTGGTAAGTTTAGGATTCTGTTATTGGGGCTGCCTGTGGATTGTATGGGGTTAAAACCTCTCACCAGAAGTACGCCTAAGTCTACCATTTCATACATGTTGCGGACCGTCTCATTCTGGGTATACTAATAGTAGTGTAGGGTAATTATTAAGGAAGCGTATACACCCTATCATGTTTACCTTGTCATACCAATCTTTTATGTAGTTATCTCTCTTATTCACTTTATATGCCTATCATGCTACTTTTATTTATTTACTTGCTAAAAGTAACTGGACTCGCCAGACTTTATGTCTAACTCTTTTTGTTTTCTCTTCTTTCTTCCTTTCCCCCTCTCCCCTCTATGTTCTTAGGGAGGGAATTCTCAGGCTTAGTCAGGACTCAGTTATCATCTTGCCTGGAGCAGCTTCTGAAGTATTGCTCAAGTTCTTGTCTCTACCATGGCTTTGTCTCTTTTTGAAGAATTATGCTTTTTATGTACTCTGATGGAACAAGATAGAAAGTTTATATTTTTGTTATGGCATTTATGGAGTTTCAGACTTGTGATATTTTGGACCACGGTGTTATGATTTATGTTTGACATAAAATTTTAAATTCCGCTGTTGCTTTTATATCCGTCTGCTAATATTTCTGTTTTTTTAGCTATAACGCTTCACGAAACTTAATGCATTCCCTTAGTGAGTGAAATTAATGGACGTGGGGTGTCACACTTGGTATCAGAGCTGAAGGCTACCAGAGTAGATAAAAGTTTTCGAAAACTATTTTCAAAAAGGTTCTAAAAGGAAGCATTTTCAAAATAAAAGTCTGTTTTGAAAAACATTCCCCAAAAAGCCATAAGTAATATCTTTCGCTGAATCTCTTTCCTTTTCTTTTCCAGCATATCTGGGGAACCAGAGGGCGTTACGATATCAGGCTAATTCCGTAAGTATCTAGAGGCCACGACGCCTGCCGAAGGCCAAGGAAATGTTCCTCCCCCAGCTACACCCGTTGTTCCTCCCCCTCCTTCACCGCGTGCAGACAACTTTTCCAAGATCTGCATAGATTTCCGTGCTATGGGAGGAAAGCCATTCCATGGAACAGAGACATTCATAGAGGCAAGGAATTGGCTTAAGGAGACTGAGGACTTGTTTGTAATCTTCGAAGTGGAAGATCGATGGAAGACTCAATTGGCTGCCTGGCTACTGAAGGTTGAAGCTTCGTTCTGGTGGGAAGTACACCAAATGGGGACATCCGATAGAAACATGGGATGACTTTAGACAGAGGTTTAAAATGAAGTTTCTTTCTCAAGCTGAGAAAAGCATGCAAATGGAGAGGTTCCTGACGCACAAACAAGGAAACATGACTATTAAAGAATATGTGAACAAATTCTATCAGCTATCTAGATTCGGTTTGGAACTAGAAGAAACTCCACATAAGAAGGCCTTGCGGTTTGTTAAAGGACTAAATGAACCCCTTCATGGGTTAGCTATGTCCCATATTCTAATGGGAGCTACTTTTGAAAGACTCATTGATATGGCATTAATGCATGAGGAAGATAAAGCTGAAAAGAAAGAAGCTAAGGTTGAGGAAACACAAAAGAAGGGAGGAAAGAACTACAAAGCTCGAGACAAGAGGAAATGTTTTAATTGTGGACATGTGGGTCATGTAAGGATTGCAGAAGAAGGAAGAATGCTTGTTTCCATTATGGAGAGGTCGGGCATCTTATTAAGGATTGCCCGAAGAAACAAGGACAAGGTCAAAGGGCAGGAGCTTCCGGGGTGCAAGTGCATGCTCTCACGAACGGTGCTCCAGATCGAGGTAGGAAAGTTTCTTTGGAAGGTTTGATTTCTCTTTCCATTCATCGTATAAGAACTCTTTTTTGATTCTAGCGCATCGCATTCACATTCATTCATATCTAGTTCTGTGGTTGAATCTCTGCACTTAAATACCAGTATAGTAGTGGATCATGTTGTTGTCTCAAACCCCATTGGTGGTTCAGCTCATTTATCCATGATTTGTCGGGGTTTGAGAATATATATACTGGGCATCGAGTTCGAGTGCGACGCATATGTGCTCGGTTTTATGGGCTATGGTTTGATTCTAAGGATAGGCTGGCCAGCCATGTACGGTGCCATTCTTGATTGTGAGGGGATGGTCGTTAGACTTTTGACTAACCATAAATCGACCCTTGAGATTTCTTGTGACCCAAAAGGGTCTATCATGCTTAGTTTCCTAGAATCTCTTAATGCATATATCGATGATCTACGGTCTGTAGTGGTAGTCCGTGAGTATCTGTATGTTTTTGAGAAGGTTCGGGGTTTATCTACAAGGCGCAATATCGATTTTTTTTAATATTTGTCAATGCAAAGCCAGTTGCATGACCCGTGCGCCACATGGCTCCATGAAAAAGGAGGAATCTTGGCAAGCAAGTAGGAGAGCTGCTTGAGAAAGGGTTTATTAGGCGAAGCATATCTGAATGGGGTGCTCCGGTGGTATTCGCAACTAAAGCGTGCAGTTTGCTTCGCATATGTGTGGATATTCACGATGTTTTTCCTCATTTCTTATTTATCGAAGTGTCTACTGATACAGCAGAGGTAGTTGAGCCAAACATGTGTGAGGAAGTAGAGATAGAACGGGAGGCAACAATTAGACAAGTTCCTACCCGTATACTTGGATCAAAGGTTAAGAAATTGCGCAACAGAGAGGTTAGGTTAAAAAAGTGCAATGGAGAGAAGACAGCGAGGATGCGACTTGGGAGACTGAAGGCAAAGATCACGCTTCATACCCTTTCCTTTTTGGGAATATGTTTTTAACTTCTTTTTTCCAAAGCTTTTATTAGCACTTGCTTCTATCATTCATCTGTATCCTATCGATCGAATTTTCGGCCTTTAGGTAGGGAACCCATGGATGTAAACAAGTTTTTGAGATATGCTATGTTTGATGGATGCAAGTGTTTTCTAGTGGTTGCTTGTGAATGCATATACACACACACTAGGTACTAGATCGGCTCAATCACTCTCATACTGCATATGGATGTGTGTGCACTTTTCTTTTCTTTTAATGGATTTAAATGGATGTATTATCAAATGGATGTTGCAGCTGGTCGAATGATTGTGCACATATATAAAACTTACATGTTGTAGTAGGATTATTTGCATACATGTTGAATTCATGGCACTAACATACATTGCATTCAGGAGGTCGACAGAATCAGTAGACCACCTGATCATTGCATTAGTATTGGGACATATACACACACACCGTTGCATATGTTCATATAAGCATTAGAAATCTTTTAAGGACAATGGATGCCAGTGATTGGTGGATGAGTAGATGGATGTGGATGGTTGGATATACATTCTTCTTAACTTGGAGATTTCGGGGACGAAATCCTATGAGTAGGTGAGAATGTAACACCCCGAAAATTTTAGACATTTTAACTACATTATATAATGAATGTAATGCGATAACTTAATTAAGTACTGCGAATTAAGTAAAACAGAATGTACCATTGCATTCATCTTGAAAATTTGGTCAAGATAGACATTTGGTTTGCGTAATATGGATATCGTATGAAGTTTTTAAGCCTTGAAGTTTGTACACATATGAGAAATATATATATATATTAAATAAATAGATATTCAAAAAAAAATCAAAACGACAAAGCGGGAAGCCAAAACACCGAACCGACCCTTTTAGGGTATCGACCCTAGACCCGTGGGGTCGACACCGGGGTCGGCTCAGGGAGTATGGATTGACCTATGGGTCGACCCCTGGGTCGAATTGGCTGAATGTTTCTAGACGCACGCAGTGTCCAGATTCAGGGTGCAGCGGCTATATAAAGGACTCTAAACCGAGCTTTTATTCATTGGAAAAATAACAGTGATGGAGAGGCTCTGCTGCAGCTTCAATTAAATTGCCTATTCTTCTTCAAAATCAAGTTTAAAAAGATTCAAGCGTTTCAACTATAGATCTGAGATTCAACACAAACAATTTCTTTTCTATCTTCTAAAATCCAAACACGGTGAGTTAGTTACTTCTAGATTTAAATGATTAAAAGTAAACGTGATATGACTGTGATTTGGATTTGTTATAAATCATGAATCTATGACATCCATGAATCTTAAATATTGTCATGCTAGATCTACCTTTTTAGATCTAATTCTTTTGTGGTTAATTTATCATGTCATGCTAAATCTACTATTATAGATCGAATTCGTTTGTGGAAAATTTATCATGTCATGCAAGATCTACCTTTTTAGATGTAATTCGTTTGTGGTTAATTTATCATGTCATGCTAGATCTACCTTTTAGATCTAATCCGTTTGTGGTTAATTTATCATGTCATGTTAGGTATACTTTTATAGATTAAATTCGTGTGTGGATAATTTATCATGTCATGCTAAGTCTACCTTTTTAGATCTAGTTCATTTGTGGTTAATTTATCATGTCATGCTAGATCTACTTTTATAGATCTAATTCGTTTGTGGATAATTTATCATGTCATGCTAGATTTACCTTTTTAGATCTAATACATTAGTGGTTAATTTATCATGTCATGCTAGATCTAACTTTTTAGATCTAATTCGTTTGTGGTTAATTTATCATGTCATGCTAGATCTACCTTTATAGATCTAATTCGTTTGTGGTTAATTTATCATGTCATGCTAGATCAAACTTATAGATCTATTTCGCTTGTGGTTAATTTATCATGTCTCATTTATGGATCTTAAACATTGTCATGCTAGATCTAACCTTATAGATCTAATTCGCTTGTGGTTAATTTATCATGTCACATTTATAGATCTATTTCGCTTGTGGTTAATTTATCATGTCTCATTTATGGATCTTAAACATTGTCATGCTAGATCTAATTCGCTTGTGGTTAATTTATCATGTCACATTTATGGATCTTAAACATTATCGTGTTAGATCGACCCTTACAGATCTAATTCGCTTGTGGTTAATTTATCATGCCACATTTGTGGATCTTAAACTTTACCTATCATGCGGTGACTAATTTAGATCTATCATTAATTGGACATATGAATCCTTATTTATTCATGCCTATTAAGACATCCTTAGTATGTTAGATCTAGTATCATTATCACATGCTCACTTGTTCTATTTTTATATGTTCACCTTATCACTATGCCAGTTACATGTTTATTTCACTTTTGTTAAAATAATCACTATTATCATCCTTACCTTTTATTGTTTATAGCTAGGCTACTTTCTGGCTAAGACATGATGCCAAATATATGCGAATGTGTTAGCTAGGGAATGGGGGAAAACATTAGAATTGGCATAACTTGAATGACGAATATGAATTTGGACATATAATCCATTATGAATATAACTGGGCATGAACACCTATAAAGACACAGTTATAACTAATTGGTTAATAATTAAAATGCCTAGGATTACAGTAATTAGAAAACTATAATGGCACTTATGACACGAGATTAGATTGCATTTGTGGTGGAAGTCTGCCCGGACCTGACCGGCATATCTAGCAACCGCAAATGTTGAATCTAATGTGAGGGGTCTAAGTACACAAATACAGGACGGGAAAAGACACGAGGTTAGGCCCAACTTGTGGAAGAAGTCTGGCCGGACCTGACCGACATATCCAGCATCCACAAGTTGTAGGCCTGATGTGGGAGGTCTAGGCCATTATAACCATAAATGGACTTGGTAACGAATTGGAATACTTAACCTAGATGAATCCATAGTGATTGTATGAACATGTTATCTTGAATAGGGGTTAAGTAAACTTGGTTGAAACTGTGGATGGGTTATGTAAATCTTGTGGCGGTGGGTAATATTTATATATATATATAAGCCCACAAACTTAACCTATTTTGTACTTTGGGGTTACGCAACTTTGTTAAGCAAACTTGCTTAGATCGATGCAGGTTAAGTAAATCTTGTGGCGGTGGGGCAATATTTACATATATATAGGCCCGACAACTTATCAAGTTTTACATGTCGGACTGTTAGGCATAACCAGTTGAAATCCTAGTAGTGGGGATGCAAGCCTAGGGGAGCTTGTATCATCTTATGTGTGGGACCCGTTTCAGTCAGTAACCCATCTAGGTATCAAACGAGTACTCCGAACTAGGTCAGAGTAGGGCATGCTTACTGGGATGATTATAAGAGATCCAAAACGAAGGGGCGGTGTCAACAGCGTAAGCAACCAATGGAATCATGTGCGTGCATGGGTCCGGCTTGCCATGGGAATTAAGACGCTGTGACATCAGTAGATATGGTTTTGCACATCTTGAAAATAAAGGGTTGCCACTTTAGGAAATGATACATCCTACTTTGGGGCCAACACAGGGTATCTGCGGTGTAGGGAGCCGATCGATTAGGGTAGTAGTTAGGGTACATCTAGACTCTGGTAAGTTTAGGAGTCCGTTATTGGGGATGCCTGCGGATTGTATGGTGTTAAAACCTCTCACCAGAAGTACGCCTAAGTCTACCATTTCATACATGTTGGGGATCATCTCATTTTGGGTATACTAGTAGTTATGCAGAGTAATCATTAAGGAGGCGTATACACCCTATCCTATTCACCTTGCCATACCTGTCTTTTATGTAGTTATCTCTCTTATCCACTTTATATGCCTTTCATGCTATTTTATTTATTTACTTGCTAAAAGTAACTGGACTCGCTAGATTTTATGTCTAACCCTTTTTGTTTCCTCTTCTTTCTTCCATTCCCTCCCCCCTCTAGGTTCTCAGGGAGGGAATTCTCAGGCTTAGTCAGGACTCAGTTATCATCTTGCTTGGAGCAGCTTCTGAAGTATTGCTCAAGTTCTTGTCTCTACTATGGCTTTGTCTCTTTTTGGGGAATTATGCTTTTTATGTACTCTGATGGAACAAGATAGAAAGTTTTTTATTTTTCTAATGGCTTTTATGGAGTTTCAGACTTGTGATATTTTGGACCATGGTGTTATGATTTATGTTTGAAATAAAAAATTAAATTCCATTGTTGCTTTTATATCTTTCTTGTAATATTTTTGTTTCTATTTACCTATAACGCTTCACGAAACTTAATGCATTCCCTTAGTGAGTGACATTAACGGACGTGGGGTGTCACAATAAGAAACACAAACCAAGATACTATGACGAAGTCATAGATCGATAAACAAGTAATGACTTTTGAAAATGAGAGTATCTTATTAAAACCGCATCACAAATAAAAACCGATGTCAAAATGACGGTATGTCAAAACAACAACTTTTGAAAAGAATAACGTCTCATAAGACCATTCCCATAAATAAATTGGTAGAAGGGTGTTTACCTTATGATAGCCAAAACCTTTGATATCCACAATCATTTGATATTATTGTTAATGTCTATTCTTTGAAAACATTTTTCAATTAAACTTACTCAAATACATATGAAAGTATGCCCATTAATAACCTTCATCTTATACAATGGAAAATCGCATTGGAACTTGTCTTAAAATGGATTTCCAATAATGACTAAGGTAAGGGACTACCCAATCGTGTAGTGCACCTCTAGAAGTGCACTCGAGCTACTTGCCCGACGTGTTTACAAGGCCCGCCTCGAACATACTTCGAAAACAGGCCGGATATGACATTTGCCCCAGTCGTTAACGACCTATCATGGGATCCGACATCACTTACTCAACATTTGGTGTTTAATCTAGAAGGGTGATGACCATATCCTTCTTGGTCGCATGTAACTCCATAACCTTTGTCGTACGCCTTGTTTTTTGTCATTCCAGGATGTGAGGTCTTGATAAGGTAACATCTTTACCTTTTTCACTTTCACGCACTCTATAACTTTAAATGCCACATTGCTAGATCAACCAATCACTAATTGACTTCCACCAAAATTCTCTGGGTGTTAAGATAAGGGTTGTAAGTTTGTAAAAGTCAACATTCCTAATCGTTTCAAATTCTATGTCAAACCTTCGTCCACTACAAGTCATCCAGGAACAGGATCAACCAAAGGCATTATCCCACTACTTCCCTAGCTTGCGATGGCCATGACCCTTGTATCATTGAAGATCCCATAGTAAAGGATCAATGTTATTTATTTACCTCTGTAGCAACTCTAAAGTTATCAACGAGAAATCCGCTTAACATGAAGACCTCCGGGCTTCAATTCAATGGAGAGTTCCCTAGTCTTCAATAGCTTCCACATTCGAATTCATAAGTTGATCCGAAGCGATTTTCGGATCTGGAGAATCCAAACCCGACCTCGGTTTTCTTCGAAACCTACCATTGATAAAATATTTAGTATTTATCATTTGATTAGTGTTACTACCAGATTTTGACACCGAAACCAAATAGAGGTGTAGGGGTATCGAGGCTCAATTGGCGTCAACAGAACGCCTCGGAAATACATGATCAGCACCAAAACAACTGATTTCGGAAGTAAGAGGGAAAAGAATAAGGTCCAAATGCTACCAATATCACCAGAGTAAGTACGAGCTTGGTACCGCTACATTAAAGATAGTGTCAAAGTAGTGCCGAAACCGACATGTAGTAAGCAATCAAATGGGGTTATGACATCGACACTGAAAGAAAACAATGGAAGAAAACAAATGGCATATGATTCGATACTGGGTACAGAGTTATAAAAGAGAATGTGCAAGATCAAGTTGAGTTAGAGCAAAGAGCTATCAATACCAATATACTTGGTATCGATACCGCTACCAGAATGCAACTTCGAAGTCATCGGAAAGGATCCATAAGCAATGCAAGTTCGAATCTGATATCGCAACCAAAGACTACTAATAAAGGGCAAAACTCCTAAAATAGTACAAGAAGGAGAGGTCATCCACAAAAAAGCTTATTGCTTATTGCTTATGCCACTTATTTCCCTATTTCCATCCCACAACAAAGCTTCACACATAAGCCAAATTACGGAAATAACCTTCCACCAGTCGTTTAGCTTCCTTACTAGTTTTGCGCTTAGGGAACCCTTATCCGAAGATAATTATTGGTCCTTGAGTCTCGTAAGCATGATACTCACCTCTTTAGAGGAAGAGTAACTAATCTTCAGGCTTAAGACCTTGATATCTAGGAAACAATGAAGTGTGAACTAACTCAAGCTTGTAGGAACTAAATGATCCCTTGGTAACCCTAGGTCCATTTCCTTATTCACTCATTTTGGTGTTGAAAAAAAATAGTGTTAACATTTTGGCGCAAGAAGGAGGGCTTAAACCTACAATCCTTTGGATAACCTTACCGCATCCTTAGCGGTTCCATCCCAGTTGGACTAAGCTTTGAAGAAGAAAGATCATAGGAAAAGAATCTCCACAAGAGCCTTCTGAATTTCAAATAACTGTGTCAAACATCAGTGATCTAAGAACTGAAAAACAAAGGCACAGATTGGAGACCCTACAAATCAAGAACAAGGATAATGAAGTAGAACCTTATGACCCCTGCCATTGGAGGATTAACCCCTTCCATATAGAACCAGCCCCAATCTTTGCTCTAAGAAATTCTACTTCAAAGAAATACAACCCATTTTCTCACATGAAGGAAGACATCCATGCACAGGCTAAAGGAACTATATTTGAACAAAGAATAATAGGTATTTCAATTACCTTACCTCAAGATGGTCTAAAAAGGTCACACCTCGATCTCAAGACACAGTAAAAGGAAAGCTTAAGGATGAAGAGGAGCCTAGAAAATTGAGTAACAAAAGGGCTAAGTTTCAACGTTGAAAGGGAGTCTCTGAGTCAAGATTACCCGAAGAATGCAAAATTACCACATCTATTGAGAATATCTACTTCCTAACCAAACATGAGCTTAATTTCTAACCATCACTGAGGAAGAAACCCAAGAATGAAGTCAAATTGGGAGGACCTTATTGCTACTGCCATATGATGGATGGACATAAAACCAATCACTGCAGAGTCCTCGAAAGGATGATCATCAAGTTCTTTAATCAAAGCTAGCTATACAGATATGTAAAGAAAACTTGGTCAACTACTACAAAGGATTTCTGAAGAAAGACTATCTACATGCACAGGAGTATGGAGATCCTTAAAACTTGGAACCACCTGAAATGGGTAAAGCTACCTACGATGGTAGAAAACCCTTGTCACTGCCAAGATGGCCAGGGCAAGGCACCCCTCAGAGGGGGGTGGTATGTAAACCTTTAGCCGCGTCCAATTTAGAAAGGGCCAGGTTAAAGCATCAAAAGTGTAAGCCTCCATCCCAAGGGCGGAGAAGCTAAAACCCTTACTCCCGCCTATGATGGCATGAGTAAGGCACCTCTTGGAAGAGGTGAGTGTAAGCCATTATCCACACCCAAATAAGACAGGTCCAGGGTAAAGCATCGAGAACCCTTATCCGCGCCTACGACGGCTAGGTTAAGGCACCCCTTGGAGGGGTTGATGTGTAAGCCTTTATCACCGCCTACGATGGCTAGGGTAGGGTATCAAAAAAGTAAGCCTTTATTCGCTCCTACGATGGCCAGGTTAAAGCGTCTGAGGCCTTATCATCGCCTACGATGGCTTGGGTAAGGCGCCTCCTTGTGGGAGGTTGGGTAAGTCCTTGTGCCCTACTTAAGAATAAGCTAGCCAAGCAAACCGAACACATATGACCAGAGGGTGGATAACAAAGCACATGCATCCTCTGCTTTGACAATCAAGGGCTCATAGTGTGGCTCAGTAAGCATGTACATCCTTTGCTTACATCTAATCTCGCAAAAGGGAACAAGATTGTGGAGGAGCACTCTAAGCATACAGTCGACTTTGCTTACATTAATATCCTGTGGAAAGGGAACAAAAGTTCAAAAGAAGCAACATAAAGCACGTACAAACTTTGCTTTTGAAAAAAGCCTTGAATTGGCACACATAGCATCAAAATACACGAATCTGGGCTATGGTTCGGGATTTCTATTAACAACAGATGTGGATTTCTGGTCTCCTATCAAATACTTGAATCTGGGTTTGGTTCGAGACTTCTATTAAACATCAGAAATGGATTTCTGGTCTCCTATCAAATACCTAAATCTGGGTTCTATTCGAGACTTCTATTAAACATCAGAAGTGGATTTTTGGTCTTCTATCATATACCCAAATCAGGATTTGGTTCGGGACTTCTATTAAATTCCAGAATTGGATTTATGGTCTTCTATCAAATGCCCGAATCTGTGTTTGGTTCAGGACTTCTTTTAAACGCCAGAAGTGGATTTCTAGTCTTATATTAAATACCTGAATCTGGGTTTGGATCAGTACTTCTATTTATTGCCTGAAGAGAATTTCTTGTCTTCCATTACGAATGCCTGAACATAGGCTGCAAAACTCTATCTATGACTTCTAGAAGAGGGCTTCTGGATCCTTGTTCTAATACCCTAATCTGGGTCCCAATACTGTAATTCTCATTTTCGAAAAAGGATTTGTTAGACAATACCTAGGTTGTTCCATGCAGTAATACCTTCTAACAAAAGGTCGTGGTTTCTCATGCCTCACACATGGAGATGTTCTAAACCTAAACATATAGGATTGTTGTTTGTCATTCTTATAAAATATAAAATATAATTGGTCGCCTTAACCTATAACAAGGGTTCATCTATTTATTAGTTATAACCCAGATAGCGACTTATATAAACTAAGAAAGTTATTGCTTATATCTTACTATTAGCAAAATGCTAACAAAAATGTTACGTGTTGAGCTTTATGCAGAATATTGCAGAAGAAGACCCTAAGTGAGGATGTTCAAAACACAAACAAGGATACACATCAGGTGATATCTACACCGTTTAAAACTTATTTACAAAGACATTTCTTTAGTTTTCAAAATACAAAAGTTAGGCATTGGTGCCACCATAACATCAAGTATATTACATTTCCTTATTTATATCATCCTAGTACTTTGTCTGGTCATAATTCTTGATGTCAATCTTGATTCACCTACACCACCTTGTACAGTCAACTTATCAAATCCTTCAGTAAGATTTACCAAGTGAGGGAATACCTCAGTGACTAAGCTTTTTAATCAGGTTTAGGGTTCTTTAAAGAGAACTCCCAAGATTTACAACTTGCTTTAGTATCCTCCAATTCAATCTCTAATTTGCTAATTCGTTGAAGGAATTTACTTATCTCTTCACTAGAATTGGCAAAGGGATTAGCCCTTAGCTTCCTTTTTAACTCAAGGATAGTTTCATCTCTTTCTTTCAACCAACCTTCCAAAACAGATATCTGCTCACAAATATTCTTAACGGTTACCATTTGAAGATAATACAATTTTTACCGACTTGTAGAGGGAGCATCTTTAAAAATGTCCCTTGGATTTACAATTGCTAATGATTCTTCTCTGGGTTGAGAAGGTGAAATTTTAGGTTGATTCCCCTATTTACAAGCAAGAAGAAGTACAATTATTTACAAATCCTATTTAAAGAGATAGCATTGGTAGATATCATTAACAAATAAGTTTGCAAGCAAATACACACATATCAAGGCTACAAAAGAATGGCCATGTTGGTCAAAAACACATACTGCTTATTATTAACTCAATAGGGTGGGTTCTAAGTTTCTTTCGAAATTGCTTCCCAGTCATCACCTAGAAAATATAGGGGAGGTCGATATTTTATAGAAATACGTTGAAGGTCACATAATAAGGGGTCCCCTCCAATTCTGGGTATTGTTTGGGAAGCAATTTGTGATGAGTCTTCCCTCATTTAGACTAGAATATGAGTATAAAGCATCTTTTGAAAGTACATCTTCAAGTAGAGGGAATTTCTTCCATAACATTAAATGAAATAATAAATCATCAAAACAAGAGGTCATCATCAGAAGCATTATAATCCTTTCAACAGTTTCACCTACCCTAAATGAGGATAAGTTATTTCCCTTTTTTATTATTTAACCTCACATAATATTATAAAACAATGCTTTATCATGTCCGTATGTTGCTGTAGGAAATCAGTTACCTTGAACTAAAAAGATGAAGAAACACTACTAAAGCAAAGGTCATACCTGAGCAATAGAGTCTCCGAGGTGAGTAGGATGACTGTTCCTTTTTGTCCTAGGTTTCAGGAATCACCATCTTTGGAAAGAGTTTTAGATTAATCCAGGTCAGAAGAAGCAATCAAAGGACAAGGGATTATGTCTTTAGGAACATGAATACCACTAGTGGAAGGAAGGGATGACTTTTTCTCCACTCAAATCATCAGGGAGCTCTTGGTCTTTGGAGCAATAATCGTAGCCATCATCATCCCACTCATTATCAGTATCGACAGTTTCTTCTACCCCTCGCATGGGTAGGAATCATCCGCAAGGTCCTCAATATACAAAAGGTCTTCAAGATTCATCTTGTATTTCTTAGGGACTTCAACTCCTTGCTTGGTCATCTCAATCCTTCTCATGACCCTGCCCGCAATAGAAGGGTCTACAGAGGGAATTCAGTTCGAGAAACTTTTGGAAGTTGTCAGAATATGCTAAATAGATAGCGTCTTCATAATATTCCAATGCTGCCTTTGGAAATTGTGTTTTCAAAAACTCAAAGATCTTATTTTTGGTCTCATAAATTATTTGTCTTGCATTGGAGAGTGCATCATCTTTCCCTCTCAATTTATCGATCCGGTCAACTACCATCTTCTCCCGATCATTCTCGAGCTCTTGTTTCGATAGCTCATGGATAGAAACCTTTTCAGATAAAAGATCATTGGCATTTCTCTCATAAGCAACCTTCTCTTCCTTAAGTTTGGCAATTTCAGGAGAGGACGGAGAAGTTATTTCTTGATGTGAGAACCAGCCTTTAGTTACCTAAAAAGGAAAAAAAACCAAATTAGTATATGCATAAGGACAAAAATTATGGAAACTAGAAGAAGCTAGACAATACCAAAAGTTGGTGCTTAACGAGATGTTGGTGAAAACTCACCAAGTCTGAAGATGCGAAAGGCAGAGAATTATGGATACATCGGAAAAAGAGAGAGCAAGCCTTATGATTTCATCAACATATAAGGTTAGCATAGTAACCTCAGGGGGTTATTATGCTGAGAAGATAGGAGTGGGGTTGGTCTGTGTTCCCTTGAATCTAAAGCTTTCGGAAGGTTTGACACCATAAGACTATCCGCAAACTCATTTCCCGAGGTCATTATACGGGAAGAACTAACATCAGGAGTAGCTTCGGCAACTGAAGCTGTGAGACCAGGAATCTGCTGCGAAGTGGTCATAATAATAATATCTTTTGAAGAGGACGAGAAGTATCACCCTTATTCCTCTTAGGAGCTGGGTCTACAGCAGAGGAGGAAAGTCTTTTCTTAGCAGCAACAACTGACCAAGCTAAAGCGTCCAGGGCAGAGGCTTCCTTAGTAGCCTGAGTATTTGATTTAAATAACTTTTTCAAAAAACAAGAATAAGAAAGCTAAAACATGAAATGAGAGATTTAAGTCATTCTAGAAAAGCAATCTCACTCGAAGTACCCAGAAACAGAGGAGTCGAAAGGGAAAACTCATCAAAACCTGGGGATAGGTATTTAGTGCCAGAGAAATGGAGAGGTGGCTGCCCCCAAAATCTTTTTCCCGGAGGGAAGAAGGGCATATTGCGAAGATTAGCTAGAGTTAACAAAATTGATTGCTGAACCAACTTATCAGATGCTTTATAAATGATCTCAATGACCTCGAGCTTCCCCGTCCTTCAAACTCCTCTTCTTGGGGGTTGAAGCCAATAAGAAACAAAGTTAGATAGAGCATGGTATTAGCATAGTAATTCTAGAGGGATAGAAAGCTCACCAGAATTTGTAAAATTGCCTGAAATGCCAGGAGGGCACCTGATATAGAAGAACCGATTTTCCCAGTCTTTAGACTTATTAATGCTATCATTAATTAACTTCTTTATAGGATTTACATGAAGAATGGGTGAATCTTCTCCTTTGGATAGACGTAGCAAGTGATGAAGAAGATTGGCACTAAGGGAAGCTTGGCCTGACTCAAGTGCAAACACCTCAAGACATAGAAGAAGAAGAGTGTACGTGTTTTGGGGATAGTTGAATGGAGCGATTCGAAAACGACACTAAAGCCTATAAATAAAAATTGGGAAGGAAAAGAAACCACCATGCCAAATATGAATGGCCGTATATGCGAAAAATCCCTCTGGTGGATTCTAAATTGTATCTTGACTAGAGGCAGGAATAACGTCAACTTCAGTGATATTGAAGCTCTTAAGAATGGCATTCACTTTGTCTTGAGTATTAATAAGAGAGTGTTGTGGAATAGATTCCTTTTTAGGCCGAGGATTAACAGAGCTAGTGACTTTGATTTATCATCACCTTGCTTTTCAGATATGATGCTTCCAGGTGACATTATTCCATAACACACATTAGCACAATAACTTAATATAGGAGAACGTGAAATATTAACAAGTTCCAAATTATCATGAAAAATCATTGATGTTAGTTATGTAATAGTCCTAGGGAAAGTGGAACACGTCATGAGTTATTAGAATTAAATCCTTAACATAATTTGTATGTGACCATGCATTACAGTTAAGTATTTAGTGTTGATCATACAAACTATCCCGACATTGAAACCAAAAATAACGAAAGGCTTTGATATCGGGAAAGTCAAATTGAAATAACCAAACTTCTTAGTGTCGTATTAAACGCAACTAAATATTTTAGTATCGACATTGGAAACTTAACTGATATTAAAAAAAGTCTAAAGTCGGGGTACAGATGATGTCAAAATCAAAAATATTTTAATGTCGGTAATAGAAAACCTATTCCAAAAGTCTCAAGTTTTGCTAATATCGAAACAGAGGAAAACATGACTTTCGAAAACACTTTTACTTTGTTTCGATACCAATTAAGTCAAAGCTAAAAAACAAACATCAGTCTCAGTATCGGCAAAACCATAATAAAAAAGAAGCAGTAACAGACTGATATTGAATTCATCGGTACCGAAAGACAAACATCATCTTCGTAATAAAGGCTAAAACCTTTCGTATGTGATTTTGCATTTTGGACCCCAAAGAACATATTGGGGAGGGAAAATGTTAAATTCATATTGTCCATCATTAATGTTCATTCAAGCTAACCCCTGTTATCTGATTTCATTCTAATCTGAAATCAAAAGATATTGAATCTTGATCGATTTCATGATCGAATGGGAGAAAAAAGATCTTTTCAAACCATGATTCGAAACGATTAAAAACTTACAGTTAAAGGATTTAATGTAAAGTTCTGAAAAGCTTGTAAAAATCTCAAGGAATGGTAATCTCACTTGAGTATTATTTCTTGCAGGCGAAGAAATGAAAGGGAAGAAGAAGAACTTTTATACCAAGAGCTCCTCTTAATCTTGACCACACAAATAGTTATAAACGAATGGTCTAGATCAATTCTAGAATACTGAAAGGCGGGAAATCAAAGTACAATACAAATTTGACTTGAAAACTCGAAAATACCCCTTCACTACAAGGGGTAAATGTTACTACCATATTTCAACACCAAAACCAGATAGTGGTGAAGGGGTATCGAGGATCAACTGGCGTCAAGAGAATGTCTTAGAAACGCATGATCGACGCCAAAGCACCAAAGAAACCGATACCAGAAGCAAGTAGGGATAGAATTGGGTCCATATGCTATCGGTAGCAACATTGGAAGTAAGATCTTGGTACCAACACAGTAAATATAGTGTTAAAGCAGTGCCAAAACTGACATGCAATAAGCAATCAAACGGGGTTGCGACACTGACACCGAAAGCAAATAATGGAAGAAAACCGTAGGCATATGATTCGATACTGAGGTATAGAGCCATAAAAGAGAATGTGCAAGATCAAGTTGCGTTAGAGCAAAGAGCTATCGATACCAATATATTTGGTATCAATACCACTACTAGAAGCCAAATTCGAAGTCATCGGAAAGGATCCACAAGCAATGCAAGTTCGAAGTCAATACCGCAACCAAAGACTACGGACAAAAGGAAAAACTCCTAAAACAATACAGAAGGAGGGGTCATCCACATTAACATGCTTAGTTCCATTACCGACGCCAAGGAAGATACAAATTCATAAGAAAGTGTAAAGGCAACACTCAAAAGTCACTAAAGCGAGGCGGAGCCTGAAGCTTGCTAGCGGAACTGCTGCTATCAGAACAGAGGCTTGTTATCGAAATCGAAAGCAACAAGGGAAGCTATCAATACCAGTTTGCTTCGTATCGATATGTTATACAGAGACGACACCAAATTTATAAGCCACTAGAGATCGAGACGGCCTCCGGAAGCAAAAGTGGGTCAATACCGCCACTCAATAACAACTGTCGAAACCGACAACGCTCAAAATCGGGCTTCTACTGACCGCAACCGAAAGGGGCCCAATTTGTCTATAAATTAGACCCCATAGATCTCGTTGGACTTTTTTCTCATTCCACAATCTTGTATCAATTTCTTAAAGAGAAAACCCTAATTTGTAAATTAATTTGGGGATTTTTCTTGTAATCACTTGTGTCCTCATGTGAATGATCAATAAAGAGAGAATCAAAACTTATCATCAATTTCATACATTTTCTTATTTCTTACGCCACTTATTTCCCTATTGCCATCCCACAACAAACCTTCATTCTTAAGCCTAATTTTTGAAATCACCTTCCACCAGCCGTTTAGCTTCCTAACTTGTTTTGCGCTTAAGGAACTCTTATTCCAAGGTAACTTTTGGTCCTTGAGTCTCGTAAGCGTGATACTCACCTCTTTGAAGGAAGAATAACTAACATTCGGGCTTAAGACCTTGGTATCTAGGAAACAGTGAACTAACTCAAGATTGCAGGAGCTAAATAATCCCTAGGTACCCCTAGGTCCATTTGCTTATTCACTCATTTTGGTGTTGACAAAAAATTATGTTAACAATTAGATCTCCTCCTTTTAAATATTTTGACTTTATGTCAAATCAAATCTCTATTGTTTTAATATCTCAAATCAAATATTTATTATTGCAACAAGTCAAGTGAAATCTTATTTATGACAACATATCAAATTAATTTTTTTTACGATAACATGTCAAATCTAATCTTATCGGTATAACAAATCAAATCAAATCTTGTTTATGACAACATGTCAAATCAAATCTTGTTATTATAACAAGTCAAATGAAATCTTATTATTATAACAAGTCAAATCAAATCTTATTTATGACAACATGTCAAATCAAATCTTATTATTATATCAAGTCAAAAGAAATCTTATTTATGACAACATCCCAAATCAAATCTTATTATAACAAATCAAATCTTATTTTAGACAACATGTCAAATCAAATCTTATTTATCTCCAGAAAGCTTTATCTGATCTAAGTTAAATATCTGACCTTTCCTTTAGGTTTTTCCCACCCCTCGCCTAACTAGAAAAACTTCCGGTTAGATCACATAGGTTGTACTAGACTGTACTCTTAGAAATCATCGCATATTCCTTCTTGTTGTTTACTTTAGTTGCTGCTAAAATGAATTTTAGCTTAATCACTTATGCCCGAATTTTGGATGGATTTTCAAGGCCCTCGAATAATTCCCAAATAAATATTAAAAATAATATTTAATTATTGCAAACATTTCCCAAAAGGAACAGGTTGGAAAACTTTGTTTAAAACATTTTATTTAAAAATCCCAAATTCTAGGTTGCCTCAAAACCCTAATTTTTGCAAACTTTGGAAATGGAAATTTTTGCTGAGTAAAAATTCACTTTTATTCTTTGAATTTACATCATTATATTTATAACAAATTTATTAATTGGCTTCATAGCTTTCCGACTCAATTTGTGGAGCATGATTTAGTTTTACGAAAAGTTAAATGTTTCGTTTTTCAAAACGAGCTTTTTATCCAAAAGTTTATCAAATGATCTCTCAACACAAGATTTTATATTCTTATCAATTTTTCCTACAAATTAGTTTGTCCAACAGTCAACTATGCAGGCAAAAAATATAGAAATTTCTTTTAGATAAATTTATACAAATAACTAAAGTAATCACTTTTTAGCTTTTCAAAGATTTAATTAAATAATAAACACCTTTTTAGATCGAATAGAGAGCGTCTCGTTCATGTATTTAACGAAGTGTATTATTCGTGACTTGCATGTACAATATTAATAACATAATATCTATGTTAGAAAAATCATCAAACAACATTATCATTACTTTTCAACATATAATTTATGTGTTAAATGAGCTGACTAATTAAATAAATAAATAACCTTTTAGTGTATAATCTTTTATACTTTTGCCCAAACCATCCATGAATCCATTAAAAAAATTCTAGAGAAGGTAGGAAGAAAATGAAGAAATGAAAAGGAAATGGAAAGAAGGAAAGAGATGGGGTATATATAGAAGCGGAGAGGTTGGAAAATATCTTAGATATTTTATAAAACCCATCATCACACATCACTTCCTCCTTACACACCTAACGCCTCTTAGTACTCCTCTTTCTCTCACCCACATCCCCTCCCTAAAAAGTCACTTTAGCAGCACGCATGTGTTATCAGCCCATGTGTCACTAAAAGACAGGTTGACTTTGTAGAAGGGTTATGTGGATTGGTTTCCAGTACTTTGGGTGCTTCTATGTACTTTTTTGGTATATGTTTTTGTACAGTTCATTATCGCAATATCCATTATATTTTAGTATTTACTAATATTGTAAACAAAGTTTATAAACCATATCTATCAATTATTAATTAATCCCCGTTGGATTGATTATAAAATCCTCTGAACTGATCATTCAAAAGTGATGCAGACTTATGCTACCAAAAGCTGAATAACGTAACAATTATTATTACTTCACTAACCATGACTATAAGTTTTTATAAATCATCATAAACTATTTTTAAATTATTATAATTTTTTATTATCATTTTATAATATATAAAATGTATTATTAAATTATTAAATCCCGATTTAAGCTAATAATTTAGTTATTACTTATTACGGCCTCACCGGTGATGTATGAATTACTTTTTATTTTTCGACAAATAAAATAAATTATTTTGTTTCATATTATTACATATTTGAATAAATAAGTATACCTACCCAAAGTAGTTCGAGATTGTTGAGAAATTCAAAATTTTCCAAAAATAGATTTCTTATCATTTTTGATGGAAATCATATATGTTCCAATCTTGTTTAAAATCCTTTAAACAAATGTTATCAATGTATAAAAATCCATTAGTTGGATATTTAACTTAATTAAATATCCTATTTTATTATCATAAAATTTTGGATCGCTACATTTTCCCACCTTAAAAGAATTTCATCCCTGAAATTACCAGACAAAAGAGTAGGCCGAGAGCTAAAATATAATTCATATTCATAACAGGTTGATATATATAAACCATCTATATTCATTTATGATTCGATGTTTTATTCAAATCCACCACTCAATTTCTGAACTAGTATCAATCCCTCAATCCTCTAGCGTAGACAATGATCATGCTTCTCTTTTGGTAACCTTCGCTTTCCGTACATAGTACTCAACTATAATATAAAAATTGAGCATCATACTTAAAAACCCTTCTCAACGTTCACCGTTGATAATCAAACAATCCATACCTTTTTGTACTGGCATAAACACCTCAAGTCCTGAACTTGAAACTTCAATCGATCAATGCGATGAACTCATTTATGTTTGTTACATACTTTATTTTCTTTAAAAAATTATGGAAATTATTTCATAAAATCTTATCTTCAGATTTAAACACTTCTATTTCTTCTCCTCAAAAGAATTGCATTTCAAAGATGACTAATATTTTCATTTACTCAAAATGGCATAGATCGGGTGATTCCAAAATAGCTTGGAACTAGGTACAACAAATAATATATGACATTCCCTTGACCAGAAGTCAATATTCAAGAGTTGTGTTTACCATCCGAATACAATCCCTTACCCGTTTTCAGGTATTTCTGAAATACTCGAACTGGTTGTTATTAAATCCATCTAAAAAATACTTATTTGAAATTTCCTTATCTTTATAACTTTAAACAGGTTATTTTGTAAGTTTAGGATCGTCCGTATTTGAACTCATTTTGATCGCACAAATAAAGAGGATAATCTACAAAGTATACAATCCCGCCCGCCGGAACAACATCCGCTTGACACTTAGAAGATTATACCGAACATTAAAAAACACATTAGAACTTATCCATCGAACTTTCCACAATTTTTTTTTTCCAATTTCTTTCTGAAATATTATTCTTGAAAATATTTTCGAAGGAAACCCTTTTTAAATTTTATGTTTAAAAAACCCAGTTTGTACATAAATTACCAGATTACTTTATTTGTTTATCTTCAAAAAAAAAATCATTAATCTTCGAAAACTCTTGTTTTAAGTTCCTTCTATTTATTTACTTAGAGAATTAATTGTTCTTTTTCCAATACACAACCAACAGAGATTCTTATCATTACTTATATACTTAATATACATAGTCCTAAAAGGTAGTTGATTGTACTATATATAAATAGGGGTACAACACTAGCCGACTAACTAATCAACTAGACACAGCAAAATATGCTAACATATCTCCCCACTACTCCTCCTCCTCGACTCCTCCTCTTTCTCTCCATCATAACCCAAGTTTTCCTCGGGCTCCTCCTCTGGGGCCAATATCTGTGCCTGATAGGCCAAATCCCAATCTTTATATGTAGCCTCGGAAGTAATGATGGAATCACCCTCGAATCAAAGAATCCACTCATGATATGGTGCCTTTGCATACTCCTGCTCTCCATCCTCCTCACCCGAGACGGGAGACGTTGATCTCAAAATTGGGATCAACGCCAAAATTACTAAGAGTACTTCACAATGTACTTGAGAATAAGAGATGTGGAGCCACTTCAATAGAAAAACTGCAAGTAAAAGAAGAAGACACGACGTTTTATAGTGGTTCGATCACGTGCGATCTATGTCCACTTTGAATATCGATTCCATTATTGCACTTAGAATTACAAAACAAGCAAATTCTCTCATTACATTCATCATTATACTCTCTTAGAACTCGGTGGAGATTAAAAAGGAAAACCGATGAGATCCTTCAAATATAGCAATTGGTAGACCGAATCTAGGCTTTCACACAAACTTTGATGAATTCCCACATGTTCATGATGAATTTAGAGTTGAATCTTCACTTTGGGATGATTAGAGATAATGAAATCGCTTACTAAGTGTTGAGAATTGAATTTAGCAGCCCTTCGGGGTCATCAAAATCCTCCCCTATTGAATTGGGATTGGAGCTCTATTTATAGGAGTGGAGAAATGGAGTGATATAGCCTTCAGAGCCACCGGTCGGTCGGAATTTATTTACGGAATTTCCACTGGCCATCCTGGCAATAGTTGTCCAAAGGCCAGGCTGGCAATAGCTGTCTGGAGGACCGGTCGGTCAGAAATAGGACAGACCGGTCAGTATGGTCCTTTTTCTTCCTTGCGCGAGCAACCTGGTATGGGCTTTGTATTATGGTTGGTCGGTCGTCTACCCTCTAGACCGACCGGTATGGAAATGTCTGAATTTAGTGCGATGTTCGAGGGGCGACCGGTCGGTGCACTTTGCTTTTGACCGACCGATGGGTGTGTCCCTCTTTATTTTCACTTGGGGTTGGTCTGTTATGGAGTTGTGACCGACCGGCTGGTGTGCTTGAAGTTAGACCAACCGGTATACTTGGATTCAGGCCGACCAGTATGCTTTCGATAATGGAGTTCGAGTTAGGCCTCTTTCCACATGCTTGATCTATCAATGTGTGTATGATATTTGTGAAGTAAACACTTGCCCCTTGGAGTTTGCAATTTTCTACTTGGGAAAATTGTGAGCTTCGAAATGAACATTTATATCACACAATTGATTGATCATTCACACAAGCATCGTGTCTTGGCTTGCTCATGTATATATTTGGAGTGGTTGATTACACGACCGGTTAGCAGATTTCGTTTGCTTAGTAGGTGACTGGTCGGTCTAATGTAATGGGTTTTCGTAGGCTTGGCCGATCTGTGCATCATTGTCAGGCCTGGCGGATTTGACTCAGCTCTTGACCGATGTGACACCTCTCTCTCATGGCAGTTGAGTTTCCCGATGCACTTTTATATAATGCAACCCTTGGAGAGGTCATTTCCACACTGTTTTACTTTCATCTTCAAGAAAAAATAATGGCAGACAAATCTTGATCGAAGAAAAACAAAAATGGAGCTTTCTCTTTCTTTTAGATTTCCTGTTAATCCGTCTTCTTCCTTTGAGCTTCGAGTTGAATTCTCAGCCGCCAGGTTCTCTTTTAATTTTGTTTTATTCTTCATCGATCCATCTTGAAATGCTTTTACTGCTTTAATGCTGCAACACTCGATTAGATATTCACAGAACTGCCACTTAGCGTCGAATCGAGCCATGGGTGGAATGATTTGATCATGTTGCTAGTTAAGGCGAAAATTTGCTTTGATTTGCTATTGCGTTTAGCTGATTCTGTATGCGTTAATCTTCTCGTTTCACCCAAATACTTGCTTTGATTTGATGTGTTTGTGATTCACATTGACTTTCAGTTTTATTCTCGCGCTTCTTGTAGTGCCAACGCTCATGATTAAAGTTGTGAATGGTTTAGGAATAGCTGCGGATCCCAGAATTACATCAGTGCCAGTCGGTTTTTTTATGGGGAGTCAATCGTGTTGCACGGTCGGCTCTAGATACTGGTCGGTCTGTATTAAGTTCCTAAGGGAGTGAAGGCACCAGTCGGTTTGTATTGAATACCGATCGGTTGGTTCCATTCTCCTGGGAAATTAATGGTACCGACCAATTTGTCTCAGATGCCGGTCAGTTTTATGAATCTTTGGTATGTGACTAATACCGTCCGATCAGTTATTTCTGCTTTTCTGGGCGATTCTTTGGAGATACTGGTCGGCCTGGGCTAAAATCAATACCGATCGGTTGCTTTTGGAGGTCGTCCAGTTGCTCTCTTATCCTAGTTCATTTTAATGATTAGGAAATTGACAAAAAGTGTTTGAGTACTTCCCTTTTCATGCAGGATGGAACCATCTCTTGAAGAGCTTAGGATGAAGAGGTTTTATGACTTGGATAGTCAAATAACTGGTCAACCTTTGGTGAATTCTCCTTCACTCGTCAGCCCTTCCTATTCGGAAACTCAGACGGTTGTGAACAGGCCTCACTACACTCCAGGAGCCTGCAATGCCAAACTTGCCAGACGGCTCCCAGGCTGGAACCTGCAGGGGGTCTCCTTCAACTTGGATGTGTCTTTCTCCGAATGTCAAGTGACATCCAGTGACATAAGTTGTCGCCAAGTCTAGATTGCTCAGTCACATAGAGGATACCTAGCATCAGTTTGAGAGGCAAATGGACATGCTTAAAAACCAAACTGCAAAGATGCTTCAGAACTGGCACACATTGGCTGAAGATTTACAGAGACTCCATCGAGAGAACCTTGAGCGCATTGCGGTTCCGGAAGATGATAAGGAAAAACTGATCCATGCTTTGAGAGACCGGGATGCTGTCATTACTGCCTTCCCCAAGGGGAAATGTTGAGCTAGTGGGTTCATCTGGGAAGAGGCCAGCTTCTGATGCTTCCGCATCGGGCTCTACTCCAATGAAAAGGAAGGTGGGAAGGCCTCGAAAGAACTAGAACGCGTAGCTCTCCCCTTTTGGTACTTGACAGTCTTTAGTTTTATGAACTCTGTCTTTAGACCGATTGTACTTAAGCGAGTTACGGTCCTCGCTAACTTCTAAGCTAGTTTATGTTGATGCACTGTGACTGTTGTAGCAGCGTTTGTTGACCCATTTTGATGGTAATGGTATGTTGGTCGTAACATCCAATGCTTATTTAGCTAGGTTACTTAGCTTACAGCTAATTTTATGTTTTCAGTTGTCATGCTTTGCACTTTGCATTTGAAACCAGCCCGTCGATGTCTGCGAACTAACCAATCGGTAGTTAGAGATGATGGCCGACCGGTTGCTGGGGGCAATGACCGATCAGTTGTCTTTCGCTCAAAGCTGACCGGTGTCACCATCTATTAGCAACATACTGACCACTCATGTACGATGACACTTTGACTTTAAACACCAGAATTAATTGCTAAAAGTGTTGTACTGATGTGTGATTGCCCCAACTTTAACTCGGGTCTTTTTGTCATTACAACCTGTTTTGTAACAACAAAAACACTGCATATTTCTGGGCTGATGTTTTGTTATTGACTGCCCAAACCAATAACAAATTAGTCAATTAATTAATTAGTCATGACGAATTCTCATTGAATGAAATGTTTTCACAGACCTTTTTTTGGTCTGCTGAATGTTGTCTATAAAAACACAACGTTTTTACTTGAATTCATGTCGACACTTAAGATCAACTAGTCGACATAATTCGACTTGTGGATTTCAAGTGCTGATATTCTAACCGACTTGCACGATATTTCATATTTGGGAAATATGTATTTGTAATTTGTTATTCTCTGCTTCTCCTTGGAGAAGTCTTTGATATTCGTACTCCAACTTAGGAAATCCACTAGTATTTACTGTGAGACAAATCTTTATTGCTCAGTGTTTGTTTTGTCGATCAGTCCAGAGTTTGAAAATTCATTTGGATGCCCCGACTTTGAAGAGGCTGCTTATAATCCAATGTTCGTCTTTTCTCATTGATTAAATTGACATTGTAGAGTTCATTAAATGTTTATCTCTGCTAAGGAGAAGTTACTTCTTTTATGGAAAAGATTTTTGGTTGTTGCATCGTTTCACAGTGCGAACTTCCACGAAGTTTGGGTGAGGTTGCATCAATCCGCAGAGCGAACCTCAGTCATCGGTCGGAGTCACTTAACTCGGTAAGTGAGCGTTGCTCGACTAAGGTGCCCTAGACTCCCGCGAACCTTTGGGTGAAGGTTGGGCTGATCCACGGAGCAGGCATCAGTCATCGGTCGGAGTCACTTAACTTGGTAAGTGATCGCTTCCCGATTGAAGCATCCTGGACCTCCATGAACCATGAGGTGAAGGTTGGGTTGATTCACGGAGCGGGCATCAGTCATCGGTCGGAGTCACTTAACTTGGTAAGTGATCGCTGCCCGACTGAAGCATCCTGGACCTCCATGAACTGTGAGGTAAAGCTTAGGGTTGATTCACGGAGCGGGCATCAGTCATCGGTCAGAGTCACTTAACTTGGTAAGTGATCGTTGCCCGACTGAAGCATCCTGGACCTCCATGAACCATGAGGTTAAGGTTAGGGTTGATTCACGGAGCGAGCATCAGTCATCGGTCGGAGTCACTTAACTTAGTAAATGATCGCTGCCCAATTGAAGCATCCTGGACCTCCATGAACCATGAGGTAAAGGTTAAGGTTGCATCGATCCGTAAAAGCGAGCCCCAGTCATCGGTCGGAGTCACTTAACTTGGTAAGTGATCGTTGCCCGACTGAGATGCCCTAGACTCACGCAAACCTTTAGGGGATGAGGTTTTGAATCCGGGATTGCTTGCTACTCCATTGAGCATTTGACTCATCGGAACTTTCTCGATCTACCATTGAATCGGTGTTACCGGAGTTGTCTCACTTAGTCGGGTTGTGAGAAAACAAGCGCTCGTCGGATAGCCTGTAATGAAAAATCGCCTATTAGCAAATTTTCGTGTAAATTTGGCAAATCAGATATTTATACACGTGGGCAATGCTTCATTCATAGTGTTATTGTTCGGTACAATGCATGTAAATCATTACAGACTATTTACAATAAAGTAAATCATAGCAAAGAGTAAAATAATGCAACAAGTAAAGTAAAGGCGATATTGATCGCTTATTCTGAGCCGTAGGTATTATATCATCATTAATGGTCATTAATTGATTATCAACCTTGGCATAGTGTCAGCAGAAGCTAAGTTGCTTGGTCCGGATTGTTCATTTGATGCCCCTTTCCCCTGGGTAGTTGCAGAAGGAGTTGCACCTTGGGAATTCTTCACATATTGTTGCAGACAGTTCTTCTTAATCAGTTCTTCAATCAACGATCTCAATTGCCTGCACTCATTAGTGTTGTGGCTTGGCTGATTATGAAACCGACAAAACTTCCCAGATTTGGTCAGATGGTCATTCATTTTCATTGGCCAAGGCTCTGGATAATCTTCTGCATCCTTTGTGGCAAGGTAAATGTTCTCAGGAGTATCATTCAGAGGTGTCGATCAAATGAGTAAAAAGGATGAAACTTTCTATTAGTTTTGTTGTCGTTTCCGTTATTGGCTCGCTTCTACCCCTGCGTACTCTTCTGATTAGGTTGAACAGCTGCATTTTAGGAGCTTCAAGGAGTTGGTTGCCATCAATGATCTGAAGAGGTATAGTATTATCGTCCACCCTCATATACTCTTCTGCTTTCTTATAGAACTTGTCAAGCGTAGTTGGTTCCTTCATCTTTATCCATCTTCTGAATTCGTTTATTTTGTTTATAGCATCGAGTAGAGACATGACGACTATGCGTGGTTCCGGATTCCTTACATCAAACAAGGCAATATTGAATCGACCGAGGAAGGCTTTGATAGTTTCCCCTGGCTTCTGCTTCATGGATGGGAGTGTTACAGCGTCCTTGGCTTTGGTAGCATACAAGTGGAACTGCCCCTTGAACTTTTGGTTAAGTCAAAGAATCGATCAATGGATTTGGGTGGTAGCTTTGTGAACCATAGTGACACGGCACTTTCTAAGTAAAGAGGTAAGTACATGCATCTCATCTCATCAGTCGCCTTAGCCACACTCATATGCCACTCATATTTGAATAGGAAGTAGTTGGGATCAACGAGACTGTTATACGGTGGCAAAGTCGGAGGATTAAATTTCTTTGTTCATTCTGCTTCAAGGATTCTTTCGGTGAGTGGAGTCCTGTCCGGAGAGAAATCCCATTCTCTTTCATCATCTTTGCTAGCTTGGTTCTTTTCTACGACTCATTCTATCATATCTGAAATGTATTCTTCGGTGTTATGGCGCTATGTGAAGCTGAGCTCTTTACCAAATGTTCGTCTAGGCATATGACCTCGATTAGAGAGCTTAGGTGCTTTGCCTTCCCGACGAGGAGGTGCCCCTGAGATAGGGTCAGCGACCTTTCGAGCATTCACTTCGGACTGATACTTATCTTTTGATCTCAATTATTTGATGTTAGCTTTGTCCTTGTCATTTTTCCAATCATAATCGTCTTCTATGTCATCGTTATGGTTATGGTCGAAAGCGGGTGATTTGTCATTCTCTTCGAGATCAACATGGACTTTCGAAGGAACCGGATTTGATTGAGCGTTAAGAATGGTGATATTGGCAATAACGATTTTTAATCTATTTCTGGTCACACCGGCTCCGCTTTCTGAATTTTCGCCAACTTCAAAGTGGTTTACGGGTGGTGTTTCTTCATTAGCAACTTCATCGGCTTCTACCACGGTTTTGCCAACGACCTTCTTAGTATTGTCCATAATTTTGAAGAAGGATGCGACTTAGAAATTTAATGGAAAAGCGTTTAACCTTGTGAAGTGTGAAAGGAGGTAAGAGATGCGAACGCGGCCCCACGGTGGGAGCCAAATGTTGATCTTAAAATTAGGATCAACACCAAAATTACTAAGAGTACTTCACAATGTACTTGAGAATAAGAGATGCGGAGCAACGTCGATAAAAAAATGCAAGTAAAAGAAGACACAACGTTTTATAGTGGTTCGATCACGTGCGATCTACATCCACTTTGTATATCGATTCCACTATTGCACTTAGAATTACAAAACAAGCAAATTCTCTCATTACATTCATCATTACACTCTCTTAGAACTCGGTGGAGATTAAAAAGGAAAACCGATGAGATCCTTCAAATATAGCAATTGGTAGACCGAATCTAGGCTTTCACACAAACTTTGATGAATTCCCACATGTTCATGATGAATTTAGAGTTGAATCTTCGCTTTGGGAAGATTAAAGATGATGAAATCGCTAAGTAAGTGTTGAGAATTGAATTTAGCAGCCCTTTGGGGTCATCAAAATCCTCCCCTATTAAGTGGGATTGGAGCTCTATTTACAGGAGTGGAGAAACGGAGTGACATAGCCTTCAGAGCCACAAGTCGGTCGGACTTTATTTATGGAATTGCCACTGGCCAGCCTGGCACTAACTGTCCAAAAGCCAGGCTGGCAATAGCTGTCTGGAGGACCGGTCGGTCAGAAATAGGACCGACCAGTCGGTATGGTCCTTTTTCTCCCTTGCACGAGCAACCTGGTGTGGGCTTTGTATTGTGGTCGGTCGGTCGTCTGCCCTACAGACCGACCGGTATGGAAATGTCTGAATTTAGTGCCTTGTTGGGCGACTGGTCGGTGCACTTTGCTTTTGACCGACCGGTGGGTGTGTCCCTCTTTCTTTTTACCTGGGGCTGTTCTGCTATGGAGATGTGACAGACCGGCTGTTGTGCTTGAAGTTAGACCGACCGGTATACTTGGATTCAGGCCGACCGATATGTGTTCGTTAATGGCGTTCGAGTTAGGCCTCTTTCCACATGCTTGATCTGTCAATGTGTGTACGATATTTGTGGAGTAAACAGGAGAGTCGCTAAACTCTAATGGGGATATCTAGTGTTGTTGCTCGATTGCCTGCTCTAGCTGAAATCCTGCCAATTTTCCCAACCGATCCCAGATTATTCCTTATCCTCGTCTGATCTAACTGGATCAGTGATCCACATGTGCTCCCTACTATCCACACTAGATATGGACATCAGCTTAGTGTCATCTGATAGTGTGATAAGTTTCGAGGCTGGCCAAGGAATCACCTATCCGCTAGGGCATCCATCCGCTGTAGCCGTAATAGTATCTATATCCCTAGTTATGGAATCATAAAATAAGAAAAAGCCCTCCAAATGAGCATCAAAATCTGGTGGTGGTGATAATCACGTATAGAACCCATCCTCAGCTCGAAAATGTTCCAATCCTATTGGGTCTGAATTTAAGTCCCCCGACTCAATCTCCTAGGACTGGGAATCTAAAAATAAGTAGTGGATCGGGATTTATATATCAAATGGGAGAATGCTGCTCTACTAAATGAAATATTTTGAGATACTAGATACTAAATTGATTTTAGAATTCATATATCTTAGTCGATATTAATTAACAAACACTTTTGGGTACGATCGTGAAACTTAATTCACAACGTAATCGTCAATTTATCGTTTATCTAAGTCGTAAATGGCGATAAATCATTTATTAACTAAGGATATGGTTATCGCTAATCTTCCAGTGTTATTAGCTGAACAACTTATAGTCAAACTGTGCGATTCTAATCACAAGTCGTTCAGCAGCAGATTAAATACTTTATTTAATTGATTAGATTTTATTTAAGTAGCCATTACTCAATGTAATCAAACAACGAATGATAGCATTTTCCACTACGCCATAAACGGCCTAATGCAATGAATTTTCAAGGTGTTGCCAGCCAAAAAGTGACGATAGTAATACTATTTTAGTCCTACTGCAACGTTCAATTTTCAGTGTTACGTTAGCTATAAAAATGTGTTGCTCTAGATAAACAAGTGTAGCATGATGCAACATTTTGTATAGTGTTGTTATAGCAGTCCTTTCCATTCCCTACGTAGCGATCTACACCATTAGTTAAAACAATATTTCAACTGTCCAACCACTGTCTACTACGATTACCCTGTTTCCTGCTAACATTTTCATTCATGCGCTTCATTTTCATTTCGTTCCCCTCCCTAAATTTTCATTCATCCGCTACCCCGAAATTTTCTTCCCAAATTTTAAGATCTCATTTTCATTTTTTGTTTTATTCAGATCTTATCTTCTACAGCACAAGAGCTACTAGATTCAAATCCAACGTCGAGCATCAAGTTTCATCGGTTTTTAACTCCAGGTGACGCGATTTCAATAACTAATCCTCAAGCAACAATAAAGAATTTTCAGTGATGATAAGAAACAATATAATTCCAGATCTGAAGTTATTTTTGTACAATTCCAGGTGACTTCCGGTGGCTGTTTTCTACCTGGATCAAGTTGCTCGATGTTAAGTTTGCTATTTTATTAAATGGCATCTATTGTTGCTCAAGTTCGAGTAGAATCGTCCAAATATGTTGGGGTTTACAGCTAAATAGGTATTTTTTTGTTGTAATTAAAGATTTCAGATATTAATTTGTGAAATTTCGAGTTTTTCTTCAGTAGGGAAATTAGGGCTATTAGTCATAGCATGAGATGTTTGACAAAATGCCAGTGAGGGTAAACGGGCTAGTCGGTTGATTAATGCATGCAACTCAATGATTCTTGCTAGTGGTTTTGAGGTACTTTAGTTTGTATGTGTGTGAGTGGGTTGTGACAGCTGTATGTTCACTGTTCTATTGCACATATATGCATATGTACACTTCACATGTATAAATTTAGAGACTTGAACACCTGTGTATACATGCATATGTACAATTATGATGTGTTGCTTCATGCTTTATTTCTTTGCCTGGTCTTCTCATCCCAATTGCATGATTGTTGGCCGTGCCATGATCCACTAACTTAAAATGCTTGGTAAACCTTGAAACTGTGCATATATATGTTATGAGCAGCTCCTATATATGGCTGGTTTGAGTTGTTTGTTGGTTTGTTTAATTTGCAGTTGAATTGCTAATTTGCACACCATGAAACCTTGATTTTGCACTTGATATGCTCCTACATGTTATTTCAAAGAAGGCTTGGTCTTCGAAAATCGGATGAATTGGGCGGTGCCCGCTTGTTCGACCTAACTATCTAGGTCGATTGTCACTAGGACTGTAGGGCCCTAGACCCCCTCACCAGCGCTGTGCCCAGACCTATTGACGGCTCGCCTTCGGCTCGACACTCGGCTCGCCTTCAGTTTGGCATATATTTGTCAGTGTTAGTGTTTGTGTAAATTGAAAACGCATATGTAATGAGTGAATTGAGTGATGTAGTGAGGACTATCTGTATACGTGATTGACTATGTTATTAACAGTGAATTGTAAATGGCGGAGTTAGAAATATGTACTATTTCAAATGTTGAAATCCAATATTTATTTGAATAAAAATATTGTTTGAATACTTAATTCTATGTAGTAGCATTTACTTCTCATTTTTATTATATATATATATATATTAATATAAATGTTTATAGCAACATTTTTGGATTGTTGCTACAGACACCTAAGGATGTTGCTACAGACCTAAATAGGGGTCTATTGTAACAATATTTGTTATGTTGACGAAGATAGTCAAAATGTTGCCTCTGAGGTCTACAACAACGACGAAAATTGCATCACCCAGAAATTGTTGCCATAGACCTATGGCAACATTTTTTGGGCCTGTGCCAACAATTTTTTTTATATTGCATTAGGTCGTTTATGGTGTAGTGGTCGTTCCCTTAATCATCGACTATACTCTATCTCTTTTGAAAACTTTTCTTTTAAATCCAAATATAGTCCAAATAGTAAAATTATTTCATTTACCATAATTTCAAAACAAAAATTCATTTTGTATATATCAAAATAACAAATACGCGCTCATATATATTATATGCATAAACTCATTCTAAAGTATTACTAACTCTATCTCTAATGAGTTATTCATCCTAGGATATTACTAATCTTATCTCTGATGAGATATTAACCAAACAACGGATCGTTGTTCTCTCAAAAAAAGCTTTGGTACCAAAATGTGAGGACCCGAAAATTCACCTTTTGAAAACTCACACTAATGCCCTCAGCCATGAATTCCCAAGCGGCGAAAAGTTGAAAACCAATGGTGAAGTAAAAAAGAATAAGAACAGAACAAAAAAACAGTGGAATACAATAGAATCTCACATTTAATGGATAATATATAATAATCAATTAACCTTTACAGAAACATTTTTAATATAATTAGAGTCTAATCCTAGTTCAGCCTGGACTGTTATAAAACCTATCCTTACAAATAATGAAATAATAAACAAATATAAACACAACAGAATAAATTAACTACGTCCACAAGTAGATGAAGATCTCCGGCTCCTCAAGAAAGTCCCAAATGATCTCTATCCAAGAAATCTTGCTCAATCCCTACGAAATGAACTCCACTACAAGCGTCCTCAGCAAAAACTTGAAAACCACTCGGAACTGGCCCAGTGTTGAAAACACCCGGATCAAGCTTGGGAAAATAACAGCTTAAGTACACAAACCAAAATACTATGACTGAGTTATAGATCGGTAAACAAAATTTGACTTTTGAAAATGAGAGTATCTTATTAAAACCGCACCACAAATAAAAACCGACGGTAAAATGACGGTATCTCAAAACAACGTTCTTTGGAAAGAATAACGTCTCATAAAGCCACACCCATAAATAAATTAGCATATGGGTTTTTACCTTACGATAGAAAAAACCTTTGATACACATAATCAATTGATATTATTAATAATATCATCGTTTGAAAACACTTTTCAATTAAATTTACTCTAGTACAGCCTAAAGTGTGCACATTAATAACCTTTGGCTTATACAATTGAACGTCGCAAGGGAACTTATCTATAAATGGATTTCCAACAATGGCTAGGGTAATGGACTACCTTACCATATAGTGTACCTCTAGAAGAGTGCACCTGAGCTACCCAACCGATGCGCTTACAAGGTCATCCCTGATCATACTTCGAAAACAGGCTGGATATGACATACTACAACAAAAACAACATGTTACAACTGTCATAAAATAATAGTTGTAATAAAGGTTTTTTACAACTGTTTTGTTCAGAATGTTGCAATAGGTAAGTTTTCAACAACTTTTTTATTTTGCAAGGTGTAATAGATATCTACTACAACTGTTCTTTCTAGCCACTTGTAAGAGATGCCTAATACAAGTGTTTTCGGCGGTTGTAAAAGATGTCTGTTTTTAACAAACAATGATTAACGAATAGTAATTAGCTTTTAATTATCACTATTAAAAATTTAGTGATTGATAATTGGTAATATATACATAACAATTAACTTTCAATAAAAAAATATTAAATTTTAATTAAGATGTAATAAGAAATAATTAATTGTGAATTAGTAATAATTAGTGATTGATTTTTGCTTTATTGTGAGAAGAGAAGTCAGACTTTATCACTGCTTATGATAGAGGTTGTCGGGAATTGGTCCTTCTCGCATCGTTGTTATTATCTACATGCTGAATCTGCTTAAAGACCCAGTGCATTGAATAAAGTATGTAAATAGGTCAAGCCTCTAGAAATAATCCAGTCATCGCCATTTAGTTTTTGGTGTTTTCAGACTAACCGTCGAATCTTGACTATCAAGCCTTGATGATCATTGTTGGCCACTGCGTTGTGTCACGGGTTCGGGGTTAGTATTTAGTTGTTGGTGTTTTCTTTAAATTTAAATCATACCTGAATTATTATTTTTAATATACTTTTTGACTTCGAAATATTTTTACAATTGTTTTTGTTTGCTACTTTTAAGAGATGGTGATTTTCAACAACTCCTCGTCCTTGCTAGGGCTGTCAATGGATATCCGAAATATCCGAATCCGTCTGTATTCGCATCCGAAAATGCAAAAAATATCCGATATCCGAAAAGCGGATACGGATATCCGATATCCGAAATGCTTAGCGGATACGGATACGGATATGGCAATATCCGTATCTGATAAATATCCGTCCGCAAAAAAATATATAGTTTTGTATTTTATACTTAGGTTATAGTAATTTATTATTTTATAAACAGTTGGATAAAAAGTAAGTAACAAAATACACTTATACGATTGATTTTATAAACAATTGTATTAACTTAAATGATTGGTCTTGGTCACTTTACTTTATACTTTATATGATTGATTTTGTGCCTCTTGTGCAGGGTCTTTTTTGGAAGCTTTGGGCCTTCAAACATTTCATAAAGAAAGATTGTCATGCTTTAATTTGTTTATGTGCTAATATTATTAAGATGAATTATGGTATTTGTTTTAACTTGTATTGTATGTACTATAATTTGTATGTGTGTTTGAATCAGCGTATGGATTATATGGTACTGTTTTATATGCATTTGCTTTAATTTGTATGTGTGTTTAGATCATCGTATGGATAATATGATGAAATATTATTGATTGAATTTTATGCGATTGAATGAGCTATTGTTAAGTTGGTATGTTTTATCATTCATGTATTATTCCAAAATTTTTAGGTCGGATTCAGATATTTTCGGATATCCGGAAATATTTGTATTTGTTAAGCCGGATACGGATATTTTCGGATATCCGGAAATATTCGCAGATATGGATATTATTTAGTAGGTATCCGCCGGATACGGATTCGGGTACAGATTTTTATTTTTGGATACGGATACAACACTATCCGCATCCGTTTACCGGCCTAGTCTTTGCTGATTATAAAAAATGAAACGAATATCAAAATGGAAATTTTGCCGCTGGTCTGAATATTTTTGGCTCCAAGTAATTTTCCCTCCTCCCTTTTCAATATTACTTCTCCCAACGTAATCCGTACTAATTTTTTATCAACTAAAATCAAAACCCCAAGTCTAAAATAAATTAAATTTCCAACCTCTACCTACAAAACCCTATATTCCAAAAATAATTTCAATCACCGCCTCTAAATCCATTCTAGTCGAAAACCCCAACCGATTTTGCTTATTCACCGTCAGATTAGGATGGATTCAGAGGCGCAAGCTTTGGCGTCAGATTTCTAGACTATGTTGTCAGCTGAATCTCTGGTGTCAGGTAGGGACCCTAGATTTCTAGACTACGCTGTCGGCCGTTAGATTCACGAAGGAGTTAAAATCGCTAAAGCTTGCGCCTCTTCTTCATTTCATATCGACATTCAAATATCCATCCGGGATTTACTCACTATTTTTGGAAACTTACATCAGAGATTCAGCTAAAAAGGATAATTCGTTTCGTGCTATCCAGACTGTACCTTGTGTACCCAAGAAAGAAAAATAGTCAATGTGTTGGATTGATATATCCTAGGTAAATATTGATTTCAATAATGGTATTATTATTATTTGAAATCTTGTTGATTCTTTCTGAGGTATTCCTGCTAAAATCATTGGTGTTCGAAGGAGTACACAAGGGCATTAGTGTAGTTGTGGTTCTAAAACAGTGCAACATGCTTGAAAAACATCGGGTTGATAGGGGTTGCTTGTTGAGTTGAGAGGGTAGCTGAGTTGCTAGAGCTTGTAGCTTGAAGCATGAAGTGTGGAGTGCTGGCAATGAGAATGCATGAAATCTGCAGGTAGTTACAATAGTAGACAGAAGTTCCTAAGCTGATTGCTACTCCCATAAAATCATTTTTAAGATTCAGAGTTTTGTAGCTTTGGTCTAAGTGGTCCTGGTTTGCTGCAGGTTTGAGGTCTGCATTTAGTTTGCTTTGGGTTTGATTAGTATGCAGCTCAGCTTTCTCCTGTATTTAGTCTCACCTTTTTTGGTTTGCTAATATTCACTTATGTAGTTTACTATTAATTATGTAGTTTACTATTCTAGTAAAAGGATCTCTTGGGATTGCACATCCAGTAAACCCATTTTGCTCGAACCAAGGACTAACAATGCAGCGCAGGAATGATTCAACAAAAGAACTAGAAATGGTAAACTCGTTTTACTTGAAATATTTACTTAGATTTAACTAATAGAAAGACTTGCATCCAATAGAACAAATAACAGTAAACTCGTTTTGCTTGAACAATCGGTTAGTTCTTAGTTGATACGTTTACTGTAATACAGCTGCAATAATTAATTGTGATTTCTAATAAATTACTAAATATGTCTTCATCAGGCACTCATCTTCCTCTTTGTCCTCCCATAAAACACACAAATAATATCCAGACATATGAGCACTCACAGTATGCCTGAATTTTGTGCAGTTATTAAAAGAAAAAGGTCGGGCAATCTTTGTGCGATTTTGTTCAGTTATTAAAAGCAACTGAGGATTTTTACAAGATGGTAGAGCTTATAAAAGAAAAAAGTGGAGAAGTAACAAGGGAAGCGGGTCCTGTAAAACGAGGCAAAACTTTTATTGCATTCATAGAAGATCTGAATGGCTATAAGTTTGAATATTGAAAGGAGTGCGACGCTGGAGCCCTTGTGTCAAGTCATGCTTCGAGTAGGAGATCTTGACTGTGCCTAAAAATTTTATGAACAGACATTTGTGATGAAACGTTTGAGGTAGCATTTGACAATCCTAAGTACCAGATACATGTTATACATGCTTATTACGTAACTTTCAGAGAACTGTATGGTTCACTGGGAGCATCTTAAATCCTCCACAACTTGAGAAATTACCCCATAAGAGTAAGCATCCATGAATTATACACAAAACATCTTCACATATGAAGATCAAACTTTCATTTGTTTTGTTTCGATTGATTAATGGATTGTTGGCATGGCGGGACACTAGTATTGGGATCAGAGGATTTATACTCCATTTTAATAATTTATATTAAAAAAGCTAATTTTACTTTTGATTAATATAACAAAAATTTGGCAATATTTCTTGCATGTGTGTACTCTTTGAGCAGCAACACGGTAGGAAATGATGGAAAGCAAAGTAGTTGCTTTCCTGCTCCATTTTTTAAATGGTTTCTGAGATACTTAAATGGCCTGAGTTCTTAAATATACCTAATTGAAAGAGATATCAACTCTCTTATGACACCTTCAAAGATAGACCAATAACGTCATTTTCTTTATTTATCAGTTCATCTTTATCTTTATATCTGCATACATGGGAATATTTTATACAAATGCATTCTCATTCTCCCATTCATATGGTATACAAATAATCTACTGTTGAGACACCATTATTTGTCTAAATTTGTAGTAAAAGTTGGTTATTAGTCATGGTTTTCAACAATAATGTTGATCGTAGGATACAGATTCTAGCAATGTTGTGGACACAGATTTTGTTGAGTCCAAGTTTTCATTATCTCAATTTGATTTTTGTGTCTTGTATATCATATTCATACCCTATACTATGACATGTTATGGATTATAGTTTGTAGAAACCAAATTGGAGTATCTTGCTTATTTTTGAAGATCAATAATCATTATTGTATATTTATATCGGATAGTCTTTCACTCTTTATGACAAAATTAGAATCAAATGATGATCGGTAAATATAAAGTGACCGAGCTTTATTTAATTACTTGTTTGCCATCGGTCTTTTGATGGGGATTAAAGAAATTGCTGTTCCTACTCCACGAATAAGTACTGAAATATTTAACTGGCCTGACATGGATATGGATGACAGCACATCTAAATTTATGTTCGAAATTACAAGGATATTGGATGTATACTGAATTTTTATGTCCGGTTACAGTTACTCTAAGAACATAAATTGAATATTTGGGTTCAATGTAAAACCATTTCAATACTAGAGCTCATAAAAATAAATAAAAAATATGTTGATAAAAATAGTTACGAGCAGCAAATATTATTTTGTACTATATACATGGTGTAAATTATTATCTTGGTAGAAACATAAACATTAATCTACATATTGTTGCTTCAGGTGGCTTCCGGAAATAAACTAAAAGTACTTGCAGCTCAAAAGATTACAAAAGTGATCACTAATGTTATAAGTGACTTGTTTTTGTGTCTATTTTAAAAAAAAAACATTAAAGATTAAATGGTCATGTCTTCTCTCACATGGCCATATTTGTCTACATACTTTCAAACAATTTTTTTTTCTTTGATTCTTATTGAATAAAAATATCAAGATATTTATTTGTATGTATGATTCAGTTTTGTAGATTTCAGAGGCAAATGAACTTCGTAATTTTAGAGGCAATTCCTGATGTGAATAGAAGATATGAGGATAGCAATAGGGGGAGGCCAATTACATTTCAGAGGCAAGTGAGCTTTGTAGATTTTAGAGGCAAATGAGTTTTGTAATTAGGTTAAAGGCTTTTAGAGGCAAATGAGGAGGACAGTTGTAATTTTATACATTTTTATGTGGTATATGATTTATAATTTGTATTCTGTATATAAAGTTGTGGTTTTTTTATTAATGAAAGGATCATAATGCCTTTAAACTTACATCTATTTCTTATGTTATTATCTATTTATTGTTGCACCTAAATAATATATATGGATTTTTATATATATAATTTGTGGATATATTACAATTGTAAAATAATTGTCGTAATAAAATATATCACAACGGTTATAAACAGGTGTAAAAATTATAAAAACAGTGCATAACAGTTGTAATAAAGTTTATTACAAAGGTGAAAAACAGTTGTAATATATACATATCACAACGGTGTTGCAACGGTGCAAAACAGTTGTAAAAGATTTTAGTCTATTACAACTTCTTAATATACGATGGTTACCCCATCGTTGTAAAATGCCACAGTTGTAAATTGTTTGCTCCGGTCGTTACTGACCTATCCTGGGATCCCACATCACTTACTCAACATTCAGTGTTTAATTTTAGAAGGGTGATGACCATATCCTTCCTGGTCGCATGCAACCCCATAACCTTGCCACACCCCTATTTCAACCATTCCTGGGTGTGAGGTCTTGATAAGGTAACATCTTTACTTTTTTCACTTTAATGCACTTCATATCTTCAAATGTCACATCGCCAGATCCGCCAATCACTAATTGACTTCCATAAAAATACTCTAGATGTTACGCTAAGGGTTAAATCCCCGCCACCAAACAAATGTATGTTTGTAAAAGTCAACATTCGTGATGGTTGGAAATGCTATGTCATACATTCATCCACTACAAGTCATCCAGCAACAGGATGCCCTAATTGTAGTGGCCGCAACCCTTATATCATTGAAGGTCCCGTAACAAGGGGTCGTTGTTATTAATTTACCTGTGGAGTAACTCTGAAGTTATCAGCGAGCAATTTGCTTATCATGGAGAGCTCTGGACTTCAGTTCAACGGAGGGTTCCTAGGTCTTCAATAGCTTCCACGTTCGAACCCATATGTTGATTCGAAGATGTTTTCGGGATCTATAGAATCCAAAACCCAACACTGGTTTTCTATGAAACCAACAATCGATAAAAGATTTTCCTTCAGTGTTTATCATTTGATTACATCTCCTCTTTTTAAATATTTTAACTTTATGTCAAACAAAATCTATACTGTTACAATATCTCAAATCAACTTTTTATTATTATAAAAAGTCAAATCAAATCTTATTTATGATAACATGTCAAATCAAGTCTTATTTATAACAACATATCAAATCAAATCTTATTAGTATAACAGATGAATTCAAATCTTACTTTTGACGTGTCAAATCAAATCTTATTATTATAACAAGTCAAATCAAATCTTATTTATGACAACATATCTAATCAAATCTTACTATTATAACAAGTCAAATCAAATCTTATTGTTATAACAAGTCAAATCAAATCTTATTTATGACAACATTTCAAATCAAATCTTATTACTATATCAAGTCAAATCAAATCTATTTATGACAATATGTTAAATCAAATCTTATTTATCTTCAGAAAGCATTATCTGATCTTAGTCAAATATTCGACCTTTCCTTTCGGTTTTTCCCACCCCTCGCCTAATTGGAAAAACTTTTGGTTAAAGCTCACAGGTGGTACTAGATTGTATTCTTAGGAATCACCATAAACACTTTTTTTTGTTTACTTTAATTGTTGCTAAAATGAATTTTAGCTTAGTCATTTATTCCCGAATTTTGAGCGGATTTTCAAATTTCTCGAAAAAAATTCAAACAAATCTTAAAAATAATATTTAATTATTGCGAAACATTTTCCAAAAGGATCGGGTCGGAAAACTTTATTTAAAAGGTTTTATTTTGAATTTTGAGTTGCTTAAAAACCTTAATTTTGGCAAACTTTGGAAACGGAAATATTTCTATGTAAAAATCCATTTTTATTCTTTGAATTTACTTCATTATATTTATTATGAATTTTCCAGTCGGTTTCAAAACTGTTCGACTCGATTTGAGGCGCGTGAATTAGTTTTATAAAAAGTTAAGGATGCGTTCGGTTCACGCTTTTTAGTTTTCCGTTTTCGGTATAACAAAATTTCAAATGACGTATATAAACAGTGAAAAATGATCGTTTTAGAAAATGAATTTAATATATAAAACGGAAAACAACTTTTTTTGTTTTCCATGTTTTGAAAATAATGGATGGATGTGACATAATTCATTCTTCCATCGTCCCTCCAACTTTCCCGTCCTCTCCTCCATCTTCCTTCCATCACCTCCGCAGTTCGTTTACACTATTCATTTTTTGTAGCTTATGTTGAAAACTCAATATACAAAACAAAAAATAAACTAAACACCACCTAAATATTCCCTTTTCAAACCCGAGCTTTTTCTCCAAAAGTTTATCTAACGATTCTCAACATATGATCTTATTTTCTTATCAAATTTTCCTGAAAATTAGTTTGTCCGATAGTCAAACTATATGAGCTAAAACATCTAGAAAACCTCTTTTAGATAATTCTATACAAATCCCCAAAGTAGACACTTTTTAGCTTTCGGAGATTTAATTAAATAATAAACAACTTATTAGATTGAATAGAGAGTGTATCGTTCTTATGTTTAACGATGTGAATTATTCATGACTTGCATATACAATATTAATAACATAATATCCATGTCATACAAATCATTAAACAAAATTATCATAACTTTCAACATATGATTTATATGTTAAATAATCTGGTTAATTAAATAAATAATTAACCTCTTAGTGTATAATCTTTTATACTCTTTTCTAAACCATCAACGACTTCAACCAAGTGCCATAAACTATTAATTCTAAATCTACACTCATATGTAGACTTATATCTATCTTTTAGAATTTGTGTTCAAACGTTTCAATTTTTATATTACTATTTCCCCGAATTAGGTTGCTAACTTCTTGCTAACTTTTTGTAAACTCAACTATCATCATCCAAACCATACACAACTTAAAAAATCAAGCAAACATTCGCACTCGCATGTGTAAAATGTAGATCTAAATGATAGCAAATGTTTCTTGCTTATTTGTCTTCCCAGATCTAACTATATTAACTAGTTTTCTTTCTAACTTTACATTTAACCACCAAACTTCACAAACATCAATCAAACTTTTAAATTAACTTTATCAACTTTAAATTAGCATCATAAATAACTATCAACAAGTATGAACAAGGATTGACCAAACATTAACTTTAAAAGTAAACCAAAGTTGTGATTTCTCACCCAAGCTTTCCTCTCCTCTGAGCAAAATAGCTCCACCAGAGCAAAACACAGCATTACAACCTCCTCTTGCCTTCTTACATCACCACTACCCCTACCTAGCACCACATAACCCTCCCTGTAATCCATAATCCAAGCCCTTCCAAGCTTCCTCTTTGGTTGTGCAAGTAGGTGTGGTGGAAGGAGAGCCTTCTACCATTGCCCCTTTGTGCTTTAACATCCCCCATCTTTGTTTTTAGTTTGTTTTCTTTTATCTAAGAATCCATTAAAGAGTTTATAGATAAGGTAGGAAGAAAATGAAGAAATGAAAAGGAAATGGAAAGAGATGGGGTATATATAAAAGTGGAGAGGTTGGAAAATATCTCAAATATTTTATAAAACCCATCATCACACATCACTTCCTCCTTACACACCCAATGTCTCTTAGTACTCCTCTTTCTCTCACCGACATACCCTCCCTAACAAGTCATTTCAGCAGCACAGATGGGTTAGCTAGCCCATGTGTCACTAAAAGACACGTTGACTTTGTAAAAGAGTTCGGTGGATCAGTTTCTTATACTTTGGGTGCTTTTGTGTACTTCTTTTGTTATATATTTTTGTATATTTCATGATCACAATATCTATCATATTTTAATATTTAATAATGTTTTAAAAAAAGTTTATAAATCATATCTCAATCCAATATTAACTAAGCCACGTTGGATTGATTATAAAATCCTTTGAATTGATCATTCAAAAGTGCTGCAGATTTATGCTGCCAAAAGCTGAATAACGTAACAATTGTTATTACTTCTCTAAACATGATTATAAGTTCTTATAAATCATCGTTATCTATTTAAACATCATTATAAATTATTTCTTATCATTTATTGGCAAACTTGACTTCTGTAAGTCCATCATATGTTTATGGAATTATATTTAGTTCCAAAATATCAATAAAAAATATCAAACTAATATTATCCATCATACAATAATGAAGTCGTTCAAGTTGGATTATTATTACCTCTTACAACTTGACTAATGTTTTTCATATCTTTAAGATATATAAAAGCTTGCTATCTCAAATCTAGTTATCAATTAAACAATTTCACAAGTTCTATACACGATTCCCTTTAAATAATGTTTTATAAATTATTTGATTTCTCGAATCTCTTTCTAATTATAAACTCTTTTACTCAATTTAATTTTGTTGTAACTCTCTTTTATATAACCAAAGTCCTTTTCTTCTAATAATTCTTAAAGCACTTTTTCTTAAGTTAGTTTAATTGACTTAAAATATCATTATTAAATTAATTAATTTACTTTAAACAACCATCTATTATAAAAATGATAAATTAAACTTAAACATCTCTCATAAATAAATATTCAATTTGAATTACTATTAATAAATAAATAATTTAATAAAACTTTGTCAAATCAATAATTAATTATCTTAAATAAATTTATTTAAAATAATTATAAAATTCCATATCATTGGTGGAAGAAATGTCTTAAGTGTGACACTGTTGGTGGAAGGAATGTCTCAAGTGGTGACATCGTTTCCCGTTTCTCCTCTCAAGGGAGAACTTGACGAAACGAAAATGACGATCAACACATCTGCCTCCATGGTTCGTCCCTACACAAAAGGTAACCACCAACAGTAGGTATGGGCTCAAGCACCAAGAGCCCGCTGATAAACTTCTCTAAGCCATCATCTTCTCCATATGAAATCTTGCTACCAATTGATCGCTTAGCCCAGTGAAACTTTAAATCTTCTGTGTGAAGTATTCGTGGAAGGATGACCCATGCTTCGATAGAATCGAATTCGATTATATACTACAGCACAAACAGGTCGCCTAAATTGGCGAACCTATGCAAGGCACTGAATTACAAGAAATCAAAATAAACTTTCCGAAGAATGAATTTGTCCTGAGCGAGTCAATTTATAGGAAATCGGAACAAGAACTTTCCACTAATTCGAATTAATACTTTGAGTTTCCTAAAGTCAACCCTCAACCTTATAACACCACTTAGATCCAAGTCATTGAAGAACACTAAACAAAAGACTAAACCATATAGCTCTGACATCACAACAGCCGATACCGTTCCAAAGAATGGTTTGTCACGTGGACACGTAAATATTCGTTCAGTACAATATAATTGACCTCTTCACTTGAGTACTAAAACCAACCTCGGAAATTGGGACACTCCAACCACGACTCTTGTTACCACTTAGAATACATTCCGTAGATCGAAGCTAACAGTTTTAATCCTACCCAACTTCCAGCTCCAAAGATGGAGTAAATGGTAATATTCCTTGTTTGTCAGGTCATCACAAATAAAATGACAATTGATCACTAATAAAGAAACTATACCATGTTACTCTTGTGCAAAACAACCCTCATTATATATACTACTAATATATAGTTCTAAAACCACAATATACCACAAATATGCATTCTCTCATATATTATAATTCTTGTTATCAGTAATGCTTAGGTTAAGCTACACAACCTAAGCTCTGATACCAAATGTAACGACTGCCCTACACCATTAGTGCAGAATAGCTTCTAAGAGAAAGAAATAGGAGAAATGGGAGGAAATATAATAGAAAGGAAGGTAAAAGAAGAGAAGAAAAGGGGGGAAAATATAAAATACAATCATACCTGTTGAATTTCTTACATCACATTAGACAATATATATTAATAACATACACAACATATGAGACGGTTATAACTATATAAACCACATAATCATAGTACAAGCACATACAGTAATACATAAAAAGAAAAATGTTTATATAAGAGATAAATAAACTCACTAATAAACTGTCTTAAATAATAAATAATTTTTTCAAGACTCTATAGTGAAACACAACAGAATAAACAACAATAATACAAGTATAATATGAAAAGGTTCCACCTCCTGCAAATCCACCTCCGTAGCTCCAAGAAATGCTAATACCTATCACCTTGGTTACTCACCAGCATCTCGATGAGCATCCAAGGTAATAAGAGGAAACATAAAACCTTGGGTCGAATAATAGTCTGGTGTGAGCGATAAACAACACTTATACAAGTCGCAATAGCATAAGGAACATAGGTATAGAAAGTCATACCTGCCTTGTCCCTGCATATATATAGTCGGCACATATAATCAAGATAGTATATAATACTCAGAGTAACAAAAGAGGAAATGTGCTAGGGTAGAATAATCTCCATAGCCCACTATGGCCTTACTCCCCATCCTCAGTCCTAGAGGTGATAGTCTTTCAAGGAAAATAAGATAGGAGCAGCCATATTAATAAGAACATCCATCAAACAAGTCCTATCTATCACCTACTAAAGTTAGGAATACATTAATAACCACTCACATATTTGTTAAGGACTAGTGGAAATCTTGATTCCAATTTGGTTTTCCATACCTTCAGTACCCAATTGTCCAGTATGTTTTCCTGCAGGACCCAATTGCCCAGTAATTTTAGGCATTACTTAAAAAATTCTTAGGATGTATCATCTATATCATGCTTGAGGGAGCGTCTATCCAGCACATATGCCTTCAGGGCCCAATTGCCTAACACAATACACTACAAAAAAACCATATTACAACTTTAATTTTACAAAGGTGTTAAAAACACCGTTGTAATAAACATTTTTTACAGCTTTTATCTAGAAAAATTGTAATAAACTTATTTTTAACAACTGTGTTATTTTGACAGTTGTAATAAAAGCCTATCACAACTTTTATTTTTTGACTGTTGTAATATATGACTATATTTTAATATAATTAACAACTAATAATTAATATTTAATACATTTATATTGATTATTTATAATTAATAACTAATAATTACTATTAATAATCAATTAGGAAGTAATAATTAATAATCAATCCGTAATATTTAATACTTAACAATTAAGAAGAATAATTAAAAAATATAGTTAATATTACATAATTACTATTTATAAATAGTTAATATTAAATTTTTAATAATTAATGATTGTAAATATCTTCAATAATTATGAAGTAATTTTTATTATTAGCATTTAATATTTTTTAGTTATAGTTGATAATTATATTTAATATTTCAAGAAGTTTGAATTTTGAAATTTTTTTAATTAAATTTTCAAATATTAATATAATTTTGAAATTTTCGCAAAAATTAGAAATAAAAAATAAATTTTATATAAAATATTTTTTTATTAAATATTCAAAATTTCAAAAAACTTGTTAGTTACCTCTTTTGCAAAATATTAGCATTAAACTCTCTCTATTTTTTTTACAACAAATGAATTTCAAAGTCAAAGCCAGTAGCATTTACACAATAATAAATTATAATTAACTTTTGATAGTTAATATACAGTTACAACTAAAAAGAAATAAAAAATAAGTAATAAGTAGTAATATCTATTATTGATGTGTAATATTCAATATTTTAATGAAAATCAATTCTCAGGAACCCATATTATATTTAATATAAATTTTTACTTATTAGTTTAGCTTGTAATATTTAATTGTATAAATTTTGGTTAAACTATGTTTATGTCATATGAAAACGGGTATGTGTTGCTACGAAAAGATAAAAAACTGGCGGTCACCATCAGGCGGGAAAAATGAAATTTTGGCTCCAAAGTACTTCGTATCTTCAATTTTACTGTGTTATTTGGGCCGTCCAAACTTCATCCGCGTTTGGGATGTGGTAATGGGCACTGGGATTTTTCCGCCGCCCCCTTTCTTTTTCTCTTCTTCAAATTCTACTTCGCTTCCTCCTCCTTAATGCTCTTTTCTTCCACTCTCTCCTCTGTTTATGGCGACTGGGAAATTTTTTCCTTCTCTTCTTCGTTGTCTTTTCCTCCTTAATCGACCTCCGTTCCCATCCCACCTCTAATTGATCCAACCCTTTCACCTCTCCACTTTTTTATCCTCCCAGCTTTCACTCATCGTGGAGTGCCGCCTTCGAACCCTATTTTTCAGATCTCACCCTTTATTAGATCTGAGTGCCATTTCTCTACTTAATCCCCATGTTTCTCTTTCGATCTGCCCATTCACTCCTCCTTGATCCCAAACCCCATATAGTTTTCCCTTCTCTTCTTTTTTGTGTATTGTCCCTCTTAGTTGTGAGCCTCCTACTCGACACTACCCAACAAGATTGCTTCGCAGCTGCAATGCCTTCATTCCTTTACTTGTTTATTATATTCAGTAGCAATGTAAGGTTTCCAAGTGAGCACTATTTTGAGTTTCTCCTATGCTTGGTGAGTTATACTATCCTGTGTTTTTCTTTTGTCTGGCTCCTAATCTAGTGTAATGGTGATGATTTGGTGAATTGTTGGTGCGTTTCAGTGTAGTTTACCATGGAGTGAGTTTTCTTGATTCCCAAAAAAAAATCTGCTTAGTCAGTGATGTAGATGAAATGTATGATAAAAATATATTATATGTTATGTGATTGGCTTGATTTGTTGAGATGGAAACTCAACATAGCAGTGATGTGTTTAAAGGAAGAGTTGAAATTAGGTCTTTTAATGTCAAAAATCAGTAAAGTGTGCGTAAGGGAGGAGCGTTGGCTTTGCGTGTTTCAATGTCGATAGTTAGTGAAAAGGAGAAATAAGAAAAATAATGCTTAAGAGCTTTGAGATAAAGATGCGTAATAGGAAATAGACATCAGAAATCTTGTTTGTTGTATGAGTTACTTTTAATTTTTGTTTATGCCATTATCCTTTTCTGCTGTATCCAAACGGATAAAGTTTGATTAATGGAAACACAAAGATGTATTAATTTGGTTCTACAAATTTCATTCGTTGAAGACTATTTATTTAATTATTGAATTGGTCGATAAACTATGAAAACTGTTTATTTGTTAATGGTTAAGAAATCTGTTAATTTTCTAATATTTACTTGATGTTTTGCTTTCATTAGTGTTGCTTATCTTACATGTCAGCTCCATGTAATTTTAACAATACTGGAAATAGTACCATGCTTGTTTCATTACTCAGGCAAAAAGAAAACAACACAAACAAAAATGTTAACCACTGCATCACTTCTCAAATTACTCAATCCTGGCCCTGCTCATTTCTTGTTTTTGTGCCACCGTCTTTGTTTGGAGCTGGGGAAATATGTAGCAGGAGGTGATGAAGTTGCAGGTTAGTTTTGAGGACGATGTTTTATGCACTTGTACAGTTGGTCGACTGTTGAGATGCATCATCATAATGAGTTTAATTTTGTAGCTTTTGTGTAGAATGCTAGTTATGTTTGATGCTATTAAAATTTGGTATTGTTGGCTTAAAAAAAACACTTTATGTTCTTTTTTCTAGCAACAAACGTATTCTTATGCAATAGGTTTCAGATCACTGTAGTGAACATGCAACAAAAAGATAAATGGCGTAAAGATTTTGTTGTCTTCGACTTGTGTACTCCCTTAGGATATGCAATTTTTGTGGATAACTTGTGCTTTAACTAAGTTGTTCTGTAACGGTCAAGTATGTAACAATGCGTGAAATGTATTTTAATAAATTAGTTTGCAAATAATTGTAATATCTGATTTGCTTATGGAGTATTGTTACATTTAGTGTATTGTTCATTTTAGTTGCAAAAGGTCTATTTTTTTTTAAATGCAACTACCAATCACAACGGTGCATAACAGTTGTAGTAGATATTATTACAACAGTGTTTAACTGTTGTAATAAAGTTTATTACAACGGTGGAAAAAACATGTAAAATATACATATTACAACGGTGTTGCAACGGTGCAAAAAAGTTGTAAAAGATTTTAGTTTATTACAACTTCTTAATACACGACGACGGTCAGCCCACCGTTGTAAAATGAATATTACAACGGTTTTCCACCGTTGTAATAGGGTCATTTTGTTGTAGTGATGCACATCATTGATCCACAATTAGAACATTCCAAGTCATCGATAATTCCTTGGAACTCCTAAATTTCTCAAGTTTACAAATATGGGATTGAACCATCTTGTTCGATCTATCCTCTTTACTACAACTTCGTCCCATCTCGAGTTGCCCATTAATCACTCCTTCAATTCAGCCCAATGTTGGAGCTTCCAATTGAAGAGTCACAACCTCTGCAATCATGCTTATGAGAGTCATATGCCTAGCATGATCACTATCAGCATCTTGTAACTTCGTTATGTCGCAAAGTACATGCCACATCAATCCATGATCCCGCGGCCACGTCACACCATGATTTGTACAACATTGATCCACCTCGCGGTCTCGCCTCATCATGTACTACGTAACATTGATCCATCCCATAGCCTAGACTCACTACAAACTTCATAATACCGATCATACCATCGATCCATCTCATACTCTCTCAAGTCTTAAAACCAAAGAGTTGATATCTTCATCTTGCTCTGAAGATCACACTGCCTCAATCCATGAATTATGCTATACATATGTACCCTTCAGTGAACCATCCATCATGCCTAATACCAACTTCTGATCGAAGAGCTACAATGTCAGATTCTCCATTGAACAGGACTTCCCGTTTATCCCCTCGAAATCTTGTCATGGGTCCACGTTAAAGTTGGTCAAAATGAGCAACAATAATAGTGGTCAATATCGATCACTCATTATTAATCGTTAATGAACACTCATACCATGTACCTAATTAGAATTGGTTAAATACTTGTCTAAAAAATCTTCTGGCATTCATCTCGAAATACTACTTTTCATCGAGTCCATCTACAGCCTCAAGATCGACATGCATGTCCCAAAGCCACTTCGTGAATATAACCTTATCCAAGGTTGCCAATAAATAGTGTATAAGACCAAACTATGCAAACAAGCAATCATGCAATAAATAGTCATATAAACGACTGAAACAACACATAATCATCCATGTTATCGTTAATGGGATAAACAAAGTCTATCTATGACAATCAAAGTGGGATATGTGATGAAATGTTCTAAATCTAGAAGCATCAACAAATAGTATATTAATGGAAGAAAATGTGATTTTTTTTTAAAATACCTTTTAACTAATTTATAAAATTATTAGCTTGATTTTATTATGTTAGAAAACCCATTAAATTCATTTAAGTTCAAAACATAGTTTTATATTATGCGAAAAACTATTGTAAAGTGAGAGATAACATCACCTACCTCAACCAAATCATCCTAAACATGCTCCACAACGTAGAGCTCGCCAACAAGAGTCGAATGCAAGAAACAACATCCAACTATGACATCGTATGCATAAGATATGATAAACATTAGTCACACGGGCCAAAATTGACACAAATTAAATGACAAGTTTACCCTTATCTCTTCTTCCCCCAACCCCATGTTCTCCCAAATTTGTGCCATTTCTTGTGTTACTACCCAACTTGCATGCATCAAAATACAATAATACAGAGCAAGAATCAACGAAATACAGATCCGATTGAGCCAATGAGGTCTCTTACCAAGACAACACTCGTCTATGGCTAGATCAATCACCCTAGCACCATAGAATAAATCAGTGACATTTCCCAGTGCTACAAGAGAAATGTCAAGCCTCAAAATATCGCACTCCTCAATCCATGACCGGGTTTGACGAAGCTTGGCCCACCTATGCCAAGTGACGAGTGCAACACAATAGTGGCTCCAATCCATCACCCCTTGCTTCAGTGGCCAATACCGTGAAATCCTAATCACTACAATAAGGAGATAGATCTCCCCTAACATAATCAAAGATGATAAAAATAGTATAGATTTGAAGAGGATCAAAGCACGAACTCACAAAACTTGTTCTCATGATTTTCAGTAAAATGTGGAGTGAGTTTTGAATTTTAGAAGATGAGAAAATACAACCATTTTTCTCGTGTTGCAGTTCAATGGAACATTAAAGTCAAAATGGGCAAGAAAGTAACTGGGTCAGGTAGAATAATTAGGGGATAATATATTTTAATATTATTTATTCTCTTATTCCATTTAAATTAAATTTACGCACGTTTTTGTCTCGTACGAGCAAATGACACATCTGATCATAACGAAACTTAATGTCATATATCACCTCAACAATATTGGTTTGATTGACAATTTTATGTGCATTTTGAGAATGTTTTGACCCTCAAATCATCCAATGTTAAATATAGCAATTCATACACTTTTTCTCCATATAATGAACATTCTTGACTCAATGGAACAAGTCTCGAATCCTGATTCGATTGTTTGTGATACTTCACCTTCTAGAACTGTCACTCAACTAGTTAATGATACAAATTTACATATTCAATCATTAAGATATGAGAGGTTATAGAGGATAGTGTCTGATTTTATAGCATCCCTCTCTTCATTATCCTTTTTCAGAGTTCCTTCTGGATTCGCTTCGAGCTCTTCTTTTTTTAGGGTAAAAATCATCCATCGAATGGCATCGAAGTGTCTTTCTTGTTCCTTTATCATCTGCATTTGGCTTAATTCTGAGTGACGTTGATTGCAAGGGATAAAAATAAGTACTCTTCTTTGGAATTCACTCATTTTTTCCATTGTGGGCTAGTTTGAACAAGTGGATGACTCTTTTAGATTGCATGTTGATTACCGTGAGCTAAACAAGATGATGCAGAAGAATAAATATCTGCTTCCATGTATTAACAGCTTGTTCGATCGAACCAATAGTGCTAGGGTTTTTTCTCATTTAGACCTTGCAGCTGCACTAGCTTAGAGTGGTAAGGGAGAATTTGTCTATTACATCATTACATAAGCCATTTGGATTCTAAAAGTAGTTACTTATGCAACTTAGGCTGACCAATGCACCATCATACTATGTGGATCATATGAACTGTGTTTTCATATAGCAATAGAATAAGTTTGTGCATGTGTTCATTGATGTATCTTAGTCTATTCATGGACAGAGGAGGAAGACACTACACATTTGAGGGTTGTTCTTGAAGTATGGTAGAACACTGGCTAAGGACAAAGTTCTCAAAGTGTCAATTTACAGAAGAGAAGTGAGATCCTTGGGTTACGTTGTTCCGGAGCAACATATGATTATAGACACTACATAGTTTGTGACAGTCCAAGATCGACTACACCCAATAATATTACAAATACAAGAAGTTTCTTAGGGTTGGATGGATATTATAAGAGTTTTATTCAGGTTGCTTCCAAGAAAGCGGCACCGTCGACTCAATTGATGAAGAAGAATCAAATATTTACCTTGAATGAAAGACGTGAGCATGCATTTTTGAGTTTGAAAGAAAATTTGATGAGTGCCTAATATTATTTATTCAAGTGGGAATAAGAAGATGATGGTATATATTGATGCTTGTGGCACTACGTTAATTGCGATATTGATGTAGAAAGGTAAGGTTGTCTCTTTGCTAGTTGACGGTTGAAACCATAGGAGAAAAAGTAACCCATCTGTGATTTGGAATAAGCAGAAATTGTATTTGTGCTAAAGATGCGGAGGCATTGTCTTTTAGAAGAGAACTTTGAATTATTCACCGAGCATAAATCGTTGAAGTACTTCTTTTGGCAGAAGACTTAACCTTCAGCACCAACAATGGTTAAAGTTTCTACTACATCGCTGAAGTACTTCTTTTGGCAGAAGGACTTAACCTTCAGCTCCAACAATGGTTAGAGTTTCTACTTCCTATGATTTCGGTATTGCATGTACATCCAGGAAGAGTAGTATAGTAAGAGATAAGTGAGTTTAGGAGCCATATTCTTAGAGTGGGAACAATTGGAGTGTATTGCATGCCATGATTTCTGACCTCGATGCGAGTTAGAAAAAGTTATGTCAGCAAGTTTGATTATCAAGCCTACTTTGATTGAGATATTTGGAGATAGTCAAAAGCATGATCCTAAGTTGGTTAAGATCATTGCCAAAATCGAGACTGGAGTAGAGTCTTAGGACGTAAAGCAATACAGTCTCAACTAAGATGGTTGGCTCCATAAAAATGGAAGGTTGTTTGTTCCTGATGTTGACGAAATAAGGGATGAGGCACTTCAAGAGTGCCATTAATCAAGATTTACTATACAACCTAAAAATAATAAGGTGTATCACAATATGAAGTAGACATGTTACGGGAAAGTGATGAAGAAAGACATTGGAGTATTCATCTCAAATTGCTTGAATTGCTAATTGGTTAAGACAGATCATAAAAAGTCTAGTGGTTTGATACAACCAGAAGAGGTTCCTGCATGGAAGTGGAAACAAGTGTCAATATATTTCATTGATGGACTAACAAAGATGTGAGTAGGGTACGACAACATTTGGGTCATAGTAGAACAATTAACTAAGGGTGTTATATTTATACCCATCAACTCGTGTGGAACGACAGTCAAACTGGCATACTTGTGTGTAAAGTGGATAGCTTGATTCCATGGTATACCAAAGAGCATTGTAAGTAATCGAGACCCATTGTTCCCCATTAGGTTTTTGAAAAAGCTTATGAGAGGTGCTAGGGACAAGGTTGCAGCTCAACACGGTGTATCACCCTCTTATTGACAGTCATATCGCGAGAGTGAATTGTATCTTAGAGGATCACATATATGCTTACATACTAGATTTTCAAGGCTTCTGTGATGGCATTCTGGATTTCATTGAGTTTGCTTAAAATAATAGTTATTAGTCTAGCATTGGCATGACACTATCTGAGGCATTATATAGCTGATCGTGCAACTCTCCTTTATGTTAGTGGAAAGCGGGCAATAAATCGATGCATGGGGCCAGAGGTGGTGAAGGAAACATCAAAGAAGATACAGATCATTCGGTGATGAATGAAAGCTGCCCAAGACATACAAAAGAATTATGCTGATAAGAGACATCAGGAATTCGAATTCTTTGTCGGTGATATGTTGTTTTTCAAGGTTTCTCCTTTGAAAAGTATCTTTCATTTCGATAGAAAGGAGAGGCTGGCCCTGAGTTGTTGGGTTATTTTAAAATTCTTGAAAGGATTAACAGGCTAGCATATAGGGTTGACCTGCCTCAGAAGATGACAAGAGTGCATAATATGTTCAATGTTTCTCGATTGCAGAAATTTGTGCATGACTCAAGCATGATTATCACACAAAATCAATTGAATAATATCAAGACTAAACCATAGGCCTCGATACATTGTAGTTCAACTCATATTATTAGACATAATATGAAGCAGCTTAGAAGGAAAGTAGTAACATTGATGAAGGTTCTACAGAGTGAAAATAAGGGCGGTTGCACTTGGAAGAATGAGGAGAGCGCGAAGAAGTCGTATCCATAGCTCTTTACCTGGTAAGACTTTTTCCTTGTCACATTTAAAATCTCATAGGATATCATTGATCTTTCATAGTATAATATATTGCATGATAGGATATGACTAGGTTATTTCTTTCCATGTTAATCACTATGTATGCATTTTTTATTTGGTAGGCTGTGTAGCACCCCGTAAAATATAACCTAATCAGACATAGATAACCAAAATAATAAAAATTATTATAATTAAATAGTAATAGTAATGGATTAAAATACATATACTTAATACATGGGAATTTGGCCATGAAAATATCACTATTATATTTATGGCGAGATTCTGATCCATTTTCATATTTTATTTGTTGAAAATGGAGTCCGTATGAGGAAATACGAATCTAACAAAGTTTGAATATAAAATAATAATAAATATTAAACATACAGAATTGAATTTGAAATAAAGTGGATAAATATGGAATAGAATAAATAAGCTTGGCATAAAGGAATATTCCATATTCAAATTCAAAGTTACAGATATATATATATATATATATATATATATATATATGCATGTGTAATAATGGGACACGACTTAAAAGAAAGGAAATTAATTAATTAACAGTTAATAACCAATAAAATGGACGCATGAAATAAATTCACGACACCCAGCTCAGATGGGTGGTCGATGACTGAGGTTGACCCTAGGTCAATCGCCCTCCAAGGGCGAGGTCGACCACTTCGTGTTTACGGAGGTGGGTGGCAACTAGGTTTTGTTGAGCTACTTTTAGGTTTAGGTTTCAATGGATGGTTTGGATCTTATTTATTTAACCAACAACTCTTGCAAATTTTGACACCTATAAATAGAGCCTTAGCACCCCTCTCTCAATGACATACTCTGAGGCTTTCTACCTCCATTTTCTTCTTCTTCGTCTCTGTCAGTTATAGGATCCACTCTAGATGGAGATTAGTTCTTATTCTTTTTCCTCCTTCTATTCTATTCTATTCTATTTTATTCTTAGAATTATTGGATCTAAAATATGTAATTTTAAAGGGAAAAGAAATTGGGAATGTTTGTGCATGGCTACAAACCAGATTTAGAATTATCACACGGTTTTCCGTCTCATTAGTACTATGAGTGGGATTCTTTAAGTATACCTATTTTTTGTGACTTGTTAATATAAACCTTGATTGATTATGCCTATGGGGTTTGGGATTCATGAAAACAAAATATAAAAATCCCCAAAATTCTAATTATATGGAATTTTAAATCTGAATGTTTGGGTTCTTCATTGTGGATATGAATAAAAAGGGATTTTCTTGTTGTTTCTTGTATGTAAATTCAAACCATAGTCTATTTTACATTCTCTTATTTCTTCCGAAACTAACATAAAAATTGTGGATTTGGGTACTATAAATTATATGTATTCAAATCTTTATTTCGCTATAAAATAGTGGATTTGGGTACAGTAGACCACATGTGACAAAATCATTATTTTAGTGTACAAATCACATAAAATGGAGAGATAATAAAATAATAATAGAAAAAATATATATGTTATTATTATCCATGTTTTCCTTTTTGTTTATTGATATAATCCAAAAATCCTAGGACTAAAAGTCTATCTTTTGCTATGTTATGTTTATTTCCCTATTGATGCTTTGACTTTGAGATGAAGATTTATGTGCCATACTATGAATTTGGAAAACATGACTTGTATATCTTTTTTGGAGTAAAGATTGACATTTCATGGTTTAGTGCGCTTTCTTTCACGTGCACCACTAATTATGCATTTATGTATTATTAAATATGATTATCTACGTATCTTAAATACATATTTATTGCATTTAATTAGGAATTTCATATTAAATGTCCCATTAGAAAATTTGTGTGTTGTGTACTAGTTAATGACCTTAGAAATATTAAATTGCATGTGCATGCGAGGTTAACCTCTACTTGTAGTAGAAGTTGGCCCAGACAACCCGGCAACTAGTAGCTACAAAAGTCGGTTAAGTGAGACGTCTAATGTCATGGGCCATTTAGCATGTGACAGGCCTTCCTCGAGAAGGTATTAAGTGGTTGGTCCACCTTATGAGGTTATTAAGTGATTAGACTCATTCCACTTATAAGGGTTCATCCATAAAGTTTGGATTGAAGTCATAGGGCCCGCCCTTATTAGATATTAAGAGGCTTACGGGTCCGCCTTTCTACGATATTTATGAGGTATTAAATGGTCTCGAATGGGTTTGGTAGTTCTTCGGAAGTTGTCTGCTTCTTATCTAGGGGCTAAAGTCAAGGCATACCTAGGGATAGGCTATTAAGAATGTCGCTGACCATGTAAGGGGAGCAACCCATCTAAGGAATATCAAGTGGCCAGGAGTTCACCTATAATGTCAGCAAGATAGTAATGTAAGGTTCACCAGGAGGGTCGTCAATGGCGTTGAGTGTCAACCTGAACCCTATATTAAGTGGCTAACCACTATCTCTGAGAGAATATATATTTCATAGTCTACTAGGAAAACGAGGTCATAAGTGACTAGAACTGCCAAGGGGTTTTAAGTGATTATAGGAATACACCCATATTCTAACTGGCCTTAAGTTACCAAGAACGGTCCACCTCTTTTCATTTAATGTATATCGGTAGAGATAAAGTTTGTATATGTGTGTTTATATTCACCTTAACATAAACCCAATAGGTTTTTGTACAACTAAGTATAGGGTATAGGTTTTTTAAAGCTTACATATTTTATTCACTAGAACTGTTGTTTTAACATCCCCTCCTCTTAACAACACAAGTTAGACAGGATGGTAGAGAATGTTAGACTATGATGGAGATTGGTGATGGCGATTATTATCTTAGTTTACTATTACTATATGTTTATATCTCATTTATTGTAATGATGATGTACCTTGACTTAGTATCTGTGACATTTTGTATTTGATGTATTTGACATTATGATGTGGCATATCTATTTATTATATTTTATCCCTTTCGCTATGAAATATGATTTCGTTTTAGTATGGCTCTATTATTTTCATTTCTTATAGAAACTAACAACTTGTTTAGAATGACTATAAGTTTCGATAAGCCTTTTTTAGGTGGGGATTTAGGCCCATTCTGGGCGGGTTGTTACAGGTTATATGGCTGTTAGGCATGCTGGGTGACCCAGCTAATTTATTTATGGAATTTGAAAGGCGAAATTCTTAAAGAGAGAAGAATGTAATGACTCGTATTTTCACACATTTTTTAGCATAAAATAAGAAATATTATTTTCATACGAAATTGTACAATTCTTAATGTTGAGAAATGTATACTACGGTTATTTCACATTTCTAGAATTTTCTTTCGAATTTTCTGTGATTGTTATGCCCCTAACAAATCTTATTTCGTTTGTAACTTTTGACTATAGTGGAATTTAGATCTAAAAACATTTCTGTTGGATTAAGATGATGGATTTCCTTTATTTAGAGTGGTTTCATTAAGAAAACAAACTTGTTATTTGAGCGTTATAGCTGCTTTACTTCTTTTTTGTTTTTAAACAACATAATTATACAATTGGGGTCATTAATTGTTAGTCCATCATTAATTTTGGAATTAAGAGAGGATGAAGCTTAAATGGTTATCCCAGCCTCAACTATTAAATAATTTTTCAATTTTATATCCAAAAACTTAAAATCTGAATCAAATTAACAAATAAAAAGAAAATTATTGGGATCTACACCTAGAGAGAGTGATTTGCTACTATGAAAGAGGAGAAATCTATTTTATCTGTTGTTGCATCTCAAATCTAGAGGATTTGCTCAAAAAAGTACTTATTAGCAAACAAGATTGATTGAATCTTTTTTAATGATTAAGATTGTTTTAAAACCTAGATCTCTCCTAAAATTCCAATAAAACCATTATATTGTAACGACACGCATTTTGCCTGACCTTAATTGATCGATAGATCGACTAAAATCATTCAAAACACTACAACAAAATAAGGTTTAAATAGCAATAATGAATAGCGTTTACTTTAATTCTCTTTCAAATACCACGGGGCGGAAGATGTGCGACGCTATTTGAAAAATAAATTTTATGGAGCGACGCTATACGAAAGGTGGCAACTAAAATTATTTTGCGCGAGAAATAAAAATCTGTACTTTTGCCCTTCCCTTCTACTTTATCGCCTCCAGAAGAGGGCCAATATCATTAAATCCCTAATCCTAACGTTGAATAACCGAATCCAAATCTTCAATTGTCAAATCCCCTTATCATCATCAGCCAAATCCGGAGCTCTCCAATTTGAACGACCAGGAAAGGTACTGCTGACTTCCTTGTCTATTTTTTCACCAATTTATCCGTTAGGTAATCTGAATTAACATGTGTATATGGAAAAGGGAAACAAATTTTAGGCAAATCACTTTTGATGTTGCGTATTCAATCCGTGATTTTTCATCAAGTTTATTTTCAGCCGATGGCTCTGCATGAATGATTGTGGCCTCCAATTTGATTTTTCGATTTGCTCCATGTTTTTCTGGCAAATTTGACAGCTACTTATTATGGTTATTAGAATATGGATAATACCCTACGTCTACGTGTGTTGTGATGCTCATCAAGCTAGATATTATCATTCCTTTTTCACATACTTATTTTCATAGTGTTATTCAACATAAGAACCTAGTAGTCAGACTAACTTTTGTTCAGGAAAGATATATATTTAAAATTTTGTTATTTTGATACTTTTATGATGTTTGGGACGAAAATAGAATCTAGACCCGAGTTTTGGATTAACTTTATTAATTCTAGCAAGATGTAGTCTTTAGCAAAAAGAATTTAGTTGATAGGAAAATATTTTTTCATAATAGAAATAATAAAATTCTATGTTTTTGAATACACCAGTCATATGATTTATTATCTATGAAAACTTCTATTAATTCAATTAATGTTTTGAACCAAACTGCGGACATAACCAGATGGAGCCTTTTTGTAATAAACTTGATTTGCAAATGGATATGAAATAATGTTGTATGATGCATATGGCCAAATTTCTATTCTCTTTTTATCTTTTCACCACTTTGTTTGGCTCCACGTTTCCTGTCACCATTACTCTGCTTCTCTTTCGAATCACATCCATCGATGTTACTCCTAATGAATAAAGACAGGAAATAGATGGTCTCAATTTTGTACTTGGTGATTTTGAACTAGCAGTAGTCTATCTATATTTCATTAATAAATACATAAGAAAAGTAGTAGCACATGTAACCTTAAAGAACAAACTGCAAAATATCAAGAGAACACCAAAATATGGCATGGCAAACTTTGACATGTCTTGTTCCATGATTCTTGAATCATTGTCTTTTTTTCTTTAGAAGAAAAGGAGAACAAGAAAATTTGTACCTTCAATAGAGTGAACAGTGTCTTTGACTCGTCTCTTATACCCCTCACAACCCATATTCAGTTTCAATTCTATGGTTCGATAAACACAACAATATTGTATTTTTTTTGTGAACAGTAATGAACATTGTGTCTGAGTTGGTTATATGAGGAAACTTGAATCATTATGTATACACATATATTCACCTGCAATAGTTTTCTTCTTGTTTTCCTTAACATAGCTCTCTTTGCTTCTGTTATGCTGTAAAAGTTTGAGAGATAGTCAATTGCACCCATTCTTCTAGTATTTGTTATATTCATTTTCTCTTTTTGAAGGACCTATGGTTTGATTTTTTTTTTTTGTGTGTGTGTGTTGACAAGTACAACTGCTAGCTATGTTGGTATTACAAGTCGAATAATTTGGGAATAGTAGTGTGCTTACTTAATCATTAGCTTTATCCATAACTCTGTTACTGTGGTACAGTATGTAATTTCTGCCATTGTAATCATGTTTCTATTATCTGGTCAAGATTAGCTCCTTATTTTCCTACAATTAAAGGTTGTATTTTGGGTCAATAAAATTTGGATGTTGCTGTACACTTGCTAGTTAAATGTACACTTTTGCTAGTTAAGCTTTCTTTCTCAATTATAAGATAGTTGACGTGTAAAATTGTCCATCTTTACCATTTTACTTGGGTGTTCTATAGTTTGGTTTTTTTGACTGGCATTTGATTGAATTCCTTTTTTACAATATGGTTATATAGGACATCAGCTTGTAATCTAATAATTTGTTGTGATTGCTTTTACAACCTTTTGTCTAATGACTTCATGGAACTATGTGATTCCTTTATTAAATATAATTACATGATATGTTAACCTTATTTTCAAACTAATTGAGATATACTTGTATTCAGAGTTGAGAATTACAACAATTATTTCATAGTTGGGGTATATGGTAACCGAATGTTTCCCATTATTTTAGTTTTGTAAGTCAAACCCTTTTCCGTTAACATTGTCAATTTTCTTTAGCTTTGTAAAAAAAAAGCATCGTTTGCAAGTCAAAACAACCAATCTCGTTTGTTGTTGATGCAAAGACCTATTACCCACAATAGCTAGAATCAGTGCCTAAATACGATATTCAACATCTAAATACAATATTCGATATTCGAATACCGTGTGTAGAAGTTCTTATGGTGAATTTAAACAAAATAATCTTATATGATCTATGCGATATAATTTCAATGTGAAAGGACAACACGTAATATACTAAATATGCATACATATAAAAATGAGAGGTATCATGCATGAAAAAATGTTTTTGAATCAAACCGAAATAACCACAACTACAGTCATAGTGGATTACTAATTATATTGCCAGACTTCTTTGCATATATTCATGCTTATCCTTCTCTTGTTTCTACCTTCTTTAACAAGTACAAAAGTTCTTACGACATGAGGGACTATATCATGTGGATGCATTCTTGAGTAGTCACTCTTTATTTCAATGCTAACATGGTTAATACGATCTATCAAAATTTTCATTACAAGTAGGATTAGTTAAGGATATATCTGTAAGTCTCTTAGAGTAACTGGAATATTATGACAACCCTTCTCCACATCTTTATTTCAAGCGCAAAATTAAAACTCTTCTTCTTAGTAGCAATTGAATCATTAATTTAGTTTAATTTTAGATCTCATTTTTTGTTTTAACTCTATATTTCAATTTAGATGCACTAATCAAGGCTAGGTGCAAATTAAAATGTCTATGTTGGGCCTACAGTCAATAATATAGGGATAAAGTGACATGAAATGGTTTTTCTTAATTGATAATGTTTTATTGATCTATTGTAAACGAAATAATGTGTCTAAATATGGTAGGATGATGCGAATTTTCAGCTGCAAGGATGCACATGCATGATGGAGAATTTGGGACTTGATTCTTAAGGTTATAAAGAAGTGTTTTGGTTCTGAATACTAAAGGACAAATGTGCAGCTAAGTGGAAATTTGAGCAGCCCTGCATAATTGAGCACTTATCCATGGTTACATTTATACGTAGATTTTTTTATTTTTTATTTTTTTTGGATAATATGATTATTCATATTGATATACCCATGCAATTTTGTTACATTTCACTAAATCAATGCAAATTGAGTTGATTTCTATGAAGTGTCTCTTTCATATATATTGCCAGAAATAATCAACTTTTCATTTGTATATATGAATTTTGCATATAGGAATTTATCAGATATATATATAGTAATTAGAAAGTAATTATTTGCTTTAAATTAATATCCTATAATTATAGCATATCCATATTTGAAAATTTAAATTAAATAAGCATAACAATGTAAGTTGCCTAAATATATGAATATAGCACAAGTATAAAATTATGTCCATCTATAATGCTCCAGAATACATCTTAATGTTTTTATTAATTCTTCCTTAGATAGCTTCTGTTGAATATGCGATTCAACTTAAACAGTTTGGAGAGACATCTTTTGTGAATGTCAGTTATTAATCTTAAATACATTTAATATTTATTACTTGCCTTACATCCTACAACATTCTTCCTTGTATCAGCATGCACCCCAAACACTCCAAAATACATTTATTATTACCTCCTATAGTAATTAAATTACTAATCACGTTGAATAATTTTGTTCCACTGATTCGGAATTCTTCACTACCACGTTTCTTACCTAAATCATGTTTGTAAATCATCAACCAAATAATTTCTTTCTAAAAAATGCGCATCTACAAAAGTTTGCAAGTACCAATACTTAAAGAGAATCAGCTTAACTAAAACCCATTACTGTGTGAGAAATATCAAATCTTAATTGTGTATGGATATAAAAAATTTAACTTTGGCACTTATCAAAAATAGAGACATCAGCTATTATGAGCCTTAGGTCTTCATTGAAGATGTAATTCTATTTTATCTACGAATTAAATTTTCCTTCGTATGTATAGACTGCTATGAGCCTAATATCAATTGTTTGCTTCGAGGTTTTAAAAATACCGCAAGGAATCTATCGTCAAGCTATAAACTTCTGCTTTCAGTTTTGATTTCTCTGTATTTCATACAATTTAATTAGTTTAGTTGATGTTTTATCAGTTTTATAATTTTGGGCACTATTTATATGAGGGAGGTTCTATGGCACCCCAAATTTATAGCCTCTTACAATTCCATTTCTGTCTAAATTTCGGAGTAAATGAGCCTCTAAATGGGGTATTTCCCTAGTAATTCTTTCGGGACCTTGACTTGTCACATGAGTCTGAATTTCATATTTCCGTATGTGAAAAGAAGTATAAATATCCTCCAAATGCCCCTCATCCTAGACCATCCATTTATATTTAAATAAGTTAGGGGGGGGGGGGGAGAGAGAGAGTTAGTGGGAAGAGAGAGAAATAGGAATGTGGGGAAATCAAAGGGACAAAGGGGTGCTGCACTATTTGGGATACTCCTGATCCTATCTCTTTGTATAATGATGATAATCATTCAGACTCCCGTTGATTTGTTAGGAAAAAAAAAATGAGATAAACTACTTCTAACAAACTTTGCCTGTTGGTTTAATTTCAACCAATTTTGTTGGCCTTCAGCAATTAATATGTACTACTTGATTTGCGACGATATGCAACTTTTAACTATTTCTGTGTTCAAAATTATGTTAGTCATTCGACAGTAATTCCATGAGATGTTTTCTACACTTGATGGGTACATCTCAACTTGATGATTTTTCAACACCACGATTTTGGGGGCAATTCATATTTTCAATATTTGCTACGTGGTCAGTGTACAATACGAGATTGTTGCAATTTTTCTTAATGATAGATGTGCTATTATGTGATTGAATTTAGTGCGATGTGGTCCAATATGGAAATAGATTATCCTTCAACAATTCCCAGGTAACCAAGCATATATGCAAGGTTTATTCATTTTGTGTGTTGATATTGGTACCCCATTTTCTTCTTCTGGCCACCAAACCTAAAGGCCACCTTAAAGAATATCATTTTCTTCTTTCGGCCACCATACGTTAAAAATATTAATATGAACATGCACCCCACTACAGAACGAAAGCTTCGGTTTCTTCCTGTCGAATTTACAATCATATTTCGGTTGGTAGTAGCCGTACGGTTGCTTCGTGCTGAATTTATATTGTTAACTCGGTTGATTATGGCCGAATGAAGAAAAATGATGTGGTGGGCAAAAGTGTAAAAATTTTAATTAAGTTTATTAAATTTTGTGTGGTGGTCAGAAGAGTAAATTGGGATCCCAATAGTAGCACCCTTCATTTTTTTTGTTATTTTTCCAACTGTTATAATGTAAATTGTTGCTGAAATTTTTGCTCATATGATTTTAGTAATGTTTTACGTCTTCTTCATATTTTTTATATTATGGATTAGTCACAACGTGTGGAATATGTAGTTATACATATACAATTATGTTTCTTAAGTTACACAACTTGCTCATTGTATTTTTCATTGTAGAGATAATTTGCTCAGAGGATAGAGTGGAAGGACTTTTGATTCGTCATTCATTGTAAGTTGATATTTCAACATCCATTTTGTTTTCCATAATTAAAAAAATAGATTATAATCATGGACATTTTGTTTTGTACTCCTGTGAAGTTAACTAATAGTAACTACTATTATAAGGATATGCTTCAAGGTGGACTCATTATTCTTCTTTTTCTTAAAAATGGTTAATGCAAGAACATCATTTGGTACGCACTAATATTTCTGTTAATATTTCAAAGTTATAAATTGTTATGCTTCATGCTAGATTTCTTTTGTAGAAGTGTGGGTAATAAGTACATTATTTAAAGTAAATTTATACACTTTTATGAATCTGAAACCTTATAAATTTCTTTTGTAGAAGTGCGGCATTGATTATGAATTCCATTTGATTTGATATTAGTTAGAGATGTTTATGGAAAACCAGACAAAATTTGGGTTCAGAAATCATAACATAGTAGCAGCAAGCAGATGATGATGGATTCAGAACCTAGTACGTTATTATAAAATGATGTTGGGCTAGACCTCTATGTTACCTTGAAATGTTCAGAGAATATGGGCTGAAAATAAAAACTGCAGTAGGTTAACTAGTATAATGATTTGCATTAAGCCTTAAGTTGTTGGTATAAAATTGTTTGCAAACTTATATAAAAATTATTTTAGTTTATTTGTTTAAAGTTTAGATTATTTATATGAAAAAGTTTATATTAATTAACATAATACCACACCAGATTTAAAATGAAACTTCAAAAATTTCCAAAGTGAGGCCATAATTTTGAAATTGCATGATGATTAAGATGAAAACGGTAAGCGGAATTTTGAATCTTGGTCTTGACGCATTTTATTAATTTCAGCATAGCTTTTCAATTAGAATCCGCATCAACAAATTTTATTGGGTATTGCTGCCTGTTTGTCGGTTTCAAATATTGAGCAAAATTCAATGATGTAAGACATCCTCGATCGCGATTTACTGAACTTCAGTTATAAATTGATTATTTTAAGTTCTGTATTGCTACTTTTTTCCTTTTGAATTATAGCATAATTTCATTCATTTACTATTTCGATACTTTCAACTTCAGTGCATTATTTTCTGTTGTGAATAAGCATCATTGGAAATTATTAGTAATAGTAAAACTATTGTTACAAAAATCAATACACCTATTTCACAAAGGCTTCCCATAAGGCTGATTCTAGTTTATATACATAATTGCTCTTTTGATTCTTGTTTTCATTAAGTTAAATTGTTTTTCTCTCATATTAGCTACATTCTCAAGTGATGGTCAGTTGGCATATGTGTGTTCGATACTTCAAATTTGAAGCTGAATTGACCTACTTTACCTTCCTGCAAATGAAGGTAAAAAGATTTGCTTGTAAAATTTCAAATGATGAATCGCTTACCGTTACTTGCCAATTCTTTCTTGTAAGCAACACTGTTGTAGTAAATATGAAATACCTTATATAATCTTCAGGTGATGGAACCTGTACTTTAGTAAATCACTTTTAATAGAACCTAATATTTCATTGATATTTTTTATGTTATGATATTTCAATTTATATTTTCTTAACAGTATTTTAATGTTCTGGTATTTTCTGGTGAAGAATATGAAACTTCCCATAGCATGAGGTGGATGTAGAGGCAGTTTTAGTGGAATTATTGTTGGTGATTGGAGATGGCAGCTAGTTGTGGGTAGTTGAAGTATATAAAGGTGGTGGTTGTTTGATTAGATGATGGTGGCTAAAGATATGGAAAATTTAAAGATGGTGCCTGTAGTGATATTTCTTTTTTTAGTACATATTTACCTGTCTGTGATGTTTTTTTTTTGTTTCCCAGTGAAACGTAGCCATGGATGTGAAAAATCATGCAATCATTATGCCTAAAGCAACTTTAGAGGAAATTAAATTCGCTAGTTGCTGCTGGTTCAGGTGATGTACGATTTTTTATCTTTGCTTTTTTCAAATGTAAGATTTGAACATAAAAAATGTGCGATTTGCTTTGTCTGTCCAAGATGGTTGGATGGGACTTGATCAAAACATTCAGCGAATCTTTGGATGCTACTAAGTCCGTCATTTGGTATGGTCTTATGGAAGTTTTTGAGTTTGAGAAATTTGTAACAGGAACAAAAGTAAGATCTATTACTATGCCAAATTATAATATTACTATGTTTTGTTTGGATAACCATGGAGCACACGTATTGCATATTGGGAAATGCTAAGTAAGCTCTCTTCTTATGATAACAATTTCATATTTCATCAATCAACTAGAGATTATGCTAGAGCAACTGGTATTCCTATATGCATTGCACTACTGTTTGAATAATTTGTCATCTTTATTCCAGCCCTCAACGGCACAAGTAGAAAGCTGAAATAGATTATAATACATTCTTTTAATACTAAGATGATTATGAGTATACTTGATAAATGAATGCAGAGTTTTAACATAATATATAATCATATGCAGGCAATTGGAAAGAAGCTACTGTTTGTCAGCTTAGGAGAAAATATCAAAGCAAAGCAAGATTAAATATACCATTTGTCCGTTTTGCAAGTAACTTGCTGATGCAAAATTGTATGATATATTAATATGAAAAAGTTGGTTAAACAATGTATGAAATATTAAGTTTGAATATGTGAAGAGTTGTTTGAATGATGTCTATGCAATACTAAGTTTTGGTATATGAAAAGTCATTTGAATGATATGTATGCTGTGTTTTAATTTATTGTTCGAAAAAAATATATTATGTGTGTGTGTGTGTGTGTGTATATATATGTGTGTGTATGTGTGTATATATATATATATGTCTGTGTGTGTATGTATGTATATATATATATATATATATATATATATATATATATATATATATATGTATGTATGCATGAAAATTGCTAAAATGATCATAAATAAAATCTAAAAATTAATATTACAATCAATAGTGTTTCATAAACACTATTTGAATACACATTGGAATGCTATAGTATAACAGCACAAACGCTATAGGAATATAGGTAAAAGGCTATAAAAACATACAAACAAACGCTATAGAAAGTAAGTATTGGATTGTACATTACATAGGGTTTATGATGTATAGCAGAAATATAACGCTATTGAAGACTCATTTTTCATAGCGTTTAATCTTATGCTATTTAAAGTTGAAGCTCTAACATAGTATGTCGTTACATGGCGTTCTCTGAAACGCTATGTTAGGATACAATGGCGTTTTTCAAACGCTATCAAAAGCTCTTATTCTTGTAGTGAAACCCGCATACGTTATCTTTGGGAATACAATACATTAGAACAATAACAGCAGATTTTTATAAACAACATTATAATGTTACATCAGAGTACAGAATATCAGAGTACATCGATAAATAAAATACAGCGGAAGACTTATTTCAATAAATTAAAAACAATACAAAGCGGAAGACTTTCTATGCTCTGGACACAGCTTTAAACTTCGATCCAGGATCCTGCTAAAGAGATAAATATCTGCAAAACAAACTGCTCGACTGCCCGTGTGGAAAATATAGGCACCCGAGTTTGCCAGTGAAACAAACTACAGGTCAGTCATGGGACTGGTATGAGAAATCTTAACTTAACTAATCTAATAATAAGGCTAATCACAGGACCATGCCGCTAACGCGGAACGGGTTTACTCCATTGGATTGCCAATGCATAAAATAAAGTAAATCGTTAAAACAGCGCAATGCTTTTTAGAAAAATGAAACCATTATAAGACTCAAGTCCCATCACACAATGCAACGCAAACCGGAGGATAGAGTTTTACTTTATAATGGTCAAAAATGCTTGATAAGATAAAAACGGATTTGATATTATTATTAGTGTATATATGTTTCAAAAACACTTCAATCATAACGTATCAATCATAGACGGCACGGGTACCATATATCATGTCGCCATACTATTTCTACAATCAAAACCGCAGGGTGTCGTATTGGAAGTTGGGTTTCCATCATGAGACCGAGGCTAGGGATCGCCCTCTCAGATTCGAGACACCCTAGCAAATGCCTCAGGATCACACATATGGGCAACCCTTGGAGCGGTAGGGCTGGTCCCCACCTAACGGTGGTGGATTAATTATGCCTGAACACACGTTTCCCGGTCCCTTTGGACCTATAGTATGATCACTTCCGGCCTATAAAACCCGAGGTACCTCATTCCATCATCCACATAAGTAAAATGTCAGCCAGTTTAAGCACTGACACTACCCCTAACTAGAAAGAAACGTATGCACGCCCTACGGTCCATATCCCATTTTTGACTCATACCAGCGTGTGAGGCTCGCGAAGTCGTGCTATACACAAAGCTATGCCTAAACAGGCTATGCTTTGATCATCAACCACAAGGCTCTGCTTTTCAACAAAAGCCTTGATCCATGCATCTTAGCATGCCACATTGTCAATCCATACCATACCATTGATTCCTACCAATATATAACCTCTAAGCTCATACGTCTCAGAGAAGGGTGTTAAACACCAAACAGATATATATTAAGCAGAGATCAACGAATATCGTATAAAGGAATACAACGTCATACATACAATCCATTTACAAGTTCGTTCTGGGTCTGAACGAAACCGGAGGCACCTTGTTCCTCGCATATCCGGACAATCAACAATACATCCAGACAACTACTACTTCAACCCTATCCTGGGCGCGAACCAGTCTAGTGCATTAGTAGTCCTCATCCATTCGATGTGAAGATCACCGGTCTTTAACCATCATCTTCATCTTCGACTCTTGATCATCGTACTAATTATTCAGAATGGGTTAAACTCGGTCTTTCTAAATAACTCGCATATTTTATAATTAAAAATCAAGTGCTATAAAAATACATCATACACCACATTCCAACTCAGAATATTCTTTTAATAAGATATTCACATTATTCTATCAAGGATAAATCCTTTAAATCTACCCCTTGAAATCATTTCATTATCTCATTCCATTTCAATCTAATTAGGAATTCATTAAAACTGAAGTCTGATTTTAATCACATAAATCATTACATAATGATTATTCAAATTTAAGAAATTAATCTTAACTTTAATTGGGTTAAAGAACTAATGTCATTTAAAACACAGTTCACGATAAACCCAAATCATCTTCCATTAAATATGGAATTTCACAGAAATCAACCCAATATACAATCGATATAAATTTTTGTATCCAAACAATAACATAAATGGAATAACGGCAAAGCCTCTTAAATTCCATATATAGTAACGGTCTTCTTCTACAGAATCTCATCTCGATTATTATTAAATCGAATTCTCTTCAATTCCAATTTAATATACAAAATTGGAAAACTTTACATTTGGAAAATTTCCATTTAAATCTTAAAAAGATTTATAAATTCCAAATTATCTTTACACTGTTAATTGGGTTGAAGAACAAATGTCGTTTATAACACGGTTCACGACAAACCCAATTCACAGTTCAGTTTATTCCAATTATTAAATATAATTAGAAACTCTAAAAATCTTAATTAAAAGATTTATTCTTTTCATATGGGGTTTAAGAACAGTGTTATTTAAGACACCATTCACGACAAACCCAAATCCAATCATTCATTCTAATACCAATTAAATATCATTTATTGGAAAATCTGATTAAATCTTAATTTAATGATTTATTCTAGTTAATAACTAGATCATTTCGATAAAAATATATTAACATCTTTTCAAATATTGAGCTTTTCATCTAAATTCTTTTCAAATCATTAATAATGATTTTTCATAATTTTTCCATATTTTTAATAATTTTATTATTGCTCGTACCGTCGGTTTCCAATAACGGCCACCGAACTACACTTACAGCGACTTTTTCTGAAATTGATTTGGACATAATTCCCAATCCAACCATTGGTTTTTTAAAACACTTATATTCATTGTAAGCTCTTTTCGATACAAACCCAACGGTTCTGGTTTTAGAAGAATCCGACGGTCGGATCTTCCGTTACGCCAGTTTGAAGTTAATGGTCGAAATTCGCGAACGGTCGCTGCGCGGCGCGTTCTATTCAGGCCATTAAATAAATATATATATATATATATTATATATATATTTCGTCGATTTTTATTTAAATCTTATTTGTAAAACATTTATAAATTCATTTTAAAATGATTTTAACTTCATTTTCAATTTTAAGTAAAAATTGAGTATTCTATATTTTATCATATTAAAATAATAATATTTTCAAAATATTATATTTTAAAATCACTTCTTTTTATATACATTATAAAATGAATAAAACGGTCGATAAACCCGTTCGGGTTAAAATGGCGTTTCTACATAACACGGCTTCATATTCTTATTCTTTAATCTTCACTGAATATTATTTTTAAAATATTCGTTATTTTAAAAATATTCTTTGTTTTAAAAGATTCTTTATTTTTAAATATTCTTTATATAAAAATATTCTGAATCGGAATGCGACTCAATCAATCACCATGTGAATTCAAATACATGGATTTCATACATTGTAGGTATACGACAAGAAGGATAAATAAACATTCAACAGTCCATTCACATAAATAAATAACGCTCAACACAGACTGTCAACCCATTGATTGACATACAGATAAAGATTGGGACTAGTGTACGTCATCCCAACACCCGTGTGGTGTTTTCAAACAACGGCAGTTTACATACATAAAACATTGCTTAATAAATTTAACCAATTATAATTCAGTTTGAATTATTTTCTATTTTTACTGTTTAAATTATAAATAAATATTTATAATTTAATTTTAGCTACCATATTAATATTAACATTCTAAGGATAATGTTTTAATCTAGCACCAATCATATTTTAACTTATGATAAATTTTCTAATAAAATTGACAATTTTAATCAAATATGACATTTCTAAATAAAAGGACATTTTATATCTCATATAGCAGTTCTAAATAAAGGACATTTTTATATGACAAACATGAAATAACATGTTTTCTTTTATTTCTAATCTAACATTAAAATGACTTTTTAATGTGAAACATGTTTTAACATGAAATTCTTTTATGCTAACATTAAAATGGTCTTCCTATTATGTTAACATTATAATGATATTCCTATTATGTTAACATTATAACGACAAATTCTATTTTTATATATAACAAATAAGAATGAAACTTCCTATGTGTTGACAAATCTTTTTTGATGTATAACAAATGAGAATGACACTTTCTATGTGTTGGCAAATCTTTTTATATATATATATATAACAAATGAGAATGACACTAAATTTCACTCTAATGTAACATTTATAAAAAAAAATGTTATTTTGCTTCTAATGCAACAAGATGTTATTTTTCTCCAGCGCAACATTTAAAAAAAAATGTTATTTTTCTCCAGCACAACATTTTATAAAAAATGTTATTTTCCTCCAGCGCAACATTTTATAAAAAATGTTATTTTTCTTCAACACAACATTTTATAAAAAATCTTATTTTTCTTATACTAACATTTTATAATAAAAATGTTATTTTCATCTGGTATACAGATCTAACATAACGTGACAATAAAAATGTTTATTTTCATTTTGTATACAATTCTAATGTAACATTTTATACTAGAAATGTCATTCTTTTATCTAGTGTAACATTTTTATTCAAAATGATATTTTTATCTAGTGTGACACTTTATACTAGAAATGTCATTTTATTCCAGTGTAACATTTTTATTCAAAATGATATTTTTATCTAGTGTGACACTTTATACTAGAAATGTCATTTTATTCCAGTGTAACATTTTTATTCAAAATGATATTTTTATCTAGTGTAACATTTTATACTAGAAATATCATTTCATTCCAATCAAACATTTTAACGAAAATGTTATTTTTCATTATAATGTAATCTTTCTAACAAAATGTTATTTCATTCTAACTTGACAATATATGACAGAAATGTTATTTAAATCTAATACACCATTTTATAAACAAATGTTAATTTATTCTAACATAACATGAAAATGGTATTTTTATATTACCATCCTAATTCACTATAAAAATGGTATTTTTATATTTGGTAATTCTAACAAATCAAAAAAATGACATTTTATTTTATCGATTCTAATTTCAACAAAATGATTATTTTATATTGTGGACTCTGATTTCAACAAAACGATTATTTATTTATTTTTCCAATGAAATGGCAATCTTATATTTTCAATTCTAGCACAACAAAACATTATACCCGCATAACAGCATCAAATCAATCAGGATGTTTCAAATCAATATTACATACAATACACAAACAGTATGAGTCTTGATGGTGAGTAAATAATAATTTCCAACGCATATCCATTTATTTTAATTACAAAAATAAGAATCTCACAAATGTTAACCTTAACCGATTGATCGAACACACAAATCACAGATCGAACCATACGTGGCATTCAACAGAGTATTATAGCGTATGAGTAACACTACATTTATTATTAACAAATTTTAACTAATAAATAAAAGGATAGAATTTCTCACATTGATTATTGTCTGAATTTTTAACATGCTTAGTTTTGGTCCGGGTTGGTTCCATCACGTAGATCTCATCGTTTTGATTCCAATGGATCTGAATTCGTTTGATTCTGATTTAATACGACAAAGTTATAGGATTTTAAACTTTAATAATTAAGTAAATTATTAATTAAATATAATTAAAAACTAATCCTTTCTTCCACCTTACTATATGACGTCATTCTTCTGCTCCCACTGGAACCCATCATCGGCCTCGACAATCCCTCTACGCCCGCTCCTCCAGGCCGTCGATCGACCATCCGATGCCTCCACACGAACGCCCTGACCTCGCCTTCTCTACGCGCCGAACCTCCTCCAGCTCGCACCCCCTTAGCCTCGTGAAAACGAATCCAAGTACCACCCCTTTGGCACGGAAATTCGAGGACCACACTGCTTTAAAACCCATCTCCATCGCTCAAATGAAAGAGCTCGATATGCTGAACGATTTTCCCATTATGAATTCAGAGATTAATGTATGGATTTGGATAATTTAAAGAATCAATTTGGGATGGCGGCTGACGTATTAGGTTTAGGGTTTACTGTATACAGCGTACATACGGTGGTATTTATATAGCATTATGATTGGTATTTTATTTATTTAATTATTTAATTCAAACAAAAAGCCTGTTAACCTATACGAACTCCAAATGAAACCCAACGAGTGTCGCCTCTGGCTAATAACCCCCGTCCCGAACACAATGGAATATGTTTCGTAACCCAATTCGGCTGTTATGATATGTTTTTCTTTAATTTAAAATATAAATCAATTTATATTTAGTTTAAACGTACATTTTAAATTACCGGGGCCACATACTGATTCAGAAAATTACAGAAAAATTATTTCTAGTTATGTTTTGATGATACGGTCCTAACAAGACTAATTTAGTCGAATTTTGAGACTGTTTGAAAAATGACCATTTTTAAGTCGATTAAATTTGTCTGAAAATTATCAAAACACATTTTCTTCTGCCACGCTCACATATTAATTCGAAAAAATCTGAAAAATTAAACTTAACAATAATTTGACATTCCGGTTCCAACAAAAGTGGTTTTGTCAAAAACAGAGGTTGTTTGCAAAATGACTATTTTTAAGGGCTATATATTATTTTAAAATATATAAAAATTCTATAGCGACTTTTCTAAATTTTAAACTGGCCATAACTTTTTATTTATAAAACGAAAATTCAATTTTTCAGATTCGTTAGAAAGATATGATTAAACAGATTTAAATATTTCTGGTTTCGCTCAATTCTGATTTAAAATGAATCCTATACATTAAGTTAAAGTTCAAATTCAAATTTTCAAACAACAGCGCTGTTTTAAACTCCTTTTATAATAATATAAAATTTATTCGTTTTAACTTTAATTAAAATAAATTTTTAGTCGTTATTATTTAAAATAAATTATTTTAAATATTAAAAATTCATTAAAATTTCTAAAATAAAAATTTTAAATTGGCCCCAAAATTCCAGGTTGTTACAATCTCCCCCACTTAAAATCTTTTCGTCCTCGAAAAGGAACGAAGCTAAAAGTTGTTTATTTTACCTAATTAAATTTTACTTTTATTAGTTTCAATCATTTTATTAATTGATTAACTTATCAAATATATATAACTTTTATATATTCAAAAATCATATTTTCTATGGATGAATCATATATATAATCAAAAATACGTTAATTATAAACTCTTCACTCTGAACTCATTCTGGGGTATTACTAACCCCATCTCTAATGAGTTTTCTCATTCTAGGATACTGCTGATCCTATCTCTAATGAATATTCTTATTGTATATTACTAATCCAATCTTTGATGAGTCTTTTGTTCTGTTCTAACGAGTTGTATCCCAAAGATTTGAGCTAACCAGAGCTCTGATACCAACTGTAACGACACGCATTTTCCCCGACCTTAATTGATCGATAGATCAACTAAAATCATTCAACACCCGCATACGTTATCTTTGGGAATACAATACATTAGAACAATAATAGCAGACTTTTATAAACATCATAATAATGTTACATCAGAGTACAGAATATCAGAGTACATCGATAAATCAAATACAACGGAAGACTTATTTCAATAAATTAAAAACAATACAAAGCGGAAGACTTTCTATGCTCTGGACACAGCTTTAAACTTCGATCCAGGATCCTGCTAAAGAGATAAATATCTGCAAAACAAGCTACTCGACTGCCCGTGTGGAAAATATGGGCACCCGAGTTTGCCAGTGAAACAAACTACAGGTCAGTCATGGGACTGATATGAGAAATCTTCACTTAACTAATTTAATAATAAGGCTAATCACAGGACCACGCCGCTAACGCGGAATGGGTTTACTCCATTGGATTGCCAGTGCATAAAATAAAGTAAATCGTTAAAACGACGCAATGCTTTTTAGAAAAATGAAACCATTATAAGACTCAAGTCCCATCACACAATGCAACGCAAACCAGAGGATAGAGTTTTACCTCATAATGGTCAAAAATGCTTGATACGATAAAAATGGATTTGATATTATTATTAGTGTATATATGTTCCAAAAACACTTCAATCATAATGTATCAATCATAGACGGCATGGGTACCATATATCATGCCGCCATTCTAGTTCTACAATCAAAACTGCCGGGTGTCGTATTGGAAGTTGGGTTTCCATCATGAGATCGAGGCTAGGGATTGTCCTCTCTGATTCGAGACACTCTAGCAAATGCCTCAGGATCACACTTGTGGGCAACCCTTGGAGCGGTAGGGCCGGTCCCCACCTAACGGTGGTGGATTAATTATGCCTGAACACACGTTTCCCGGTCCCTTTGGACCTATAATATGACCACTTCCGGCCTATAAAACCCGAGGTACCTCAATCCATCATCCACATAAGTAAAATGTCAGCCAGTTTAAGCACTGACACTACCCTTAGATAGAAAGAAATGTGTGCACTCCCTACGGTCCATATCCCGTTTTTGACTCATACCGGGGTGTGAGGCTCGTGAAGTCGCGCTATACACAAAGCTATGCCTAAACAGGCTATGCTTTGATCATCAACCACAAGGCTCTGCTTTTCAACAAAAGCCTTGATCCATGCATCTTAACATGCCACATTGTCAATCCATACCATACCATTGATTCCTACCAATATATAACCTCTAAGCTCATACGTCTCAGAGAAGGGTGTTAAACACCAAACAAATATATATTTAGCAGAGATCAACGAATATCATATAAAGGAATGCAACGTCAGACATACAATCCATTTACAAGTTCGTTCTGGGTCTGAACGAAACCGGAGGCACCTTGTTCCTCGCATATCCGGGCAATCAACAATACGTCCAGACAACTACTACTTCAACCCTGTCCTGGGCGCGAACTAGTCCAGTGCATTAGTAGTCCTCATCCATTCGATGTGAAGATCGCCGGTCTTTAACCACCGTCTTCATCTTCGACTCTTGGTCGTCGTAGTAATTATTCAGAATGGGTTAAACCCGGTCTTTCTGAATAACGCACATATTTTATAATTAAAAATCAAATGCTATAAAAACACATCATACGCCACATTCCAACTCAGAATATTCTTTTAATAAGATATTCACATTATTCTATCAAGGATAAATCCTTCAAATCTACCCCTTTAAATCATTTTATTATCTCATTCCATTTCAATCTAATTAGGAATTCATTAAAACTCAAGTGTGGTTTTAATCACATAAACCATTACATAATGATTATTCAAATTTTAGAAATTAATCTTAACTTTAATTGGGTTAAAGAACTAAGGTCATTTAAAACACAGTTCACGATAAACCCAAATCATCTTCCATTAAATATGGAATTTCACAGAAATCAACCTAGTATACAATCGATATAAATTTCTGTATCCAAACAATAATATAAATGGAATAACGGCAAAGCCTCTTAAATTCCATATATAGTAACGGACTTGATCTACAGAATCTCATCTCAATTATTATTAAATCGAATTCTCTTCAATTCCAATTTAATATACTAAATTGGAAAACTTTACATTTGGAAAATTTCTAAATCTTAAAAAGATTTATAAATTCCAAATCATCTTTACACTGTTAATTGGGTTAAAGAACAAATGTCGTTTATAACACGGTTCACGACAAACCCAATTCACAGTTCAATTTATTCCAATTATTAAATATAATTAGAAACTCTAAAAATCATAATTAAAAGATTTATTCTTTTCATACGGGGTTTAAGAACAGTGTTATTTAAGACACCATTCACGACAAACCCAAATCCAATCATTCATTCTAATTCCAATTAAATATCATTTATTGGAAAATCTCAGTAAATCTTAATTTAATGATTTATTCTAGTTAATAACTAGATCATTTCGATAAAAATATATTAACATCTTTTCAAATATTGAGCTTTTCATCTAAATTCTTTTCAAATCATTAATAATGATTTTTCATAATTTTTCCATATTTTTAATAATTTTATTATCGCTCGTACAGTCAGTTTCCAATAACGGCCACCGAACTGCACTTACAACGACTTTTTCTGAAATTGATTTGGACATAATTCCCAATCCAACCATTAGATTTTAAAACACTTATATTCATTGGAAGCTCTTTTCGATACAAACCCAACGGTTCCGATTTTAGAAGAATCCGACGGTCGGATCTTCCGTTATGCCAGTTTGAAGTTAATGGTCGAAATTCGCGAACGGTCGCTGCGCGGCGCGTTCTATTCAGGTCATTAAATAAATATATAATATATATTATATATATTTTTTGTCGATTTCTATTTAAATATTATTTGTAAAATATTTATAAATTCATTTTAAAATGATTTTAACTTCATTATCAATTTTAAATAAAAATTGAGTATTCTATATTTTATCATATTAAAATAATAATATTTTCAAAATATTATATTTTAAAATCACTTCTTTTTATATACATTATAAAATGAATAAAACGGTCGATAAACCCGTTCGGGTTAAAATGGCGTTTCTACATAACACGGCTTCATATTCTTATTCTTTATTCTTCACTGAATATTACTTTTAAAATATTCGTTATTTTAAAAATATTTATATTTTTAAATATTCTTTATATAAAAATATTCTGAATCGGAATGCAACTCAATCAATCACCATGTGATTTCAAATACATGGATTTCATACACTGCAGGTATACGACAAGAAGGATAAATAAACTTCAACAGTCCATTCACATAAATAAATAACGCACAACACAGACTGTCAACCCATCGATTGACATACAGATAAAGATTGGGACTAGTGTACGTCATCCCAACACCCGTGTGGGGTTTTCAAACAACGACAGTTTATATACATAAAACATTGGTTAATAAATTTAACCAATTATAATTCAGTTTGAATTATTTTCTATTTTTACTGTTTAAATTATAAATAAATATTTATAATTTAATTTCAGCTACCATATTAATATTAACATTCTAAGGAGAATGTTTTAATCTAGCACCAACCATATTTAAACTTATGATAAATTTTCTAATAAAATTGACAATTTTAATCAAATATGACATTTCTAAATAAAAGGACATTTTATATCTCATATGGCAGTTCTAAATAAAGGACATTTTTATATGACAAACATGAAATAACATGTTTTCTTTTATTTCTAATCTAACATTAAAATGACTTTTTAATGTGAAACATGTTTTAACATGAAATTCTTTTATGCTAACATTAAAATGGTCTTCCTATTATGTTAACATTATAATGATATTACTATTATGTTAATATTATAATGACAAATTCTATTTTTATATATAACAAATAAGAATGAAACTTTCTATGTGTTGACAAATCTATTTTGATATATAACAAATGAGAATGACACTTTCTATGTGTTGGAAAATCTATTTTTTTATATATATAAAAAATGAGAATGACACTAAATTTCACTCTAATGTAACATTTATAATAAAAATGTTATTTTGCTTTTAATGCAACAAAATGTTATTTTTCTCCAGTGCAACATTTTAAGAAAAAATTGTTATTTTTCTCCAGCGCAACATTTAAAAAAAAATGTTATTTTCCTCCAGCACAACATTTTATTAAAAATGTTATTTTCCTCCAGCGCAGCATTTTATAAAAAATGTTATTTTTCTTCAGCACAACATTTTATAAAAAATGTTATTTTTCTTATACTAACATTTTATAATAAAAATGTTATTTTCATCTGGTATACAGATCTAACATAACGTGACAATAAAAATGTTTATTTTCATTCTGTATACAATTTTAATGTAACATTTTATACTAGAAATGTCATTCTTTTATCTAGTGTAACATTTTTATTTAAAATGATATTTTTATCTAGTGTGACACTTTATACTAGAAATGTCATTTTATTCCAGTGTAACATTTTTATTCAAAATGATATTTTTATCTAGTGTGACACTTTATACTAGAAATGTCATTTTATTCCAGTGTAACATTTTTATTCAAAATGATATTTTTATCTAGTGTAACATTTTATACTAGAAATATCATTTTATTCCAATCAAACATTTTAACGAAAATGTTATTTTTCATTATAATGTAATCTTTCTAACAAAATGTTATTTTATTCTAACTTGACAATATATGACAGAAATGTTATTTAAATCTAATACACCATTTTATAAACAAATGTTAATTTATTCTAACATAACATGAAAATGGTATTTTTATATTACCATCCTAATTCACCATAAAAATGGTATTTTTATATTTGGTAATTCTAACACATCAAAAAATGACATTTTATTTTGTCGATTCTAATTTCAACAAAATGATTATTTTATATTGTCGACTCTGATTTCAACAGAACGATTATTTATTTATTTTTCCAATGAAATGGCAATCTTATATTTTCAATTCTAGCACAACAAAACATCATACCCGCATAACAACATCAAAACAATCAGGATGTTTCAAATCAATATTTCATACAATACACAAACAATATGAGTCTTGATGAGGAGTAAATAATAATTTCCAACGCATATCCATTTATTTTAATTATAAAAATAAAAATCTCACAAATGTTAACCTTAACCGATTGACAGAACACACAAATCACAGATCGAACCAGATGTGGCATTCAGCAGAGTATTATAGCGTATGAGTAACACTACATTTATTATTAACAAATTTTAACTAATAAATAAAAGGATAGAATTTCTCACATTGATTATTGTCTGAATTTTCAACATGCTCAGTTTTGGTCCGGGTTGGTTCCATCACATAGATCTCATCGTTGTGATTTCAATGGTTCTGAATTCGTTTGATTCTGATTTAATACAACAAAGTTATAGGATTTTAAACTTTAATAATTAAGTAAATTATTAATTAAATATAATTAAACACTAATCCTTTCTTCCACCTTACTGTATGACGTCGTTCTTCTATTCCCACTGGAACCCATCATCGGCCTCGACAATCCCCCTGCGCCCGCTCCTCTAGGCCGTCGACCGTCCATCCGATGCCTCCACACGAACGCCCTGACCTCGCCTTCTCCATGCGGCGAACCTCCTCCAGCTCGCACCCCCTTAGCCTCGTGATAACGGATCCAAGCGCCACCCCTTTGGCACGGAAATTCGAGGACCACACTGCTTTAAAACCCATCTCTATCGCTCAAATGAAAGAGCTCGATATGCTGAACGATTTTCGCATTATGAATTCAGAGATTAATGTATGGATTTGGATAATTTAATGAATCAATTTGGGATGTTCTGGAGCGTTCATTGAAAGGGATGGCGGCTGACGTATTATGTTTAGGGTTTACTGTATACAGCGTACATACGGTGGTATTTATATAGTATTATGATTGGTACTTAATTTATTTAATTATTTAATTCAAACAAAAAGCCTGTTAACCTATACGAACTCCAAATGAAACCCAACGAGTGTCCCCTCTAGCTAATAACCCCTGTCCCGGACACATTGGAATATGTTTCGTAACCCAATTCGGCTGTTACGATATGTTTTTCTTTAATTTAAAATATAAATCAATTTATATTTAGTTTAAACGTACGTTTTAAATTACCGGGGCCACATACTGACTCAGAAAATTACAAAAAAATATATTTCTAGTTATGTTTTGACGATACGGTCCTAATAAGACTAATTTCGTCGAATTCTGAGACTGTTTGAAAAATGACCATTTTCAAGTCGATTAAATTTGACTGAAATGGTCAAAACACATTTTCTTCTGCCACGCTCACATATTAATTCGAAAAAATCTGAAAAATTAAACTTAACAATAATTTGACATTCCGGTTCCAACAAAATTGGTTTCGTAAAAAATAGAGGTCGTTTGCAAAATGACTATTTTTAAGGGCTATATATTATTTTAAAATATATAAAAATTCTATAGCGACTTTTTTAAATTTTATACTGGCCATAACTTTTTATTTATAAAACGAAATTTCAATTTTTCAGATTCATTAGAAAGATATGATTAAACAGATTTAAATATTTCTGGTTTCGCTCAATTCTGATTTAAAATGAATCATGTACATTTAGTTAAAGTTCAAATTCAAGTTTTCAAACTGCAGCGCTGTTTTAAACTCCTTTTATAATTATATTAAATTTATTCGTTTTAACTTCAATTAAAATAAATTTTTAGTTGTTATTATTTAAAATAAATTATTTTAAATATTAAAAATTCATTAAAATTTCTAAAATAAAATTTTTAAATTGGCCCCAAAATTCCGGGTTATTACATATATATTCCTTCATGTCATTTTAAATGTTATACGTGAACTTCATATGATTTAGATTGATTTGCATGAGTTGATTCTTTTATGAAACCCCTAATTTTGTTCTTTAGAACCCTAATTTTGTATTTAGATCGAAATATTATAAAATTCGTAAAATTGATTGTTTTGTTGTTGTTAATTTCTATGAATGTGAATGCACGATTTCTCTTTGTTTAAATGTTTGAAAAATGTCGCCGAACGACGACTTAGAGGGATTTGTCAAAACCCCAAAACTTAAAAATGCTTGTGCGAACTAGAGAAATTGACAACGAAGGTCTCATGATGTTGCACATTAAATTTCAAGTTGTTTGAAGTTCGTATTGTCGAGTTATGGCCTAGAGAAGTGAGGATCGACCTGATATTGGACTATGAGTCGGTATGATGTAGTTGGAAGGAAAGAGATTTTGATCGGATGTGATAATTAACTTCAGATTTATATAAAGATGTTTGCTTCGGATCGACTGAAGGCTTTGTACCTTGATTCAATAGGAAAAAATGCCAAGTTGGATCAACGTAATATGGATCAGCCTAGTTTAGATCAACTTGATTCAGATTAATGAGGCTTGGCTTCAAGCTAATATGATCTCTAACCAAATGGCTTCTTGTTGGTTCGGCTTTAAGTTGACATGACTTCATATCAGTGTGACTTTGAGTTGGTGCAGTTTTGGATCGGTCTGGCTTCGAGTTAGCATGGCTTCAGATCGGTGAGGCTTGAGTTAACGTGGCTCCGAATCGGTAAGGCTTCGAGTTGTCATGGCTTTAGAATGGTATGGCTTCGAGTTATAGCTTTTTGTCGACGTTGATTTGGTACGACGAGGCTTCCATTCGTCATAGTTTAGATCAAGGATTTCGCGTGATCAGACGACAATTCTACTTCTTGAAGAACAACTCCAATATGGACTAGCTATACTTTGAGAGGTAGATTAGGAAGATATAAATCAAGTTAGTGAGACTATTAGTTGAGACAGTTGAATTGTCGAAGGAGGTTTTAGGGACAATAAGATTTGATGACACATGTTTGTTGTCTAGGAGGCTTCCAACCAAGGTGACTTCAGATGGGAGTTATAAAGATAGTTCTATGATGAACCCAGCTTTAGAGACACATGTACAAAGGGATTGCTAGTACGTATGTTAAAACATATTATTTTAGAACCAAGGAAAGTGTTTCACGAGTCTTCAACGAGATGTAGGTTTTCAACAGGATTGTAGGTTGCATATCTGATACTTAACCCGATTGTAGCTTGTTTCCTATGGGGGGTTATGACATTTTCTCAATTAGGAGATTTACACTTATTCTCAACTAGATCCAAATTGTCAACTAGATGTATGTTGTCTTAGTATAGCTCCTAACCCTCTAAGTGGCATTGATGCATGTATAGATTTTCGAAGAACCAATCGTATCATATGTGACGGCCCGCCCCGCACCAGTCTGCATTTCCTCCGGAAGTGCGCTGTACACATGCCCGACTAGCACTGGACGATCGTCAAAAGAAAGGAAAGAAGGGAATTAACTAATCAAGGAACCTGTAGAATGTCTCACAGCGCATGGAATAAAATATAATAATAACATACTTGACATAAAACAGGTGAGACAGTGCATAAGCTGATAACTAAAATCAACATCAATCATCAGAGCAGCGGAAATCCAAATACAGCTTATTACAATCTTCCAAATTTACTGTCTCTAAACAAAAGAAAGCTAAAGTACAAGATGCACCACCAATGCCCAAGCAGTGATCTTCAACAACACAGGGAGAATACTATGTATATTACGTGGAAGCCTCCTGCTCGTCTCCGGATCATCTACCCGTGCATCACCAGCTAACCTGTCTCTAGTCTGCTCGTGTGAGCACCCAGAGTAATAAGAGGAGACATAAAACTCTAGGTCAGACATAAAGCCTGGTATGAGCGATAAGCATCTAAACAGAACAATAACAGGTATACTAAACCATACCTGAACCTGGACCTGCAACCAAAGAGTCAGTACTACATACCGTACAATACTGTAGGATGCCAACAGCATATGGTGTAGAAATACGGGGGTGGGGTGTGTATGTCAAACAATCAAGCATAGCAACCATCCTCACGTCTCTCACTCAGTGCGTAAAGTATACGATGTCCACCACTGTCAATCACTAGACCCATTGAAGTAGTGACGAGGTTCAACTTGTACAACTACTGCTACTACCAAGCTTACCACATGAAGTCATGACCAAATCTTTACAAATGACCCCACTTCATTGGTTTATAGCTCTTTAGTCGTACCTAGGCCACTTTGGCCCTGAATCCGTTCACATACCTCCCATACATAGTGATCCAAAGTCATAGACATTGACAACTCCTTTGCACTCGTCCCGCAGCAAAGCCCAACTCATGAAGTGAACTCATTGGTTCCCAACTGGTTCCAGGATCCTGAGCTCTAACTTCCATTTGGACTACCTTTGCATCTCGGGTTATGGTCTTCAACTCCGGATCGGTCTTCATTCAGTCTTCTCCTCGGATCGTGCTCCCTTGGATGGTTCGGTTCGTGGCGCGCCTTCCCAATCGGATCGGGTCGAGTTCCTGCTAGCTCGTGGTGCTCCAGCTCCATCGGATCGTGTCGCGCCATACGGATCGCGCCTCAACAGCTCGTGGCGCTGGCAACCCATTGGGTTCGGGTCATGCTACCTCGTCTGGATCGTCGCGCCTCATCTCGGATCGCACCTTCTGATCGGTTCGTGGTCCACCAAGCTGGAGCGATTTGGATCGAGGTACTTCAGTTTGGACATGGCGCTGCATCGGTTCGTGGCCTTCGAAGTGGAACGGATCGTGGCGCATGGTGGCGTGAGCTTCAATCAGACCGTGCTCATAGAGGGGGCGATCCGATCCGGGTAAATTCCTGCACTTCGTTCCAGCGACAGTCTTTCGCCATTCGACGGCGTTTTTGACCAAACTAACACTTCTAAACAATCACAAAACATCTCATACAGTCATAGCAACGTATAGTACCGACCACGAACACCATAACACAAATCATAACATGTAAAGTGGATCAAACATGGTCAAAACCCCAAATTTTCCCTTAAGCATGTTTAAGAAAATCAAGTGATATACTTAGCAAAACTTAATCAAATCGAACCAAACTTCTGTCAGAGGTTTAAAATAACATTTCAAAATTTTAGAATATTTTTCCAGGATTTTATAGTGTAAGAATTTACTGATTATCACTAATCACCCTGATTAACTGTAATTAGTGTCAAGACTAGGCAAATCACTCACCTTTGCCACAATAAAACTTTCAAATCTGAAGTGAACCTCTGATTTGCACGGATTCCAATATATAACAGCAGCTCTACCTCGGTCCTTGTGCTAATCCTCTTTGATTTGATGCCTCTAAGCCTTAATCCTTGATTAGGAAGTGATCTTGGGTGTTTTAGAGAGATTTAGAGAGTGGAGGCCATGGCTAGATCAAGAGGAATGAATAGTGACGGCTGAAAAATGAGAAAAAGGTATTCTCCAAACCCTAACTGCCCTTTTAAACTCCTAATCCCGAAATTCCTCTTTGGGCCTAGCTGTTAATCACCCGGTTAAGCCCAATTAAGCTGGTTTTCACCATCTGAAACTTGTTTCAGCCATATCTCCCAAACGGTGAGTCCGTTTGGCTAATGTGACCACTCTACGGAAAGAGAAACCATCATCCGGAGCCAATGAAAGTGGTTTCAGGTAAAAATTCCTTTCCAGTCAAAAGTTATGGCCCAAACAGTGCCAACTAGGGGTAAAATGGTCATTTAAAAATCGGGAAAAATCATGAACATGGAAAATGGCCCCAATGGTCGTCTCCCAAAGTTACATGACCATACGACTTTGTTTGTGAAAGAAATAAATATTCTACGATCCTATGATGCGTAGAATGCGGGTCGTTACACTCTCCCCCCCCTTAAGAAATTTCGTCCCCGAAATACCTTAACCCCAAAACATACAAAAGATCCCGCATGCCTAACAACCACATACAACAATTAAACATGCAAAACAAGCAAACAAGCCTATCCTAGCATGCGGAAAACTAAATCGAAGTCAAAATCTTACCAGGCAAAGAGTTCTGGGTGCGTCTTCCTAATGTACTCCTCTGTCTCCCAAGTACAATCATTCTCGTCCTCGCTCCACTGTACCTTGACTAGCTTCACCACCTTCCTTCGAAGTTGCTTCATGTCATGCTCGACAATACGGGCCGGCTTGCGGTTCCCAACCGCCTCGGGTTCTACTTCGAAGTCCTCTAACTGATCAGGTGAAATAGTCATATCTGAGTCGTGAACGAACTTCCTTAGTTGGGAAACATGAAATACGTTGTGAACTCCCGCCATCTTCTCTGGTAAGTCAATTCTATATGCCAAATTCCCGACTAGTTTAAGAACAGGGAATGGGCCAACAAATCTTGGTGCCAACTTGCCTCTCCTGCCAAATCGTATTACGCTATTCAACGGAGAAATCTTGACAAACACCAAGTCACCAACGGAGAATTTTAGGTCTCTTCTCCTCTTATCGGCATAACTCTTCTGCCTATCTTGGGCAGCCTTCATTCGTTGTTGAATGATCTTGATCTTATTTGAAGTTTCCCTCACCACATCTGGTCCAAGCATAAACTTCTCGCCAGTCTCTATCCAACATGATGGTGAGTTACACGGCCTTCCGTACAAAGCTTCAAACGGAGCCATACCGATACTGGGTTGGTAGCTATTATTATATGCAAACTCTACTAGATGCAAATGGTCATCCCATGATCCACCAAAATCCAATATACATGCTCTCAAGAGATCTTCCAAAATACGATTCACCCTCTCCGTCTAACCGTCGGTCTGAGGATGACATGCGGTACTGAGATGTAACTCTGACCCTAGAGCCTCTTGTAAGCTCTTCCAAAACCCACTAGTGAACAACGGGTCTCGGTCGCTCACAATGCTTTTAGGTACTCCATGAAATCTCACTACCCACTTCATATATAATTCTGCTAACTTAGCCGTCGTTCTGGTCGATTTGACTGGTATGAATCTTGCACTCTTAGTCAACCGATCCACAATTACCCATATGCTATCATGTCCCGATCTAGTCCTTGGTAAACCATCAATGAAATCCATCGAGACTTGCTCCCATTTCCATTCGGGAATTTCTAAGGGCTGTAACAACCCACTAGGCTTCTTTTGCTCGGCTTTAACTAGCTGGCAATTCATGCACTTGGATATAAACTTCCCAACGTCTCTTTTCATCCCTTCCCAGTAGTAAATCTGCTTCATATCTCGATACATCTTGTTACCACCGGGGTGTATAGTCAGCTTTGAGTGATGACATTCTCTAAGCGCTTCATCCCTCAATCCATTGACATTGGGTACAACAAGCTTTCCATTCTTTCTAAGCCATCCATCTCGATCAAGCCCATACTTGTTCATCTCCTCATCGACACACATCTCTAACTTGGAGATGATTTCCGATAGGTTAGGATCGTCCCTCTGACTAGAGCCGATCCGCTCAATCAAAGTGGGTCTGATCGTCAAACTTGCTAACATTTCTGGATCCAATTCGCACTTTGGTCTGAAATCAAACCCCGCGATAAACTCCAGTTGCTTCCATTCAAGGAACATAGCCCCTAAGCTGGCATGTCTTCTACTCAATGCATCAGCCACCGCATTGCCCTTTCCCGGTGTGTATGCGATGTCAAAATCATAGGAAGCTAGGAACTCTAACCATCTCTGCTGACGGAGATTCAGATCTTTCTGAGAGAAGAGATACTTTAACGACTTATGATCTGTAAACAGCTCAAAACTTTCTCCCAAGAGATAGTGTCTCCACATCTTTAACGCGAACACGATCGCTGCCAATTCTAAATCATGGGTAGGGTATCTTCTCTCGTGCGGTTTCAATTGCCGACTTGCGTAAGCCACAACCCTACCGCCTTGCATCAATACAGCACCCAGTCCGGTACCACAAGCATCCGTGTATACCGTCATCTCTTCATCCCCCTTAGGAATGACTAACACTGGTGCGCTTGTCAGCTTGTCCTTTAGACTTTTGAATGCATTCCCGCACCTTTCATCCCAGACAAAAGCTTGATTCTTCTTGGTCAACTGGGTCAATGGTGCTGCTATCTTGGAGAAACCTTGGATAAACTTACGATAATATCCGGCTAATCCCAAGAAACTTCTTACATCTGTTGCGTTCTTGGGCGTAGGCCAATCTTGTACCGTAGCCACCTTCGCCGGGTCCACGGCAATACCATTCTCTGATACAACGTGGCCCAAGAACCTCACTTCTCTCTTCCAGAAGTGACACTTAGAAAACTTGGCTTTCAATTGGTGTTTTCTCAACACCTCCATCGCTACTCTTAAATGTTCCTTGTGTTCTTCCTCTGTCCTTGAATAGACCAAAATATCATCAACGAACACAAGGACAGACTTATTCAACTGATCTCTGAATACCCTATTCATAAGATCCACAAAATATGCCGGGACATTAGTCAGCCCAAATGGCATGACCAACCATTCATAAAATCCAGACGGCGTTCGAAATGTCGTTTTAGCTATACTCTCAGCTTCCACTCTAAGCTGATGAAAACCTGTCGCGAGATCCAACTGAGAAAATATTCTCGCGCCACTCAACTGATCGAACAAATCATCTATCCGCGGTAGAGGATACTTATTCTTCCTCGTCACTTTATTCAACTCGCGGTAGTCTACACACAAACGAAGGGAACCATCCGCCTTGGTAGCAAACACAACTGGTGCTCCCCATTCAGAAACACTCCTTCTGATAAATCCCTTCTTCAAAAGATCGCTGACTTGCACCTCGAGCTCTCGCTGCTCCCTTGGTGCCATACGACGAAGTGGCATCACTATAGGTCTGGCATCTTTTACCAAATCAATACGAAACTCAATCTCTCGGTGTGGTGGAAGTCCGGTCACTTCTTCGAAAACATCCGGATACTGGCCAACCACGGGCAAACCCGACAACTCACTATGCGGAATGTCGAGGGAGTTTAGAAAACTAGCCAATACCCCCATACTGGGTAGACCACCAAACACTATCCTCCGCCCATCATCCGCTCTAGCTGTCACTAAAAAGCCCTCACAGTCTACCACCACCCCGTATCTTTGGAGCCAATCTACTCCCAAAATAATGCCAAACCCAGTAAAGCCCAAAACAAAGCAATCACAAACAAACATGCATCCATGACTCGATAAGACCACATTACGACAAATCATGCTAAGACTAGTCGAACCACCAATCGGGTTCGTCACTACTAAAGGTCTATCGACAATCTCGGGCTCCAATCCCAACCTATCTACCAGGTCACTAGATATGAAAGAACTGGAAGCTCCGGTATCAAACAAAACTCTAACAGGAACATCATAAACAGAAAGCATACCTTGAATGACGACATTCTTTCCCTTCTCCGCCGCAGTTGGGGCATTCGACGAAGAAGGAATAGCATTAAGGGCGTAATTAAGGGCGTAATTAAGGGCGTAGGCTTTCACCATTTGCTTTTCTTTAAGGGGTTGCGGACACTTGTCCTTGTGATGTCTCATTTGGCCACAGTTGAAGCACTTCCTGTCCGCTGGCTTGGCCCGACAATTACTAGCATAATGGCCCTTCTTACCACAGCTAAAGCACTCCACATCTTGCTTATTCTTTTTCTTCTGGCCATCCTTAGTCTGATTCTGCTTTCTCTTATTCTGGGAACCACCCTTGCCTCCACCACTTGCTTGTGGTTTTGGCTCTTCTGCAGATGCAACCTCAGTCTTTGGCTTAGGGTAGAGACTTTCTGATCTTAATGCTTTCCCCACAATCGATTCAAACGTCTCATCGATGTGGTTAATAAGTCTTTCCCCCAAGTACTGATCCAAACCAGTTATGAATTTCTCATTCTTTTTCTCGGCAGTATCAATAAGAGATAACCCATATTTTGACAAAGTGTCAAATTCAGCAATATACTCCGAGACAGCCCTGCCATTCTGCTTGAGCTCCAAGAACTTCTTAAACAACACTGACTTCTGAGCAGCTGGAATGAACTTCTCGCTAAAGCGAGCTTTAAACTGCTCCCAAGTAATCTGATCTTCGGGAGTAGCTGCCTTTATAGCATTCCACCAATTCATTGCCCGCCCTTGCAGCTGACGGGACGCTAGCTTTCTCTTCATCGCATCCTCGATACCCAAATCCTCGAAGATACGTTCGCAACTATCCAACCAATCTTGAACATCCGTGGCCGACTCCGTTCCATGGAACGGCTTTCCACCAAGGCTAGTATAATCCTTATTCAGCTTGGCGAAGTTGACTCTTGGCGCCTGCACTATTGGACCACCACCATTTCCACCATTGGGAGCTTCCCTCTGTACATCTCTAAGCATCTCCCTCATAAGGTCAGTAAACATCGTCCTCATGTCAGCAGCATTCCCATTATTGGCCCCTCTACCGGTACCTCTAACATATCGGCTCATTGTCAATCTGAAAAAAGAAACGATTAACGACCCCATAGTGGTGCTAGTGCAGCACGACTTCATTCTTATACTACTAATAGTATATATTTAGCTTTTAAAAATCAAAATAATCACAAATACGCTCTCTCGTATATGTATATTATCTCTCCCTGATAACATCCTTAGGTTAACTACGCAACCTAGAGCTCTGATACCAAATGTGACGGCCCGCCCCGCACCAGTCTGCATTTCCTCCGGAAGTGCGTTGTACACATGCCCGACTAGCACTGGACGATCGTCAGAAGAAAGGAAAGAAGGGAATTAACTAATCAAGGAACCTGTAGAATGTCTCACAGCGCATGGAATAAAATATAATAATAACATACTTGACATAAAACAGGTGAGACAGTGCATAAGCTGATAACTAAAATCAACATCAATCATCAGAGCAGCGGAAATCCAAATACAGCTTATTTCAATCTTCCAAATTTACTGTCTCTAAACAAAAGAAAGCTAAAGTACAAGATGCACCACCAATGCCCAAGCAGTAATCTTCAACAACACAGGGAGAATACTATGTATATTACGTGGAAGCCTCCTGCTCGTCTCCGGATCATCTACCCGTGCATCACCAGCTAACCTGTCTCTAGTCTGCTCGTGTGAGCACCCAGAGTAATAAGAGGAGACATAAAACTCTGGGTCAGACATAAAGCCTGGTATGAGCGATAAGCATCTAAACAGAACAGTAACAGGTATACTAAACCATACCTGAACCTGGACCTGCAACCAAAGAGTCAGTACTACATACCGTACAATACTGTAGGATGCCAACAGCATATGGTGTAGAAATACGGGGGTGGGGGTGTGTATGTCAAACAATCAAGCATAGCAACCATCCTCACGTCTCTCACTCAGTGCGTAAAGTATACGATGTCCACCACTGTCAATCACTAGACCCATTGAAGTAGTGACGGGGTTCAACTTGTACAACTACTGCTACTACCAAGCTTACCACATGGAGTCATGACCAAATCTTTACAAATGACCCCACTTCATTGGTTTATAGCTCTTTAGTCGTACCTAGGCCACTTTGGCCCTGAATCCGTTCACATACCTCCCATACATAATGATCCAAAGTCATAGACATCGACAACTCCTTTGCACTCGTCCCGCAGCAAAGCCCAACTCATGAAGTGAACTCATTGGTTCCCAACTGGTTCCGGGATCCTGAGCTCTAACTTCCATTTGGACTACCTTTGCATCTCGGGTTATGGTCTTCACCTCCGGATCGGTCTTCATTCAGTATTCTCCTCGGATCGTGCTCCCTTGGATGGTTCGGTTCGTGGCGCGCCTTCCCAATCGGATCGAGTCGAGTTCCTGCTAGCTCGTGGTGCTCCAGCTCCATCGGATCGTGTCGCGCCATACGGATCGTGCCTCAATAGCTCGTGGCGCTGGCAACCCATTGGGTTCGGGTCGTGCTACCTCGTCTGGATCGTCGCGCCTAATCTCGGATCACACCTTCTAATCGGTTCGTGGTCCACCAAGCTGGAGCGATTCGGATCGAGGTACTTCAGTTTGGACACGGCGCTGCATCGGTTCGTGGCCTTCGAAGTGGAACGGATCGTGGCGCATGGTGGCGTGAGCTTCAATCAGATCGTGCTCATAGAGGGGGCGATCCGATCCGGGTAAATTCCTGCACTTCGTTCCAGCGACAGTCTTTCGCCATTCGACGGCGTTTTTGACCAAACTAACACTTCTAAACAATCACAAAACATCTCATACAGTCATAACAACGTATAGTATCGACCACGAACACCATAACACAAATCATAGCATGTAAAGTGGATCAAACATGGTCAAAACCCCAAATTTTCCCTTAAGCATGTTTAAGCAAATCAAGTGATATACTTAGCAAAACTTAATCAAATCGAACCAAACTTCTGTCAGAGGTTTAAAATAACATTTCAGAATTTTAGAATATTTTTCCAGGATTTTATAGTGTAAGAATTTACTGATTATCACTAATCACCCTGATTAACTGTAATTAGTGTCAAGACTAGGCAAATCACTCACCTTTGCCACAATAAAACTTTCAAATCTGAAGTGAACCTCTGATTTGCACGGATTCCAATATATAACAGCAGCTCTACCTCGGTCCTTGTGCTAATCCTCTTTGATTTGATGCCTCTAAGCCTTAATCCTTGATTAGGAAGTGATCTTGGGTGTTTTAGAGAGATTTAGAGAGTGGAGGCCATGGCTAGATCAAGAGGAATGAATAGTGACGGCTGAAAAATGAGAAAAAGGTATTCTCCAAACCCTAACAGCCCTTTTAAACTCCTAATCCCGAAATTCCCCTTTGGGCCTAGCTGTTAATCACCCGGTTAAGCCCAATTAAGCTGTTTTTCACCATTTGAAGCTTGTTTCAGCCATATCTCCCAAACGGTGAGTCCGTTTGGCTAATGTGACCACTCTACGGAAAGAGAAACCATCATCCGAAGCCAATGGAAGTGGTTTCAAGTAAAAATTCCTTTCCAGTCAAAAGTTATGGTCAAAACAGTGCCAACTAGGGGTAAAATGGTCATTTAAAAATCGGGAAAAATCATGAACATGGAAAATGGCCCCAATGGTCGTCTCCCAAAGTTACATGACCATACGACTTTGTTTGTGAAAGAAATAAATATTCTACGATCCTATGATGCGTAGAATGCGGGTCGTTACATCATATATATCCAACGCACTGAGTGAGTGAATGGAAGAAGGATGCTATGCTTGCTTGACTATTTATCACTTCAGGGATGTTACACGATGTAGCTAGCACTTACACAGACATCTAGATGCCCTTAGTACTTAGATATAGGGTATACACACGTCAATGATGATGCAAAGTAGTTGTGCTAACTCTGTAGATGCAGGAACATGTCGTGTATGGTTCTCCATACCAAGTGTCCTAGATAATTTTAGTATTTAATATTTATATCACTCACATCTGACTTTCGTCTGACTTAGAGTTTTATGCGTCACTCCTTATTACTCTAGATACTCTTAAATGAGTATATTTAAGACATCTTTGGTGAGAACATGGAGTTGATCAGATGGCTAACATGAGGCTACTCACGTATTATTATACTTCTTTTTTTCTTTATTCAATCCTAGTGGTATTATTGGTGCTTCTTTTAGAGTTATGATTCAAGAGTTATTTTGGAGATGTATAACTCTATTTACAAAGATGTATACTATTTTGGATTTGTTGCTCTGATATTGGGATATATTTTAGTATTTAATGTCTTGCATGTTCTGTATTTATTATGTTTATATTATAATTTATTCTATACACTTGAGATATATGACATGTACTATGTGGTTTAGTTTTTTTGTTTTAACCTTGACGATCACCCCATGTTTTCCGAGCACCGTAGCAATGCACTTTTTAGGTATCTTAGGCTTCAAAGATATAAGGAGGTCTTCACACAAATTTTAGATTCCCAAACTTTGTTCTTTCACATTTTTCATATATTTTTGTATTTTAATTAAGGATATTTCACTCGTTACATATAACTTCAAAATATCATATAAAATTATGTAAGCCTAGGAAAAAAAATTAAATTGAAAACCCACTTTAAAAATCATAGTTTAAACATTATATGGATGTTTCAATTTAGTTTTGAAATTACAAAAGTAAGAAAAACACATGTGAACATCCCATGTTCTCTTATCATTTATCAAAACATTCATTAAACTTTTATATATTTACTTTTAAACTCGTACGACTGCATCATACATAAAACATAGATCCAAAATAACTTATGAATATAAGAAATCAGTTTAGAAGGGTTAAGTAGTACTTAGCAAGATCTTTAACATATAGAGTTTAGTCTTCTTTCGTTTCTTCTAGCTTACATTGTTTATCTTCTTCCTATTTGACTTCTTAAGATTCCATCATTTAAGAGTTTCTCCAGACTTTTGTTTTAGTTTGAATGAAAAGAACAAATAGAAATTGATAATGTACATTGTCCTAAGATGTTTTCGACTTAGTCCCTCATACCCGCTTCTACTAATTCATTACCCTCTAATCTTTCAACTTAACCTGTCATATTATTTTAATTAATCGTTTAAGTACAAAATTTAGGGTCATTACAAGAGTCATTTATGCCATTTTTGGAGATATCAAAGTCCAGTAGGTCGGTTCTTTATATAATCACTAAGAATTTTCTTTTGTCAAAAAAGGAAGAAGATCATTTATGCCTAATATCATTTATGCCTAATACACTATAGGTCTCTCCAATGACTTTTGAATATAAGGATATGAGGATGCGCCACTTAGGATAGGCTATTTAAAAAAAGATTATTCAGTTTGATGCAACTTCTTGAAATATTTTCAAAATGTGATTCATATGAAGTGTACCTCCAAAAGTTAATGCTTCTCTAGCTCCCAAACAACCATAATCTTATACTGTAATCAATAAAGGAAAAAACAGAGACAATAAAAATGATGAAGAAGAAGATGGTGGTGAAGACTAGGAGCCTTTATTGGTTATGGTAATCTCTTCTACTTTATTTCAATTTGGATGGAACTGAATTTATCAATCATCTATTTTAACATCCAAAAACTAGAAGAAGATGCCCAGTCAATAGTTGATAAACTTGAAAAATAAGAGGAATAAAATAGTTTTAATGGAAAATATAGTAAAAACTTAGTGAAAATTTTAAATTTTCAACTCCTCCACCTCCACCTTATCATGACCGTACAGTGGTTATTATGTTGTAGAAAATCAAGATATCGAAAAATATTCAAATAAGAAGAAAAGGAACTACATGTTAGACGATATGAGAAATGAGGTTTAAAAATATCTTTATCTAAATATTCGTTCTAAAAATATCATAATAGTAGCTCTTTATTTATCACTTTTAGACACTCAAATTTCAATTTAGGCTTGGAATGCCTACATGTTTGGGAATGGACATTGTGGCCAGCATTTTGTGGATTTTTTAACCATCCATGGACATCATCTTATTGGTTTGCAATACGTTTGGATTTCAGGTCTGTGTAAAATTCGTGACATTGCACATTCATACTTGTTATACGTGATTATGACTTATCATTATTTTTAAGTGCATTTTGTGCATGACGCATTTTACTCTTTCATGTTTTATTTTTTCCCCTCTCGTATTCTTTTTGTTGATGACAAAGTATGCGAAAATAAAAGCATACCGATAGAGGAGAAAAATAAAATTTGTATCCTTTTATAAATATGTAGTTGTCATCATAAAAAATGAGTTTGTTAGATCCCCCTTTCCTAGTTTTGCAGTGATTACTACACAAACGCATAAACATATATATATATATATATACACACACACACACACACAGACACACACATACATATATTATACAAGTTGTTTTTTCAGATATAGCAAATCTTTGAACGCTAGGATGAGATCTTAGACAAATTGCTTGACGACTGAAGTTCTAGATGGAGTAGCCAAATGTTGTATTTCTTAGAATTACTTGTACATTTTCATATAATAATACACATACAAAATCACAATTTATATATTTACTTGAATTGTCTTTTATCTTTTAACCTACATTTTTTTTCCATAGTTTTAGATATTTGAAAATAAATTCAAACAACTAATTATATAGAGTTTGCATTAATTCCTTTTTGCTTAGAAGTCCTGTATGAACAAGATTTTTAAACATTTATTTAGCTGTACGAATATAAATCCATACATCTAATTAATGATTTAGGCATATATATACCTAAGTTTCTTCTATTTAAACGACTAAGTATGTGTTAATGATAAAAATTGTCAACACATAATTAAGGCTCGTCAATGTATATAAGACGGAATTTAGAGAATAATCAATCTAAAGGATGTTAACTGATAATTTGGCCTCAACAAACTCATCTTATTTTATTGTTTCCTAGATATCAAGACCCTAAGTCCGAGGATATGTTACTCTTCCTTCGAGAGGTGAGTATCACGCTTATGAGACTTAAAAATCAATAGTTACCTTGGGATAAGGGCATTACAGGCTTACAGAAGGTTGAGAACCTCATTAACACAATGACCCTATGATTCAAGATAGAATAATATACATTGTGTAGAGAAGAAACAGGTAAATGCACCACAACAATAGGTTTAATGGCATATCTTAACCCTTTGTTACTAGAATGATACTTCCACATCGAACTAGCCTACAAGACGTCCTTGGTTGTGTTGGTAATCAAGTCATAAGGTTACAACAGGCCCTTTCATTATGTTTTGTTACACTAAGCTGATAGTGAAAGATTTGAGACATATGCTAGAGCCGTAACTATGAATTCATTAAGTTTATTCATTGAATTTCCCTTTTCAGATATATTAGTGTCTCAAATCTTCCACGAAAAGAGGTTAGTGATAACTCCCTGTTCAGTCGACATAGACACAGCATGATTATCAAATCGAAAAAAGATTAAGTCTCGATTTTCTCTCTTCGTTTTATTCACTACGATTTTATTACAGTAATTGTGGAAATTCCCAATTCGATTTGAGAAATTAAGGTTTTCTCTCTAAGAAAAGATCACAATATTTTAGAATGAGAAAAGGTGACCCTCAAAATGAGACCCTTGGGGTCTTATTTATAGACAAACTGGGCCCCTTTTGGTACCAATTCAGCCGAAACTCATTTGGAGCACTTTTGGCTTCGAAAATGAGGAAAGAGCTTGGTGTCGGTCGTTGTTTTGGGTTTCAGTGCTAGTTAAGTTTTGGCCTCCCATATTCTAGACATTGTTATCGGCTTCCGGTCTTAGTGATAAGACCTAGTTTCAATAACCAACTTTTGACTTCACCTTGCTTTCATGCCTTTTGATTTCGGTATCAACACTAAGCATGTTAGTGTGGATGATCCTTCCTTTCACCGACATTGACTTGCTTTACCATCCTCTTAAAGTTATTTTTGGATTTCGACCTTCGGTATCGGTTTTCTTTCCTCCTCTGAGCCTCATTATCGGGTCTCCTTGGCTTTCAAAACATGGGTTTCAGTCCTTGTGACTCGTGACTCAAGTACCACTTTCGATTGTGTATCGGTACCAAGTAAATAAGTGTGGATAGCCTCGGTAGCATTTCTTGCTTCAGTTGGCTTTTGAAAGCTTTCTGTTGTTGGTATCGGTACTAAGAAAATTAGTATCAATATCCCCTTTCGTTTTGTCTTGGCTTGGTTTCATGCTCTGATGTCATATCACCTATTTTTTCCATCTCTCATTGTTTGTTTCCGAGGGCGAAGCCAATTTAACCTCTTTCGGCATTACTTCCTTCTAGTGTCAGAATATGTGGTTTCGACTTTCGTTATGGTCCGGCCAACACCTTTCAATTTTCTTCCCTTTTCACTTGATCTAAGTTTTCTTCTTCTTTTTCTTCGGTGTCGGGACCAAGTTGGCTACCTTTCCTTTGCGTATCGACATCAAGCTATGTGTTCTTAACATGTTAGTGCCGATAATATGTTTTCTTTATGCATGATTTGGTGCTGACACTAAGTATTTAACCTATTGTTGACGCTTGTAGATCTGATAATGCTCCTGCTTTCAGTCCTCTGCTGCTTTCGATCATTAGTCACCGCTTTCAGTAATGATTCCTGTCTTCAATTATTGGCCTTTGCTTTCGGTATTGGCTTCATTCAGTACCCCCTCACCTTTACTTGCTTTTGGTGTTGAATTCTAGTGGTAACATCCCCCCTCCTTCGGTGAAGTGGTGTCACTGACTTTTCAAGTCAATTCTACTATTCATCCTATAATATCTTTTGATCGAAATCGTACCTACAATTCTCCTATATAAACTTTAATAGTTAATACTTTGCGTTAGTATCTTGTCTAAAAAGAGTGTATATTATGATTTATTGTTCATATTATGTTTAGCACTATCTGAATTAAGCCTAAAAGTTTACTTGGTCAGTGATAGGATGGTGTAAGTAGTCATTAATCAATAATACTCTAGAAAACTTCCTTGAAGAAGGTGTCGTGAAACTTTCCTTCACAACCAAATTCCACAATGTAGAGTCCCTAATGTTTATTCAATAGTTGACTTATAGATTTCCGTTGGAAACAAGGTGATAAGCTTTAGGAATGCATGGGTTATAGCAAGAGATTAACAATAAAGGGCCAAATTTTATTGCTTTTTAGATTAATAAGCCAAAAAGCCTTAGAACCCTGATTCGGGCACTTGATGAACGATCAAAAGTTTGCTTTAGGCAATAACAGAAGTCTTGAGCCGAGCCCAGATTAGGGTATGAATGATGGAAGGCCAAAAATCCGCTCTTGATATTTATAGAAGTCCCGAACTCACCCAGAGTTGGGTATTAAAGATAGAGGGGTAGAAATCTGCTTCTCATAATAATGCAAGGCCTGAACTAATCTTAGATTCAGGTCTCTAAGATACAAGACCAGAAATCCACTTCTGGTATTTGGTAGAAGTCTAGAATCGAACCCTGATTCGGATATTTATGATATAAGACTAGAAATCCACTTCTTGTACCTGATGGAAGCCTCAAACAAAAACCCAAATTCTGGTATTTATGATAGAAGACCAGAAATCCACTTCTGGTAATGGAAACCCCAAACCAAACCTAGATTCAGTTATTTACGCCATTCCTAGGCTTGCTCTTTAGGGTAGAAGTTGTTTGTGTGTTGTTCCCTTCCTGCGGGATGCTTATGTAAGAAGAGGCCACTGCGTGCTTAAAATGCTCCTCCAGAGTTTTTGTTCTCTTCTCTCGGGATTAAATGTAAGTAGAGGATGTACGTGCTCACTTGGCCACTCTCTGGGCTCTTTTTACCAAAGCAGAGGATGGACATGCTTTGTTAGCCACTTTTCGGGCTATAGATTGTCAAAGCATAGGATGCACGTGCTTTGATTATTCCCTTCTGCTGGAAGAGACATAAGCAGATGTAGAGGGCGTTTTCAGTGAGCAGTGCCAGGACGTGCTTAGTAGAAGCAGAGGCAGAGCGTGCCCTTTTACGAGGAGAGGCAGGGCGTGCTTTATTTTCTCCCTTATGCGGGAAATGAGGAACATAAGTAGAGTTAGGACATGCTTAGTTCATAGCAGAGGTAGGGCATGCTCTTCTAAGAGCAGAAGCAGGGCATGCTAGATTAGATGCTTTGTCTCGACCATTTCTGGTGTGGATTGGAGGCTTACACTTTTAATGCTTTAACCTAGCCCTTTCTGATTTGGATGCGGATAAAGGCATACATGCCACCTCCCTCTGGGAGATGCCTTTCTCTGGCCATCTTAGCGGTGACAAGGGTATTTGACCATTGTAGGCTATGTTACCCATTTGGGGTTATTCCAAGTTTGAGAGCGCTTCCATACCCTTAATCATGTGGATGTTCTTAAGATGACCTTTTCATTCATTCATTGTTGAGAAGTATGGTCTCAAGTGTTTTGTGTTCCATGTTCTAGGTACGAGATTACCATTTGGTGTGCAGAGTCGGTATGCTTCGGGTGTGAGTTCTTGATGTATGATTAAGGGTCCCTCCCAGTTTGGGCCAAGAGGACCATCCACTAGAATCTTAGTATCAGCCATTTCCTTTCGTAATACCAAATTTCCTTCTTGAAAGGCTCTTGTTCTTACTTTTGAATTACAGTACTTGGTAATTCTTCTTCGATATTCTGTCGTTCTAATGGTTGTTTCGTCTCTTAATCCTTGAATTAGGCAGGTCTAATGTAACGACCCGCATTCTACGCATCGAAGGACCATAGAATATTTATTTCTTTCACATACGAATTCGTATGGTCATGTATCTTTGGGAGACGACTATTGGGGTCATTTTCCATGTTCATGATTTTTGCCGATTTTTAAATGACCGTTTTGCCCTTAGTTGATCTTGTTTTGACCATAACTTTTGACTAAAAAGGAATTTTTACCTAAAACCACTTCCATTGGATCGGGATGATGGTTTACAATTCCTTAGAGTGGTCACATTAGCCAAACGGACTAACCATTTGGGAGATAAGGCTGAAACGAGTTTCAGATGGTGAAAAGCAGCTTAATTGGGCTTAACCGGGTGATTAACAGCTAGGCCCAAAGGGGAATTTCGGGATTAAGTGTATAAGGGGGCTGCTAGGGTTTAGAAAACGAATTTTACTTCATTTTTCAGCCGTCACTTTCATTCTAGGAACCCTAGTAATGACCTCCAACATCTAAAATATCCCCAAATCACTTTCTAATTGAAGATTAGCCTAATCAACATCAAATTAAGGAGGAATAGCACCAAAGCCAGGTTAGAGCTGCTGTGTTGCATTGGGAACAACGCCAAACAGAGATTCATTTCAGATTTGGTATTTTATTTATGGCCAAGGTGAGTGATTTGCAAAGTTTCTCACTAATTACGGTTAATTAGGGGTAATTAGTGTTGATTAGCGAATTTATACATTAATAAATTCTGGAAAAATATTTATAAATTCAAAAAAATATTGTTTTATACCTCTGTTAGAAATTTGGGTTGATTTGGTTAAGTTTTGCTAATTCTATGATTAGATTTTCCTAAACATGCTTAAGGGAAAATATGGGGTTTTGGCTATGTTTGATCCATTTTACATGTTATGGTTGTTGTTTTGGTGTTTATGATTGATTGTACATGTTGCTATGATTGTATGGTATGATTTGTGATTGTCTAGAAGTGTTAGATTGGTCGAAAACGCCGTCGAATGGCGTAAAACAGTTGCTAGAAAGAAGTGCAGGAAATTGCCCGAACCGGATCAGATTGAAGGGGGAAAAGTCCGTTCCGACCTGCTCGCCTGGAAGCTCCACGATCCGACCCGCTTGTGAGAAGGAGATCCGATCCGAACCGATGCCCCTCACGAGCCAACCATGCTTCCACAACCCGGAGTCACGATCCGAGCCAGTGGAGGAAGCCGATCCGACCCGATGCAATGGTCACGAACCAGAAGCCCCGAACCAGTCCTAGCTCACGATCAGAACCGCCAGAGGGAGGACACTACGACCTGATCCGGATGACCTTGCATGAGCTGGAGTATGGACCACGACCTGGAGCCCGACCACGAATAGAAAGAGGTCAGACCGAACCGCCAGGGGTGTCCACGACCGATCCGAACCGAGATGCTTGGACTTGGGGCGTAAATCACGATCCAAACAGGAAGTATAAACTGAAGTGAAGAAACGATCCGGAGGGGAAGACTAAAACCCGAGATGCAAAGGTAGTCCAAATGGGAAGTTTGTACTCAGGATCCAGTTGGGAACCAAAGAGTTAACTTCATAAGTTGGGCTTTGTTGCGGGACGCGTGCTAAGCGGTTGTCGATGTCTGTATCTTTGGATTGCTATGTGTAGGGGGTACGTGAACGGATTCGGGCCACAGTGGCCTAGGTACGACTAAAGAGCTATAGACCAATGAAGTGGGGTCATTTGTAAAGATTTGGTCATGACTCCATGGGGTGAGCTTGGTAGTAGCAGTAGTTGTACAAGTCGAACTCCGTCATTACTTCGATGGGTCTAGTGATCAAAGTGGTGGATATCGTATGCTTTACGCTCTGAGTGAGAGATGTGAGGATGGTTGCTATGTTTGATTTGTTTGCCATCATTATGACATGCACACCCCCACCCTCGTACTCTTTACACCATATGTTAGAGGCACCTTAGAGTATTGTATGGTATGTAGTGCTAACTCTTTGGTTGCAGGCACAGGTATGGTTTAGTATACCTATTATTGTTTTGTTTTGCTGCTTATCGCTCATACTAGACTTTTTTGTCTGACCCAGAGTTTCATGTCTCTTCTTATTACTCTGGGAGCTCTCACGAGCAGACTAGAGAAAGGTTAGCTGGTAATGCACGAGTAGCTGTACCGGGGACGAGCAGGAGGCTTCCACGTATGATGTATAGATATTCTCCCTGTGTCGCAGCTGGTCACTACTTTGGGCATTAGTAGTGTACCTTTTCTTTCTTTTACTTTAGAGACAGTTTTATAGTTGTAATAATGATGATGTGGAACATAAGCTGTATTTGGATTTTCCGCTGCCATAATGTTTAGTGTTCAGCTTATGCACTATCTCGCCTGTTTTATGTCAAGTATGTTATTATATATTTTGTTCCTTGCGTTGTGAGACATTCTACAGGTTCTTGATTAGTTCATTCTCTTCTTCCCTTTCTTTGGCGACCGTTCCGGGCTAGTTGGGCATGTGTACAGCGCACATTCGGAGGAAATGCCGACTGGTGCGGGGTTGGCCGTCACATCTAAGGATTCCTTTCTCAATTCCTTATTGGGATCAAATGCATAAGTTATCCTTCTGTGTGAAGAGATCCCCTTCTACGGGGAGCATAGCATCGCATCCATAAGTTAGTGAGTGCGGAGGATGTCCTGTTGTCGTTTTGGCAGAAGTTCAATAGGCTTATAGCACTAAGGGAAACTCGTCCTCCCAACTTCGTTTGGCTTGGTTTAGTCATTTCTTTAGGATTATATTTGTGGTTTTATTTGCAGCATCAATGGCACCATTTTCTCTTAGATGCGCTACAGAAGAGAAACTCTTAATGTTTCCATTTTTGTTACAAAACCGCACAAATTCTTCGCTCTCAAACTATGTTCTGTTATCTGATATGATCTTATAAGGAATTAAAAAGCGCGTGACAATATTTTTTATCATAAACCTCAACACCTTTTTAGAAGTGATTGTTGGAAGGGGTTCTGCTTCCACCCACTTGGTAAAGTAGTTGATGGCTACCATGGCATATCTAGCTACACTTTAGGAGATTGGTAAGGGTCCGATTAAGTCTATTCCCCATACATCGAATGACCATGGGCTTGAGATAGTGGTCAAGTCACTCGGAGGTAATTAGGGTATCCTAGAATACCTTTGGCACTTCTCACGTTTCTTGACATACTCGGTTGCTTGGCTAATCATTTGTGGCCAGTAAAAGCCTCGTTTCATAACACCCCAAGAGTTGTTTTAACACTTCACAATTAATAAAAGCAAGTTAAGAGCAAATAAGGGCGGAAAATAGTAAAAGTAGAGAACGTTTGTAGTGGTTCGGCCCCAGATCTGGCCTACGTCCACTTGAATCGATGATTTTATTATGATATTCACTACAGGGTACATGATTTTCTTTATCTCATACATTTTCTATCTCTTTTTACAATGAAACTCTCTTATCTCTACACAACTTCACAACGATTCTCTATCTCTCGATATCTTCGAAGATTACTTGAATTCTCGATGGAGATGTATGAATCTTGATTGGAAATGCTTTAATGGAGTTAGAGATGTTGTAGCAAGGTTGGAGATTGAAAATGGCAGCCCTTCGGGGTCGAAAATTCTATCCTCTTCATGTGAGAGAAGGCGAGGTATTTATAGATGAAGTTTGGAGTGGAGTGGCAGTCACGTAATTTGGTGTACAAGGTGCCTCAGGTCGGTAGGCGTCCTGACTCTATGGGTCGTGAACGACCCTGTCATCTTCAACCGACCCGCCTACAAATGGCTTGTTTATCTTGAACGACTTAATCCATCACTTTGCTCTTTAATGCACTATTTATGAGTCACGTTTAAGAGGATTAACATTTGCCCATCGAAGTTTATATTATTGAAATAATATAGGCTTTGAATTGGACAATCATACCAGTTTTTGCTTTGGCACATCTTCTTGGATTGTTAGTAGCCGCTTCATAGGGTTCAAAAACGAATAAAGCTTTCGCGTCGTGGGTCGTTATCACTTTATAGGTCATATGGGCCTTATCCAATGAGTCGCATAAGTCCATGTACAATGGTCAACAGTTGCTTTATATGACTTTTTGGGTTCTTACCTTTTCACTTTATCTTATCAACCGAGAAAAGTACTATAATGGTGGATGGTTCTTAAGAAAATTTCAGCATTCAAATTCGATCTTGCATATTCATCCTTAATCAGCTTCATCACTGATTCAACGTTGATCAGAGCTTCAAACCCTTGCCTGAATTCAATCGCCATCCCTATTGTAGCCAACTTAGTCCAATTTTGCAACCAATTTTGTCAGATCTGAATTGTGTTTCACCGTCGTCAAGCCCATGGAAGAATTCATTGCCAATTTCTAATAATCTAAGTGTAACGACCCAGATTTTTCGATCATTTGAATTTTAATATTTAAATCTATTTTAAATATTATATTTGTAATATTAATGGATTATTAATATATATTTCATTTATTAAATGATAATTGAACATTTATATTTATATTTAATACTAAATGAACTTGTAACGTCACGGTAGTTCGTAATATTGAGTTTTGAACTTCAACTGAATATATAATTACCGTTACAAGTCAGAATTTTGTGAAACAAGAAAATTTGAATCTATTAGATTATAATTTTCTAATGAAAGAGAGAAATTGGAATTTTATCTTATATATTATGAGTTATGTCCAATTAAAATTTTCAAATAGTCGCTATGGTATAATGTATATATTATTTATTTAAAAGGATTTTTTATATATTTGAGAATCGTATTACCCGAAAGGGTTAATGTCAAGTTATAAGTCTATATTGGATCAAGTTGAAGTGGTATATTATTTTATTTGGATATATATAATGATAATAATTTATTATTATTAGATTTAATTGTTTTGTAATTTATAATATTATATCGATATTATATAAACGTTAGAAATAACCATTTTTCAAACGACATTCGTTCTTGACGAAATGAATTTTATTAGAATACGTATAGCTAATTATTACTAGATTTCGAATTTGGGGCCAATAGGAGTTGTTTTATATGTATGCATTATTTAATTTGTGAACCGACGAATAAATTGAAATTAAAATAACGTCGTTGTGCAAACAGAATCAAAATTCGATGAAACTAATTTTTTTTGGGTTCATAACATCAAAACCTAACAGTGTATTCAATTTCATTGTGTTTGGAGTTTGTAAGTATCGGCGCACCTTTAATGTACTACGTTAAATAGTGGTAACTATATATATAATAAAATACGAACTCTTAACTCCTAAGTAAAACTACCTTATATTTACCTACCCAAGTATGTAAAACAAGTCAACCGTACTTAGCCTAACCTAAAGGCAACCAAAAAGTTACGGCCTAAACATTTATTTTCACATGCCCAAGTTGTTGCTACACCTACCTGTTCTGCGCACATGGTATTAAAAATATTTGACTACCTTATTAATCTCTTCAAATTTAAAAAATACAGGACTACTCATGTAGACCTTGAAGCAAAGGTCCTTCCTCCTTCTTATGTTCCATCAGGACATGCACGCTACAAACCTTTATTCTTATATTCTCCCTACACTGTACAACATGAAGCGACCTCGTTCCAATCTCTTTTCCTCCTATGTATATATATGTGCGCTCATTTGTTCGAGCTTGGCAAGAACGAAGCTTTCAACGGCTTCCAAGATTAAAAATAAATGTTATACTTCACGAAAAAAAGACATAAGCTGTATGAATAGGGAAGACGAGGGAAGTAGTGGGTTAATGGCAGGAGGGTTGTCACGGCTGTGTCAAAACATTAGCAGGAAAACAAATGCGGAAAGGAGATATAAAAGAGGCACTGGCGGAGTTCGAGACGGACGGAGAAGCGCGGGTGATACGTTAGGTTGTCAACACTAGGGTGAGGTAGTAGGTCGTTCTGTGATGAGCGCAGCGAGTAAAATTTGGCAGCGACGGGGTTCGGAAGGAAGCAACGTGGCATGGGGATTGGGTTAATGTTGAGGAGTTATCTCGACAGCATATATATTAACGAGAAGAAGAAAATAATTTAGGGGACGTGGGTAACAGACGTGGGCTTCGAACTTATTATTAAAAAAAGAAGAAACCGATTATGGAATAGAGAGGTATTAACAACATGGCGTGGTGGTTTCAAACGAGGCTGGTGGTTGGAAGCATGAAGATGGGGCAAAAACATGGCTAATCGGCTGTCCTTATTTTCGAATTGGGCTTTCGAAAAAAAGGAACGTTGGCCAATTGGGTTATATGTGTACATGGAGTAGCACGCCATCGTGGAGAAGAGGCATTGTACATGTTTGGTGGGGAAGCTGTATTGGAACAAAAATAAAAATAATAAATATAAAGGAAAAGAAAACGATGGCGAGAAGAGAACGGTATGGGATTGAGAAGGGAATGATAAAAGTAGGAAGGGGTTTGCGTGAAGAGGTAGCTGGGTGGGGAAGAGGTAGTTTATCGCGTGCCTAATCATTTTATAAACGTAACCGATTTATATTATTATTATAAAATTAGTGTGCTTAAACATGGAGTATGTATCCTAAGTATGATTTAACTTACCTAATCATTTACATAATATGGTTAACCTTATAAACATGGTCGATTATATTAACGACCTGCAATTAAATATTAAGCGGGTTTAATTAAGGTTTAATTTATATTAATATAAACCGTTAACTTATATTGTTTTCAAATCATTCGTATATTAATAGAATAGAGCAAAACAAATAGCGTTGGAACCGTATTGGCAAGAACATCATTATGGAGCTGGTTTGGTCGAAAATGAAAGCAACTGAAAATTTCAGTTAATTGAACATTGGTTTGATTTAACTAAAACGAACTGCGAAAAATAATCAAGGTGTGTTAAGCTCACTCAGTTCTCCTACTTATATTTTATATAAGTCGGGTTAAATATTTATATCTTATGTTTGCTAATTATTGATTGATTTGATGATTGTTTGGATGTTTGTTAATTATTTTTATATGTATTATTTAAATTAAACGTTTGTTTAATTTAAATGAAATGACATCGTTATTTTTAACGATTAATTCCAATTGAGGTAACTTACCTTGTTGGTTACGTTTATAAAAATATAGACGTATTTAACTAAATAATTGGACGTTTGAATCGATGTTGTTAGTTGGCTGTTAATTATTCATGTTTATTATGTTATCACACTAATTGAATGAATTGTTTTATTTGAGGTAACCTATTTGGATGTAGGAAAAAAAACAGGTTGGAGGGATCCAACTGGAATCCTCAAATTTATTGTTTATTTTCATATTGTCATTACATGAACTGTTGAACGAATATGATTGGATTATTGAGTTGGTTATTGATGGTTGAACCAAAATTCAATGTTTGTTTTGGTATTAACCAATGGACAGTATTGGTTGAGAAATTTGTAACGAATGGCCGAATTATACACTGTTTTATAAAGATTGATTTACCATCAGGTAAATCAATGAAAAACAAAGTTATAAAATTTATTTTATAACTGGAGATGAATTTTGAAATATATTTGTTTGAATGGAAAGTTTTAAAAGGAAGTACATATTTATATTTATTATTTAAGTTTTAAGTAATTGTTAAATGATTTTATAAAGCTAATTCTTGTTTAAATAAGATTGAGAAGCAAGTGAGTAAAATTAACATAACGATTAATAGCGGAGATTAATTGTTTCTAAGAAACAATTGAAATGAGGATATATTGAAAGTGATTATTATTTATTTAATAGTAATCAAAGTAAATGAAATTATTTAAATTAATTATATTGTTAATTAATTTAAATGAAAAGACCAATTGGAATTGATTATCGAGTAATTATGTTAGAGTTGACCTAGTCAACCGTGCTAACTGAAATTGTTTTATTAAATTAGTTTGTTAATTTAATAGAGATGATTAATGGTGAAGTAAACCAATTTTATTTTAATAAATGTTGGAAGCTGGTTATTATTTATTTAACATAATCAAAGTGGTAATATTAGAATATAAGATTTATTAATGGAGGTTTATGTAGTCCTAAAGCCTGTTTATAGTCTAATGATATTTTTAAGCGATTTTATGTTAATAATAGTATAGGTAAGTTCAAACTAAAGTTTAAATTAAATTCTAATCGAAATTATATTTAACTGGATTTTATAAAACTCAAGATTGACGAAGTTATAAAACCCGAGTTTTGCTGAATATATTATTGGAAAGAGTAGTTAGGAATGGTTTAAAAAGATTAAGATCTTGAACTTTAGAATTGGAATCTAACTGGAAATCGGTTGAGTTAAATGATTTTCTAAGTGTTAACCTGATGTTGGTTTCGGCCTTCGGGGTTGATATTTGGGAAATTATTTTCTTAACTAATTTACGGTTAGAGACTAATGGTGGTATGAAATGGAAATTGAGATGGAAACTCAAATTCAAATTAAAGTGGTTAGGCGAATTAAATTATAAAGATGCGATCTAAATTCGCTATTTTAAACAAGGAATGAATTTTATTGAGATATAAGTGAGATTTATTTTAGTAATAAAATTATCATAAGTTTTATAAAGGATTCTATTTGCAATAGGATCAAGGGTGGTCTATAATCTTTTAAAGGGAGGCTAAAGTTAATATATAAAAATATAAATTGAATAGACTTGAGAATGAATTTTATTGAGATATAAGTGAGATTTATTTTAGTAATAAAATTATCAGAAGTTTTATAAAGGATTCTATTTGCAATAGGATCAAGGGTGGTCTATAATCTTTTAAAGGGAGGCTAAAGTTAATATATAAAATTATAAATCGAATAGACTTGAGTTTGAGTATAATCTTATTTATTTGAAATAAGAAGTAAATAAGTTGTTTTTCCAACTATGGAAAGATTTAAAAGATTGGATTAACAAATGGAAATGTTAAAAAGGCCAAGTGACGCTATGTAATAAACCAATCGATTCATTTTATTTTTATGCTTATTTATTTTGATAGTTAAATAAACGACTATCAAAATCTAGCCCAACGTGTTAGTATGGAAAAAATGGGATTGAATTTATATTCAAAAACCATTCCAAACCAGCGAATACGTAAATGAAGAAGATATCTGATGTTGATCAAGATGGAGCAATGGAAGACTGTAAATCTTCAGGAGCGAGAGAAACATTGTTGAAATTATCTAGTTGATCCCTGGAGATATTTCGATAGTGATTCTGCCGTGATTAAAATATATGGATTGCAAGTACTACTCCCTACTGATCCATAGGGTAACTCATAGGATGTGGTATGAGGGTGCCTTTAGTTTGTCCAGTCTCAGGACAACTTATATAGATGAATGTCTGGCAGAGTATGCCTAACAGATAATATGATTGATCGACTCAAAACTGTGTTAGGTGGTGGAGAAATTTGTTTATCTTAGCTTTATACCCATGGTATTGGGGAAATTATTTTGTTATTTTACGGGTTTGACAATGCGGCATTCAAAGTGGATGAAGACGTGCTATGTTCTAAAAGAAAAAAGAAACCTCAAGCCTCACAACCGGGAAATGACAAAAATTGGGAAGGCAGCATGGCTAAGTGGGTCGCTACCAATTAGGGTGTATTCTCACCATCTAGAGAATATTCATTTTTGTTCTTCTTTTCGCTTCCATGTCCCCCCGGAACGGTTATGTTGCTAGCAACCATAAGGTGATAATATATTCGGAGCATTCAAGCAAAATGAATGGTCGGTCATGTGTGGCCGAGTTGCAAGATGCTCTTATTGAGCTCCACTGTATCCCCTCTAAAGTACATTGATCGGAAGGTGGTTCCATACCTTGCCATAGTCGGAATCCAATCTCCAATAAACGCCCGCGGTTTTGATTATATACTATATATATGTGGAGCGTGAGATGCAAACGTTTTGCTAGATTGCTATTTATTTGTACTAGACAATATTATAATATCAGAAAAGATACGATTTCAAAATATTTTGGGTTATCGTAAAATAAAAACCATTTGTATTTATGTGTGGATTTGGTCATATGATTATCCTTTTCTTTCAAAAAGATTTTCGACTTTAAAAAAAATCAAGTTGGATGTACCCTAAAAAACTTAGTGAGTTTTCTCATGGTGGTTCACCGGACTGATCCTGGCGTTTGTAATGCTTGGGTCAGACCGAGTTTTATGGGTTCATATTATCGATGCTGTGAAGTCCAGAGACGAGCTGAAAAAGTTCAGACGTTTGATATCTAGCATTATTCCACTGTGTATTGTATATGAGGACATATTATTATAACTGTCCAGATGTATTGATGTACTCTGATGTTTGTAAGCATATTTCAAAGCTCTCAATAAAGATTTATAGCTTATATTATATTTTGTTCTGCTGCGATGTGAGACTCTGATTTGTGTAGGTTCTTCTTCATATTCTTTTATTCTTAACTTTATTTCTTTCTTATCTCACTCTCTAATTTATTTCTTCTAGCCTTCTAGATTTTAGGTACTCGAGTTTTGGACATAGGATGTATTAGTGTTAAGATTCGAGTGTTGAATTTCTGGGACGCTACATAAGTCTTTCTTGATCCTTTGTAGGTGTTAATTCCTTCTATTTTTCTTGCTGAATCGATTTAGTGCATCTAGGTATTAGATTAGTTGTTGGAGATTTGAGCGATTTGTACCTTAACTTCGATTAGGCGATTCCGAGTTTTGATAGCAAATCTCGACTGTACCTTTTTTATGAACTGTATGCTTGAAACGGTTATAGTTTGGGTTTGAATTCTCATATGATTTTCTCTTACTTTTGACTATTTGAGTATTTCAACGCTTTTTGTTTTTGATTTGAATTTGTAAACCCGATGTTTGAATCTCAGTATTGATGGATTTGTCTAATATGAATTTACGAGACTTGGTTTCATTTTAGTGATGCATGAACTTTTTGATGGATTTTTTATTTTTGATGTACCGATTTGATCTTTGTGACATAGAGTTTGAACTGCTTGTGAGTGTGAATTCTCTTTGTCAGTTGACTGCATAGGGATGGCAATGGGACGGGGCGGGCGCGGTTAGTACCACCTCATCACCCGCCCCATCCGGTGATTTTTTGCCCCATGCCCACCCTATACCCGCATGGGTACACATCAAACGGGTTTTAAACAAGTTGCGGGTAATGGAGGGTATTCCTGGGTATCCGTTATATTCATTTAAATTATTTTTTAGCCATTTATTGAAATTATTCTAAAGTACATTTGGTAAAAAATCAAATTAGACCAATACTCAAATGCTAACCTCAAGATACTAATGCATATTTAAGCCAACATCCAGAAAAGAAGAGTCAACAACAGAAGTATCCATCAAAATATTAACAGATAGTTCTAAATTTTTGAGCAAAGGCATGCACACAAATACCGAACAACCAACAACCATGTTTTTCGTATTGACTATTGATAATAGATCACATTCAATACGGGTACGGGTACCCGCAGACATGGATATCTTACTATCCATACCTGCCCATTAATTAAAGGATATTATAAATACCCGTTTATTTTACCCACATATACCCATTTAACTATCTGCTTCATGTCCATGACGGATTTTACATGCGGATAAACGTGGGTACGGATTTTGTTGCCATCCTTCTGCACCATCAGATTTGTATAGCTCGTATTTTCATGTGCTTGTGATACACGAATGACCCATACATGTTTTCGGGTCAGTAAACGACCCAAGCCCTAGGTCGAATGATCCATCCCCCCAGGTCGGTGATCGACCCATATTTCCTAAAATTATTTAAAAACACAATTCCTTGCGTAGAATGGATACCTAATAGAAATCTCGTCTCCAGTCTGAAGGAACAACCACATCTACTCAAACCTGAGTTTCTGCTCAAGTTTCTGGAGCTATGACGACTACAGCTCCCGAGTTAGTACCAAACCAGCATGTCCTTGGTCCTCATTCTCTCAATAGTCCACCATTAGAGAGATGCTCTACAACAATTGTTCCGCATGTTTCAAACATTTATGTACTCAATTTGGCATCCCCGAGGCTAATGCGATGCTACCGGAGAAAGATGTGACTACTTATCGACCGTCGTTTGGCTATGTAGCAGTTAACTGTCAAATGTTGATAAGTGGGGATGTTCCTCCTTTCAACCCAGTTCTCCAGACGATTCTTCAACAGTTGGCCATTTCCCCATTTCAATTACACCCAAATGGCTATGCCATCTTAACAAGGATTTGTGTGCTTTTCATGAGGGTATGGCATTGCATGCCTACTTTCCAGGATGTTTGTTATTTATGCTCGCTTAAAAAGTTGAAGGACCACCCTTCTATCATCTTTGTTGGAGGTGTCCGAAATCGCAAGCTTATACTTAACTTACTAGACAGTGCTTCAGGATTTCTGAATTGGTTCTTCTTTGTTTGATGCTCGGAGGTCTTATAAGGAATCTAGATGGAAGAAAGTGAACATACTTGTTTAGAACTCTTTGTCCAGTTTTTTCCAAGTTTGACTATTAAATCTCCTTTCCTCTTTTAAAAAATTCAATCTCTTATCAAAGATTCAAAAGACATTGTTGCTTATAAGTTAACCCATGAGTCCTTAAGAGCAGACAAAGAAGAAGAGAGGACTAAGAAATTTCTGATTAAAGAAGAATTCCTTTGTCAATATAACTTGCTTGACCTTTCACGACCTTTTCTTTCCAGAGGAACTTCTTCAACTCCAACTCCTCACTCATCACCTAAAGCATCGGGGGCCTAAGCTTCTATAGGTTATATCACAATAAAAGATTCCACAGAGGAGCCTTCTTTAAGGAGATGCATAGACCCTGCTAGCAAAGTTGGTTCGTCTGACCAACCCAAGCTACCTCCTATTGTTGAAGAAGGGTTTTTGCAACATGAAGATAAAGCTATCTTGAAGGCTTGTGAGTAGCTCGAGGAAGAAGAGATCGCAAACAAAGGTGGTACTACTGCTGAGAGAGTTTATGTTGACCCCACGATTCTAGTCACATATGAGGATGACCTTATGTAACAACCCTGAATTTTGGGGTAAATTTAAAAATTTATTTTAAGTAATTTTTATGGGTTTTGATACTTAAAATAATTTATTTTAAAATAATAATGATTTAAAATTGATCTAAATCGAAGTTAGAATGAATAATTTAATTTTAATTATAAAAGAAGTTAGAAATAGTGCGGTAGTTTGAAAAGTCAAACTTGAACTTTGACTAACCGTACAGGATGAAAAGTTTAACAGATTTAAGTGAAACCAAAAATAGTGGAATCTATTTAAAAATATCTTTCTAAGGAATCCGAAAAATTGAAATTTCATAACGAGAATCAGAAGTTATGCCCAGTTTAAAATTTTAGAAAGGTCGCTATGAAATATATAAAGGTCAAAAATGCCACTTTTTGCATACGAAGGAATTTGAACTCGAAACCGCTTCCATTTAGTTCAGAATGATGTTTCTGCATTTAAAAAGTATAAACACTTATATATTTCGAGTTTCGGAAATTATTTGTTCAAAAATGTATTTTTAATATTTAATATATACGCCGGGAAAATAGCCATTTTTCAAACGACCACTGTTTTCGACGAAACCACTTATGTTGGATCCAGAATGTCAAAATATGGCTAAGTTTAATTTTTCATAATTTTTAGAATTAATTTGTGGCCGTGACAATAAGATTTCAGTTTTGTCAATTTTAATCGACTTGAAAATAGTCATTTTTCAAACGGGCTCAAAATTGAACAAAATTAATTTTCCTAGGTCCGCAGCGTCAAAACATAGCTAAATATATTTTTCGGGAATTTTTGAAATTAATTTGTGACCCCGGTGAATTTTCCGTACGATTGAATTAAAAATAAAAGAAAATATTTTAAATTAAAGAAAACTAGGTCAAGACAATCGTTTGGGCCTGCGGTACATAGCTAGATGAGTCCGGAATGGGGGTTAATGGGTAAGAACGACAGTCGTTGGGCCTAATTCTGAGTTCGGGTCAAAACGGGCCTTAATGGGTAATTAGTGAATATAATAATATAAATAATAAGCAAATTAGGACCCTCAAACCCTAATTTCGAAATGCACCAGCCGCCACCTTCATTTTCAATGGCCACATTCATTCGAAACTTCCTCCCTCAATTTCTCACAATCCTCTCAATGAAAATCAACAAACCATATACCAAATCGAAGCTCTCTTCCTCCTCTTCGATTCTGTACGGAGATGATGAGCTTTAACAAAGTATTTTGGCTGGATTTCTCCACCCAACTCGCGCCCAACTTAGCCCGCCGCACCTCCATGGGGCCCACCGCACCTCCCCTACCTCCCGGCGCACGTACCCCGCTCCTCCCTCTTCGATTTGCCACCTTCTGATCGACTTCTAGCTTCACCAATCCCGAGATAAATGGAGACCTAGTTTTGAAGGTTATGGGTTCAATAATAATGAAATGGAACGGCCTTGGAACGGTGTAAAGAGGAAGAAGGTGACTTTGACTTTTTCAAACTTTGACTTAACAATTTAGTTAATTCAAAGTCTTCCGATCTTGTTTAAACCATATCTTACTCGTACGGATTCGAAATCGAACGATTTCAGGTGCGCCACGATCATGAGACCGAGATCTTCGCGATGATGCTGACCAAACCTGAAACAAAGATAGTTGAATTTTCGGCCAATTTTGAACGCGAACAGGAATTCAGTTAAAAGCAAGGTGAGATTTCTATATTTTAAAATAGTTAAAATTAAATTATCCCTCGTTATTTAAGTTTCATGTGTATATGCTTATTTGATCAGATCTGTGGTGGTGTTTGGAATTTGTTGATTGTTGATTGTAATGTTGTTTGTTGATTTATCTGATGTGATGGATTATTGCGATGAAATAAAATAGTCAGAACAAATTATAACATTAGTTTTGTCAATATGAGATAGTATTGACATAAAGATTTTATTTCCAATTGGTTAAAATGAAAAGAGTTGAAGCATAAGTATTAAGTTTATTGTCATACAAAAAAATAGAAGATTTTAAATTATCATTCTATTTGTTATTTTACATTCAATAAAAAAAAATAGAATGAGAAGATTGACATGAGATGTGATACCCAATCATACATTGTTATCCTATGTATTGACATGAATATTTACAACAAAATTATATGTTACATGAAGTATTGTGGAAATGTACACCATATGTGATTTCATGGAAAAATGATATTGCGTTATATGTTAATATGAACACAAGGATACTTTTAGCGTTGCGTTAACATGAAAATTAGACATATTTTTAGCGTCAAGTTAAGATATGAAATTAAACTTATTTTTAACGTCTTTGTTGAAAGTACGTAAAACAAAGTATTTATTTTGTTAAATAGAAAGGCATGTAAAACTAAACGTTCATTAACATTTTAGTTATAACACGTTAAGATTGGTTACAATAACAACTTAGTTATAAAATGTTAAGTAGACAAAATATATCATCTTTATATATTTTGTTGTGTTAAAATTGACGATAAAAGAAGTATCTTTTTATTTATTTTTTGTTGAAATGTTAGAATTGGTTTAACAATAAAAAGATTGAAACTTGTTTTTGTCAATAAAATGATTGAAACTTGTTTTTGTCAATAAAAAGATTGAATCTTGCTTTTGTTATGTAATTAAGATTAAAAGTAGGAAAATTTACGTTTTTATGTAATCAAGATTTAGGGATAGAGAATTGCATTTTTATGTAATCAAGATTACAAAGAAAGAGAATCACATTATATGTAATTAAAGAATAAGAATTTACATTAAATAAAATTGCATTTTTATATGTAATTAAAGCATAAGTAAAAAGAGCAATTTGACAATGGAATCAAAATCACCTTTTTTTGTAATTTAAAAAGATGGAAATTTTCACTATAATGATTGATCACATTTTTGTGTTAGAAATGTAAATATTAGAAATTACATATTTATGTTAAAAAGGGAATTCATTAAAATATTCAAGTTAGAATGGAATTGTGTTAACATAAGGATGAATCATTAAAGTATATAAGGAAGAATGAAATTTTGTTAACATAAGAATTTGCATTTTTAATGTAAATGAAATATGAGTCATAAATAAAAAAAGGGATTCAATTAAAAAGATTCTATCTTTACTAAGATAAGAAGATTAGATTCAGAATTAGACATTTGAAAGGTTTATTATTATTAATATAACAATTGAGAAAATCTCAAGTTTTATTAAGATTTAAAAAGGTAAGTTATAGTATTTGAAATCAAGTTATTTTGGAAATACAGAATATTCCAAATTAAGATATTTTGAAATGAGAAACATTTTAAAATAATATTTTTAGTAGAACAATTATAATGATTAATTAAAATTGTACTTGGACACGAGGTTAGGTCACATTTGTGGTGGAAGTCTGCCCGGACCCGACCGGCATATCCAGCAGCCATAAATGTTGGGCCTAATGTGAGAGGTCCAAGTACGCAAATACAAATTGGGCCAAGACACGAGGTTAAGCCCAACTTGTGGGATAAGTCTGCCCGGAACCGACCGGCCTATCCAGCATCCACAAGTTGCAGGCCTAATGTGAGAGGTCTGGCCCATATTTAAATATAAATGGTTAAATAGAAAATGGACATTATTTACACAGTCATGAGTTAAATTAGAAATTGACATTATTTTCACTCCGTTATGTGTTAATAATGAAATGAATATTTTCACCTCCAAGTTTATTATAAAAGAAAGTTACATTTTTAAGGTAATAAGATAAGGATTAGGAAAATTTTACATTTTTTTCTTAATGTAAATAAGAATTAGAGGAAAATTACATTTTTTATGTAATTAAGTTAGAGAACATAAAAATTTCATTTTTGTGTAATTAAGACAATTTGCATGTGAATTAGATTGAAAGTGGAAAATTTACATTTATCATGTAAATTAAGATAAAGGAGGAAAATCACATCTTTATGTAATCAAGTTAAAGTAGAAAGAAGTTTACATTCTTAATGTAATTTGATTATAAAAATAATTTACATTTTTTATGTAAAGAAAAAGTTTACATTTTTAATATGAATAGGAATTAAGAATTAAAAAAGAAAATTATATTTTTATGTAATTGGATTTCCCCCTTAAAAAGAATAAAGATATGGAATTTACATTTTTATGTAAATAGATTTTCAGTGAAGATTATAACAATGAAAATGTAGTTTTTAATGAATTAGATTTCATTAAAAGATTAACAAAGCTATTATTTTTGTAGAATTGAAATTGACACCAAAATATATTGCATTGTGTCAGAAATTGAAATGACAAAAATACTCATTTTTGTTAAATTATAAATGACGTACAAAAATATTCATTTTTGTTGTAATGGAAATGAAAAACAAAAACACCCATTTTTGTTGTAATTGGAATGATACACGAAATATACAATTTTTGTGTAAATTGAAAGCTGAAAGCAAAATATACATTTTGTGCATAGGGATGTATGGAAATTGAAATTGAAAAATAAAAAAAGGGAAAAAGAACATTGTTGTGTGTGATGATATATATCAATATTGGATATAAATAAGAATATTTGTAGTTAGCAAGTTATAGTGTAATAAAATACATTATAAACATATCGATATTAAATTGTTTTCAAATTTGTATATGCGAGAATATTTGGAAAGACCGGGTTATACTCATTTCAAATAATCATACGACATTTTAAATGGAAGAATTGAAGATGACGATTGAAGACCGACGATCTTCACATCGAATGGGTAACTAGTGTTGAGGCCCTTGATTGATTTGCTCCCAAGACGGGGCTGAGATGGTAGTTATCCGGACGTAGTGTTGATTTGTATGGATTTGGCTTTCGCTCAGACCCAGAGCATAAGTTTATAAATGGATGCGTGTCTGACGTTAAATTTTGCTCTATGTAAATTTATTTCTATTAATATACGACCGTTGGTGGCGGAGAATTTATTATCTTGCTCAACACCCTTAGAGGTTGTGTATTAATAGTTATAAATCGCATGGCGTGAATTGTCAACGTGGCATGCTAAGATGAAGATGATCAAGGCTTTGTTGAAAAGCAGGCCTTGTGGTTATAACGTTACTTCGCGAACCTCACAACCCGGTTGAGTCTAAAACGGGAGAAGGGAACGCAGGGAGAGCAGCACGTTTCTTTCTAGCTAGAAGTGGTGTCGGTGCTTAAACTGGCTGATATTTACTTATGTGGATGATGGAATGTGGCGCGCCTCGGATGATAGGTCCTATAGGACCGGGAAACGTGTGTTCAGGATTTGCCAATCCACAAACCGCAAGTGTGGACCGACCCTGCAGGATCCAAGGGTTCTCTGCGGGGAATCCTGAGACATTAGCTAGAGTGCCTCGAATCGGTAAGGAGCTCCTCCCTAGCCTTGACTCATGTTGGAAACCCAATTTCCAATACGACCTCATGCGGTTTTGATTGTATTACTAGTATGGAGGCATAGTATATGGTAGCTATGCTTCCTAGGATTGATACATTTACTTTGAAATGTTTTTGAAACATATACACATTACTAATAATATCAAATCCGTTTTTAACGTATCAAGCATTTTTGACCATTATAAGGTAAAACTCTATCCTATGGTTTGCGTTGCATTGTGTAAGGGGACTTGAGTCTTATGATGGTTTCATTTTTCTAAAAAGCATTGCGTTGTTTTACGATTTACTTTATTGTTATGCACGTTAATCCATTGGAATAAAACCCGTTCCGCATTAGCGGCGTGGTCCTTGGATTTGCCTTATTACTATTAGTTATATTAGTTAAGAATTCTCACACCAGTCCCATGACTGACCCGTAGTTTATTTCACTTTGCAAACTCGGGTGCCCTCTTTTCCACACGGGCAGTCGAGTAGCTTTTTGTAGATATTTATCTCTTGAGCAGGATTCTGGATTGAAGCATAAAGCTGTGTCCAGAGCATATTTGTCTTCCGCTTCCTTAGTTATTTTATTTCCGCTGCAATGTATTAAAATATTGTGATTTATCTTCCGCTGTAATTTTATCGATGTACTCTGATATTCTATACTCTGATGTTACGTTATTATGATGTAATAAAAGTTTGTTGTTGTTGTTCTGATGTTGTTGTATTCCCAAAGTTTACGTGTTCAGGTTTTTGAACGATCTTGGTCGATTTTGCAATCGAATGGGTCGGGCAGAATCCGGGCCGTTACAGTTGGTATCAGAGTTTTGGCTAGCTCAAATCTTTGGGGGTACAACTCATAAGAACGGAACAAAAGACTCATCAGAGATTGGATTAGTAATATCCAATAAGAATACTCATTAGAGATAGGATCAGCAGTATCCTAGAATGAGAAAACTCATTAAAGATGGGGTTAGCAATGCCCTAGAATGAGTTGAGTGTGCCCAGTTTATAATTGACGTATTTGTGATTATATATAATCTATTATAGAAAATATGAATTTTTTTTAATATATAAAAGTTATATATTTAAAAAGTTAATCAACTAATAAAATTATTAAATGAATAATAAAGAATAAAAATTTGAGTAGGATAATGAAACACTATTAGCTTCGTTCCTTTTCGAGGACGAAAAGTTCTTAAGTGGGGGAGATTGTAAAAACCCTAAATTTTGGGGTAAATTTAAAATTTTATTTTAAGTAATTTTAATGGGTTTTGATACTTAAAATAATTTATTTTAAAATAATAATGATTAAAAATTGATCTGAATCGAAGTTAAAATGAATAATTTAATTTTAATTATAAAAGAAGTTAGAAATAGTGCGGTAGTTTGAAAAGTCAAACCTGAACTTTGACTGACTGTACAGGATGAAAATTTCAACGGATTTTAGTGAAACCAAAAATATGGAATCTATTTAAAAATATCTTTCTAACGAATCCGAAAAATCGAAATTTCATAACGGGAATCAACAGTTATGCCCAGTTTAAAATTTTAGAAAGGTCCTATGAAATATATAAAGGTCAAAATTGCCACTTTTTGCATACGAAGGAATTTGAACTCGAAACCGCTTCCATTGAGTTCAGAATGATTTTTCTGCATTTAAAAAGTATAAACACTTATATATTTCGAGTTTCGGAAATTATTTGTTTAAAAATGTATTTTTAATATTTAATATATACGCCGGGAAAATAGCCATTTTTCAAACGACCTCTGTTTTCGACAAAACCACTTTTGTTGGATCCGGAATGTCAAAATATGGCTAAGTTTAATTTTTCATAATTTTTAGAATTAATTTGTGGCCGTGGCAATAAGATTTCGGTTTTGTCAATTTCGGTCAATTTTAGTCGACTGGAAATTAGTCATTTTTCAAACGGGCTCAAAATTGAACGAAATTAATATTCCTAGGTCCGCAGCGTCAAAACATAGCTAAATATATTTTTCAGGAATTTTTGAAATTAATTTGTGACCCCGGTGAATTTTTCCGTACGATTGAATTAAAAATAAAAGAAAATATTTTAAATTAAAGAAAACTGGGTCAAGACAGTCGTTTGAGCCTGCGTTACATATCTAGATGAGTCCGGAATGGGGGTTAATGGGTAAGAACGACAGTCGTTGGGCCTAGTTCTGAGTTCGGGTCAAAACGGGCCTTAATGGGTAATTAGTGAATATAATAAGCAAATTAGGACCCTCAAACCCTAATTTCGAAATGCACCAGCCGCCTCCTTCATTTTCAGTGGCCACATTCATCTGAAACTTCCTCCCTCAATTTCTCATAATTCGCTCAATAAAAATCAACAAACCATATACCAAATCGAAGCTCTCTTCCTCCTCTTCGATTCCATACGGAGATGACGAGCTTTAACAAAGTATTTTGGCCGGATTTCTCCACCCAACCCACGCCCAACTCAGCCCGCCGCACCTCCATGGGGCCCACCGCACCTCCCCTACCTCCCGGCGCACGTACGCCTCTCCTCCCTCTTCGATTTTCCACCTTCCGATCGACTTCTAGCTTCAACAATCCTGAGATAAATGGAGACCTAGTTTTGAAGGTTATGGATTCAATAATAATGAAATGGAACGGCCTTGGAACGGTGTAAAGAGGAAGAAGGTGACTTTGACTTTTTCAAACTTTGACTTGACAATTTAATTAATTCAAAATCTTCCAATCTTGATTAACCCATATCTTACTCGTACGGATTCGAAATCGAACGACTTCAGGTGCACCACAGTCGTGAGACCGTGATCTTCGCGATGACGCTGACCAAAACTGAAACAGAGACAGTTGAATTTTCAGCCAATTTTGAACGCGAACAGGTGTTCAGTCAAAACGAGGTGATATTTCTATATTTTAAAATAGTTAAAATTAAATTATCCCTCGTTATTTAAGTTTCATGTGTGTATGCTTATTTGATCAGATTTGTGGTGGTGTTTGGAATTTGTTGATTGTTGATTGTAATGTGTTTGTTGATTTATCTGACGTGATGGATTTTTGCGATGAAATAAAATAGTCAGAACAAATTATAACATTAGTTTTGTCAATATGAGATAGTATTGAAATAAAGATTTTATTTCCAATTGGTTAAAATGAAAAGAGTTGAAGCATAAGTATTAAGTTTATTGTCATACAAAAAAAATAGAAGATTTAAAATTATCATTCTATTTGTTATTTTATATTCAATAAAAAAAATAGAATGAGAAGATTGACATGAGACTTGATACCCAATCATACATTGCTATCCTATGTATTGACATGAATATTTACACCAAAATTATATGTTACATGAAGTGTTATGGAAATGTACACCATATGTGATTTCATGGAAAAATGATATATATTTTTTAGCGTTATATGTTAATATGAACACAAGGATACTTTTAGCGTTATGCGTTAACATGAAAATTAGACATATTTTTAGTGTCAAGTTAAGATATGAAATTAAACTTATTTTTAACGTCTTTGTTGAAAGTATGTAAAACAAAGTATTTATTTCGTTAAATAGAAAGACATGTAAAACTAAACGTTCATTAACATTTTAGTTATAACACGTTAAGATTGGTTACAATAACAATTTAGTTATAAAATGTTAAGTAGACAAAATATATCATCTTTATATATTTTGTTGTGCTAAAATTGACGATAAACAAAGTATCTTTTTATTTATTTTTTGTTGAAATATTAGAATTGGTTTAACAATAAAAAGATTGAAACTTGTTTTTGTCAATAAAAAGATTGGAACTTGGTTTTGTCAATAAAAAGATTGAAACTTGTTTTTGTTATGTAATTAAGATTAAAAGTAGGAAAATTTACGTTTTTATGTAATCAAGATTTAGGGATAGAGAAATGCATTTTTATGTAATCAAGATTACAAAGAAAGAGAATCACATTATATGTAATTAAAGAATAAGAATTTACATTAAATAAAATTGCATTTTTATATGTAATTAAAGCATAAGTAAAAAGAGCAATTTGACAATGGAATCAAAATCACCTTTTTTTTTTGTAATTTAAAAAGATGGAAATTTTCACTATAATGATTGATCACATTTTTGTGTTAGAAATGTAAATATTAGAAATCACATATTTATGTTAAAAAGGGAATTCATTAAAATATTCAAGTTAGAATGGAATTGTGTTAACATAAGGATGAGCCATTAAAGTATATAAGGAAGAATGAAATTTTGTTAACATAAGAATTTGCATTTTCAATGTAAATGAAATATGAGTCATAAATAAAAAAGGGATTCAATTAAAAAGATTCTATCTTTACTGTCAATATGTTAAGATAAGAAGATTAGATTCAGAATTAGACATTTGAAAGGTTTATTAATATAACAATTGAGAAAATCTCAAATTTTATTAAGATTTAAAAAAGGTAATTTATAGTATTTGTAATCAAGTTATTTTGGAAATACAGAATATTCCAAATTAAGATATTTTGAAATGAGAAACATTTTAAAATAGTATTTTTAGTAGATTAATTATAATGATTAATTAAAATTGTACTTGGACCCGAGGTTAGGCCACATTTGTGGTGGAAGTCTGCCTGGACCCGACCGGCATATCCAGCAGCTACAAATGTTGGGCCTAATGTGAGAGGTCCAAGTACGCAAATACAAATTAGGCCAAGACACGAGGTTAAGCCCAACTTGTGGGATAAATCTGCCCGGAACCGACCGGCCTATCCAGCATCCACAAGTTGCAGGCCTAATGTGAGAGGTCTGGCCCATATTAAAATATAAATGGTTAAATAGAAAATGGACATTATTTACACAGTCATGAGTTAAATTAGAAATTGACATTATTTTCACTCCGTTATGTGTTAATAATGAAATGAATATTTTCACCTCCAAGTTTATTATAAAAGAAAGTTACATTTTTAAGGTAATAAGATAAGGATTAGGAAAGTTTTACATTTTTTTCTTAATGTAAATAAGAATTAGAGGAAAATTACATTTTTTATGTAATTAACTTAGAGAACATAAAAATTTCATTTTTGTGTAATTAAGACAGTTTGCATGTGAATTAGACTGAAAGTGGAAAATTTACATTTATCATGTAAATTAAGATAAAGGAGGAAAATCACATCTTTATGTAATCAAGTTAAAGTAGAAAGAAGTTTACATTCTTAATGTAATTTGATTATAAAAATAATTTACATTTTTAATGTAAAGAAAAAGTTTACATTTTTAATATGAATAGGAATTAAGAATTAGAAAAGAAAATTACATTTTTTATGTAATTGGATTTCCCCCTTAAAATAATAAAGATATGGAATTTACATTTTTATGTAAATAGATTTTCAGTGAAGATTATAACGATGAAAATGTAGTTTTTAATGAATTAGATTTCATTAAAAGATTAACAAAGCTATTATTTTTGTAGAATTGAAGTTGACACCAAAATATATTGCATTTTGTCAGAAATTGAAATGACAAAAATACTCATTTTTGTTAAATTATAAATGACGTACAAAAATATTCATTTTTGTTGTAATGGAAATGAAACACAAAAACACCCATTTTTGTTGTAATTGGAATGATACACGAAATATACAATTTTTGTGTAAATTGAAAGCTGAAAGCAAAATATATATTTTGTGTATAGGGATGTATGGAAATTTAAATTGGAAAAAAAAAAGGAAAAAAACATTGTTATGTGTGGTGATATATATCAATATCGGATATAAATAAGAATATTTGTAGTTAGCAAGTTATAGTGTAATATAAAATACATTATAAACATATCGATATGAAATTGTTTTCAAATTTATATATGCGAGAATTATTTGGAAAGACCGAGTTATACTCATTTCAAATAATCATACGACGTTTTAAATGGAAGAATTGAAGACCGACAATCTTCACATCGAATGGGTAACTAGTGTTGACGCCCTTGATTGATTTGCACCCAAGACAGGGCTGAGTTGGTAGTTATCCGGACGTAGTGTTGATTTGTACGGATTTGGCTTTCGCTCAGACCCAGAGCATAAGTTTATAAATGGATGCGTGTCTGACGTTGAATTTTTCTCTATGTAAATTGATTTCTATTAATATACGACCGTTGGTAGCGGAGAATTTATTCTCTTGCTCAACACCCTTAGAGGTTGTGTATTAATAGTTATCAATCGCATGGCGTGAATTGTCAATGTGGCACGCTAAGATGAAGATGATTAAGGCTTTGTTGAAAAGCAGGCCTTGTGGTTATAATGTTACTTCATGAACCTCACAACCCGGTTCAGTCTAAAACGGGAGAAGGGAACGCAGGGAGAGCAGCACGTTTCTTTCTAGCTAGAAGTGATGTCGATGCTTAAACTGGCTGATATTTACTTATGTGGACGATGGAATGTGGCGCGCCTCGGATGATAGGTCCTATAGGACCGGGAAACGTGTGTTCAGGAATTGCCAATCCACAAACCGCAAGTGTGGACCGGCCCTGCAGGATCCAAGGGTTCTCTACGGGGAATCCTGAGACATTAGCTAGAGTGCCTCGAATCGGTAAGGAGCTCCTCCCTAGCCTTGACTCATGATGGAAACCCAATTTCCAATACGACCTCATGCGGTTTTGATTGTATTACTAGTATGGAGGCATAGTATATGGTAGCTATGCTTCCTAGGATTGATACATTTACTTTGAAATGTTTTTGAAACATATACACACTAATAATAATATCAAATCCATTTTTAACGTATCAAGCATTTTTGACCATTATAAGGTAAAACTCTATCCTCTGGTTTGCCTTGCATTATGTGATGGGACTTGAGTCTTATGATGGTTTCATTTTTCTAAAAAGCATTGCGTTGTTTTACGATTTACTTTATTGTTATGCACGGTAATCCATTGGAATAAAACCCGCTCCGCGTTAGCGGCGTGGTCCTTGGATTTGCCTTATTACTATTAGTTATATTAGTTAAGAATTCTCACACCAGTCCCATGACTGACCCGTAGTTTGTTTCACTTTGCAAACTCGGGTGCCCTCTTTTCCACACGGGCAGTCGAGTAGCTTTTTGCCGATATTTATCTCTTGAGCAGGATTCTGGATTGAAGCTTAAAGCTGTGTCCAAAGCATATTTGTCTTCCACTGCCTTAGATATTTTATTTCCGCTGCAATGTATTAAAATATTGTAATTTATCTTCCGCTGTAATTTTATCGATGTACTCTGTTATTCTGTACTATGATGTTACGTTATTATGATGTAATAAAAGTCTGCTGTTGTTGTTCTAATGTTGTTGTATTCTCAGAGTTAACGTGTTCGGGTTTTTGAACGATCTTGGTCGATTTTGCGATCGATCGGGTCGGGCGGAATCCGGGCCTTTACACCTTATGGATGTCTATGAGAATCTGAGCGATCTTAATGTCATAACAAGTGAGCTTACTACAAGTGATATTATTACTTCCAAACTCTCTGTATTAGTGACAAAGGTGGCTTCTGAATTGGCCATGACTCCTTCGTCTCAAAAACCTCTTTCTGGAATTGCACACTCTTTGACTGTAAAATGTACGAGTGGTTTGTTGTTCGATGTGTGTTAGACCAAACATCACACACACTTAGAGCTTTGAATTGCATATGCTTTTTGTCCTGCCCCAGTGCTTCCTGCTTTAAAATTCTGAACTCTTGCTTTTTTCTGTTTTAGCTCAAACCATGAATCGTTCTTATACTGAACAGTTCAAGCGCTACTTAAGTCATCACAACCCTCGGCATTATGTGCAATCTCGCTATTATGAAGAGATCGATGAGAAAAGAAGAGTGAGAAAATCTAAAGAAGACTATTATCGTCGGAATGAGTATGAGTAGAGCACGCAAAGTCGTGACAACGGCTATGACCCAGATAGGCAAGAGAGGGATGATCGTCATAAGAGGAGGGAAAGGGAGGATAAGGGCAAGGATCACTGCGAAGGCGATTCACATAAGCAGTATAGGATAGATAAAGGTCCTGTTGTTGCTCAAATTTCTACCAGCCTTATGCCTCTTGACCTCCATCTGTTACCCCTACTCCTGCCGATATACATCAAATTATCCAGAGGCCATCTTACGCTCTTGATCCATCACTAGGGACACTTATCGAGCAATTTCCTCATTAGTTTTTGAAAGGTGGTCGCTTCAATATGGATATATCTCCGCTTGACACATATGATATGTTAAGGATCTGGAGAAAATGAAGAGTAACATTGAAAAGCTGACCTATTGGGAAAAGCTGGATGACGAGCTTCAAAGAGTGAATAAGCTTAATGTTCAGGCCATGTTGACAATGGAAAATGACAAAGCTGAGTGGAATGGAACCCTTCAATCTCGTGAAGCTATCATTCAATCTCTCACCCAGAAGAACCAGGAGTTAGAAGCTAAGAACAAAAGGCTTAGAGAGAAGCTTGTTGCCGCTAAACAGAGGGAAGTTTTTTTAATTTCTTAGGTCATAGATGCTCATTCTTCCCAGAAGACTACTGAGGACAAATTAGTTGTGGAGCAGAAAACTACTGAAACTTATTAGCAAGACAATGCTAGTCTTTGTGAAAAGAATACTTCTCAGGAATTGGAGATTTCTATGCTGAAGGCTAAAATAGAAAATTTTGAGTAGGAGAGAGATCAGGCTCTTGCACGCAAGGAAGCTACAGAGCAAGCACATGCCAAATCCAAGGCCGACTTCGATTCTATCTTATTCAGATTATATACTTTTAGCGTCATGGGATGCGACATCTTATCTTTCCTGGGAGAGAAATTCTTAATCCCTTTAGCTAAAGTTTGGGAAGAGGTGATTGCATAGCTTGAAGACAGTGGATATATTGAAGAGGAACTCTTGAAGACCTTTCTAGATGATGAGTCTCGTGCTACCCTAGCCAAAGGGAAAGAGGAGCTCATAAGGGAGCGTGGTTTAACAATCGGTGCTGGATCTTCTGGGGTGCATGCCCTGGATACGACTGCTACCACTACCGGTACTACCTCTACAAAAATAGACCCAATTAATACAGTAAATGTCTGTTTATACCTTCCAATTAATATACTAGTGAGGAGTATATTAATTGCTCACTTACGCTTGCCTCATGCTTCGGTCTCCTTGCTTCATTCTTTCCTTACGCACCTTTCTTTTCCTTCGGGGTCTTCTGACTACGCTAAGTTGCTTAGGAATTAGTTTGCTTAGCTCCCCTTAGTAACTCATTGACTCGTTGCCCTGTCCATTCATGTCATATCTTATCTGACTTATGATTATTCGACGAAAGATCAGACTAAGTATGTTAGGTTTTTCTTCAGGGGTAACTGGAGTGGTATATCTATACCAATAGGGGTCGACAAAGAAGCGAAGTGGGTAATCAGATTATCACTCCTTATACCCGATAGTCCAAAATCAATATAAAATAAAATACTCAAATAGGAATAATAAGATATAATTTTCAAAACCAAATTTATTTTTAATATACGTCTGATCCACGTGTACTCGAAGTCTCAAATATACTGGGTAGATATAGAATCACACTCTAGTCGCCCGGAGATAATTCTGATGATCTTGACATCATCAGTATTTATATTCGAGTTTCGAAAGAGGGATATCTATATGTTTCCAATTGACTGGTGTGAGAACCGAAACTAGATAGAGTTTATTGTTTGTGATTTGGCATAGAAAATTCGATTTTTTGGTATATACAAGTTATATATTTAAAAAGCTAATCAATTAATTGATTGCTGATTGTGATGTGTGATTATTAGTTCGATTAATAAAAATATTGGATTTATAAAACCAATAAAAGAGTGAATGATAAATAAAGCCAAATCGAACGAAATATTGAATTAAATTGAAAACTGATTGGAATTGCATACCTATACATGTATATATATTTGTTGAAAGGTTATGGATTTACTATTGAGTAGAGAATTAATTTGTGTGCCCGAAAATAGGTACACCATAATGAGTTGGTTGCGCAATTTTATTATTATATAAACTACTGTGAATGCAATTGGATGCGTTGTGATGGTTATTCTGTGTGAGATTATAAACCATGCCATAGGATAGCAACAAATAAATTATGAACTACACCGCATGGCATACTACATGAAGACAGCATATCATATCATATTCCATATAAGCATTTGGCGCTTATATGACGAGGTTTGGATTACCATACGAGTGAGATGCTTGTATGGCGATGACTACATTACAGGTTGAACAGAAGACTGATTATGGACTTAATTAAGTAATACATGTAACGATGCTCGGGGCAGGATTTAATAAAAACCCTACACAGGTCTGGAGATGACAAAAATTCACGTCTCTCTTGTTTTTAGATACGACACATGGATTATTTTATTTCCAACACTGGGGCAAGTCTGAGATTTCAACTTTTACACGTTCTCCCTTGTCCACAAATAGGTAACGAAAATTGTGTATGCTTTTATTGATTTATTAGGTACCTAATACGGCCCAATAAAATTTTCAAACCCTCCCCGTATAAAGGAGGTTATGGCGAAATTTTTCGAAAATTTAGGGTGTCAACCAAATTTTTGACAAATTAGGAAATTCTTAGAAACTAAAAAGTTGAAGAATGAAGATTGAGTTGATTAGTTAAATAACTTTTAGCTCCATTCCTTTTCGAGGACAAATAGATTTTAAGTGGGGGAGATTATAACAACCCAGAATTTCTTAACCAATTTATTTTTATTTTAGCAATTTTAATGGGTTTTGAATATATAAAATGATTTATTTTAAATAATAACAATTTAAAATTTATTTAAATCGAAGTTAGAATGTATAAATTTATTTTGATTATATAATGAGCCTATAATGGCGTGGTAGTTTGAAAATTCGATTTTAAATTTCAAATGAATGTACAGAATTCAAAATAAATCGAATTTCAGTAAAACCAGAAACATCTGAATCTGTTTAACAATATCTTTCCAAATAATGTAAGAAACTCAGATTTCATAATATAAATTGAAAGTTATACCTAGTTTAAAATATAAAATAGTTGCTATGGAATTTATATATTTTTTAATATGATATATAACCCTTTAAAATAGCCATTTTGCAAACGACCTCCGTTTTCGATGAAACCACTTTTGTTGGATCTGGAATGTCAAATTATAGCTAGATTTAAAAATTCATAATTTTCGGAATTAATACGTGAGCGCATTAAATTAAACGCGGTTGGTAATTTCAGTTTGAATTTAATCGACTAGAAAAATGCCATTTTTCAAACGGCCTCCAAATTCAACGAAATTAGTTTTGTTAGGACCGTATCATCAAAATATAGCTAGAAATAAATTTTCTGTAATTTTTGGAGTCAGTATGTGGCCCCGGTAAATTAAAATGTACGTTTAAATTTAATATATATTGATTTATATTTTAATTTTGACAAAAGCTAACAGAAACAATCGAATCAGCTTACAAAACATATCCCATTATGTCCGTAATGAGGGTATTTAGCTAGGGGTGACAGTCATTGGGTTTGATTTGGAGTCTGGAGATTAAAACGTGTATTTTGGAATTATATATATATATATATATATATATATATATATATATTTCCATTGTTCAAAAACCCTATCCTTCTTTTTGGAGCGGTCAAACATTCCTAGAGCCGCCGCATACTCTAAACGATGGCCAGATTTGTACCATTTTGATTTACTAAAAACTCTCAATCCACTATGAAATTTAATCCTACTTTTAAACAAAATTCGTTGTACTTCTTCCGGCCTTCAAATTGGTAGGGAAGTGATCGGTTCTCGTGTATGATTCTGGGAGGAATCGCTGCTCAAACCAGCGATTTTCGAGGCTAATTTCACAGTGGTCGAGGGGCGCGAGTGGCACCGTACGCCAGGCACCAGGAGGAGGCGCGACGCTCTTTAGGGGGTGGTGTTCGATCTTGCTCCAACGCCTTAATTTGGGTGCGACGACGGGGTATTCATTTGAACGATGGTTTGGAGGGTGCAGCTCTATTACAGAAGGAAACAAGAAGAAGGTTATTAAAGAAAATTAGTTTTAGTTAATTATTTAATTATGTGTTTAAACTTCACAAGCTAATAACTTTTTGCTATGAATTCCAAATCGCATGAAACGGAATCCGTTGCGATAGTGGAGTCGAGAGCTTCGCAATAAAACTAACTAGGTCCAATTTGTAGCTTGTTTGAATTTGGAGAAAATCAAACCCAAACGGTGCCAAAGTCATCATTTAAAGACTAACGGAGTGGAACCCAAAGCGAAAATTCTCTCACTAAAATTTTGTACAGTTATTTAATTTATTTTATAACTGTAAATGTATAGACATTTGCAGTATTTATTTTTACTTTTTGTTTGGATTTCAACACTCGAATTTGCACAAATCACATAAATTGGAAGCAATGTGTGGATATTACCGACACTCGGATTTCACACTCCGCGAGTGGCCACTTATGGTGTCGTAAATGGCATTCGGTAGTTGAGTACTTATTTATTTGGATGATTTGGTGAATTGTGTATTGTGATTGTGATGATTAACATATTAAAATAATGTTAATATTATTGTGGTAATGGAAATTAAATTATAAATATCCACTTATAATTTAAACAGTAAAATTGGAATAAATATCTATTTACAAGTCGGATGACTTGTTTATGTACACCGATTTAATTGATATTAATTGGGATGATAATTTTTACACATCGCCCAAATGCACAAATATTAATCAGTATTCGTTGGTTGAAAACCCCACATGGGTATTAGGATGATATTTGACAAACACTAATCCCAATTGTTTAGTTGTATGTCAATCGATGGGTTGACAGGCTGTGATGGGAGTTATTTATTTATTTTAACGCTTATACAGTTGCAAATTGCACTTTGGATGATGTTTGAATAGTTAATGATTATTTATCATTATTGTTGAATACATGCGATGTATGAAATCATATAACTGAAATTATATGGTAATTGATTGAGTCGCATTCCGTTTTAGAAATAAAGAATATTTTAAAATAACGAATATTTTTATATAATATTTAGTAAAAGATCAAAATATGATTTTGATGTCCGATTTTGGATGGATACGAAAATGTTGAAATATATGAATCCGAGTTAAGTATGTACGCCATTTTAACCCGTACGGGTTTATCGATCGATTTTATTCACTATATAATGAAATGAAAAGGAAATGAATTTCAAAATCAGATATTTTGAAAATAATATCATTTTAATATTATAATGATATGGAATATCCAATTTTGATTTAAAATTGAAAATGAAGTTGAAATCGTTTTAAAATGAATTTATAGATGATCTATAGAATACGTTTTAAATGGAAATCGACGATATTTATATATATATATATATATATAATGGCCTGAATAGAACGCGCTGCACAGCGACCATTCGCGAATTTCGACCATTGACTTCAAATTGATGCAACGGGAGATCCATCCGTAAGATTCTCCTAAAACAGAAACCATTGGGTTCGAATCGAAAAGAGCTTTTCAGAGTATAAGAGATTTAAGTTTGAACGGTTGGATTTCAAATTATGTCCAAATCAATTTCAAAAGAGGTCGAGTTCAGTGGCTGTTATTGGAAATCGACTGTAATTGCCAAAATAAAATTATTAAAAATAGGGGAAAATTGTGTAAAATCATAATAAATGATTTAGCAAGATTTTGGGTGAAAAATTCCGTATTTGGAAAGATAAAAATATATTTTTATCTAAATGAACTAGTTAGTAACTAGAATAATAATCCAATGTTTTTAAATAAATAAATTAGATTGAAAAAGGGGTTTTAAAATAACCAAAATTTTCCAATGAATAAATTGGAAGGGATTTGAATGGAAATAATCTTCGGAATATTTTGATATAGGATTCCGTGATTATACGGATATTGTTGAGGAATTTGGAAGATATTGGTTGGTTTCAAAATTTGATGTTGAATATAAGCCGATATAATTTCTATTCTAAGCCTTGTATTTAATATCAAATTGGATTTTAGGTTTGTCGTGAATGGTGTCTTCAATAACACTGTTCTTAAATCCAGGTGAGAAGAGGATAAATCTTTTAATTAAGATTTAGTGAAATTTATAAATTAATTAATATTTAATTGGAATTGAATTGAAATTGGATTTTTGGGTTTATCGTGAATGGTGTTTTAAATAACACTTGTTCTTTAACCCAATTAGTAGTGAAGATATGATTTGGAATTTATAAATCTTTTTATTAAGATTTAATGGGATTTTTCCAAAGTAAAGTTTTCTAATTTAATATATTAGATTCGAATTGAATGGAATTCGATTTGGTAATAATCGAGGTGAGCTTATGTAAAGGAAGACTGTTACTATATATGGAATTTAAAAGGCTTTACCAATATTCCATTTATATTATTAGTCAGATATGGAAATTTATATCAATTATATATATTGATCTGTTTTCCGTGAAGATTCCATAGTTAATGGAAGCTGATTTGGGTTTATTGTGAACTGTGTTTTAAATGACACTAGTTCTTTAACCCAGTTAACAACATGATTAATTTCCCTATAAGTTGAACAATCATTAAGTAATGATTTTTAGAAGATTAAAACCAATTGGTGTTTTAATAAATCTTTAATTAGATTGGAATGAGAATGGGATAATTAAATTTATCTAATTCATGAAATGATCGAGAATGGAGTACCACCAGTTTTACTCCAAGTGATAGTTAAATCTTTAATTATATTTGAACGTGAAATGGTAATTAAATTTATCGATAACACCATAGGTGTTAGATATGGGGTACTACCAGTTTTGCTCCATGGGATGAATAGGCTGGGATTGAGATAAATAAATAAATGATTACTTTATTATGGCTCGATAATCCCTACTAGTTTTATAGACCTTAATTTGGTTTAAAATTGTTAAAAGTTAAAATAAAATCTTTTGAAAACGATATCAAAAGGAAGATTAAAGAGAAAAATTAAAAGAATTTATCTTTGATAAAATTAATGGTAACTTTTCCCTAAAGATGTGAATATTTGAATAAAATAATATTCTGAATTGGAATGGGGCGTATGTAGGGCTGTCAGTGGGTCGGGTTGGGTCGGGTTCGGGTCGGGTCAAGTCATATTTGGGTTGAGTTCGGGTCATGTCAGCTCAGCACGTTTATTAAACAGGTCGATTTCGGGTTGACCCATTTATAATCGTGTGGGTTTCGGGTTTGATTCGTGTAGCCAGTTAAGAAAAATATTTGTAAAAAAAGATGAAAACATGAAAGAAGGGTGTTATCGTAATTCACTTGTTGCAAGTTAATATGAGAATAAAAATTTAAAAAGTTGTCAATGTGGGAATAAACATGAAAATGTGAAGGAGTGAATCAGTGAAAAGGTAGAACCGCAGAAATTAGAATGACTAAATGAGTGGCAACTTGATAATTGGTAAATCCGGGTAAAACAGCAAATGGGAAGTAGACGGGTCAGAAACAGGTTTACGGGTTGGGTCGGGTCAACCCGTTTATTAAACGGGTCAGAGCGGGTTGACCCAAAATCGACCTGTTTATAAATGGGTCGGGTTGGGTAGGGTTTTTTTTGTGTGGGTTACGAGTCGTGTTTCGGGTTCGTGTTAGAAATTAATGGCCCTAGGCGTATGATGTGTTTTTATTGCACTTGACTATAAGATACACGAGTTATTCGGAAAGACCTTTAACCCATTCTGAATAACTGATACAATGACTAAAAGTCGAAGAAGATGGTGGTTGAAGACCGGAGATCTTCACATCGTTTGGATGATTATTGATGTCTTGATTGGGATGTACACCCAAGACAAGGTAATAAGTGGTGATCGTCCAAATATACTTTGAGATCGACCGGATATGCAAGGGCCTCTCTCCTGTATTGGACATATGGGACGAAGAATAAAGTGCCTCCGGTTTCGTTCATACCTAGGCCTGTAAACGGATGCGGATAGTGCTGTATCCGTATCCGAAAATAAAAATCCGTATCTGAATCCGTATCCGTATCCGATGGATACCTACTAAATAATATCCGTATCCGTATCCGCGAATATCCGCGAATATTTTCGGATATCCGAAAATATCCGTATCCGGCTTAGCAAATACGGATATTTCCGGATATCCGAAAATATCTGAATCCAAACTTAAAAATATGTAAGTTACAATATGATGCATATTTCATTTGGAACTAAACAATAGCAGAAAATTTTGAAATAATACTTAAATGATAAAACATACCGATTTAACAATAGCACATTCAATCACATAAAATTCAACACTAATTTAAATGTGTTTTGTTACTTACTTTTTATCCATTTGTTTATAAAATAATAAATTACTATAACCTAAATATAAAAATATTAAACTATATATTTTCATAGCGGACGGATATTTATCGGATACAGATACTGCCATATCCGTATCCGCTAAGCATTTCGGATATCGGATATCCGTATCTGCTTTTCGGATAACGGATAATTTTCGTATTTTCGGATGCGGATACGGACGGATTTTGGATATTTCGGATATCCATTGACAGCCCTATTCATACCTAGAACGGACTTGCAAATGGATAGTGTGTCTGACATTGTATTCCTTTATACTGTGTTCGTTGATCTCTGCTAAATATATATCTGTTTGGTGGTGGAGAATTTATTCTCTTGCTTAACACCCTTCTCTAACACGTACGAGCTTAGAGCTTATATATTGGTGGAAATCAATGGTACGGTATGGATTTACAGTGTGGCATAATGAGATGCAAATGATCAAGACTTTTGTTGAAAAGTAGAGTCTTATGGTTGATGATCAAAGCACAACTTTAATTAGCATAGCTTTGTGTAGCGTTAATTCGTGAGCTTCACACCCCGTTATGAACCAGAAACGGGATGAGGACTTCAGGGAAATGGACATATGTTAGTTTCTAGCTATGAGTAACGTCATGGTATGGAGCCCAAACTGCTTATGTGGATGTTGGAAAAAATTTATGACGATTTGCGAGGTACCTCGAAATTCGGGCCAATTGAAAGGCTCAAATATGATTTGAGTCCCTAGTGGCTCTTTGTTGGTCGACTGGACTGACCATTTTGGAGGTTTGATAGAACCAGCTAACATATAGTTTATGGTATAACTAATCATCGACAGATGACCGACCCTTTCGCTAACCTAGGGTTGCATGTAGGTGTGATCCTGAGAGATTTCTAGTGTGTCTCGAATTGGTAAGGACGATCTCTTGCCTTGGTTCATAGATGGAAATCCAATTTCCAATACGTGATTTTATGGTTTTAGTTGTAAACCTATATAGCGACGTAATATAATGGTACCTACGCCGCCTATGATTGATACATTTATATGTGAAGTTGATTTCTTCACTTATAGTAATGATAAAAGATGAAATTTTGCGTATCAAACATATTTGGCTTTTATTAGGTAAAACTATATCCACGACTACTTTCATTGTGTGATGGGACCTGAGTCTTATAATAGCTTCATTTTTCTGTTTAGCGTTGCGCTGTTTATTTTATGCACTGGTATTCATGGGAGATAAACTCGTTTCGTGTTATACAGCGTGGTCCCGTGATTTACCTAACTTTAAAATAAAAAGCTAGTAACTATTTTAGTTCTCACACCAGCCCTATGACTGACTCGGAGTTTATTGTTTCTACCTAAACTCTGGGTGCCCATATTTTCCGCATGGGCAGTCAGTAGTTTGGTTTTCGCAGATATTTCTCTACATAGGATCCTAGATTTACAGCTGGAGCAATATTCAGAAAGCTTTGTATCCGTGTATTTCTTTTAGTTGTGTCAGTTGTTATTTTCCACTACGCAATGTACTATTGTATTACATTTTCTGCTTTTTTGTAATTTAAAATTCTAATATATTCTTTTACTCTGATGTAAATTGTCATAATAGCAATGAAACGTTCTGTTGTTTGTGTTCTGATGAGTGTTGTTCTCAAAGAAATCCTAGCTTTCCCGTAAAGGCTGCTGTTATGCCTTCCACTGATATCACCATTTCTGATTCCAAGGGTCCTACTGTGCCTTTAACGGATCCACCTATTAGCCTCGAAGAAAAGAAGGAAGCTGTTAAAGAGCATCCAGACGATGACGATAACGGCGATAACCTAAGCAAATATGAAGTAAAGCACAGAAGCCATCACACCTCAGGTAAAATCGACATTAATCAAGTCTTAACGGGCTTGGATTTCTTTTGCACTCCACATGGGTATAATGAGCTTCTTACTTATCATTCATTTGCATTAGGCCTGGTTACATCGAAGCCTTCTCCCGTTATGCTCGAAGTAACAAGGACCGAGGCCGTCTTTACTCCTTCAACCTCGGTGGCGACAAACTACTTTGATTATCACTCCTCCTTCGGGCGATCCTTCTTTAGCCACTGCCTCTACTCCTGCCTCTGCTTCGCAACCTAGGTCATAATCAGAGAAGATTGCTGTTATTGCTGACTACTCACCGGAAGAAGGAACAGAAGACGTTGAGGATGTAGGTGAGAGCCCGAAGAAGGATGTAAAGGGCAGCTCAGGGCAAAAGGTTAATTCTTCATCAAAGAAACGCATGGGGAAACGCAGTGCTCGCAAAAAGAAACTTGTTCTTTCCTCCCCCGACGGTCCATAGGATGATGAAGAAGCCAAGGATGGAGGCCAGCCTGCCATTACCCCTCCTCCTCCCAAAGTTCCCAAGCTTACATTGAGGTATAGTAGCACTTCTAAGGGCGGAAAGAAGGAGGATTAGGGCTCTTGGCTGTTTACCTCGCTTTATGTAGCTTTCTCATTTGCAATTTTGTTTGATTGGATGTTATAAAAGTGTCATCCTCGCTTTAAATTTGTAAAGACTTGTTTTTGAAACTCACTTTGATGTAATAATACCACTTTTGGTTTTTTGTACTTTAGCGTTTTCTCTATCTTTGTCGTACTTCCATATATTCATCTCTTTGCAGAGTACAAGTCCTTTATTTGTTGCGATGTCGTGTTGAGCTATAATATGCTTTCAGAGCATTGTTCTATTCCAATGTAGTTGTGTTGCCCCCATACTATAGGTCATCACGATCGACTTCATCGGGTTTCTTTTATTTTGGCTAAAGCACTCGTAGCTTTCAACTTATTAGCCAAAGTCTTTTAGCTTCTACTAGTGCATTAGAGAGCTTCTGAGCCTACCACTACATCTAGGAAACTCGGATTTGTTGGTTCGTTTTGTGCTTCTTTTTGGAGAAGTCTCTAGTACCTGTGCCCCCGCATGGGAGGTCTTACTTTTTCCCCTACGTGGGAGGTCTTGTATTTTTTTCCTATTGTTCATCTACTATCCGGCTAGTTAATTCAAGCATTGAAGAATTTTTTCTACAATTAGACTGATTAATTCAAGCTCGGTAGACTACATTGGGTGCCTCTTTAGGAGGCCTTGTGTTTAGGTGCCCCCGCATGGGAGGTCTTATATTTTTAGCCCAACGTTCATCTACTATCCAGCTAGTTAATTCAGGAATTGAAGATTTTCATCTACAATTAGACTGATTAATTCAAGCGTCGGTAAACTAGACTAGGTGCCCCCGTAAAGGTCTTTGGTTTAGGCCCAACATTCGTCCCAAACGAATAAATCTAGTGCTAACCGAATTGATTGGGTGCCCCTGTAGAGGTCTTTGGTTCAAGCCCAATATTTATCGCAACCGAACAAATCTAGCGCTAACCGAATTGATTGGGTGCCCCCGTAAAAGTCTTTGGTTTATTTGGGAAGCACACTTCATTGTGTTGTTCCACGGAGTGGATGTCTGTCCTCTTGCCGGACACTTGACTTGTTAAGATATCACAGTTGGAGGATCAGGGCCCTGTGCCCCTCACTGGGAGAGGTGCCCCTTTGGTGGAACTTGTAATTCGTTGCCTTTCGTTTGCTTGTCACTCTTTCCACCATTTGACTCTTACGATTCCCTCTTTTTGATCTTCAATGTGGTGCTCTACATCCTCGCATACGTGCAGATCGATGTTTGTGGCACTCGACACTTGAGTTATCTTTGTCGGGATGCATTGTAAGTAATGTCGGATTTTGGGGAAGTAAGCGCTCTTTCGATAGCCTACAATATTAAATCAAATTTAAGCAATTCTTGAACTGTTTAACAAAAATTGGCAAAAATATTGTCGATATAAGCAGGCTTGCTTTCATTCATAGATGGTCTTAAATTACAATACTTGGAAAATATTTACAATCATTATTTTTACAAGAAATTGAAAAAAACAATTATGTAAAATAACGATGCAGATAGTCGTTATTACAAGCTCTTGGGAATGGGATTCCATCAACTATTGATAGTTTGAAAGTGCCATCCAGAAGCTTTTGACTGATAATGTAGGGCCCTTCCCAGTTTGGTTCGAATACACCTGTGGCAGTCGTCATCCTTTTTAGCACAAGGTCACCAACTTCGAATTTTTTTTGGCGGACTCTACTGTTGAAATGTCTGGCTACTCTCATTTGGTGTGCTGCGATTCAGAGCTCTGCTTCATCCCTTCTTTCTTCAAGTTGATCGAGTGCCCCTAGCCACAGTTGATCATTATGCGCTTGATTGAAATGAATTCTGCGGTGATAGGAACCTCTAGCTCTATCGGAATCATCGCTTCAGGACCAAATGCTAGGGAGATAGGAGTGTGCTCGTTCGTAGATATATGAGTCGTTTGACATGCCCATAGTGCAAGAGGGAGCTTGTCCATCCAGCCACCTTTACCTTTCTTGAGATGCTTCTTGACGGTTGACTTTATGATCTTGTTGATTGCTACCACTTGCCTGTTTGCCTGCAGATGGGCCATAACTGAAAACTTTTCCGATCTTGTGCTTGGCATAAAAACCTTTGAATTCTTCACTTTCGATATGAGCTCCATTGTCTGTGGTTATCTTTTGCGGAACACCAGACCTGCAAATGATATTCTTCAAGACGAAACTGATGACTTTCTTTGAGGCAATGGTGGCCAGTGGCTCTGCTTCAGCCCACTTTTGAAATAATCGACGGCGACAATGGCATACTTCATGCTAGATTTGGCAATTGGCAACGCTTCAATCAAATCAATTCCCTAGACAGTGAAGAGCCATAGACTGACCATTTGAGTCAACTCTGTGGATGGTGCTTTGGGAATCTTGGTGAATCTCTAATATTTGTCACATTTTTCTGGCATAGGCTGCAGAGTCTCAGTTTAAATTAAGCCAAAAATAACCATACCAAAGAATCTTCTTAGCCAGTGTCTTACCATCCGAATGTCCTCCACACTCTCCACCATGTAATTCTGGCTGGATTGCCTTCGATTCCTCTTCGGTAGCACATCAGAGTAGAGGCACAAAGAAACCCTACCTGTATAACCGACCATCCTGCATAAGAAAAAGAGTGCCCTTCGCAACAGCTTCCTTTGCTTCTTTTGATTCGCTGGGAGTGTCCCGTTAAGAAGGTGGTCTTCGATTGGGGTCATCCATGAGTCTGGCTCTTCTGTAGTTTTCAATATTAGCATCTTCAGTACTTGGATTGGAGAGAACTTCGACGTGCACTAAACCCAATAAAAGAGCATCTCTTGAGCTAGCATATTTGGCAAGTGAAACCGCCTTCATGTTCTCTTCCTTCAGAATATGAGTGATGGTGTAGTAGTCCAAATTATTGAGTAGTTCCCAATCTTTAGACATATAAGCTGGCAAGTTCCCTCCTTTATCTTGAAACTCTCGTTTGACCTTACACACCACCAATTGAGAATCACTGAAAATTTGTAAAGCTTTCAAGTTGAGCTCCTTTACTATCCTCAATCCAGCTATCAAGGCCTCATACTCTGCTTCGTTGTTTGTCGAAGGAAATTCCAATCTTAAAGCATAACACACTGAGCATCCTTTTGGAGTTTTTAGAACCACTCCTGCCCTAGAGTAATACTCATTCATAGCCCCATCAACAAACAACTTCCATTGAACCATCACTTGCACAGGTTCTTCCTTCTCGTCGCCTCTATCTTTGAATTATGCAATGAAATCCGCCAAGTCTTGCCCGTTGATTGCCCTTCGAGGACGATACATGATATTATATTGATTGAGTTCAATATCCCACTTCAGTAATCTCCCCGTAGTCTCTAGATGGAACAAGACTTACTTCAACGGCCGGTCTGTGAGCACCTTGATGGAATGAGCTTGAAAACATGGCCTGAGCTTCTTCGAGGCAATAAGCAGACAATATGCAAGCTTCTCGAGCTTTGGATAATTCAACTCTGCCCCAGTAAGCCTTTTGCTGATGTAATAGACTGGTCGTTGAACCTTTGAATCCTCTCGTACAAGAGTTGCACTTAAAGCATGGGATGAGACTGCCAAATATAAAAATAAATCCTCACCATTACCTAGCTTTGAAAGAATTGGGGGTGATTCCAAGTGTCTGATCAGATCTTCAAAGGGTAACCGACAAAAGGGAGTCCACTTGAAGTCTTTCTTTCCTTTTCTTAAAGCATCGAAAAACGGAATACACCTGTTTGTTGCCTTTGAGATTGAAGCGATTTAGTGCAGCTACCTTCTCATTTAAGCTCTGAAGCTCTTTCTTAGTCCTTGGAGCTCGCATCTCTCTTAATATGAAATTTGAGCAGGGTTGGGCTCGATGCCCCTAACATTGAACATGAATCCCGAAATTTCCCTGATGCGACTCCAAATGAACATTTGAGGGGATCATTTAACTTTAGGTCGTATCTTCGGAGGATATCAAATATCTGGGCTAAATTTTCCATGTGATCGACTTCTCTCTTCGACTTCACGAGCATATCAACAACATACACTTCCATGGTTTTGCATATTTGAGATTTGAACATTGCATTGACAAGCCATTGATAAGTTGCCCCCACATTCTTTAATCTGAATGGTATGACCTTATAGCAGTATAAGCCCACATCTGTAATGAAGCTAGTATTCTCCTGTTCTGGTTCATGGATCATTATCTGATTATAGCCCGAATAAGCGTCCATGAACGATAGCAGTTCATGCCCCGCTGTCGCATCTACAAGTGGATCAATCCTGGGCAGAGGAAAGCTATCTTTTAGGCATGCTTTGTTGAGATTTGAATAACCGACCGAATCTGGATATGTGGACTCCCTAATGAAGCGATTCTCCATCAATCTGTCGACTTCATATTTGAGAGCCATAGATCTCTCGAGGCATTGAACTCTCCTCTTCTGCTTTACAAATGTGACGCGGGGATCAATATTCAATGCATGAACAACTACCTCAGGAGATATTTTGCATATATTTGTGTGGCTCCAAGAAAAAACATCAATAATAGCTTTAAGAAAATTTACTAACTCACTTTGCAATTTCTAGCCTATATGAGACCCTATTTTCAATACTTTGTCAGGATCTTTCAGATGAACTGATACAGAAATTGTGATCTCAGCTGGCACCGCTCGATTCTCCCTTGCACTGGACTTTCTAGGATCCATCTCCTTCTGAACCCCGCTATGATCGCCAGTGAGCTGCTATAAGGAAGGTTCACGAATGCAGAGGGAGCCCTCCACACTCTTCCACTTAGACGGTATTGTTAAAAGACAATCAATCCCTAATGAAATAGATGTAGCCGTGGCTTGTTGGAAACCCAGAGTCTTCACTTTATCCAGGATATGTGATATATATGCCATTCCGAAATGATCTATTAATCTGCTAATAAGTCGTTTCATAGCAGTTCCATCTATCACTTCATTGTGAAAGACCAGATCAACTCGTTCTGCCATAAGTACCTCCATATTCCGCTGAGTATGATTCGACAATGGACTTGAGTTAGTGATTCAAAAACTTCCTTTCCTCAATCTTGATTTACATAGAAATTAAGAAATTCTTATAATACCAATCAAATTAGATAAACCCGACTTACCAAGCAAGGAAGGACGTCTAATCAAATTTATTTATTTAGATAGCGTATAAATATTAGATAGCGTATAAATAGGCTCAACAAAACCCCTGTATGGCTTCTTCTATTTCTCAATAAAAAGAAACATGACCAGCAGTAGTTGAATGTATATACAATGGATTTCCTTTTTAATACTTCCTATTATTAGATAGTGTCCATAAATCTCATGATAAGTACCAAAAGATTCATATTGAACTTCGATCACCATGGTGCTAGCACGATCCTGAAGTCAGTTAAGGTAGGTCTGCCAAGGAATGCGTTAAAAATGGAAACCTCATCAACAACTACAAAGGTTTGCTTCAGAATAGCTCTCCTTTCCCTATCTCCCAATTATACGAGCAAGCCAATAGTTTCAATGGGTTGTTTCAAGGGAATAGTATTGCTAAGAATCAAACACCTCTCTCCCTTCGGAACATACTTCAGTGCTCCTACATACCTCTCGGTCTCGCCCCAGCTATTACCTATTAGATAAAGACCACCAGATATAGTGTTAATCACCGGCCTTGCATTAGTTTGCACTGGAGCTCCACTGCTTGAACCCGACTGATTAGTAGATGTACTCTGCCCTTGAGTGGTAGAGGAAGGATTTACAGTCTGTGGCTTCCTCGCATATTGCTACAACTTATTCTTTCTAATTAACTCTTCGATCAAACTTCTCAAATGTCTGCATTCATTTGTGTTACGGTCGGGCTGATTATGGAAATGGCAAAACCTTCCGAACTTTAACCGCCTTCTCCCAATTTCAACTGTTTCAGATTCGGATAATCCTCTATGTCTTTAGTGGCAGTGAAGATATTCTCCGGGGTTTCTGTCAAAGGAGTCAATTCAGAGGTTTTTAAAAAGTGGATCTTTTTACCGTTCCAGTTATCTCTACTTTCATTTCCTCTCTTCTCTTCCCCGGTATTCTTCTCACTACCTTGAGCACCATTATCCTTCTTTTCTGGAACAACACTACTTTTAGTAACATTTTGGGCGAGAGAAGGGTCATATTCCACTCTGATGTGCTCTTCTGCCTTCTTATAGAACTTCTCAAGAGTAGTGGGTTCCTTCATTTTCATCCATCTACCAAACTCAGTCTTCCTATCTACAGCTCGGTATAATGCCATCAGTATCATCCCAGGCTCTGGATTCCCCACTTCTGTTACAGCAGTGTTATAGAGAGTAATAAAGGTTTTGACCAGTTCACCCAGTCTTTGCTCCAAGTCGGACAATGACATTACGTCCTTAACTTTTGTAGTATACAACCTAAACTGCTCCCTGAACTTCCCTACCAGAACAGAAAACTGATCCACGGACTTTGGTGGCAGTTTGGTGAACCAAAATGACGCTACTCCCTCCAAGTAAATAGGAAAGTACAAGTTCTTGATTCCATCTGTGGCCAGTGCACCATTTATATGCTGGTCATACTTATACAGAAACATATTAGGGTCACCGGTTCCACCATAAGTTAGGATGGTATAAGGAACAAACTTTTTCAGGAACTTGGCTTTCCGAATTCTCTTGGTAAACAGAGTCTTTCTTGGAGCAAAGTCCCACTCTCTTTTGTCATCATTCCCCTCCATACTCTCTTTCATAATTTGCCTGATCATATCCGAAATGTATTCTTCATCGTTGTTTCGTGCCATGGGGTGGACGCTATCACCTTTACATGATGCTCGCCTAGGCAAGCGATCATGGTTAGGGATCTGGGGCCCTGAGCCTCCTGCATAGGGAGGTGCCCCTTTGGTGGGACTAGCCACTTTTCGAGAAGCGTATCTTCTGGAATGATTTTTGGCATTAGGTTTAGAATCCTTGACGTCAACATCATCTAAATCATAGACTTCTTGAGCAAAGTAATCACGGTTGAGATCTGAAGAAAAAAGAATTAGCATTTTCTTCATGGTTAATCTCAACTTTTTCCTTTACCGCATTGGCTTGAGCAGTGAACATAGCTTCTAGCCTACCCATCATAAATTTTTTTGAAGCTTCCATCTGTTGAGTTAAGCTAACAACAACCGTATCCAACTCTTCTCGAGACACACCAACTTCCGGAGTTTGAGAAGTAGATGGATGGTTGGTTTGAGGAGTAGCAACAACATCATTAGCAACATTCCCCAAACCTGAATCTTTAGCAGACTTGCTAGTTTTCTTAGACGGTGCCTTAATCTTTGACAATCTTCCAAACTTCATAGGTATCCTTTCACTGGGTCTGACTTCTAGATCGTGCGGACCTATAGTAGAATGACACACTTCCAATCTTCACAATACACAAATATCCACCAATGCTTTTAACCTTGTGGTCGTGGGTTCGAGCCCCATGGTGGGCGCCAAAAATGTTAATGCCAAAAATAGAACTAACACCCCAAGAGGTGTTTTAACACTTCACAATTAATCAAAACAAGGTTAAGAGCAAGTAAGTGCAGAAAATAGTAAAAGTAGAGAGCGTATATAGTGGTTCGGCCTCAGATCTAGCCTATGTCCACTTGAATTGATGATTTTATTATGATCTTCACTACAAGGTACATGATTTTCTTTATCTCATACATTTTCTATCTCTTTTTACAATTAATCTCTCTGATCTCTACACAACTTCACAACGATTCTCTATCTCTCGATCTCTTCGAAGAAATACTTGAATTCTCGATGGAGAGTATGAATCTTGATTGGAGATGCTTTAATGGAGTTAGAGATGTTGAAGCAAGGTTGGAGATTGAAAATGGCATCCCTTTGGGGTCGAATATTTGATCCTCTTAATTGTGAGAAGACAAGGTATTTATAGACGAAGTTTGGACTGGAGTGGCAGTCTCGTAATTTGGTGTACACAGCGGTGGGCAACCCGACTCTGTGGGTCGTCAATGACCCTGTCATCTTCAACTGACCTGCCTACAAATGGCTTGTTTATCTTGAAACGCATATGCATGGCGATCCGATATGGAACGACCCACACATAACAGTTGCCAACGACCCGCTTCTTGATGACATGATCTTCATATGCATAAAACTAACCCTTGAAACCAACGACCTAACTTAATGTGCACGAGCGACCCGCTTTATCTCTTGGTGACCGACCCAAATGTGTGCTTCACACTCTAAATGAGCACGACCCGACCATTTGTCAACTTGACTCATCGGCTAACGACCTGAAAGTGGTCGTGTCATATACAAAGCTTTGAACGACTTAATCCATCACTTTGCTTTTTAATGCACTATTTATGAGTCGTGTTTTAAGGGGATTAACAGAACCTGTATCAAAAACTAGATTGATGGAGTAGGACCTAACATTCCGACTTATGGTTTTGTAAAAATGATTCTTGAACATATCACTACGAAAAAATTCACTACGAATAATACCAATATCCAGTCTATTCCAATACAATAATATCCAGTCTATTCCAAACCAAATTCAAATGTCAAGAGGATAAGTTGCGTATTAGAAAATTGAGATCCAATCACGAAAGGATGGATTTTCATCAAATCTATTGGATATTATCCATAATCAAGATGATGTTGTTGGAAATGAATGAGCAAGAGAAAGAGGATTTTGAGAAAAAGAAAAGATAGCAACATATAAGTCCCACATCATGAAAATATTAACATAATTTCTCCTAATATATTAGAAGCCAATAGGCTTATATAAAATAAAAGAAAGAGGGATTATATGGGGATGTGGGGGCTTGGCCATGACATAATGATACATTAAAATTTCAAAGATTGGGCCTTGGAGTTCTTACGGTCTCCTGATTAAATATGGCCGACGGTTGCTGATTGGGCTAGTGCCCTAAAACTATAATTTTTTTCTTAGAATTTTAAAGGTGTGTCTATTTAGTCCAGAATTCGAAAGGCATATCTTTGACCTGAATGAGTACAACTATTTGAATTCTTAGCGTACGCACATTAATAACCAGGTGGTTAAACGGTTGCAACTTTTCCAATTCTGTCGGTTACTGATGCATACGAATATGCACCTTCTCCTGCCTATAAATACATTGCCGCAAACATGACAGAAATCACTTTTTCTACTTGAATTTATTCTTCTTCTTCAAAGTAATCCTCTGATCTAATTTCTGTAATCAACTTCAGTTCGTCAGAGTTTCGTTTGTTCGCACTACACTATGGAGTTGGTCCATTTTATCCTGGGAAACAAATTGCAACTACGTCGATCAGTGCATACGACGATAATACTGTTTCATGGAAACAGAATATTTCTAGACTTGGACATTATTAAAACATAATACTTTCTGTATACCATCAATTTGCTGCATAAATCGGTTGTGCTTTCTGTGATTATTGTAAGCACAGTTTGACATGGCAATTGTGGCACAATTGAGTAACACTGATCGTTGTTGTTGTCTGTTTGTAATACAGTTGTGTATTTATAAAAGTTCTAACAATCTTGAAACAATATTAGTTGCAGACGACGAAAAAAGCAACAGTGATTCTACATCGATTCAGATAGTGACAAACGCTCAGCCAGCGCCTTTGCTTCCAACAATGGCTTTGTCCATGGCGAAAGGCCAGAGAAGTTCAATGAAATTAATTTCAAGCGTTGGCAATAGAAAATGTTGTTTTATTTAACAATATTGAGCCTCGCCAAGTTTCTGACTGAAGATGCTCCTGTGGTAGCCGAACTCGAACCTGATGCTACCAAAGTAGAGGCTATTAATATCTGGCAAAATTCAGATTTCATATGTAAAAACTATATTCTGAATGGTCTGGATGATATCCTCTGCAATGTCTATTGTACTTATGAAACGTCCAAACAACTCTGGTTGGCTCTGGAAAAGAAGTACAAAACTGAAGATACATGCAAGAAGAAATTCGTTGCTGGAAAATTTCGTGACTTCAAAATGGTTGACTCAAAAACGGTGATAAGTCAAGATCAAGAACTACAACTTATCATTCGTCAACTAGAAGATGAAAAGATGACTCTTAGCGAGACTTTTCAAGTTGCCACAACTATTGAGAAACTTCCTCCTTCTTGGAAGGACTTCAAAAATTACCTTAAGCACAAGCGTAAGGAAATGACAAATGGAAGAGCTCATAGTTTGGCTACACGCTGATGAAGATAACAGAAATTCTGAGAAAAAGATTTCTCATAATATTGCTGCTAAAGCAAATGTAGTTGAGTCAGACAAGACTAACAAAAGAAAAGGGGAAAACACACTTAAGATGTCAAAGAAATTTCTGGGTTCTTGCCACAACTGTGGAAAGAAGGGGAACAAACATCAGTCGTATTTGCTTCTAACTTCTTCTTTTTAGGTGCGCGACATTCGGATGCTTTGTGCCCCTTCATTCCACAGATGTGGCAAGAACCCAGAAATTTCTCTGACTTCTTAGGAGCATTCTCCCTTTTTCTTTTGTTCGTCTTGTCTGACTCAACTACGTTTGCTTTGGCATCAATATTCTGAGAAATCTTTTTCTCAGAATTTCTATTATCTTCCTGAATGCATAGTCGAACTATGAGTTCTTCCATTGTCATTTCCTTATGCTTGTACTTAGCCAATAGTACACTATACAATGGTAAATCTAGGCATATTCATCGTAGACATAAAACGTTAAGACAACTTCTCTCTAACAGGGTTATCACAATAGAATATGACCCGCATTCTACGTATCGAAGGATCATAAAATATTTATTTCTTTTTCATATGAGGTCGTATAGTCGTGTAACTTTGGGGAACGACTATTGGGGTCATTTCCCGTGTTCATGATTTTTGCCAATTTTTTAATGACCGTTTTACCCCTAGCTGATCTTGTTTCGGTCATAACTTTTGATTGGTAAGGAGTTTTGACTTGAAACCACTTCCATTATATCCGGATGATGGTTTACCTTTCCGTAGAGTGGTCACATTAGCCAAATGGACTACCGTTTGGGAGATATGGCTGAAACAAGGTTTAGAAAGTGAAAAACTGCTTAAGTGGGCTGATTAGGGTAATTAGCAAATGGGCCCATAACCCATTTCGGGATTAGGGTTATAGGGAGACTGAAATGAGTTAGGTTTTCATTCTATTTCAGTTTTCTAGCCGCCATTATCTCTTAGGAACCCTAACAATGGCCTCCACTTTCTAAATTCATCCCAAATCACTGTTTAATCGCGTATTAGCTTACTGTACACCAAATCAAGGATGTCTAGTGGCAAGTCAGAGTTAGGGCTGCTGCTAAGCATTGGAATTCGATCTATAACAGTAGCAAAGTTCAAATCTAAGATTTATTTGTGGCTAAGGTGAGTGATTTGCATTGTTTTTCACTAATTATGGTTAATTAGGGGTGATTATGTTAATTAGTAAAATTATACATTACTAAATTCTAGAAAAATATTTAGAAATTCTAAAATATTATTTTAGGCCTCTGTTAGAAATTTGGGCTAATTTGGATAAGTTTTGCTAATCCTATCATTAGTTATTGTTAAACATGATTAAAGGGGAAAACATGGGTTTTGGGTATGTTTGATCCATTTTGACATGTTATATTGATGTTTTGGTGTTTATGGTTGCTTATACATGTTGCTATGACTGTTTGGAATGATTTATGACTGCTTAGAACAGTTAGAAAGGTCGAAAACGCCGTCGTATGGCGTAAAACAGTCGTTGGAAAACTTGCAGGAAAAGTGCTGGAACCGGATCAGATCGCCCCCTCTGAACCGACCCGATCGCGAGTCTAAACCCACGAGTCCCAACCGTGTACGTGTATCACGAGCCGCTTGCTCGAGTGGGGGAGCTGACCCGAATCATCCAAGATGAAGGCTCACGACCCGAACCGCTGGAGGAAGGACCACGACCCGAACCGCTGGAGGAAGGACCACGACCCGAACCACTGGAGGAAGGACACTACGACCCGAACCGCTGGAGGAAGGACACCACGACCCGAGCCGCTGGAGGAAGGACACCACGACCCAAACCGATCTGGAGAGAGTGCTACGAACCAAACCGCTTGATGGTCACGAACCAGAGCTGCTCACGAACTGATGGAGGACCCGAGCCTAGATGATGATCACGAACCGAATGGAGATCGATCCGGAGGAGGCTAAAAACCCGAGATGCAAAGGTAGCCTAAAAGAGAAGTAGTAACTCAGGATCTAGACGGGAAACAACGAGTTGACTTCATGATTGGACTTTGTTGTGGGACGTGTGCAAAGGGGTTATCAACGTCCATAACTTTGATTCACCACTAAGACGGATGTTAGGCTACGGATCAGTGCAGTGGGGGTGGTTATTACTCCATGGGGCAGAGTGATCGTAGCATGGCTATGAGCCAGTGCAGTGGAGTCGTCATGACTTCATGGGGCAGAGTGGACATAACAAGGGATTAGTTTCTATGGATCAGTGCAGTGGAGCCATCATGACTCCATGGGGCAGAGTGATCATAGCAAAGGATTTGGGTGGTCAAAGCAGTGGATATCATATGCTTTACGCACTGAGTGAGAGATGAGAGGATGGCTGCTATGCTCGATTGTTTGACATCACTATGACATGCACACTCCTCCCTCGTATCTTTACACCATATGTTAGTGTCACCTTAGAGTATTGTACATCCTGTTGTGCTAACTCTTTGGTTGCAGGTCCGGGTTCAGGTATGGTTATGTATACCTGTTAATGTTCTGTTTTGCTGCTTATCGCTCATACCAGACTTTTGTCTGACCCGGAGTTTTATGTCTCTTCTTATTACTTTGGGTGCTCTTAAACGGGCAGACTAGAGACAGGTTAGTTGGTTGTGCACGAGTAGCTGTCCGGAGACGAGCAGGAGGCTTACACATATTATCCTCTGTATATATATTCTCCCTGTGTCGCTTTTGGTCACTACTTTGGGCATTATTAGTGTACCTTTCTTATTTTGCTTTGGAGACAGTTTTAAAAGTTGTAATAATGATGATGTGGAATATAAGATGTATTTTGAATTTTCCGTTGCTATGATGGTTTAGTTTTCAGCTTATGCACTATCTCACCTGTTTTATGTCAAAGATATGTTATTATTATATTTTGTTCCATGCGCTGTGAGATATACTACAGGTTCCTTGCTAGTTCAAATTTCTTTCTTTTCCTTTCTTTAGCGACCATCCCGTGCTAGTCGGGCATTGGCACAACGCACTTTCGTCGGAAATGTCGGCTGATGCAGTGTCCAAGAAGGAGGAAATTTCTCAATAGTTGTGGCAACTGGAAAAGTCTCACTAAGAGTCATCTTTTCATCTTCTAGTTGACAGATGATAAGTTGTAGTTCTTAAGCTTGACTTATCACCGTTTTTGAGTCAACCATTTTGAAGTCAAGAAATTTTCCAGCAACGAATTTCTTCATGCCTGCATCTTCAATTTTGTGCTTCTTTTCCAGAGTCAACCAGAGTTGTTTAGACATTGCAAAAGTACAATAGACATTGTAGAGGCTATCATTCAGACCATTTTATAATTTTTACACATGAAATCTGAGTTTTGCCAGATACTAAGAGCCTCTACTTTGGTAGCATCAGGTTCGAGTTCAGCTACCACAGGAGCATCTTCAGTCAAAAAACTTGATGAGACTCAATGTTGTTAAATAAAACAACATTTTCTATTGCCAACGCTTGAAATTAATTCCGTTGAACTTTTCTAGCCTTATGTCATGGGACAAAACCATTGTTGGAAGTAAAAGCGTTGGCTAAGCGTTTGTCACCGTTTGAATCGGTGTAGAAATATCAGAATGCAACCATGTTGGTAACTCAAAGGAATGGTTTGTAGACACTGGAGCCACTCGACACATATGTGCTAACAAGTGGATGTTTACAACCTATGAAATTGCAGCTAATGATGAACAACTTTTTATGGGAAATTCTTCTACTTCAAAGGTCGAAAGCAAAGGAAAAGTTGTGTTGAAACTGACCTATTGAAAGGAACTGACTTTAAATGATTTCTCTATGTTCCAGAAATTCGCAAGAACCTGGTTTCAAGATCGTTGCTGAGCAAGCATGGCTTCAAATTGACCTTTGAAGCCGATAAATTTGTTCTTTCCAAGAATGGAGTGTATGTTGGAAGAGGATATGCGTGTGATGGTTTATTTAAAGCAAATGTAAACACTATTGTACCACGCACCGATATGAATAAAAGTGAATCTTCTTCTTATATTGTTGAATCTTCTATCATATGGCATTCTAGATTAGGGCATGTAAACTTTGATACATTGCGAAAATTGATTAATCTAGAATTTATACCAAAATGCAATATAGATTCCAACTATAAATGTCAAGTTTATGCAGAAGAAAAATTGACAAGAACCTCGTTTCATCGTGTTGAACGGGAGACAGAACCTCTAGCTTAATACATTCTGATGTATGCGATTTGAAAATGTGTCAAACTAGAGGTGGAAAAATGTACTCTATTACATTCAGTGATGATTGTACCAGATACTATCAAGTATATCTCCTTAGAAGCAAGGATGAAGCATTCGAAATGTTTAAACAATACAAGGAAGAAGTTGAGAATCAACTCAACAAGAAAATAAAATCTTTAAGAAGTGATAAAGGAGGAGAATACAAGTCTCCATTTGAGGAATTCTGTGTTGAGCATGAATTATACATCAAACTACATCCCCGTATTCACCTCAATCCAATGGCATAGCCGAATGGAAAAATAGAATCTTAAAGAAGTGATGAATGCCTTACTAATTAGCTCTGGCTTGCCAGATAACTTTTGTGGAGAAACTATTCTTTCAGCAAATCATATTTTAAATAACCAAATGAAAATATCAAAATCACCTCATGAACTTTGGAAAAACAGACCACCATCTTACAAATACCTAAAAGTGTGGGGGTGTCTTGCCAAAGTAGAGGTACCAAAACCAAAGAAGGTCAAAATTGGACCAAAAAAAATTGATTGTGTACTCATTGGATATGCACAAAATAGTGCCGCATAGCAATTTTTGGTACACAAATATGAAATTTATGATATTCATGAAAATATCATCATTGAGTTAAGAAATGCTAGATTTTTCGAACATATATTTCCCTTGAAACATGGTACTGAAAATTATATACCTACGAGACCAAGGGAAGATGAAGTTCCTAATTCTCTTGAGGATGTTGAACAAAATAACACTCAGCAAAGTAGTGTTGAGAAGCAAGTGGAGGAACCAAGAAAAAGTAAAAGGCCAAGGACTTTAAAATCCTTTGGACCGGACTTCTATACATTTATGATAGAAGATGATCCATTGACATATAAACAAGCTATGTCTTCCAGTGATGCCCCTTATTCGAAAGAGGCAATTAACAATGAGATTGAATCCACTATGTCTAATCATACATGGGAATTAGTTGATTTACCTCAAGCATGTAAGACCTTAGGTAATAAATGGATATTTAAAAAGAAATTGAAACCTGATGGTTCAATAGACAAGTACAAAGCTCGTTTGGTAGTCCAAGGATTTAGACAAAAGGGAGACCTGGACTATTTCGATACATATTCACCTGTAACGAGGATAACGTCAATTAGAATGCTCATTGCAGTTGCATCCATACATGACTTAGAAATACATCAAATGGATGTTAAAACTGCATTCTTGAATGGTGAACTAGAGGAGGAAATCTATATGAAACAAGCTGAAGGATTTCTAGCTCAAAAAATGAGAATAAAGTTTGCAAACTGGTAAAATCACTTTATGGCCTTAAGAAAACTCCAAAACAGTGGCATGAGAAGTTTGATAATACTATGTTATCAAATGGATTCACAATAAATGAATCAGATAAATGTGTGTACATAAAACACACACACATTGGATATGTTATTGTTTGTCTCTATGTTGATGACATGTTGATCCTAGGCAATAACAAAGCCATAATAACATCTACAAAGGATAAGTTATCCTCTAGATTCAATATGAAAGACCTAGGACAGGCTGATGTGATATTGGGTGTAAAAGTTCTGAGAACATCACAGGTATATGCATTATCCCAATCGCATTACATTACCAAATTACTTGAAAAATTCAAGCAATATAATGTAACTTGTGATATCACCAGTAGATATGAACCAAAATTAGGTAAAGAACACTGGTGATGGTGTCTACCAATTGGAATACTCTCGTATGCTAGGAAGTATCATGTATGTTATGAACTGTACTAGGCCTGATACCCCATATGTTGTAAGCAAACTAAGTAGATTTACCAGCAATCCTGGTAAGCATCATTGGAAAGCGATAATCAGAGTTCTAGGATATCTAAGTATACACAGAGTTATGGTCTATACTATACAAACTATCCTTCAATAATGGAAGGATACAGTGATGCAAATTGGATCACTGGATCAAATGATACAAAGTCTACAAGTAGATACGTGTTCACGTTAGGAAATGGAGCAATTTCATGGAAATCATCCAAACAGACTTGTATCGCTAGATCTACAATGGAATCAGAGTTTATTTCACTAGATAAAACTGCAGAAGAAGCACAATGGATTCGAAGCTTCTTGGAAGACATTCCTAATTGGAGCAAACCTATGCCTCCAATATGTATACATTGTGATAGTCCGTCAGCTATTGGAAGAGCCAATAGTACACTATACAATGGTAAATCTAGGCATATTCATCGTAGACATAAAACGTTAAGACAACTTCCCTCTAATGGGGTTATCACAATAGATTACATTCGATCTAAAGATAACTTAACGGATCCACTTACAAAAGGCTTGCCAAGATAGAAAGTTCAAACCTTATCGATGGGAATGGGGCTAAGGCCTATAGACTGAAAGTTTTTCTAAAATGGAAACTCCACCGAGTTGACTGGAGATCCCAAGATCTAGGTTCAAAGGGACAACAAAGTTTAAGAGAAACTTGATGGCACTATTATAAACAAACCATTCCTATGATAAGTCAGTGCAATATGTGTTGAATAAGGATAAGTATTTGTACTTTTAATGATGTCTGTATTTAAGGATTTAGTGAATACCCTTTACAGAATCACCTACATTCGTGCAAAGGCGCCGCTTCAAAGAGAATTATGAGGCTAAATTCTCTAAGCACTTATGATACCAGGCAGGTGTTCAAGGCAAAAACAAACACATACAGAGAACGAAGGGTTATAAGAACCATTTATCGTATGTTATCTACTTTGGAATTACACAAAGGCTTACAGTTCAAGGACAGTCTATGTCTAGTGATTCGCAGGTGATTCAAATAGGTAATCACTAGGAAAGTTCAAGGCTCATGTGCTACTTTAACCGATGTGATAAATGGTTCGTCAAACTAAGATCGACTGCTCATTCATGTAGGGGATTGTTGGAAATGAATGAGTAAGAGAAAAAGGATTTTGGGAAGAAGAACAGATAGCAACATATAAGTCCCACATAATAAAAATATTAACACAATCTCTCCTAATATATTAGAAGCCAATAGGCTTATATAAAATTAAAAAAAGAGAGATTATATGGGTATGTGGGGGCTTGGCCATTGTTAAAATCGAAAATTGATTTCAACACCAAGGGTGTTATGTACACATTTCACCAATTATGGTTAGAAATTAAAAGAGCCAAAATCGCAAAATAAACGGGAAAAGGTAAGTAAAAGACAAGGTTTTTTTTATAGTGGTTCGATCTTAGCAAAGATCTACGTCCACTTTTTAATTGTTTTCCACTATCATGAGGAGATTTACAAAGTTTATTATCTCATAAATTTCACTTTTGCTCATTCTTTCTTTATATAGTGGTTTTCCTCTCTTTGCTCACTTTTAGCATTATATCACACATGAATTCATAGAGAAATGGATTAGATCTCGCGGATTGTGAAAGTTATCATGTAGATCTTCAATCACTTTGGTGTCTAGATGCTTTTACTTGATCCCGTGATGAAGTTAATGTTAGATCCGAGCTTTTAGAGAAGATTACTGGCGGTTAGAGAGCACTAGGATTGAGTTTGAGCCCATTCTGATGGAGAAAAGATGTGTTTCGATCTTCATGTTGTTGGAGCAAGAAGTAGCATGCTTATGAATCCATTAATGGAGCTTTTAGGAGCATTAGAATGGTGGAGAAGTGATTTGGGCAGCTCCTCGGGGTCAAGGAATCGGTCCCTTGAACGGTCGAGAAAGGGGCTATTTATAGGTGTAGTTTAGGGGTAGTGGCGGTCTTGTGATTATGGTGTGAAGGTTTTGGGGCGGCCTAAAACTTATTTATAGAAATGCCACTGGTCCACTTTATAGTTGTCAACAACTGTCATGTCCTATATTTGCAGTTCTGCCACCGCTTAAAATCATGGTCGACCAGCTTTTGGACTTCATACCGACCAAAATCATTCTATGAATGCACCGAACCAAATTATTTACTGCCAAGCCACCGCGTTATTCTTTCTGCACTGATCCATACTTGTTCAATGCACCGACCCACTTTATTACAATGTACCGACCCATTGTTTCTTTACTGGACCGACCAGGAATTATCAACTGAAGCCTACCATTCTTTTTTTTAACATATACCCCACCTTTCATTCGTAGCCTCCCAGGCTTTGCCATGTGCGGTGTATTTGGATCATTCCCATATAATATCATTACATACTTTATATAACAATGTTTAATCCATATGAATGTATGACCAGGAATCTTCGTATTGGACCGAGCAGCTTCATACGATTGGGACCGACCCTTTATACTTTGCATAGTGTCAACCCGTATGTGAAAAGCATGCGGATGTCCGTGTCCTGCTTCCTTTTAGTTGGAACCAACCATCTTTGTATTTAGAGTATTGTTTACCAATCTCATGCATCTCCGTGTACTACACGTATTCAAATGTTTTAGGGGTTGATCCGTTTTCAACGTTAAGAACATAAGGTGCCGACCCACTTTTACACTATAAAACCGACCCACGTTACTTTAATTGTGACGTCTAGTTCTCAATATTGTGTTTATTTTCATATCAACGTTGCCACCTATACGTCTTGCATGGACATATATTTGGTTCACATGTATCCAAGATGACCGTCCCATGCTTATGCGTGAAGAAGCCAATATCAATATCCTATGCAGAACTCTTTATAGTATGTATTCTTGTTTGTTGATCTGGTTAGCGCCGACCCGAGTGATAGCTACATGACCAACCAGAAATGCAGACTGATCCAACGCTTTGGAACTGATCGACCTGGTGCTTTGGAACCGACCGACCCGGTGCTTTGGAACTGACCGACACGGTGCTTTGGAACCGATCGACCCGGTGCTTTGGAGCCGGTCGACCCGGTGCTTTGGAACCGATCAACCCGGTGCTTTGGAACCGATCGACCGGGCTTCGAAATGAACATTGCTATTGATATGTTTTGCATTGAGAACCAGTTATTGCTTTTCGTCTCGCTATGGAAGATCATACATTGAATTTATATGCTTCCTGTCACCTGTTCTGTAATCAAAACAAGCACTTGCATGATTTTGGACTTATACTTCACCATTGACCGTCCATATCAATAGTGGATTAGTTAAACATTAAAAATGAAATAAAGCGAATTTGGTTTTGAATTGAATAGAGTATTTGTGCTGAACTTGTTTTATTCAACGGTTTAAAACTGATTGAAAATTATTTGCACAAACATGATATTCTAATTCGAATTCGCATTTAACGATTAAAATGAATTAATCAACTAAGGCCGACTGGATTTCAAAAGCTACTGTTTTAATAACATATATGATGGTGGACATCATTTCATATTTTGGAAATGCACATTCGTGATTTATTCCTTGCTTCCTTTTAGAGAAGGCTAGGAAATTTGTGTCCCTATTTTAGGAAGTCATTATCAATCTTCCCCTCGGGAAGTTTTCTGGATTTCATACCCATGTTTGGGCTAAAATCTAACATTTGTCGTGTTTGAGATTTTCAGACACTGCACAAGTTAATTGGTTAAATTTGAACTTTGCCTATAATCTAGTTTGGTTAATTCAAGCATTGAAGACTTTCATCACTCAATCGTACTGATTAATACAAGCGTTGATATGTTCAGAATGAGTGCCCCGAGAAAGGACTTTGGTTAGAACCCCAATGATTGTCGTTATCGCATCAGGTGCTTCCTAATTCTGACGATCAATTGGGTGCCCTCGGAAAGGACTTTGGTTAGCACCCCAATGTTTGTCGTTATCGCATCAGGTGCTTCCTGATTCTGACGATCAATTGGGTGCCCCTAGGAAGGACTTTGTTTAGAACCCCAATGTTTGTCGTTATCGTATCAGGTGCTTCTCGATTCTGACGATCAATTGGGTTCCCTCGGAGAGGACTTTGCTTAGAACCCCAATGTTTGTCATTATCACATCAGATGCCTCCTGATTCTGACGATCAATTGGGTTCCCTCGGAGAGGACTTTGCTTAGAACCCCAATGTTTGTCGTTATCGCATCAAGTGCTTCTTGATTCTGACGATCAATAGGGTGCCCCCGGAGAGGACTTTGGTCTGTGCTGGTCCTTCCAACGTGTTTCCCGGTCCTTCCGACCCGATGTTGGTACTTCCAACATAAGGTTTGTCGGTCCTTACGACTTGGTGCTGGTCCTTCCAGCGTGTTTGTCAATCCTTCGAGCCCGATGTTGGTATCTATTCCTTTGTTGGACACTCGAATTGACGGGCTTTCTCAGATTAGGAACTGAAACTTTGAAACTCTCACTTAGGGGGTGCCCCTTCGATGAGAGTTACAACATTTTTGTTTGTTTGTCATAGCGCTTGTTCATTGTTTGAATCTTTGTGACTCCTCCCATTCACTTCTCAGGGCAATGCTTTTCTATTTTGGCATTTGGTCATGTTAATATTTATAGCCTTTGGCACTTGAGTCAGTGTTGTTGGAGTTGCCATGCTTTGTCAGATTCTAAAGGAACAAGCGCTCGACAAATAGCCTGTAATACGAAATCATCTTTTAAGAAAGTTTTGATTTGACATATAATTTTGCAGACTAAAAATTCATTCAGATAGATATGCCCTTAATCGTTGAGTTAACATTCAGTGCATCACTTGCAAATTATTACAGACAGTTTACAAGAAGTTTTGAATACAACAGAAAGTAAAACATGAAGTAAAGCATGAACCAAAGCAGAAAATAGAGCAAGAAGTAAAACGGTGGCGATGTTAATTGCTTATTTTGAGCCATTGAAACTGGAGTGCAACCAACAGTTTCTAGTTTGTGATTAGCCTTGGCATGGTTTGAACAAGAACTTCATCGCTTTTTGCCCCTTGGCCCTGGGGAATTGGAACATCGTTTGAGGATTGTGGATTTTTCACATATTATTGCAGATGATTCTTCCTAGTCAGCACTTTAATCAGTGATTTCGGATGCCTACACTCGTTGGTGTTGTGGCCTGGGTGATTATGGAATCAGCAGAACTTTCCAGAGTTCGCTTGCTTGTCGCTTACTCTCTGATGTTCTGGAATCAGATAATCTTCGGTATCTTTTGTTGTTGCGAAGATGTTTTCTGGAGTATCATTTAAAGGTGTTAGCTCTGATGGTTGGAAAAGCGAAGCTTCTTGCTGTCTCGATTGTCTTTCCTGTCGCTTCCCCTTTCTGACATCCGGCATTTTTCTGATTGTACTGAGTTGTAGCGTTTTTGGGAGCTTCAAGAGGTTGGTTTGAATTGGTAATCTAAAGAGGCGTGGGCTTATTTTCCAGTCTCATGTACTCCTTGATCTTTTTATAAAATTTGTCAAGCGTGCTTGGCTCTTTCATTTTGATCCATTTGCCAAATTTCCTATTCTCATCTATGGCGGCGGTTAGAGACATTAAGATCATGTGAGGCTCGAGATTTCCTACTTCGGATACAGCAGCATCAAATCTTTTGAGGAAAACTTTGACAGATTCACCTGGTTTCGGTATCATTGTTGTAAGAGAAATAATGTCCTTCGCCTTCGTAGCTTGCAGCCTGAACTGCTATTTGAATTTCAGAACCAAATCATCAAACTAGTTGATGGATTTGGGCGGCAGCCTTATGAACCATAACGATGCGACACTTTCTAGATAGAGAGGGAAGCACGGGAATTTGATCTCGTCTGTTGCTTTAGCTCCATTCATATACCATTCGTATTTGTATAGGAAGTGATTCGGATCAGAAGTCCCATTGTATGAAGGCATAGTAGGATGAGTGAACTTTTTGGGGAATTCAGCTTTGCAGATCCTCTTTGTGAATGAATTTTTTCCAAGGGAGAAGTCCCATTCCCTTTCACTATCCTTGCGAGGCATGTTGTCTTTCATGATTTGCTTTACCACATCCGCGATATATTCCTTCGAGTTGTGTCGTTCCAGGGAGTGGACTTTGATCTATTTTCAGGATGCTCATTGTGGCGAGCGATCACGTTTAGAGGATCTAGGTCTTTTACTTCCGCTATGGGAAGGTGCCCCCTTCATGGGACTTGCAACTCGTCAGTTATTTCGATCGGAGTGGTTTATAGCATTCAACTTTGAGTCTTCAACATTAGCGTCGTCTTTGCCAACAAATCCTTCCAAATTGTCATTATGAGGATCGGATGCCTATGAATTTGCATTCCCTTCAAGGTTGACTTGGATTTTCGGAGGAGTGGGATTTTCTTGAGCGTTTAGGAGAGCGCTCACTTTATCCACCAAAGCTTGATTAACATCCATGAGAGTTATATTAGCATCGATTAAAGCTTTGTTGGAGGCTTCCATGCGTTGACTCAAGTTAGCGATGACGGTGTCTAATTCGGCTTTAGTCACTCCAGCTACAGACATTGAATTTTCTCCAACTTCAAAGCAATTAGCAAGTGGAATAGTTTCATTGTTAATAACATTATCATTTTCTTCATCGGCTTTGCTAGGGTCTTCTTAGATTTCGCCCTTATTTCGGATAAGGATTTAAATTTGGAAGATAGTTCGTCTATTGGCCTAGATCTTAGATTTGCGGAATCTATGGTAGAAGTAGGCTTAGAGCTTCAATGTGAAGGAAGGAAATGCGAACGTGGCCCCACGATGGGCGCCAAATGTTAAAACCGAAAATCGATTTCAACACCAAGGGTGTTATGTAAACACTTCACCAATAATGGTTAGGAATTAAAAGCAAAATAAACGGTAAAAGGTAAGTAAAGAAAAGTTTTTTTTTACAGTGGTTCGATCTTAGCAAAGATCTACGTCCACTTTTGAAGTGTTTTCTACTATTATGAGGAGATTTACAAAGTTTATTATCTCATGCATTTCACTTTTGCTCATTCTGTCTTTATATAATGATTTTCCTCTCTTTGCTCTCTTTTAGCTTTAGATCACACATGAATTCGTAGAGAAATGGATTAGATCTCGCGGATTGTGAAAGTTATCATGTAGATCTTCAATCACTTTGGTGCGTAGATGCTTTTTGAAACACCCCACCTCCGTTAGGGTCACTCTCAAAGGGAATGCCCTAATTTTGGTGGAGGTTTATAAGTATAAGTCACAGATATACAAGACAGATATAAGAACACATATTTTTGAACAGCGGAAAACAACAACATCTTTTATTTCAACATAAATACGTGTTCACAAAAACATGCCATACTTGTCTTACAATTCTTCCAAAAACTTAACATCTTCATAACTGTCTTGATTACATTATTAAAGATGCATAAAGAAAACATAAATAAACTGCAAAAGTCCCATAATTGCTGTCCAAGCCATAGTCCAAAACGGAAAAGATCCAAGCAATACATTCTTTCTCTTCAAGCTGGATGTGAAAACTGGTCAAGCTGCGAGATTCCCTCCCTGTGGACCTTGGGGGGGGAAACGGAAGAAAAGAAGACGAAAGAAAAGTAGAGTCAGACATAAAGCCTGAGTAAGTCTAGGACTATTCAGACTATGAATAAAGAACTGGGTATGATAAGTATAGCTAGAAATGGGAAAGCACCATAAACAAAGTTAAGTTGTCTAGGGTCGAATATACTATCGTACCCCATATTTGTTGAGTAAAACAGTATGATTTTTGTTTGATGATAACAAACATATAATATTATTTAAATGTGTTTGTAATTATACTATTTTCACAGAAATAAATATTGAATAATATACTATTATACACAATCGAATATATTCACAGTATATTTATTCAATTAAATATTTTATTTCAAAATCTGAAATAGTATGACTCTATAACTCCATTATTGTATATTCACAGTTATTACACATCATATGGAATTTGCACTTGTATATAAACTAAATACGATAGACAAACTTGTTTAAACACAATAAAATAATATTTTATTTCAAACAAATCTGTTCATTTACAAATATCAGTACAACTTTCTATTTTCTGTACATCAGCTCCTCACTACAGTTCACTCATATAGATGAACATCATTATTTTCAGTCTTCTGTCTTCACTGCGCTCCAATCCAGTCCAGCCACCTGTATACCTGTCACAAAACACACACACGCAGTAAACTGAAACAAAAATAAAATTATGAACAAACAAATAATTTTTTTTTAAATTTTATTTGCCTCAGAATTACGGTGTGTTTCTCATCATTTTTCTAGATTTTGTCTGATATACAGGAACAGAAAAAAAAATCGTCTGATGGCTGCATGTACACACGTGCATATACATACACGTGTGCACTGCCTCGCCGATCAGTGTACGACTGAGGAGTAGCCACATGGACCGTCTCGATTCAGTGCAAATCAGTGTGGAAATGGTCGAGCCAAAAGTGAAAATAAAAATAGAAAACCAAAAATTGTCAAAACATGCAACATGAAATCAAAGTGGCTAAATGGTCGAGCACAAGTTTCATTTCAAATGCAAATTGAAAATGAACAACAAATCCAGGCAAGGCTCAAACAAGTCAGAATGTTCAAGTGTACATAGTAGTTAACAAAGAGTACATAAAACAATGGCCGAGCACAATGGTGCAGCAAGAGGGTACATCAAGTTCAAATCAGCATGCAAGGGTGTGGTGCATGATACAAGTATGATAGAGCAACAAAGAAAATTCTACATGAATGTGCAGTTCTAAAATGTGAACAAAACCTAACTTAAACAATGGTTCAACATTTTTTTTTCAAGTATATCAACTCATGGACCAGCAAGTAAACAATGGAATTCAAACAAATATGCAAACAGCCGAGGAACAGTTCATGGACAAGTTTCATTTCAAAACAACAAGTATGTATATGGTGCAACAAGCAAGAAGACACGCAAAGCATGGAAAAATCAAGTGAAGCATCTGTTTTTTTTATGAATTGAAAGAAAACAAAATCAGTATAGAAAAATCAGAGAAAAACAGTTTTGTCAAGGCAAATTAAGTGGTGCATCATGAACTAAGAACCGCATATACAAAGCCAGGAATGATACACACACAACAACTTTGCATTTGAATAGGAACAACATAATTGCATACTCGATCACTTCCAAGATGGTGAAGCAAGCAAAGGGTACTGCTTTTTCAATTCTAAGTATGGTTCACGGCAAAGTTCACAGAGCTTTACTTGTTTTAATCTGTTCAAAGGGAAGTAGAGTGGCATGTGTTCTAATCATTTTTTTAAAGATAAGCATCAGTTTAAATGTGTTCTTATTTAAGAACTTCAAGGCAAAGGAAATAAAAACTTTAAAATTCCAGAAATCAAAGAAACCGATTTCAAAGACAAGTGTAATCAAGGCATCTGTTCGTAACAGTTTTCTTTATAAAGTAGTTAATCCAAAGCAGCAAAATTCCAGTTTAAAAATCATGTTGACAAAGTCAAATGAAAGAGGATATGAAATTCCAGAATTAATCAAAGAAATCTCCAGAGTAGACGAAGACTTCAAGCCCAAGATTTATGCAAATATACTCAAGTTTAAATTCGAAGAAACCTCCAGAATTTCAGAAAATTTCAAGTCCAAAATTCACGAAAATATCAGACCGAGTCTTATACGAAATCAGAGCATATATCTAGGATTTTAATCATATAAATACACCGATTCATCACTGGTTTCAATCCATCAAAGATCAAGTACAACAAAAGCATAAAATCGAATAGTAAAACCATACCAGAAATCGAGAAAACTTGAATCCGAATCAGAGCCTACAAATTCAATCGAAGAAGATACAAGTCGCCAGAGACTGAAGCTAAGAAGAATCGAGCAGCAGAGAACTGATTTTCATCAACCAGGCATCTCGATTCAGTGTTTTCAGAGAAACCCTAGTTTATAAGCTGCCATTTCTATTTCCAGAGAGAGAAAAAGGAAGTTTGGGCTAAACAACTTAAAGTGGTGGAGCAATTAAACAAGGGAGCCGCTTTTTCTCTTATGTTAAAAAGGGGATAACCCTTAACCTTTAAACTCCTAGGGTTTTATTAATTTTTACTTGTTTTAAAATTCAAATTTCATCTCTTAGAGTCAATAACTACTAGTGTCTGTAGTTGGAAAAATCACAACTTAACGGATCGAGTTGTGTCAAGGTCTTGAGCGTAGGGTTTAAACAGTCGGGAGCGAAGGTCACAAGTTTACAAGAGTCTGTAAGCGAAGAGATTGTTTATAATTCCTAGTAGAAACCTTGAATGCAGCAGTAGGCACAGTTTTGCCGAAGCTGGGTATTTTCTGTGTGTGATTTTTCTTTCTGCAATTTTTTTTTAAATTTATTTAATTTACAATAAACCATATTCACCCCCTCTCTAGGGTTAATTTAGATCCTACAAGTGGTATCAGAGCAGGTATTTTTAACTCTAGAGTCATGAATTTGTCTAACAACGCTTTTTCTGAGGGTCAGTCCATAGTTAGGCCACCAATGTTTAATGGAACTGATTATGCCTATTGGAAAGCTAGGATGAAAATTTACTTAAGTTCAGTCGATTATGATGTATGGGATATCGTTGAGACAGGTTACAAACCTCCCGTGACGATTATTAATGATATTGAAATTCCTAAGCCAAAAGATAAGTGGGATGCTAATGATAAAAAATTATTCTCAACTGATGCCAAAGCAATGAACGCTTTAATTTGTGCTCTTGATAAAACTGAGTTTAACCGTATATCTCATTGTTCAACTGCACAGGAAATTTGGCATACTCTGGAAGTTACACATGAAGGAACAGTACAAGTCAAAGAATCTCGTCTTGCACTACTCTGCAATGAATATGAAAATTTCACGATGCGTAAAGACGAAGATATAAAAGAGATGTATGGTCGATTCTCCACACTGATTTATAATGCTAGGGCTCTTGGTAAAGTCTACACTGAAGTGGAATTAATACGCAAAATACTAAGAGTACTGCCAATAAACTTTGAAGCCAAAGTAACAGCCATTCAAGAATCAAAAGACCTAAGTAAGTTAAGAATAGAAGAGTTGATTGGAAACTTGATCGCTTATGAAATGGAGCTAAAAGCCAAAGAAGGACGCGATGAGTCAGAATCAAAGAAAAAGACAATCGCTCTAAACAACACTACTGAAAGTAATGATGAAGTTGAGAATCCCATTGAAGAATTGGCAATGGTTCTTAAAAAGTGGTCTAACAAGAAATACAAGTCACGAAAGAAGAATTCAAAATCCAACAAATCCAAGAATTCAAACAACTCAGACAATGAAGTCATATGCCACAACTGCAATAAACCAGGCCATATCAAACCAAATTGTCCACTACTTCAGAAAGACAGAAAGAAGAAGAAGAAAAAGAAAGCTTTTGCAGCTACATGGGATGATGAAGAAGGAGAAGAAGAAGACTCTGACAGTGATAAAGAGGAAGCCAATTTGTGTCTTATGGCACAGTCAGATTCAAAAAGTAGTGAAGAAGATTCCACTGAGGTACCAAAGTACTCTTATAAAGATTTAATCCTAATGTGTCATGATCTTACCAAAACCGTTGATTCTCTTGAGCTAAAAGTTAAGAAATTAAAATCTGATATGATAAAATTGGTTCACGAAAACAATAGGTTAGAAACTGAACTTGAAAAAGTAATAAACCTTGATTATGAAAATTGCAAGGTTTTAAAACAAGAGCAAACAGAATTTGAAGCAAAGTTTGAGAGATTGAAACAAGAACACTTGGCTTTAAAGGAAAGTGATGACACAAAAAGAAAGAATTTCATCAACAGATGCACTTCTCTTGTAAATGGAAATGCAGCACTTAAAACCAAAATAAAAAATCTTGAAATAACATTAAGTAAGTTTTCAAAAGGGGAAAAGTCATTTAGGATGCTGCTTGGAAATCATTTATATGCTAATAATAGAACAGGATTAGGATTTGGGAAAACACATATTAATATGAATGATAATGCGAAGGGTGGAAGTATTTTTCCTAAATGTATAAAATGTGGAAAAATTGGACATAGCTATGAAAAATGTCAAAGTAGGAACAATAATAAAAAATTCATACAAATTTGGGTTCCAAAAGGGTCGACAAGCAATTGTAATAGATTTGGATTTGATAAGAACAAACAAATTTGGATTCCAAAAGGATCTGTTGTTCAAAATCAAAATTTTTCAGTTACTAATTTTATTAGACCTATGAGTTTCTCTAGGTCATTCTCTTCTTCTCGTGTGTAGGTATGTTGGCGGGCTAAGGAACAACAAGAATGGTACTTGGATTCACGTTGTTCCAAAAATATGATAGGAGATAAATTAAAGTTACTTAGCCTTGAAAAACATAAAGGAGGAAGTGTGATAATGGGCGATAACAGAAAATGTAAAATTATCGGTAAAGGTAAAGTAGGTAATAGTACTTTCTCCTTAACTGATGTTTTATATGTTGAAAACTTGCATCATAATCTCATTTCCATAAGCCAACTATGTGACAAAGGAATGAGTGTGATATTTGATAATGAATCTTGCAAAATTATTGAAAAATCCACAAACAGTATTGTGTTTACGGGAAAAAGAAAAGGAAATGTTTATACGATTTCATTTGATGATTTGACTCTCTCACGATGTTTAGTAGCTACGGATGAAGAAGTTTTCTTATGGCATAGGAGATTGGGTCATGCTAGTATGAGTCTCTTGGAAAAACTTGAATCAAAAGAATTGGTAAGAGGACTACCACATCAGAAATATAAAAATAATAAAGTGTGTAAATCATGTGCTATGGGAAAATTCAGTCGTTCATCATTTCGTCCCAAAAATATTGTTAGTACTAATAGGGTACTTGAATTGATTCACATGGATTTATTTGGACCAAATGAAATTGCTAGCTTGAATGGAAAACGTTATTGTTATGTGTTGGTTGATGATTATTCTAGATTTACATGGGTTTATTTTCTAGCCAAAAGTCCGAAACTTTTGATTACTTTTCAAAGTTTGCAAAACTCGTTCAAAATGAAAAAGGTGTTTCAATAAAAACTTTAAGAAGTGATCACGGTGGTGAATTTGAAAATTTGGATTTTGAAAATTTTTGTGAAGAAAATGGTTTTAAACACGAATTTTCTGCTCCTCGAACACCCCAACAAAATGGGGTAGTCGAAAGGAAAAATCGTACATTACAGGAATTGGCTAGATCTATGTAAAGTGAATATAATTTGCCTTTGACTTTTTGGGCAGAGGCAGTTAATACATCCTTCCATGTAATGAACAGAGTAATGATTAGACCAATACTTAACAAAACATCTTATGAATTGTGGTTTAACAGAAAGCCTAACATTTCATATTTTAGAGTTTTTGGATGCCCTTGTTATCTTCTTAATACAGGTGATCATCTTGGTAAGTTTGAATCAAAGGCCGATGAGGGAATTTTCATGGGTTACTCTTCAAGAAGCAAGGCATATCGAATCTTCAACAAACGATCGAAAACTATTGTTGAAACCATAAATGTGAAATTTGATGAATCAGATCTGGATACGGTGAACAAGGAGAAAAACGACGAGGGAATTACATATGAGGGTGAAAAAGAAAATAGCAAAGAGAAGACTGGCAGTGATGATCCAACAAAACAAATATTTGAAGTCGAAAAGTTTAAATTCAAAGCCAATCATCCTCCAGAATTGGTAATAGGAAATCCAACGGCAGGTATACGAACTCGTTCATCATTTAATAAAGATATATGTGCCTTTTGTATTCACAGCTGTTTTATTTCTGAAACTGAACCTAAAAATGTTGAAATTGCACTTAGTGATGAAAGTTGGATTTTAGCAATGCAAGAAGAACTAAATCAATTTGAACGGAATAAAGTTTGGAAATTAGTTCCTAGACCAAATGACTATCCAGTAGTAGGAACTAAATGGGTGTTCAAAAATAAACTTGATGAATCCGGAAATGTAATTAGAAACAAAGCTAGATTGATTGCAAAAGGATATAATCAAATTGAAGGCATTGATTTTGATGAGACATTTGCACCAGTAGCTAGGTTAGAAGCCATTAGAATTTTGCTCAGTTTTGCATGTTACAAAGGTTTCAAACTTAAACAAATGGATGTAAAAAGTGCGTTTTTAAATGGAGAATTAAAGGAAGAAGTTTTTGTGGAACAACCCCCTGGTTTTGAAAATCATGAATTTCCAAATCATGTATTTAAACTTGAAAAAGCATTATACGGTCTTAAACAAGCTCCTAGAGCTTGGTACGATTGTTTAAGTGCATATCTTTTGGAAAACGATTTTTAAAAGGGCAGTGGTGACACTACATTGTTTCTATTACATGAAGGTGATGATTTTTTAATAGTCCAAATTTATGTTGATGATATTATATATGGTGCTACTAATGATTGTTTGTGTGAGAAATTTGAAAAAGTCATGCAGGATAAATTCGAAATGAGCTTAGTAGGTGAATTAAAGTACTTCCTTGGATTTCAAATCAAACAAAGCATCAAGGGTATTTTCATATCACAAACAAAATACATTGCTGAATTGCTGAAAAGATTTGGACTAGAAAATGCAAAACCACTCAGAACACCGATGAGTTCTTCAATCAAGCTTGACAAAGACGAGAAAGGAGTTGCAGTTGATCAGAAAAAATATCGCGGAATAATTGGTTCACTTCTTTATCTCACTGCATCTAGGCCTGATATTATGTTTGCTGTTTGTTTATGTGCACGCTTTCAGTCTAATCCAAAAGAATCTCACTTAAAAGCTACAAAAAGAATATTAAGATATCTCTTGCACACACACAAATTTGGTTTATGGTACCCCGCATGCAATAATTTTGAATTAATTGGATATTCTGATGCTGATTATGTTGGATCCCTTGTTGATAGAAAGAGCACTAGTGGGACTTGTTTTATGCTAGGACACTCGTTAGTCTCATGGTCAAGTCGAAAACAAAATTGTGTTGCTTTATCCACAACTGAGGCTGAATACATTGCTTTAGGAAGTTGTTGTGCACAAATACTATGGATAATGCAAACTCTTTCAGACTTTGGTCTAATTTATAAAAAAGTACCACTAAAATGTGACAGTAAAAGTGCTATAGACCTGTCTAATAATCCTGTTCATCATTCACGCACTAAACATATAGATGTGAGCCACCATTTTATTAGAGATCACATTTCACGAGAAGATATTTGTATTGAGTTTATTTCAACTGATTATCAACTTGCTGATATTTTTACAAAACCTCTTCCCGAAGATAAATTTTCACGATTACGCCTAGATTTGGGAATTATAGAAATTGATTGATCATTATCCATTAAAAAAAAAATTTAAATAGTTATTCAAAAGTTAAATGATTGATCATTTGAACTATTTTGGAACTCGTTGAAGTTATGTCAGATCTTGAAATTGTGATGTGTATTGACTAGAACATTTTTTATCATATCATAAGGAAATATTTTTGAATCTCATGATGATTGGACAGATTTTATAATATTTTTGAATTAGAGCTTATTTCACGACCATCTTCTATATCTACCATACTTCTGTCATTCATCATGGTTTTATTTAATTTGGGGAGTTCTAATTGCTCTTGGAATTAAAATAATAATAATAATTTATCCTTGGTACTCACTCCCATTTCAAAGTCCTTGCGGTTATGCGTGGGTGAATTACCTTAATCTCTATGTGCTTCCATTCTCACTTAAAAGACCTTTGGGCTGTGCATGGATGGAACTCATTAGAGAGGATAAAGTTAAGTTACTACTAACCCCATTTAAAAGACCTTTGGGCTATGCGTGGTTAGAAAGTGCTTAACACATTCTATATTTAAAATCTTTAAAAATTATATTCAAATATTCAATTTTTATTGAACTGTCCTCATTCTATAAAATCCATCGTAAATCCATTCATTCTGAAAGTGAAATTTGCTTCTGATTCAAAGAATATTATGATTTTTGTTTGATTAAATGAGATTTACGATATATTTTCCTCTTGATTTGGACTCATATTTCTAGTTTATATTCATCGCTGTTTTAATTTCTGTCATTCTTTTGATGATTACAAAAGGGGGAGAATGGTCAAGATTTTGATGGATGAGTAAACATTTATAAATATATTTCTTTAAATTTGGTGTCTGATTAATTTATTTCATAATTTTCAAATCTATGCATCAATAAGGGAAGCTTAGTTGTAGGGGGAGAATACAAATAGGGGGAGTAATATATTTCACGATCACACACATTTAACACAGTCAAAATCTTGTATATGTTTGTCATCATTAAAAGGGGGAGATTGTTGAGTAAAACAGTATGATTTTTGTTTGATAATAACAAACATATAATATTATTTAAATGTGTTTGTAATTATACTATTTTCACAGAAATAAATATTGAATAATATACTATTATACACAATCGAATATATTCACAGTATATTTATTCAATTAAATATTTTATTTCAAAATCTGAAATAGTACGACTCTATAACTCCACTATTGTATATTCACAGTTATTACACATCATATGGAATTTGCACTTGTATATAAACTAAATACGATAGACAAACTTGTTTGAACACAATAAAATAATATTTTATTTCAACCAAATCTGTTCATTTACAAATATCAGTACAACTTTCTATTTTCTATACATCAGCTCCTCACTACAGTTCACTCATATAGATTGACACATATGAACATCATTATTTTCAGTCTTCTTTCTTCACTGCGCTCCAATCTAGTCCAGCCACCTGTATACCTGTCACAAAACACACACACGCAGTAAACTAAAACAAAAATAAAATTATGAACAAACAAATATTTTTTTTTTAAATTTTATTTGCCTCAGAATTACGGTGTGTTTCTCATCATTTTTCTAGACTTTGTCTGATATGCAGGAACAGAAAAAAAAATTCGTCTGACGGCTGCATGTACACACGTGCATATACATACACGTGTGCACTGCATCGCCGATCAGTGTACGACTGAGGAGTAGCCACATGGACCGTCTCGATTCAGTGCAAATCAGTGTGGAAATGGTCGAGCCAAAAGTGAAAATAAAAATAGAAAACCAAAAATTGTCAAAACATGCAACATGAAATCAAAGTGGCTAAATGGTCGAGCACAAGTTTCATTTCAAATGCAAATTGAAAATGAACAACAAATCCAGGCAAGGCTCAAACAAGTCAGAATGTTCAAGTGTACATAGTAGTTAACAAAGAGTACATAGAATAATGGCCGAGCACAATGGTGCAGCAAGAGGGTACATCAAGTTCAAATCAGCATGCAAGGGTGTGGTGCATGATACAAGTATGATCGAGCAACAAAGAAAATTCTACATGAATGTGCAGTTCTAACATGTGAACAAAACCCAACTTAAACAATGGTTCAACATTTTTTTCCCCAAGTATATCAACTCATGGACCAGAAAGTAAACAATGGAATTCAAACAAATATGCAAACAACCGAGGAACAGTTCATGCACAAGTTTCATTTCAAAACAGCAAGTATGTATATGGTGCAACAAGCAAGAAGACACGCAAAGCACGGAAAAATCAAGTGAAGCATCTGTTTTTTTTATGAATTGAAAGAAAACAAAATCAGTATAGAAAAATCAGAGAAAAACAGTTTTGTCAAGGCAAATTAAGTGGTGCATCATGAACTAAGAACCGCATATACAAAGCCAGGAATGATACACACACAACAACTTTGCATTTGAACAGGAACAACATAATTGCAGACTCGATCACTTCCAAGATGGTGAAGCAAGCAAAGGGTACTGCTTTTTCAATTCTAAGTATGGTTCACGGCAAAGTTCAAAGAGCTTTACTTGTTTTAATCTGTTCAAAGGGAAGTAGATTGGCATGTGTTCAAATCATTTTTTTAAAGACAAGCATCAGTTTAAATGTGTTCGTATTTAAGAACTTCAAGGCAAAGGAAATAAAAACTTTAAAATTCCAGAAATCAAAGAAACTGATTTCAAAGACAAGTGTAATCAAGGCGCCTGTTCGTAATAGTTTTCTTTATAAAGTAGTTAATCCAAAGCAGCAAAATTCCAGTTTAAAAATCATGTTGACAAAGTCAAATGAAAGAGGATATGAAATTCCAGAATTAATCAAAGAAATCTCCAGAGTAGCCGAAGACTTCAAGCCCAAGATTTATGCAAATATACTCAAGTTTAAATTCGAAGAAACCTCCATAATTTCAGAAAATTTCAAGTCCAAAATTCACGAAAATATCAGACCGAGTCTTATACGAAATCAGAGCATATATCTAGGATTTTAATCCTATAAATACACCGATTCATCACTGGTTTCAATCCATTAAAGATCAAGTACAACAAAAGCATAAAATCGAATAGTAAAACCATACCAGAAATCGAGAAAACTTGACTCCGAATCAGAGCCTATACATTCAATCGAAGAAGATAGAAGTCGCCAGAGACTGAAGCTAAGAAGAATCGAGCAGCAGAGAACTGATTTTTATCAACCAGGCATCTCGATTCAGTGTTTTCAGAGAAACCCTAGTTTATAAGCCGCCATTTCTATTTCCAGAGAGAGAAAAAGGAAGTTTGGGCTAAACAACTTAAAGTGGTGGAGCAATTAAACAAGGGAGCCGCTTTTTCTCTTATGTTAAAAAGGGGATAACCCTTAACCTTTAAACTCCTAGGGTTTTATTAATTTTTACTTGTTTTAAAATTCAAATTTCATCTCTTAGAGTCAATAACTACTAGTGTCTGTAGTTGGAAAAATCACAACTTAACGGATCGAGTTGTGTCAAGGTCTTGAGCGTAGGGTTTAAACAGTCGGGAGCGAAGGTCACAAGTTTACAAGAGTCTGTAAGCGAAGAGATTGTTTATAATTCCTAGTAGAAACCTTGAATGCAGCAGTAGGCACAGTTTTGCCGAACCTGGGTATTTTCTGTGTGTGATTTTTCTTTCTGCAATTTATTATTTTTTTAAAATTTATTTAATTTACAATAAACCCTATTACCCCCCCCCTCTAGGGTTAATTTAGATCCTACAATATTAATCTCTGTACCCATATAAACTAGTTCCCAACAGGCACCCCATAATCAGGGTGAAGTGATCCATTTTCTGATGATCGGCTCCTACTCGCATAGTTACATGTGTCTTACGGCCCCCGTTGTTGTAGTTACCTATGCTGGTCCCACCATGGGGTGTATCAAGTCCCATGGTGGCGGCCCGACACAATCCTAGAATGCACAGGTATGCTACTGGTGCCCAGTGCCTTATTTTTCTGCGCCGGAGTGCGTGCACGCCCGCACCCCGTTAGAACCTACACTGCTGCACCACCGCCGTCGATTTGACCTCTTACAGTCAGCCCAGTAATCGTGCCCCACCCTGCCTAGTTCAGGGTATCCTAATACATCTTGTAGGGTTACTGCTGAAAAGGGTCCCCCGCTACTAGGTTTTCTATTTCTAGCCAACATACTAAGTTGATTAAGTGTTTAATAAACCTAACCTCCAATCAGTCTGTTTAGTTTAGCATGTTCCATTTTGATTAAGTATTAATATAATTTACTTAATCCTATCAATCCTGACTCAGCCTTAATTGTCTTATTAAAGCCTCGACCTCTCACATTAGACAGGTATTGTTGTGGCTGCCTGTTGCCGGTTGGGTCCGGGCAGTCTTACGCCACAACTCAGTCTAACCTCGGGTCCTTATTGGGCTCCGTATTTAACCACCCACATTGGATATGTATTGTTGTGACTACTGGACAGTCGGGCGGTTCCGGGCAGGTTTACATCACAACTCAATCCAACCTCGGGTTAAACACATCGTATTTTCTACATTTACATATTTTGTCTCTTTTCTTTTTATATGTAAATATTTACGGCCCATTATTCAAATTTATCTTTATTGGTTAAAATTTATTTATGCCACTTAATTGTTTTTTTTCAAGGTTGTTGGCATGCGTCAAACATGCCAACACATATGTTCTATATTTTAACCCAAACGTCATTACCCCCGTTTTACACGTTCGCTACAATATAAGATATGTTGGGTTTAATATTTAAACCCAACTTAGCTATATGAAAAAGGGTAGGCTTATAACATGGTGTTTATGAGGTAACATAAAAAGGGGAGTGTGAACGCATGAACTTGCAACATAACGATTCAATTAACATAAAGTAGGCACATGTGAACTTGCAATTGTAACAGCATATAATCATGGCATAAACAATACTTAAACTTGAATCATTCTATTCATATAATCATGGCATAAACAATACTTAAACATGAATCATTCTATTCATATGATTATGGCATAAACAATACTTAAACATGAATCATTCTATTCATATAATCATGGCATAAATAATACTTAAACATGAATCATTCTATTCATGTAATCATGGCATAAATAATACTTAAACATGAATCATTCTATTCATGTAAACTTGCAATTGGAATGTAAATCTAACTTAATTGTGTCACATATATCACCATATGGTTTTGATAACAACTTAGGCCTGAAACATGTTTCAACTAGGCATAATACCAAACATAGTTTAGTCATGTTCATAAAGGTGCTTACTTTTGTTTCTAATACAAAAGTATGATTTGCTAATTCCAACATAGATTCATATAAACTATAGTACTTAGTCGTATCCAATTACACACTAAAAGTGATCATAAAAGTGTGTACATCATATTGGCATAATAGTGAATCATATACTTGCATGAATCCCAAATAAAATACCACAACATATGGTTGTCAACATAAATCATATACTTTTATGAATCCAATCGTATACCATAACATTTCCAAATCGTTTAGAATCAAAATAACATACAAGTATAGATTATTATCGCCACAATTCCATTTCGTTGTTAACTTCCAACGCAAATCACATACTTGCAAATATCCAATCGTATACCATAACATTCCCAAATCGTTTAGAATCAAAATAACATACAAATATAGATTATTATCGCCATAATTCCATTTCGCATTTTACACAAATCAAATGCAATTAATTATTCACATCGGAATAGCACTCTACTTACAACGTATGACGAATCTTTAACTCAGGAATCTGAATTCTGAATTTGGAGATGCTATCCTTTGTTGTAGGCGTTGTTTTGATTTGATTGACGTTGCTTTAAGCTTTCAAATTATCTCCTAATTGTCTCTCAATTTCTGACGGCTATTCTTAGTCTCTCCTCAGCAGCATGATGGTCTCATCTCCATTTTTGTTTGTGTGAATTAGGGTGAGTCTTAGGTCCTTTTTATAGAGTTTGTGAGTTGATTTAGACCGTCGATGGAGCTTGGTTTAATAACAGTCGTTCGTTTGAAAGAGAGACCAACCAGGAGCTGACACCTAGCCCTAGTGAAAAGGCAAGGCTCAGAAAATCGACCAAACACAGACCAGGCCAGCCAGGGGGGGCTGGGTTTGACCTGGCTCAGGGGCCAGGTCGACACCCCAGTCGACCCCGTGTCGACTTGGCAGTCGACACGGGTGACCCAGGTAGACTGCCCAGTCGACCTGGGTGCCTTGGGCGGGAATTTTCCCGCCCTGGCCAATCCGGCCTGATTTTGAATTTCGAATTGGTTTTTCTGGGCTGTTTTGGTCTGTTTGAATTTTAAACTGAATTCTGAAACTTCCGGAGGCCATAACTTCTTCATACGGAGTCCGTTTTACGCAAACTCGGACTCTATTTCAAGCAGAATTCCGAGACGAACGCAATGACGTATCCCGTTTCCCTTAATTCTTTGATTTGAAATTAATTATACTTTTAATTTGTGAATTTCACTATTATAGAATACACGGGGTGTTACACTTTTCCTTGACCCCATGACGAAGTTTATGTTAGATCCGAGCTTTTAGAGAAGATTAATAGCAGTTGGAGAGCACTAGGATTGAGTTTGAGCCCATACGAACGGAGAAAAGCCATGATTCGATCTTCATGTTGTTGGAGGAAGAAGTATCATGGTTAGGAAGCCATTGATGTAGCTTTTAGGAGCATTAGAATGGTGGAGAAGTGATTTGGGCAGCCCTTCGGGGTCAAGGAATCAGTCCCTTGAATTGTGGAGAAATGGGCTATTTATAGGTGTAGTTTAAGGGTAGTGGCAGTCTGGTGATTATGGTGTGCAGGTTTTGGGTCTACCATAAACTTGGATCGGCCTAAAATTTATTTACAGAAATGCCACTATTCCACTTTACAGTTGTCAACAGCTGTCATGTCCTATATTTACGGTTCTACCACCGTTTAAAATCATGGCCGACCGCTTTTAGACTGCATACTGACCAGAATCATTCTATGAATGCACCGACCCAAATTATTTAATGCCATGCGACCGCATTATTCTTTCTGCACCGACCCGTACTTGTTCAATGCACCGACCCACTTTATTACAATGTACCGACCCATTTATTTCTTTACTGGACCGACCAAGAATTATCAACTGAAGCCAACCATTTTTTTTAAACATATACTGCCCCCTTTTTCATTTGTAGCCTACCAGGCTTTGCCACATGCAGTGTATTTGGCTCATTCCCATATAATATCATTACATGCTTTATATAACAATGCTTAATCCATATGAATGCGTGACCAGGATTCTTCGTATTGGACCGAGCAGCTTCATATGATTGGGACCGACCCTTCATACTTTGTATAGTACCGACCCGTATGCGAAAAGCATGTGGATGTCACGTGTCCTGCTACCTTTTAGTTGGAACCAACCACCTTTGTATTTAGAGTACTGTCTACAATCCCATGCAGCTTCGTGTACTACACGTATTCAAATGTTTTAGGGGCCGATTCGTTTTCAACGTTAAGAACATAAGGTGTGGACCCACCTTTACACTATAATGTTAGATCTAGATTAACCCTCGAGGGGGAGTGAATAGGGTTTATCGCAGTTTTTCACTGAATCAAAAAACTGACGGAATATTAAATAATAAACAGATCACAGAATGCAGCAGAAATAAAAATACAGAAAGTAAATAACACACGATATACCCAGCTTCGGCAAAACCTTGCCTATTGCTACATTCCTAAGGTTTCTACTAGGAGTTAATAACAGGTCCCACTTACAGACACTGTTAACTCTTGTACTAACCCTACGCTTAAAACCCTAGACTGACCGATATCCCCTCGACCAGATTTTCCCGAATTACAAACCCGTAATCCGTAACCCTAGATTTTACAGACTCTAGTAAACTGCCAGCTAAACCCTAACTGGATTCACTCTAGAATTTTATAGACTCTAGCAACTGTTCAGATGGAATGAATACAAAACAAAATTAAAACAATACAAATTAAATAAACCCAAACTAAAACCCTAGAATTAAGAGTAAGGTTATCCCCTTTGTTAAAACATGGCCGGCCTTTCTCTCAATTGGTTTAGCTTCGTTCTCATTCCATTTGCCCGATCTTTTCACTTTTGCTCTGGAGATTAAAAATGGCGGTGGTTGAAAATATCTCTAGGGTTTTCTGAAATCCTTCCAAATCGATTTGCGATGCTTCCTCAAATCTGGATGAAACTTCTGGTGCTCGCATCCTTGTCGATTTCTAATTCTTTGATTTTGGGCTTTGCACTCTCTCTCTCTCTCTCAATTAATCGAAACAGTGAGTAATTTGAATTTTATTTCTTTGAAAAGCTTGCGAGTTGTTTGTTGGTTTCGATAAAGCCTGTGATGAAATGGTGTATGTATTTATAGGGATTTAGAAGCCCTAAAAAAACTCTGATTTCGAATATAGATTCGATCTGATTGATTGCTTTCCTCGAGTGAAAATTTTCCCTGATTTTTTACGGCTTCCTCTTCTGATTATCGGCTATAAAGAATTGCTTGTGTGTATTTCCAGTTTTGAATTCCAGGACATGAATGAAAATTGCCAAATATTATTTCACCAAAAAAACCGATTTAAAACATGCTCCCTTTGTTGCCATGATTTGATGCCAAAAATGGAATGAAATTTTCTGGAAAAATCAAGTAAACGTTTTCTTGCCCCTTTTGATATTCTGTGAATTTTGAATAGAATCGTCCAGGAAACATTGTCTTGCCAAACACATTATTACCAAAACCATAGTTCGATTTAAATCCATGCATGATTGTATTGCTTTCCAAAGATGATTTCCTCTGTCTTTATTCCCTGTTATCTTGCACCAAATATGACTTGTGCTCGACCCTGAAATGTGTAGATATACTGCACCATTTATATTAGCACTATCATGCTGAGAGACCATATATGTTTATGCATGCTCATTCACTTGCCATTTCATGTATAAGCTGCTGTGAACTCAACCATTTCACCATGCTATTGGTTTCATCACTGTTGTGATCATTTCTGTGACATTGCCTCAGCCATACTTGTTTTTGATCACTATGCTGATGCAAAAAAAATCTCTCTCCTGCTTTCATGCAGACTTGTTCATATCTGGTTTGTGTACCTCAACTAGTTGCACCATGCTTTAAAACTTCTTTGACTTGCTGAAACATTTCTGAGCATTGTCATACTTGATTGTGCACTCTTGCGGTTTGGGTTGCCTCGAACTTTCTTGGCTTAGAACTTGTTTTCATACTTACATGCTTGTCTAGACCATGTACTTGTCCATCTCTGTTTTCTCTATCTTGCTTATATGCTTGTATACATGTTTGCATCTAGTTCACTTGACATTTCACATGCACACATGTATGCACTCGCTTGTGCTCTATTGCTACTTGTCACATCATTAATTTGCCATGAATGCTTCACTTTATACTTGTAGTCTGTCTTGTTGAATTGTACCATTAAACATTCATGTTTGCTCTTTTATTTATACACCATGCTGAGTGTACATACATGTATAAAACTGCTTTGTGTTTATTGTTTGCTGCACACTTGAGTTGTTGTGTTGATCTCATCCACCCTGTTTTGTGCCATGCTATGTTCACTGTCTTGACCAGTTTGGATTTTGGGCTGCACCTGATCCATACATTTGCTGCTTTGCTTGAACTATGAACTTGTATATGTGCTAATATCATTGCACCTGTCTTGAGTTGACTGCACCATGTATATTCACAACTATGTACACTTGCAGCGTTACATACTATATCCATGTCATTCATGTTTGAACATTTGTTGTTTGAAACAAATATACACTTGTTCGATTTTGTTTGCATACATTTTGGCTGATTTGTACGACCATGGCTCGACCAATTTTGTTTAACTATCTCGACAACATTTATTATTGTTGCACTGAGTCGAGATGGTCCACGTGTTTCTCGCTGATTGGCGAGGCAGTGCTCATGTGTATAACTATACACGTGTGTATATGCAGCCATCAGATAAATTTTCCTGTCCCTGCATTGATATATGTGTGTGTGTGTTGTCTACCTTTTGGTATTTACAGTGTATCGTTGTGAATATCACAAGCTGTCTAGACACAGTCGGATAAATCAGATCGAGTCAGAAAAATGATGAGAAACACACCGAAATTCTAAGGCAAATAAATTTTAAAAATAAAATTTATATTCACATGTCTTCAGTTTTATTTCTATTGTATTGTGTGTGTATGTGTGTTTCATGTTAGAGGTAAGCAGGTGATGACTGGACTGACTGTGAGCTGTGAAGACAGAAGACAGAAGATTGATAGAGACATGTATATAAGAATATATGTATATGAGAGAGAGTGTATCTTTGTACAAATGAAACTGTAACTGAGTCAAATAATGTACTGTTACGAATTATATATCAGTGATGTGTTCAAATAGTGGAGTTGTAAATTTGTACTGTTTAAATGTTAAAATAAAATATTATATTCAAATAAAATACTGTGTGAACATTTGAATTTCTGTACAGTCGTATTTTATTTAAATGTAAATATTATATTCTTATCTGTGATGTAGAATAACAGTACAGTAACAATCACATTTGAAATAACTTTTATTTGTTTGTTATCATCAAGCAAAAATCATATAGTTGTGTATACAACACCGTTATGTACAACAATCTTCCCTTTTTGATGATGACAAACAAATGAAAGATTTTGATCACAATAAATGTGTTTGAAAGTGAATATTGAACTCCCCCTATTTGAAAGCTCCCCCTACAACAGAAACTCCCCCATAACTATGAATGAGTAAAAAAGAATAAAAAAAATGAAATTTTCAATATTAAAATATTTATAAAATATTCACTCATAAATCAAAATCAAAATCTCAACCCATTCTCCCACTTTTGTTATCATCAAAAGGATTCAGAATTTAAAATATAGATGAAAAATAATAAAAAATATATGATTTCAGCTTAAGAGGAAGAACGGTCATCATAAATCTCAATCAATCAAACAAAAATCATAATATTCTGAGAACAAGTGGCATATTTCACATTTAAGAATAACAGATTTATGATGAAATTTATAAAAATGGAGAGAGTTCAAAACAAATCATTCCAATTATTTTCCAATAAGATTTTCAAAAATAAAGCACAAAAACAGTGATGGATCTATATTATAGTTAATAATTCAATTTAAGTGACAAAATCGAATAATCTCAAATCCCAATACCCATCAATTAACAAATCATAATATGTCATAAGATTTCAACATATTTCACAAATTAGAAAATGGATTGATAGGCTGGTTTTTACACACCAAGGAGAATTTCAAATTAATTTCTATTTATAGCACATTATTTCCTTTTTCTTTTTCTTTTATTTAAGAGCACACTGACCACGCATAACCAGAACTTGGATTTTCAAATGAGGTCAGTCGCAGCTTAAATTATAAGTTATCTCTTAACCATGCATGACCAGAGCTTGGATTTTTAAATGAGGTTAGAGACACACTTATATATTAATTATATTTATTATTTGCAGCATTTAAAGGAAAAAACTCCTCGGTATATAAAACCAATATATGGATGATAGAAAATGGGGTAGGTACAGAAATGGAATATGAAATAAATTTCTAAATTAATTATATTATGAAATATGCTCGACTATACCGGGATCATTGAAAATTTTCAGTTATCGCTAATTCTGAATAATAACATTGTCCAATTTCTATCACAAATATCTTCACTGTTTATTCAAAAAGATTTTTAAAAAAATTAGTAAACTCTCCACATTAATATAAAAAACATGATGGATGACAGAATAATGGTAGATAAAGAAGATGGTCATGAAATAATCGCCAATTCAAAGATATTATAATAATTATTCAGCCATCATGAAAATCTAAATAAAATCTCCTCTTGATGTGAAATATACTGCTGTCACAATTCATCACAATTTCAAAATCTAATAATAATTTTGATGAATTATAAATATAGTTCAATTTGGAAATAGATTTCAATTTCTGAATGAATAATCAATAAATAACTTTAAAGTTGAAAATCAATTACAAGAGGAATACGCCAATCTAAACAAGACAAGAGGGATTAAAAAATATACAGAAAAATATTCAGCACTTCTAAACTGATACCACTTGCTGTCTCTATTAATGAGGATTTTAACATGACACTGGAGACAAACAAGGATATCTCAGACAACAGAATTTTTATTCACAAAGCCCATACCGACAAGACTGACAAATCAAGCACTTTTATCAGAGCAGAAAACAGTTCTTCTCAAAACAAGCAGTCATTTAAAGCATTTTCACAACAGTATCGGAGCAGCACAAAAAAATAATAGCATAACAGACTTGTCAGAAGATGTTTCTGATGGTCACAAAATATATTCCATGATTCAAAATTATAAAATTTAGTTTATTTGAAATCATTCGAGGACAAGTGAAAAATCAGGATTCAATGAATCAATCACACCAGATTATAAATTACAGATCCAAGAATGTGTGTGATTCAATAAATCAAGAATTTCAAATGATTTTAAACAAACAAATATTTAAATCAAATAACCATGAAATAATAAAGAGATTTAAGACCATTTTTTCAAAGAATTTTCAAAATTAACTCTGACAAGTATAAGAGAAATATCAGATCATTTACATCAAGTTCGAGAGGTATTCATGATCCACGAAATTAAAAATAATTTATTTGAAATCACTTGAATTAATATCAAGTTTGAGATATAATGAATTATTCACACAAGATTGATAATTTCAAATTTAAGTGGTGTGTGATGTTCGAAATATCAAGAATTTCAGATGATTTCATACAAAACTAATTTCAACCATAATAATCATGAGAAAAGATGAATTTTAGATGTATCACTGATTCAAGACAATTTAAAATATTCAAGCCAATCTAAAAGTTTCTGAAATTATCACAACTGATAAATAACAAAGTGCTGTAATGAGTATAAATTTTCAAGTCTTTCCAAAATGAATTAGAAGAGACTCAAAACAGCAAAGGTGTGTGAAATTCCATAAAACTTTCAGATCTTCAAAAATTTAGAATTCGAATCAACATTGTTCAAGATATGACAAGAATACATCAACACTGTTATAAATTCAGAGAATCAGAAAACAAACTTCAGATCAGTTGCAGACATTTACAAAAATAAATTCAAGATCTGGAAATGATTTAGAACATCAGAGTTTTATATAAATGAAGCGAATTTCCAGAAAAATATGAATTCTGCATCTGGAAGTTAAGAAAGCAATGAATAAGAAGAATATGGCAATGACAAATCAAAACAGAATAATCAAAAGAAAGAAACTAGAAAGAGGATAAGAGAAGAAACACACAAAAAATATTTACAAAGATGAGTTTGGAAATCATACCTTAAAAAAACGATGTAAACCGGGATCTCTAACTCATCAAGCTTGGCTAAGGAACTGTGGATGATACAGAAATATTGAGCAGCTTGAATTCATTTCTCTTTTGCATAGTAGTTCCTCAGCCTCCTCTGGTACCTAATAGTTTAGGGGATCAAGGGGTCTAACAAAGTTTGTAAAACCACTAGCAGTTTTGTTCACGTCTTTTGGTACCCATACTTGTTTATATAATAATCCATTAGAATTAATCTTTGTGCCCTTTAGAACCCAAATCTGTCTGAATTTAGAATAGTTTACTTTATTTCTTTTTGGGGTCCAAAATTGATTAAACAGATTGTTATAAACAAATTTCCACTTCGATTTTGATTTGAAAAACCTTTGGAATGATTAGGGTTCACATTTTCAAGACGACGCTTTTCAAAGACGTTTGAAGGATTTTTAAAATCATTTGAATTCCGGTTTTCTAAAACATTATTTTTCCCAAAGCCAATACCACGTTTATTTCCAAAAGAATTTTGGTTTTGCAACAACATATTTAACGATTTTTCTCCATTTGAAAATCTATTTAAAGTTGTTTCAAGATGTTGAACTTTGGATTTAAGATCACTGTTTTCTTTGATTAGATCTGAACAACGATTATTAGCGATCTTTCTTTCAGCTTCATGTTGTTTTAAAACCAAATTTTCATTTTCAAGTAATTTTATTTTGGCTTGGGAATCGGAAATCTCAGATTCAAAAAGTTTTCGATTTTCAAATTCAAATTTCTTGAAATTTTCAATCTCGTTTTCAAGTTCTTTCAAAATCGAATCAGTTTTCAACAAGTTTTGTTTTTCAAAAAATTCATATTCGGAAATTTTGTTTATCTCAAAATTTTCAAATTCCTTCTGTAAAAAGTTGTTAGTACTTTCAAGCTCAATCTTGTTTTCTTTTAAAATCACAATTTCATTTTCAAGCTTTTGAATAATTTTATTTTGATGAACAAGATTATTTTCCAAATCCAAACAACTTTTACAACTGGAGTTTGAAGATTTCTTGACCTTCTCAAGTTTTGATTCCAAAATATTATTTTTGCTGATCAATTCAATTTTTTCAGATTTCAGAGTTTTATTCTTAGATTTGAGATTCTCAACAGATTCAGTTAAATACAAATCTGAAATTTAGTTGAATTCCTGGGGTTTTGAGCGGTCGTCAGATTTTCCATACAGCGCATTGAGAGTAGTCCAGATTTCCTACGCAGTCAAACAATGAGAGAAAATGCTACATTGAACATCATCAATATAAGAATATAGGATATGAATAGCACGAATATTAAATCCAAATCATTTCTATTTACAATATCATACCCATTTATAATACTATTCCAACATTTAATATCAACAGATTTTAAATAAGTTTTAATTTCTGATTTCCAATTTAATAAATCTGTACCATTAAAAATAGATGGAATATGACTGGACTGACTCTCTATGGACGGACAACAAGGATGACCCATGACTCTAGAGTTAAAGAAATACATGCTCTGATACCACTTGTTGGATCTAGATTAACCCAGAGGGAGGGGGGGTGAATAGGGTTTATCACAGTTTTTCACTGAATTAAAAAACTGACAGAATATTAAATAATAAACAGATCACATGATGCAGTAGAAATAAAAATACAGAAAGTAAATAACACACGTTATACCCAGCTTCGGCAAAACTCTGCCTACTGCTGCATTCCTAAGGTTTCTACTAGGAGTTAATAACAGATCCTGCATACAAACACTATAAACTCCTATACTAACCCTACACTCAAAACCCTAGACTGACCGATATCCCCTCGACCAGATTTTCCCGAATTACAAACCCATAATCCGTAACCCTAGATTTTATAGACTCTAGTAAACTGCCAGCTAAACCCTTACTGGATTCGCTCAAGAATTTTATAGACTCTAGCAACTGTACAGATGGAATGAATACAAAACAAAATTAAAACAATACAAATTAAATAAACCTAAACTAAAACCCTATAATTAAGAATAGGGTTACCCCCTTTGTTAAAACATGGCCGACCTTTCTCTCAATTGGTTTAGCCCCGTTCTCATTCCATTTGCCCAATCTTTTCACTTTTGCTCTGGAGATTAAAAATGGCGGCGGTTGAAAATATCTCTAGGGTTTTCTGAAATCCTTCCAAATCGATTTGCGATGCTTCCTCAAATCTAGATGAAACTTCTGATGCTCGAATCCTTGTCGATTTCTGATGCTTTGATTTTGGGCTTTGCTTTCTCTCTCAAGATCAAAACAGTGAGTAATTTGAATTTTATTTCTTTGAAAAGCTTGCGAGTTGTTTGTTAGTTTCAATAAAACCTATGATGAAATGGTGTATGTATTTATAGGGATTTAGAAACCCTAAAAAAAACTCTGATTTCGAATATAGATTCGATCTAATTGATTGCTTTCCTCGATTGAAAATTGCCCCTGATTTTTTGTGGCTTCCTCTTCTGATTCTCGGCTATAAAGAATTTCTTGCATGTATTTCAAGTTTTGAATTCCTGGACATGAATGAAAATTGCCAAATATGGTTTCACCAAAAAAAAAAAACAATCCGATTTAAATCATGCTCCCTTTGTTGCCATGATTTGATGCCAAAAATGGAATGAAATTTTCTGGAAAAAAACAAGTAAATGTTTTCTTGCCCCTTTTGATATTCTGTGAATTTTGAATTGAATCGTCCAGAAAACATTGTCTTGCCAAACGCATTATTACCAAAACCATAGTTCGATTTAAATCCATGCATGATTGTATTGCTTTCCAAAGATGATTTCCTCTGTCTTTATTCCCTGTTAGCTTGCACCAAATATGACTTGTGCTCGACCCTGAAATGTGAAGATATGCTGCACCATTTATATTAGCATTATCATGCTGAGAGACCATATATGTTTATGCACACTCATTCACTTGCCATTTCATGTATAAGCTGCTGTGAACTCGACCATTTCACCATGCTATTGGTTTCATCACTGTTGTGATCATTTCTGTGACATTGCCTCAGCCATACTTGTGCTTGATCACCATGCTGATGCAAAAGAAATCTCTCTCCTGCTTTCATGTAGACTTGTTCATATCTGGTTTGTGTACTTCAACTAGTTGCACCATGCTTTAAAACTTCTTTGACTTGCTGAAACATTTCTGAGCATTGTCATACTTGATTGTGCACTCTTGTGGTTTGGACTGCCTCGAACTTTCTTGGCTTATAACTTGTTTTCATACTTACATGCTTGTCTGGACCATGTATTTGTCCATCTCTGTTTTCTCTATCTTGCTTATATGCTTGTATACCTGCTTGCATCTAGTTCACTTTTCATTGCACATGCACACATGCATGCACTTGCTTGTGCTCCGTAGCTACTTGTCACATGAGTAATTTCCCATGAATGTTTCACTTTATACTTGTAGTCTGTCTTGTTGAATTGCACCATTAAACATTCATGTTTGCTCTTTTATTTATACACCATGCTGAGTGTACACACATGTATAAAACTGCTTTGTGTTTATTGTTTGTTGCACACTTGAGTTGCTGTGTTGATCTCATCCACCCTGTTTTGTGTCACGCTATGTTCACTGTCTTGACCAGTTTGGATTTTGGGCTGCACCTGATCCATACATTTGCTGCTTTGCTTGAACTATGAACTTGTATATGTGTTAATATCATTGCACCTGTCTTGAGTTGACTGCACCATGTATACTCACAACTGTGTACACTTGCACCATTACATACTGTGTCCATGTCATTCATGTTTGAACATTTGCTGTTTGAAACAAATGTACACTTGTTTGATTTTGTTTGCATACATTTTGGCTGATTTGTATGACCATGGCTCGACCAATTTTGTTTAGCTATCTCGACAACATTTATTATTGTTGCACTGAGTCGAGATGGTCCACGTAGCTACTCCTCAGTTTCTCGCAGATTGGCGAGGCAGTACTCATGTGTATATCTATATACATGTGTATATGAGCCATCAGATAAATTTTTCAGTCCCTGCATTGATATATATGTGTATATATATGTGTGTTGACTACCTTGTGGTATTTACAGTGTATCACTGTGAATATCACAAGCTGTCTAGACACAGTCGGATAAATCAGATTGAGTCAGAAAAATGATGAGAAACACACCGAAATTCTAAGACAAATAAATTTTAAAAATAAAATTTATATTCACATGTCTTTAGTTTTATTTCTATTGCAGTGTATTGTGTGTGTGTTTCATGTTACAGGTAAGCAGGTGATGACTGGACTGACTGTAAGCTGTGAAGACAGAAGACGGAAGAATTGACAGAGACATGTATATAAGAATATATGTATATGAGAGAATATATGTGCATGAGAGAGAGTGTATGTTTGTACAAATGAAACTGTAATTGAGTCAAACAATGTACTGTAATGAATTATATATCAGTGATGTGTTCAAATAGTGGAGTTATAAATTTGTACTGTTTAAATATTAAAATAAAATATTATATTGAAATAAATACTGTATGAATATTTGAATTTCTGTACAGTCGTATTTTATTTAAATATAAATATTATATTCCTGTATGTGATGTAGAATAACAGTACAGTAACAAACACATTTGAAATAACTTTTATTTGGTTGTTATCATCAAACAAAAATCATATAATTATGTATACAACACCGTTATATACAACATATAAGACCAACCAACGTTACTTTAATTGTGACATCCAATTTTCAATACCGTGTTTATTTTCATATCAACATTGCTACATGTACGTCTTGCATGAACATATATTCGGTTCACATGTATCCAAGACGATCGTTCCGTGCTTATACATAAAGAAGCCAATATAATATCCCATGAAAAACTCTTTATAATATGTATTCTTGTTTGTTGATCCGGCTAGCGCTGACCCGAGGTGACAGCTACATGACCGACCAAAAATGCAGACTGACCCGGTGCTTTGGAACTGACCGACCTGGTACTTTGGAACCGACCGAACCGGTGTTTTGGAACCGACCGACCCGGTGCTTTGGAACCGACCGATCCGGTGCTTTGGAACCGACCGACCCGATGCTTTTAACAGTGTTAACAGTCATGACATAATAATACATTAAAATGTCAAAGATTGAGCCTTGGGGCCCTTGGGGTCTCTTGGTTGGATATGGCCGATGATTGCTGATTGAGCTAGTGCGCTTAAACGAGAATTTTTTCTTTGAATTTTAAGGTGTATCTGCTCAGTCAAGAATTCGAAAGACACGTCTGTTAGCTGAATGAGTACAACCACTTGAATTCTTAGCGTACGCACATTAATAACCTGGTGGTTAAAAGGTCGCAACCTTTTTAATTCTATCGGTTACTGATGCATACGAATAGACACCTTCTCCTACCTATAAATACATTGCCCCAAACAAGAAAGAAATCACTTTTTCTGCTCGAATTACTTCTTCTTCTTCAAAGTAATCCTTTATCTAGTTTCTGTAATCAACTTCAGTTCGTCAGAGCTTCGTTTACTGACACTACGCTATGGAGTTGGTCCGTTTTATCCTGGAAAACAAATTGCAACTACGTCGATCGGTGCATACGACGACAATATTGTTTCAAGGAAACAGAATATTTCTGGACTCGGGCATTAATGAAATAGAATACTTTCTGTATATCTTCAATTTGCTGCACAAATCGGTTGCGCTTTCTGTGATTATTGTAAACACAGTTTGACGTGACAATTGTGGCACAATTGAGTAACACTGATTGTTTTTTCTGTCTGTTTGTAAATACAGTTGTGTATTTACAAAAGTTCTAACAAATGCAGTTAAAGCTTGAATAGCACGCGATAGCTAAACCCACGTCGTGGTTTTATTTATATCATAATGATACGATGCAGGTGAAACCGAGTCTTTTAAATTACAGTTTTACCATATCATTTAAACGTACTTTTGGCCATATTATTCACATGCAGTTAAATGATAGCATTTTTTTTTTCTTGGCACGCTCTTTGTATTATTGAGCATAACACTTTTAAAAACAAACAGTCCGTGAATACACAAATTGACGAATCTGTTGTTGTTGAAAAAAAAATTTGTCATTAGAATGCTAAAAAGCAAGCTTGTTTACCCTTTAAAACAAGGCAAAAGTGGTTTTAGATGATATCATTTTCAATAAGTGTGCTTTAGATACGAGGAAGACATATCATTATGATGCCTACCGTCTTGGAATTTAGCAAGCAAAGCAAACTTCAAGTCCGAGCTTTTGTTAAAAGCTGATGCATTTCAAATATCAGAATCTAAATCAAGGTTTTACAAGCGGACGAATTTAATTACTTTACATGTAAGTTATTCGACGTGTAAAGGCTTTTGATTAGTGATAAGATATATATGTAAAAATAAGATATTCCTCAACAAAAGTCGGTATAGCCCCATAAATATGACAAGAGTGGGTTTGGGTCGAGTTTGCCCCAACGCATTGCTCGACAGTTCATTTACTGCACTCTTACAAATTTTGAAGTGAGGAAGACGCAGAACAGCATATCCAAAAGGAGTGCGCGTTAAATAAGAAAGAGGGTTAGGGGTTTCAGACTTTCAGGTGTCGGTCTTCGGGTTTCGCTCATTTCTGAGATCTGAGATGTCAGATCCTTCGTTTGACGCCAGCGATGAGTTTGCGGGACCAGGTGACATCAGCAATGCAGCTCCGCCGCCGACATTGCATCCTTCGGTGACGGCAACGACGGCGAAGGCGAGACGGAAAGCTCCATCCCGGAAGAGTATGGACACGGATGATTTTATAAACATGCTGCATGGATCTGATCCTGTTAGGGTTGAGCTGAATCGATTGGAAAACGAAGTTAGAGGTGAGAAATGTCTTTGATCTAAGTTCGAAATTTCGAATTTAGTGTTTGATTCCGTAACTTAAGCTGATATTTAGTGTTTTTCTTTGTAAGATAAGGATAGAGAGTTGGGAGAGGCCCAAGCAGAGATTAAAGCACTGAGATTAAGTGAGCGAGCGAGAGAGAAAGCCTGTGAAGAGGTATGTCCTCAGATCTATTGAGTAATTACTGAAATTAGTTTAGTTGCTTATTTATTTAATTATCATTATTAATAATATATATTTATCCCTTCATATTGACCTCTTAAATAATGAACTGCTTGATGTGTCAAATTATTACTGGTATGATTGAAACTATGTTATTACTCTGGAACAATCTTATGATGTGGCTCATTTCATCTTGAGCGTGGAACATCACATCAACCTGTGTGCATTTTATCTCGCTTTTACCATTTGTAACTTTTCCTAGATGATCAATCATACTATTTTTTGCAAATAACCAAGAAAGCATTGGATAAGACACTTATAGAAAGCACTGAATAGAAAGTTACTGAAAGGGTTGAATATGACAATAAAAGAGGGGATGCATGCTTTGGTATACATGTCAGCAAATTAAATAACAAACTTGTTGATTTTTGCAGGCTTAAATTCTTTTATTTCTCCATATTCCAATCCTTATATTGTACATATCGCTCTAATCTTGTTATCACACCTCTATTTTGTAAATATGAAATATTCAATGACGATAAATATGATTACAATTTGTATTTAAGTTATTGTATAATAACATTTGAACATTGTGCCCATGGCTGAATTGTCCGACTCGGACATTCTTTGCTTTTACTGTAGCCATTGAAGTTCATGAATCACATTGTAGAAACATATTGGTAGTATACCTAGATGATCAATCATACTATTTGTAACTTTTCCTAGATGATCAATCATACTATTTATTGCAAATAACTAAGAAAGCATTGGATAAGACACTTATAGAAAGCACTGAATAGAAAGTTACTGAAAGGGTTGAATATGACAATAAAAGAGGGGATGCATGCTTGGGTATACATGTCAGCAAATTAAATAACAAACTTGTTGATTTTTGCAGGCTTAAATTCTTTTATTTCTCCATATTCCAATCCTTATATTGTACATATCGCTCTAATCTTGTTATCACACCTCTATTTTGTAAATATGAAATATTCAATGACGATAAATATGATTACAATTTGTATTTAAGTTATTGTATAATAACATTTGAACATTGTGCCCATGGCTGAATTGTCCGACTCGGACATTCTTTGCTTTTACTGTAGCCATTGAAGTTCATGAATCACATTGTAGAAACATATTGGTAGTATACCTAAAAAAATAACGCTACCATCAATTATAAGTATGAATCGATCTATCCTAAGTTTATCATCTACACCGCACACAACAATATTTGTTCAGTTGACCTGCATGCTTGTCCCAGTTGTTAGGCGCCTCCTACATAACAATATTTGTATTTTGTTCAGTTGACCAGTACCCTTGTCCCAGTTGTTAGATATTTCGACTTGAGTGCAAGAGGTCGTAAGTTCAAACTTGCGTAGCGTGATTTGAATTATAATGACATGTAATACGTTGACTACCTAGACTTGTATATGAAGTACCTAGTTTCCACAAAAAAAAAAAAAAAAAAAAAAAAAAAAAAAAAAAAAGTTGTTCAGTTATGGGATGTCTGTTATAACCACTGTTAGCTGAATGGGCTTGCAATGTTTTAGCGCATCTCAAAACAAAACCAGAAATACCAAATTATCTCAAGATACATTATTACTGTCTTTTTATTTCAGCTAACAGAAGAACTGGAAAGGCTGGATGAAAAGCTAAAACTAACCGAAGATCTTCTAGAAACCAGAGTATGTATATCCTTGGCACTTTCTTTAACTACTTGATATCTTTCTATTTCTATTTTTTTAATGCGATATTTAATGATGCCATGAATGATGCAGAATCTTGAAATCAAAAAGATTAATGATGAAAAGAAAGGAGCTATGGCTGCTCAATTCGCTGCAGAAGCCACACTTAGAAGAGTGCATGCTGCTCAGAAAGATGACGACATGCCTCCAATTGAGGCTATTCTTGCTCCTCTAGAAGCTGAATTGAAGATTGCTCGTCAGGAGGTGCACACTTCAACATCTTTAACTCACTGTGTTCATTTTTGACTGTAACGTATATTGATTATGATCAGGTTATCTAAATATTACGTGGCAACAAAATCATAAGTGGGAAAAAAAAAATCTCCTTGGTCCAAAAATGTCAAACCCTTGGTCTAATAAATTATCATTGTGTTCAATTTAGTCTTTAACGTATATTGATTAAGATCAGGTTATCTAAATATTACATGGCAACTAAATCATAAGTGGAAAACAAATCTTCTTGGTTCAAAAATGTCAAACCCTTGGTCTAATAAAAAAAGTAAAGGGTTGGGCAACTTAGTAAAATATTATGAGGATAAATTATCACTAATGGTTTTTTATGGGATAGCTATTATATCATCTACTTTAGTTGAGATTTGGAGAATAAGTCTGGACTAATAACCATAATAAAGAAGAAGAAAAATTCCCTTCCCCTTAATCTATATAAGTCAAGTTTCCAGCCGTCCTCTTTTATTCTTTTTTCTCCACTTGCTAGTTTCACATCATATTAATATTTAACACTTGCGTTTATTTATGTATTTGAAATGCAAATATTTCTCTTAGGAACATTGAATAGACAAACTTATTTGCCGGTAATAGCTTATAAATTTCGGTTCTTTGTACCGATTTTCTACACACATGTAGGAGTCAAAATTTCTGAATTTTGGTAATTTGGAGTAGTTATATTGTATACGTGATATATAATCATTATCCAAATGCATATGATTGCATATAAATTGACAGCGGCACTTACTTAGACTACTACGAAATGCCTGAAAATGTCTTAACAACTGCTTAAAGCTGCAATTTCCAAATGCAGTGAAAAATCCTACTACAAACACCTGCCTTAAAACTGTTACTGCAACAATGAAAGCTTAAATTGTCTTTGTTGAAGGCAATGGCAATTTTCATTTCTTTTTTAAGGTATATCACAATCATGCCATTTATAACGGGATACATAATGCTTTGAAATTCAACAAATCACATACAATCAAAGTGCATTTATGACAGTTAAAATTAATATATTATCTGTTTAAAATTAGTCCGTCTATGTTGAATGCGGTTAAACCTTTAATTGTCTTTATTAACAATTCAAATGAAGACTTCAAAAGAATTTATTAAAGTTCATAAAACACAGTTAAAAGTTAATAAATATGGAACAAAAGTTTCAATAAACACAGTTAAAAGTTAATTGTGTATTTAGTCAGCATTTAAAATCAAAAAGCTTGAAATGGTCAAAAGCTAATAAAAATGTAGTTAGAGTTATTACCATAAATAAATACACAGTAAAAAATCAATAAATATGCAAGTTAAGCTTTATTATGAATCAAATTTATTGATTGATCACGTTGATGCATTTACAAACAGAGATTCATCATTTTGGTGTAGGTAAAATACTTCATCACTTTGATGTAAGTAAAATTATCGCTTCCATCAATTTGATACATTTAAAATATAAAGGATTAACTTTAATGCTGTTAAAGTTAATACGCAATCACTTCAATACAGTTAAAAACTATTATTTCATGCTTCAATACAATTTAAAATATTACTTCATCACTTTAATGTAGTTGAAATATCATTCTGCCATTTTACTGTTGTCAAATCTGCCTTACAATTTGTTTTTTTTTTTTTTTTTTTTTTTTTTTTTTTTACTATATTACTTTAATGTGGTTAAGACATTAATATGCATCTAAACTTATTACGTTGTTATTTTTATGCAGTTAAAATCATTATTTTTTCAACTTGGTAAATCATTTGATTGATAAAATTTTAAATGCATTATTCTGGAGGAGTTGAAATTACTTCTCTCAGATGCTGTTAAAACCAAAGTTTCAAAAGATGAAGGCACACTAGGTATTTTGGTGATCGTGAAGCTAGCCATACATCTCAAGGCGTTAAAATAAAGTTTTTTAGGTAAACATCTACAACATGATTTTGGAAGAATAAAATAAAAAATACTACAGTTTCTTATTAAACATGTCAATTCTAACGTAAATAATTATTTGACAATTCCAAATATAGCAGCATATGTAAACATGGAAATATTTGTCAATTCTTATCCAAATGCAATCAACAACATTGTGCAATGATTAACATCCAGAGGTATTAGGTATGTTCATTCTCTTCCTTTTTCTCCTCTCTGTTAATCTTCTATTATTATATTTAAATCTAATAACTGGCATTCAAAAATAAAACAATTTCCGTAATTGATTCCAATAAACCGATTCCGTTCTGAAATGTATATAAGCTCAATTCATTACAATTTTTTTTTAACTCAAATCTTTTTATTTGGAGCAGATGTTGAAGTGGATTAGGTTTTGTTAACAACTCTTAATTTTATTCTCTATGCGTCACTTCAATCGTGCGAGATGTGTGAGGTGCACAAAAAACGCGCTTCACACGTCTCATCTCATGGCATGTGAGTTGCACAAAACATGCCCCTCGCACGTCCTATCAAGTCGGAGCATGCACCTTCGAGGATAAACGTCTTGAATTGTGGGTTTAGGTCTTCAGGAATCAGGTCTATGCTGGTGCGCCATGGGCACATTTTTAATAAATAAGTTAAAACTATATCTTTCAGATTTATGTAAAACTACATCATGAATATGTAACTAAACCACCATTTTGAAATGCAAAGTTAATTGCTTTTGTTGGGTAATACATTTAAAATTTGTATATAAATCAACATTTTTTTTTTTACTTTACAACCTTCTAGAATTTAATCATTGGTATATTATTTGTAATTCCATTAATGTTTTGAAATCAAATATTTTCGCTTTTTTTGTAAATAATGATTCATTTTAAAATAATTGAAAATATGGCTGTTATAATAATTGTTACAACTGTCAGTTGGGAAATTCATTTTTACTAGTAAGCAAAAATCAAACACCGTAATCATAGCATCAGTGTACCAAAGGCTGGTATATCCGTGAACTGGTATTCATTACGCTGATCTTGATAAATTACCGTAAGTTTGAAAAATCACAATGCTTGATATTATTTTGTCATACAATGCTTCTTCATCGATCGTCATACAATTCGTCATGTAGCAATCGTTTAAAGAAAGTAATCATTTGAAGTGAATTTGAAAACTAGGTTCGGTCACCTACTTGCTCACCTTTAAAGAAATGCATTAATATAGTACGTAAATCGAAATATGTAGATAAATTAGTAAATTACCATTGTTATTTATTAAATATTTCCTTTAAACAATATTAAATTTACCTTTACTACACTGATTGTACTGGTGTACCGATTTAACTAAAAATGGTAATCGATTTTAATTGGCAATGTTAATGAATGTTATGGTGATAAAAAGATACCGTTACTTACTGTAGTAACCTTAATTAGAAGTTAATAAATTTCTTGTAAAAATTTGGGGGCCTTTATTAAAAGCAGTTTAAACATAACGACATTTGTTAAAAGCTGTTTGTACTTCAACCATCTTTCGTAAAAGCAGTTTGAACTGTAACTATCTTTCCAAAATGTAGTTAGAACTTAATTGCTTTTTTGGGTGACAATTAAATTGCAAATAGAAAAAATAGTCTTTTAAAGTTTTTTGTAATGTATATGCAGTGTATATCGTTAGAAAGTTTGAAAAAACTTATGGTTTAATGGTTAAAAAATAAATAAAAAGATTCTTAAATCCGAGTATTCTATAAAGAGTTATCTCACTTCAAAGATTGAAACTAAACAAGTTCACCTAAAGAGACGGCGATATTAATTTGGCATGGACTTTGTTGACATAACAAATGCAAGAGGACCACTTTACATTTCAATTTAGTACTTACGGGACCGTAATGTATTTTCTGGCTATAATTACAAATGATTCACTTGGAAACATTTTCTTTTGCCTAGAAATGCTTCCAATTTTATCAGAAATTTGATGTTCTTTACTGGACAGTGGTTTGTGCCGGGATTATATGTATAGAGGTCCTGGGATCAATACCCTTGGCATCAAAAAATTATGTTGAAAAGAATATTTATCTGAAACTTTTGTTTTTTATAATTGAATTTGATTACTGATTTCACTAACATTGCTATCTTAGTGATTAAACGTTTCGATTTTGATGTGAAAAGCCATAAATTTGAAATTTGTGTAGCGTGATTCGAACTTATATTGACATGTAGCATGTTATATATCACCTAAGACCTATATGGTACTAATATGTACCACCATCGAAGTGCCCTATTTACCAAAACATAAAAATAGATTACTGATCTGATTATATTGCTTGCAAGAAGCACTTGGAGACTGCCAAAGAATCTAAATTTTGATAACAGTGTCTTCTTAATGCGCATGTATGAGTAGTCCTGTTAACTATACTTTGATCTAAATTTTAACATTGGTTTGCTGCAGATTGCAAAACTTCAAGATGATAACCGAGCTTTAGATCGTCTCACCAAATCAAAAGAGGTTGCACTACTTGAAGCTGAAAGAACCGTTCAAATTGCATTAGCAAAGGCTTCAATGGTGGATGATTTACAAAACAAAAATCAGGAGTTAATGAAACAGATTGAAATTTGTCAGGTGATTCAATGGACAATCACTAGCAACTTCGCTGGTTTCTATTTATTTATAGTTTTATCTTTCCAGGAAGAAAATCGGATATTAGACAAAATGCATAGACAGAAGGTTGCTGAGGTTGAGAAGCTCAGTCAGACAGTTAGAGAGCTCGAAGAGGCTGTTCTTGCTGGCGGTGCTACTGCAAATGCTGTGAGGGATTATCAAAGAAAAGTTCAGGAGATGAATGTAATTTCTTATCTTTGTACTATAGTCTATACTATGCTAAAATACCATATGAATCTGTCTTCTAACAAAATTTGGTTACATACTCCTGACCTACGAAGCATTTCACATTTAGGAAGAGAAAAAAACTTTGGACCGTGAATTAGCCCGTGCAAAAGTTACAGCGAACAGGGTTGCAGTTGTGGTGGCCAATGAGTGGAAAGATGCTAATGATAAAGTAATGCCTGTGAAACAGTGGCTTGAAGACCGAAGATTTATGCAGGTAAAGTTTAGTATTACACTTGCATTTATTATTCACAGCTTAGAAGGTGGTTGTTGACTTACACGCACACGTGCGCACGCACAGACACGCACACGCACGCACGTGCACACGCACGCACACACACACGAATATTTTTCTATGGTAACGTATGCCCTTATGGTTTAGTTTGTACTAACCATAATAGTATGTTTTGTTCTATCCAATCCAAAATCACAGGGAGAAATGCAGCAATTGCGAGATAAGCTTGCTGTTGCTGAGCGAACTGCAAGATCGGAAGCACAACTGAAGGTAGCTTTTATTTGCACCTGTTTCTAACCTGATTAGCTTCAAAAGTACTATTTGACTTTCTAGGTTACCACAACCAGTTTTTTATATTTATTTATTATATAATTTATTGTATTGTAATTTTCCTTTTGGCATTAGGTGCAGTGTTAAGATACGATAAATTAGCTAAATCACGAGCATTTAATTTATGGAAAATATTAACATGTATTATGTGATGATTGTTCCCTCCTGTAGAGCATAATTATATTCTGGATAAGAATATTCTTGATGTCCTTCCTTTCTAAGAAAGAAACTTTTCAGTGGCATGCAATTATTAGCATTTGACATTTGCCCATTATGGCACTTATTGACAAAACTCTTGATTTACTTTCGAAAATCCATGGATATAAATTCTTTCCATTGGTAGACTATCTGATAATAGGTTCAATCAATATTTTTTGTACCGCTGTATTGGGAATTCTAAAGGCATAAATCAAAATATACCTTTTGGTTCATAGAAACAAAATTTGTGCTAAATGCACCATTTAATCTGCACTCTCAATTCTTATGATCCAATTATCAATGTTGGTGGGTGGACTTCACCTCTGGTTTGCACTAGAGGGAAAATCTAATTTTAGAATCCTTATCCTGTTCTTTCCTCAGTCTAATTTTTCGAGGAATCCATATATCATCATATTTTTGGTTGATACCAATCAGCACAAGTTTAAATTCTAAGCAAATATAGTGCTATTATAGGCTCAATCTCCTCCCGAAATATAGGTTTAACATCTTTTCTGAAAGATGAATGACCTGCTATTAATCTTGTTAAATGGACATTGAGTGGATGCTGAATTCTTTGGAATGTCTTGTCATCTCAGGAAAAGTTTCAGTTACGACTTAAAGTTCTTGAAGATGGACTTAGATTGTCACCAAGCTGTTCAAACCGTTCAGTAGAATCAAAGTGCATGAACAATGGTTCATCACGACGCCAATCGCTTGGAGGAGCTGATAATATATCCAAGTTATCATCGAATGGCGTTCTTCCTAGGCGATCACCATCATTCCAATTTCGATCTTCCCTCTCTAGCAGTTCCAGTTCTGTACTTAAGCATGCTAAAGGCACGTCAAAATCATTTGATGGTGGTACTAGGTCACTTGACCGCGGTAAAAGTCTAAAGAGTGCACATGGAACTTCCCTAGACCGGTCCATAGATGGTCGAGATAACGAGTCTACTCCTACTGATTGGAAGGAAGTTCCGGATGCGAAACCAGTTGAGTCAGGTGGTAATACAGAGTCTGAAGACACCGTCTCTGGATTACTGTATGATATGCTGCAAAAGGAGGTAATCACTCTTAGGAAAGCTTGCAACGAGAAAGATCAAAGCTTAAAGGATAAGGATGATGCCATCGAGGTAAATATTGTTATATATTGTTTCTTCTCATCTTTTTAATCTTTGTTTAGGTACTCTTGTATGATACGTATTAAATATTTGATGGATTTGTAGATTTTATCCAAGAAAGTTGATACGCTAACCAAAGCCATGGAAGTCGAGGCTAGGAAAATGAGAAGGGAAGTTGCTGCTATGGAGAAAGAGGTAGCTGCGATGAGAATTGACAAGGAACAAGACAACAGAACAAAAAGGCTAGGAGGAGGTGGTTCCAAGGGCTCAGGAACCACTGCACAGATGCTTCCTGGGAGGTATGTAATATAGCTTGTTTTGTGCTATTTATCAGTATCCTACCATTTGTAGTTCGACTGAAATTATTTGCAAGGAAGTTGCACTGGTTCACTTGTTGCGAGTTATAGAATGCATACTTATTTACATAATAATCCGATTGGACTGTCAACATGCTGTCATAGTACATTCTCATGTTTTTCCGAAGTCTGAAGTAAGAAAAGTTTGATGTGGCTGATGTTTCCTTTAATCCGTTTGTCTTTTTCTGATTAGAAGGAGGCTATTTGTGCATATGCTGAAAATTAAGTATAGCTGTTGATGAACTCAGCAACATTCACGGGTTATTAAAATTTGATCGAATGCCGCCTTTACGTAATCTAGTTTGTATGCCATTCGTTGTCAGTTGATTTTTAGTTGATTAAAGATATCAACTATCGAGCAAAATTTGACTGATTTAGTACATCTGTAGACCATATTTTGTTCACGTTCATGGTTAAAAGACATGAGTTAATATTGACATATCCTACTTCCATGATCAAAAATAAATAAAATAATTCCATAGGCTAGGTGTTATCTCAGTATAAACTCTTGCAGCGACAATAAACTGTTCCTGAATACAAACTGTTACAACTATCAACCTTAATTCAAATCTATTGTGTATAAACAATTCAACCATTGTTAGCCTATCCTCTTCCTCTAACAATCAAAGAAACATTTTTCGGTCTATATTCATCTGAGCATAAATTTAATCATTGATTTGCCAATTCACATGTTTTGATTCAAATTTTTTTTATAAAAATAAAAAATAAAAAAAATAAACAAGCAAGCAGTGATATGCAGCATTATTGTTGTCTATCCGTCAAAAACATCCTTCCGTTTTTCATACAGTAATATTTATCTGCTGTGCTATCTGATATTACGCCATTATGCCACTTACCATCAAAGTATGTCATATAACATGAAATCTAAAAAATAAAATAAAAATCCTATTATTATTATTATTATTTTGGCAAAGCTGACCGGTTTTTATAGTGACCGCAAACACTTATTATTATAACCAATAATAATTACTAATATTACAGGAGGTTGGTGGTTACCAACTTACCAACCTACTACTTTCGGTTTTTAAGGTGGACCGTCCACCACAATCGGAGTTTAAAGTGGTCCGTCCACTGGATCTAAACTAGAATTTAAATCTATTATTTGAATGCTGTTTCAAATCAGATTTTCTCTATTTTGATTTGGTTCGATATTCTAATTTTGAACTTAATTCGAAGTTGTCATTGCGGGCCGATCGTTTGCTTATTGAAGTAAAAAACACCAAGGTATTTATTTGAATTTATTACTCAAAAACTGTTGTTTGCATAATAATAGAATAAAGATGAAACATTTGAGAAAAATAGAATTTTCAATTTTAGATGATGTACATCAAAATCAATTTCAAAAATGTAATTATTAGCACTAACATTTTGTACATCCAGTTATAAGTAGGATAAATTTTGTTAATATATGTAGAGCTCTTTCATTGCTCATACTGAAATGTTGACACAGATTTCTACTCGAACAGACAATTTAGCTGTCTTCACTAAAAGCACCTACACTTCTCATGTATTAGCCATATACCAATCAACCAAGAAAAAAATTGTTCCAACTAATTATGATAAAAGATTGGAATCAACAGAAGAATACTTGGCAAAAAAAAAAAAAAAAAAAAAAAAAAGATCCAGTTAATACGTAAATCATATTGTATTATAATTTTTTTCATTGAAAAAAAATGCATAGAAATAAATAACATAAAAACCAATGTAATAACTAACTTATTGCTTCATATTGTCAAGACCCCAAAACAGTGGTGGGGAACTCTGCAGGTATTGAAACTAGGACGTGCTTTATATGTCGTGGGTTTATTTATTTGTAATTTTGATATTTGTTATCCTTTCAAAATAGTGGCGAAGTGTTGCTGGCTTATATGGATTCAGCACTTTTGCTTCACATTTGTTATATTTGCCATGTATTTTTCCATAACAAAAAAATATTGTTTTATACAGGGGTTTCTCCTGACAAGTAGAGACAGAGGTGTTTTGATTGTTTATGTACTTTATATTTCTTCTAAATAATAACTTTACAAATCAAATCTGGAACCTTTTTCTTCTGGAGTACTATTTAGGCAACAAGTGTGACAATAGGTCTACTAAACCTTCTCTAAGCTGCATAATTTGTATAACAATGATAATATACAAATATTCTCTTACATTGCCATCCTATTCTTTAATGTATCTGCAAAGTGAGAAGTTATCACTGTGTGTGCAGGACTGTTTCAAGGAGTGCTTCGATGAAAAATTAGTAAGATAATCGGCAATACAAGAAGCAAAGGCATAATCATATTTGGTGTAGCGTATGTTTGACTCTGTCATGTTCAGTCATTTTCCCTTCCAGGATAGTGCTAGAAGGACAGAGATAAAACCACGTTTGGCATGGAAGGTACGCCGAAGATTTGCTAATTTTTTGTGGGCTTGGACATTTTTACAGTATGGATCTTTTCCCCGTGGCTGTTGTAATGTGTTAGACTATCACTGTTGTTAGTGGCTCTTTTTTCTGTGCACTTCCCTTCGATTCTTAATTTGCTGTTTTTGTGTGTGAATCTGTGATGGACATTGGTTGTGACCTGTGAATATTCACGTTAGTTGAGATTTTGTTGTTGCTGTTGATATATTATTGTTATGCAAGTATATGGACGGTTTTAACTATTGAATTCCCTTTTCTGATACATGGTGCATGTTAGGGTAATTCTAATTCTGACACAAGGTGTATGTTAGATCGAATTGATTCGATTGAATTTTCTGTGTGGAATGATGCCTACACAACCTATGTTATGAATGAAATTTTGCTAAGTGACTACTCAACATAAATATTTTTACTAGCGACCTTTCGTAGCTACACCAAAATATGTAGACTTGTTTTAGGGCTGTTTAGTTTATTTTGTTATCCGAGTTTTCTGCGTTAATTACAAAGATAAAACAGTGAATTGTTGATGGAAGGACGAAAGGAAGATTAAGAAGATGGCAGAAGTGATGGAAGACGTTTGTCTCATTGTTTTCTAAAACATGATAAATTGGCAAAAGAAAATTTCTACTTTTATTTCATGTGATAATTTCGTTTTTTGTAAATCTTTTTTCATGATATACACTTCATTTGCGTTGTATATAATGGAAATGCAAAACTAACCATGTTTCAACTTATTGCCCATTACGTCCTCCTACCTATTTGTTTGTTGGATATTCCACGCTAGGCACTCAAATGTAATGATGACTTGTATAAATTATGTTTGTCTTGATTGGTTTCCTGTAACATTTGAAAAAAAAAAATGTTTTGTGTTATGAAGTAAAGAAATTAGAATTGATGGAAATTAGAATTTATTGAAAAGACTTTTATTCATTCAAGATATTAGTTATCTATTTTTATTACATTAACTCTTTTATATATAGGTCTTGAAGCTAGTGATTAAACTTGTCTCATGATGTAGAACTAAACGGATAAATATAAAAGTATATTCATTCTTATATATTACAACACTCTTCTCTAAACATGTGTCTTCAAATCTTCAATGTTCTATTAATTTAAAGTTGTCCCTTTTGAAACATATATTTCTTCTTTTATTATTATCTCGTTTGCATATATCCATTCAGTCGATACAGCTAGTCTGTTGCCTTATTAAAAAATGTTCAGAAAGCATAATGGGAAAAAGTTTAAACGAGTAAAAGAGTGCAACGTATGAGATTATAGATATCACATTAAAATGATGTTTCTACTAAGAGTTTGATACTTCGAAATCAAAACAATGTTTCATTAAAACCTTAAGAAGAAAAACCAAGTGCTACAAATCTCAGTGAAAGAAAGGAATATAATGACATTTTAGTATCTTGTTTCATCTAATGAAGTCTGATGCTTCTGGATCGGTATAGTGTCTCGTTAAAAACCTTACTAAGAAAACCCTATGGAAAAAATCTTAATAAAGTAAAAAAGAGTAGTAAAATATGACATATTTCAGTATACATCAAATAAAGTTTAATATTTCCGGATCAATGTAATATCTCGTTGAAACCTTAATAAGAAAATTCAGTGGAAAAATCTTAAATAAGGAAAAAGAGTACATTATAACTTATTTTCATATGTTACTTTTTTGGGTTCTTTGGGTTAATACTTCTTAAACAAGATAATGTCTCATAAAATCTTACTTAGAAAACACAGTAAGAGAAATCCATTTTTTTTTGGCAAAGCCAGCGGGGTTGAATGACCTCTACCATTTATTTATATCCATAAGAAGGACTTGCAATATAAATATAGAAGGAAAGAGTTACAAATAAAGAATAAAAAACATGAAAAAAAGGAAAGCTACAACCATCTATTATAAACATTGACCGCAAAGTCATATGGCGTTAGATTAAGCTCTCTAATTATTCCGGCACATATCGTGTGGAATAATTGTATCCTAGTTTTCTTCCTGTCTTTAAAGATACGCGATTACGTTCATGCCATATTTCCCTTAACATTACTTTCAACATTATTAGCAACTCGTGTGTCGCTGCTTGCTTCCATCTTGTCACCTTATAAATGCGCAACCATTCTTCATCACTATCCCGCTACGGAGCATCATATCCACCACGCTCTTTTATTTTTCTCCGAACAAAATGAATACAGGAGCAGCTGAAGAATAAGTGTTTTACATTTTCATTTGCTGATATGCAGAAAACACATACAATGCTTACACTCATGCCTTTCCGGTTCAGATTTTCCAGAGTATGCAATGAGTTCTGATATACTTTCCACATATGAAAATTCAATCTTTCATTTGCTTCCACATTCCAAATCCTTTTAAACCATTACAGCTTGGCCATTTCAGTTTCTCCAGTTAACGCCTCATATGCAATCTTCGTTGAGTGCTCTTTCCTTTTATCTGTCCATCTGTAGTCCTCATTTTGCTAGAAAACATAAGGCGTTTGATTGAAATTCTGCCATAGACGATTGACTGTCATATTACTAGATCTCGGCATATTTATTTTCCCATCAATGATATATGTTGTAGCTTTAGCGTTCAACGGAATGTCAGTCAGGTGTACACAGTGGAGGGGAAGTGCATTGATTAGGAGAGTGCCAGGCTGCAACCAAGGAGTATACCAGAATTTAGCCGTACTACTGGCATTCAACAAAATCATGGAGTGGGGTATAAGCTTATCTCTAACTTTCAATATCATCTTCCATATCCAACTGTGTGCCGGCTTCGCCTTTGACAACCATATTTGCTCATCTTTCAAATTGTGTTTAAGACACAACACAACCCATAAGTTATTGGTGGGAAGCACAAGGTTCTGATAGTGTCTAGATAGCGTAGCATAGTTCCACAATTTTATATTCTTAATCCCAAGACCACCATTACGCTTTGATTTTTCAATCTTGTTGTACGCAATTGGAGAGATCTTGTTAGAATGAATACTACCGAACCATAAGAAATTCATCATTGCAGATCTAATCATTGCAAGGAGTTTTGATGGCAATATGAACGTCCTACACCAATACACCGTCATAGAGAAAATTAAATAATTTATTATTACCAGTCTGCCTGGTTAGGATATATACCTGTTTTCCCATCTAGAAAGAACATTCGTTATTTTCTCAAAAAGACGAATACATTGTGGAGTAGTAATTCTTTTTGTGGTCAATGGGATTTCAAGGTAAACCATGTTGTCATCCATTAGTCTCATAATTGTCAGCTGAAGGCATCTTCCAACCTCCTATTCAGATAGACCAGCGAAGAGGATATGGGATTTTGTAGTGTTCATTTGTAGACCAGAGAATTTGTAGAACCTGGATAGTGTAAGCATAACACATGATAGGGAAGACATGGAGGGTTTGATGAAAATTAAGAGGTCATCGACAAAAGCAAGGGTAGTGATCAACGGGTCTTTGCATTGTGGGAGCAATAGGAAGTTTTTCAGCTGAACTTGCCTTTCGAATGCAAAAGAGAGGGTTTCCATAAGAATGATGAAGAGGTACGGTGATATTATGGGGTCCCCTTCTCTCGGGCCATTTTCTCCTTTGAAGTAACCTACGGTATGCGCATTGAACACTAAAGAATGTCGAACAATAGATATGCATAGGTTAATCCACTACATAAAAGTAGATGGGAACCTCACTCTTTCCATAACAAACAGCGGGACAGACCAAATAACTGAGTCAAACGCTTTCTTAATGTCAATTTTCAGAAGAGCTCTTGGAGATGTATATGCAAAGGAGTATCCATTGATTAATTCATATGTCAACAACACATTGGCGAGAATATTGCGGTTGGCCAAGAAAGCTGCCTGGTTGGGAGAGATAATGGAGATGAGGGAGTGTTTCAATCTTTTGGCAAGAATGTGAGATATGGCTTTGTAGATAACGTTGCAACAAGCAATAGGCCTAAAATGAGATACATCGATAGGATGTGAAGCTTTAGGGATTAAGGCCGGGTTTGTTGAGTTGATGGAGCTAAGAATTTTTGTTTATGTCAAAAAAATTGTGCACTGCCTTGAGAACAAAGGGGGGTACAATTGGCCAACAATGAATGAAAATGGAAAAAGTGTGTATTATAACATACTTATGAATGCTCCCCTTGATTTAATAATTTTCTTTGAGTTTATATTCATCTTTCGATAACTCAAATTGCTTATAGATACTTCTTAACGATTTTTTTCGTTAAAAACTTCATGTGCATTTCCATGCTTTAGGCATATTTTTCTACTTAAAAAGACTTCAGTTTGCTCTTTGTATGCCACTAGTATTTATTTATGAATGCACCTCATGTGTTTCAATCAGGTTTGCATACTGCAATACATATTTGATTAATAAGACAAATTTAATTACAAATATATTAAGAAGCATGAAGTAATCTTGTAACGACCCGGTAAAAGAATTCGATGCCCATGTTCTGACAATAATACATATACCAGTATTTCTTGCCAAAAACTCAAGTATCGAAAACACCAGATAGTTATTAGAAAGAAATTAGAGGGTAAGATAAGATAGAGAGAAAAATTAGAATAAAAGATAAAGAACTAACACAATAAAGAGTCTCACATCGCAGCGGAACATAGTATAATATAGAAATAATGTTTACTGAGTGCTTGAAAAAAATACTTACAATCATCAGAGTACATCTCACATCTAAACAGTTATAACAACCTGTCCTCATATACGATCACACAACAGAGTAATAACTTTAATATCATATGTCTGAACACTTCCAGCTCGTCTCTTCACAACATTCGATAACATGAATCCGTACAGCCTGGTCTAACCCGAGCATTACAAACGCTGGATCAGTGTGGTGAACCAGAGTAAGAAAACACACTAAGTTTAAGGTATCACACAACTTGGTTTTAAAGTCAAATTCTTTTCGAAAGAAAAGGATAATTGTGAGACCAATCCACATATAAACACGGATGGTTTTTACCTTACGATAACCCTAAAACATTTTTGAAATCATATACTTTTTTGACATTATAATAATGTCTAAATACAAATAAATATTAATATAGCAGAACACTTGCATCTCACGCTCCACATATATATTATACAATCAATATCGCGGACGTTTATTGGAGAATGGATTTCCATGGCAAGGTATGGCAACCACCTTTCCGACAGTGTATCTCTAGTGAGGAATACATCGAGTTCAACCAAAACATCTTGCAACTCAGGCTAAACATGACCGGCCCCTCATTTTGCTTGAGAGTACCGAATATATTGTCACCTACAATAGGTACCAACATAACCATTCTCGAGAGATACAGAAGTGAAAAGAAGACATATATGAATATCCTCTAGATGGTGACAATACAGCATAATGGTAGCGACCCACATAGCCATGCGACCTACCCGACTTTTACCATTTCCCGGTTGATGAGGCTTGAGGTCATAAATACCTTTAGAACATCTGACTACCATTCACTCTAAATGCCACATCGTCAAATCCGCTAGATAGCACTAATTGATGTCCACAAAAATACTCTAGTTATTAGGCTACGGGAAAGCCTTTTCTCTGCCATCAACTATGATATGTTTTAAGTAATCAATGTACGCGATCCCTTTGGAAATAATCCGTCAGACACGCGTCTATACAAGTCATCCAGGAACAGGATGAACCAAAGACACCCTCCTACCACACCCTAGGTATCACCCTATGGATTAGTAGCGCGTAGTCCTTGCAATCCGTCGACTTCAAACACGACAGGATCACCATTAGAATATCTCCGGGTGCGACTCCAAAGAATTCGACAAGTAGTCCTTTCGCTTATAAAGATCCATGGTCTTTGCTGCTCCATCTTTAATGTATCTGTTGGTCGGAATGATTTTCGAATATAAATTCGATCCCGGTCTTTCCGTGCCAACAATTGTATGGATCAGAATTTATAGTCGGTTATTTAACTATAAAACAAACAATCATGAGAATGAAATGAGTTCACTGATTTAGTGCTCAGCATTACTTGGCCTTTTCATTTAAAAAAATAACGAATGGTTAATTTAAAACTCTTAAACCTTTTCAATATTACAAATATAGCCTTTCACTTCTTATTTAACATAATATTATTCTTAAAAACTAATTCTTTTTAATACTTAGGAAAAATCCTATAACCATACCCAATTTTGTGTTCTATTATTTTTCAAAACATTGGTTACATCTTTACTCATTTTCTATAAATGGGAAAATCACTTTATCTTATCACTCATTAAACACCGTTACGAAATCTCTTCTGTTTTATTCCTTGAAACAATAATCAACTCTTATTCTTTTAGAATAAACTCATTCCAAAGCTCCACCTTTCGTTTCCTTTTATCCTTGAAAAATATCGTTATAATTTCACACAATCTCCTTTATTTCTTTTTACTTCAAAAATATCATTATACATATATATTCTCGAATCATCTCATTTCCGTTACTTTAAAAATCTCATTTTTATATTTTTAAATCTTGCAAATTACATTGTGTTATTATAACTCAAATGGAAATAATCAATTATACTTAACTTCTTTTCCAGTACAAACTCATATCATCCTTAGATAATCCTAAAGTCATTCAAGTTGGGGTATTTGTTTACCTCTCAGACCTTGATCAACAACGTTCTTATCTTAAGATAGATGCGAGTTGTAATTCAAACACCAATATCTATTCTAATACCAAACCCCATCCCATTTAACCATTTTACTTAAACCATGATTTTATAATCCATTTCTTAATTTCGAAAATCTCCATTTCAATAATACTATTATTACTTAATTCATTGATTAAATAAATGCTTATTTAAAACGTTTCCTTTTACTTGAAATCCCTTTAACTAGTTTATTTGATAACACAAATTTTATTACAAAATCCATTACCACATACCATTTCAAAATTCCCTCTTTCCAATCCATTCAAACCATTTCCCTTTTGGAATCTTATTCCAATTTCATTCACTTTACTTAATCCTATTATTAAGTAACATTAATTTAAAATTAACGCTTTAACTCTACATTTCTTTTATAAATCTCATTTATAAAACTTAGGTTTACTGTAAACCCTTTTTATCTCCATTTCCTCTTTCTAACTTCAAATATTAAGTAACTATCTAATTTGATATATCTTACTCGCTTAAATTCCCTGTTATAACTTCGTTATAAAGACTCGGGTTTTATATTAAATCCCATTCATAAACTCTTTTCACAATTCAGTTTGATTTCATTGCAGCTACACTTAAATTATTATTAATTAAAATAATAATTTATTTCATCATTAACTACTGTAGAGGTAGTTAACTTCGTTACTAAATAAATAGTAAATTTCCTTTTAAAAATTAAAAACAAAAATTCGTTAGACTAATTTCAAATAACAAATTTAATAACTATTTCTAGTTAAAACAGTTGAGTTTGTCAACCCAAACACGGTTATCTCGTTAACTGATTCAATTGATCCTTCCCTTAAATTATAATTAATAATATAATTAATTTAAATAATCCATAATTGTTTCTTAAAACAATAATCATCCAACTCTTAACCGTTAGGTTAATTTCTACTCATTCATTTATAAATCTGATTAATATCAGATTTTGCTTTATAAAATCATTTAATAAGTACCATAAATTTAAATAATAAATAATAAATATTTATTTTTATTTAATAAACTTTTATTCAAAATAATAGATTTAATAAAAATCTATCTTTAGTTATAAAATAAATTTTATAACTTCATTTCTATCTATTCACCTGACGGTAAATCAGTATTTATAAAACGATCGACTTATAAGCCATATACTGTCAATTACTCAACCAATATTACCTACTAGTTCAAACAAAATAAATATTGAATTTCAGGTCAACGGTCAACAACCAAATCAATCATCAAATCAGAACAGTTCATATGATGATAATATTAAAATAAATAACATCTAATATATTTGAGAAATCCAGTTGGATCTCTCCAACCTGTTCTTCCCTGCATCAAAATAAATTATCACAAATAAACTTATTCAATTCCGTTCAACTGATTATTTCTATAACAGTAAATAATGATTATTTAACATCAACGAAACAATTCATTAAATTTAACACGTTTATTTTATAAACGTGACCAACAAGGTAAGTTACCTTCATTGGGTCCAATCGTTAGAATAACGATTTGGTTTTTCACTGAAATTAAACAACATTTAATTCCATTAGTTCAATCAATTATGATGATATATAATCAACCATTAGCAACCATAACACATAATAATAAAACCCAACTTATATAAAATATAAGCAGAAAAACTGAGTGAGTTTAACTCACCTTACTTTGATTTATCATTGAATTGGTTTGGTTATAGTTAAATTAAACAGTGTTTAATTTAATTGTAAATGTCGTTTCCTCCATTTCTGTCTAGGACAGTTCCATGATGTTGAGGTCGTTGCCACGATTCCGTTGCAAGTTGTTTCGTTGCATTCTGATCACATAACAAAATGTTATTCAAGTTTTAGTGTATATGATTTAATTAAATTAGTAAACTTCTTAATTAATTATTAACATATTCTAATTACTTTTATTTATATAAACTTGTTCTGTTAATTATTCACCCTGCTTTGGTTGAACAACATCATGCCCAACTCCTTGTTTTCAAACAGACAGCCGATACCCTTTGGTAACCAAATCGCATCCGTTTTTTTGTCTTTTAACGAAACCCAAATGGCCCAAGTCTGTTCCTATACCAGTCCACATTTTCAACCCTTCACGTAACAATTCCTCTCTTTTCTCCTCCCATACTCCTCCTTTCCCATACTGTTCTTGTTTTTCTTCTCACCGCTTTGAGCATCATTCCGTTCTTCCCACATCCCTACGTCCTTACAAACTCCCCATCATTCCAACTTTATATATATATATATATATATATATATATATATATATCAAAATGCCAGCCCACGCCTGATAGCCACATCTTCGCTCAAATATATCTTCTTCCCCATACGTATTTTGTTTTTTCTCTCCCTATTGCGATGTTACATTTTTTCCTGAACCCATTTCTTTCCCTTTTTGCATGTATTTGAAATATTCCCAGTTCTCATCTCGCATATTTCTTCCCCTTTATTTTGCATGAATCTGTTCCAGTAAAATTACAAGCATGCACTGCTACCCTCCATACTGCTGCAGTCTTTCCCGATACCCGATCCGTTGTATCCCCTCCACCCTCGGTCCTGGCCTCAAACCACTTGAATTCTTCAGCAACTGAAAAGCCGCAACTACACGGAAACCGACGCCATATCATCACTGGCCTATTATCGACCAAGCAGACCCCTATCGAACCGCCAGTAACCCCTATCAAAACTCCACCGTCGTCACCACTCTTTGATTGAAGTTGGTGTTTGTTAAAAAGAGTCATTATTAATGCATTGGATCTTGAAACGAATTGGCAGGATTTTAATTCCTAGAATGGAACTTGCAGTTTCCACTGCTTATTTTCGTTGGAGAATTATTTAGTTTGGTTCGCAGAAAGGTGAAGACAGTGCATATATATAGTAGTAAGAGAAACGGGATAAGTATAAAGTCGCTTTCATGTAGCACCATGTAGCATGTGCATAGGTTGCACAGTCACACAGAAATAGGTACGCAACTTTTCATAGGTTGCGCAGTTGCATAGAAATAGGTACGCAGCTTTTCATGCGTAGGAAGGTGATCAGTGAAAATAAAATGGCGAGCTACATGCATGTGCGTAGGGCACAAATAAAAATAAACAAGTAGGCTTGTGCAGTTTAAAAATTCAGGCTATAGGTGTGATGTGAGGTAGCTGTGTGTTAGTATGGCTCGGCATATGCAAGCTTTAAATTTGATAAGAATTTTCCATGTGCATTAGCTATAGACAAAGTACACATGTGGAAAAGTTAAATTGATAGGCTCTTTCTTCATATGGCAAGTCCAATTGGTTGGGTAACCGAAAGATGCATGGGTGTGTACTATATATTTATATTTTGATATGGTATGATTATTATAATACGTGGTTATTGAATTTTACCGCTAACAGTCGTTGTGTGTTCTTAAATTTGTACCGACACACACACGAACTTCCAACATAACAAAAATGGTCGCTCTGCTACGTTTTGAGATTCTGATCCCATTGAAACTAATTCCGTTGAAAACCGACTCTATTTGCACAACAATGCTATTTTAAAATCCAGTTATTTATCGGTTTACATTTACTAAATGTGCTCACAAAGTAACTCCAATTGGCTCCAAACTGGAAATCTAGCAATAACTAGTTATACGTATTTCAATAAAATTCATTTCATTGGAAACAAAGGTCGTTTGGAAAATTGTTATTCCTTGGGCTTATATAATATCGATAAATATTAATAAATTATAAAATAATCTAATTAAATAATAATATTTATTATTTACGCAAAAATCCACATAGAATATATGGATAGCTTCAAATATAAACAAATATGAATTTTAAACTTAGTATTAACAAATCTTGAGCTAACCGATGTTCAAATATATTAAAAACACTTTTTAAGTTAATTAATAAACGTTATATTTTAATAACGATTTCCATAGCGACTATTTTAAAATTTGATTTGGACATAACTAACAATCCATAACACGAAATCTGGATTTTTCTCTTCCATATGAAAATTATAATCAATAAGATTCAAACGTTTTTTGTTTCACAGAAATCTAACTTATATCAGATTTTGTATATTCAATTGAAATTCAGAACTCAATATTACAAACTACAGTGCCATTTTGGGCTTGATTTTAAATTAAATAAAATTTAATCTTCAAATCTTCGTTTTAATAAATGAATTTAATATTAAAATCCATTAATATACCAATATAATTTTTAAAATAAAATTTAAATATTCAAATTCAAATGGCCGAAAAATCTTGATCGTTACATTTTTCCCCGCTTAATAGAATTTTGTCCCCAAAATTACTAAGGTAAGAAAAATGCTAGAAACCCATTCACTTTAAAAATCCATTTTATTTTAAATCAAAAACTAATTCATATTGTAAAATAATTTTTTCCAAAAATATATAAAAAAATAAATTCTAACACTTTAAATTCCTGGAAAAATTCGGCAGAGTCTCCCCGGCATAGAGTGACATCTGCGATATCGCAGGAACAAATAATAAATATACATCGACCTACACGGTCGAAAAACAAAATCCAAAACCCAAAATTTTATAATTTCGCGTAGGCGTACCTTTTACGGGCTCTATTGAGTATACTTGCTCAACTTACGTGCAATTTACACAACCAAACTCAATTCTCATAGCCTTCTGACACCTATACTTAACTCAATTCAATATATAAGTAATAAATATACGAAATATTTAAATAACACTTCATTTTATTAACAAGTATAACTACACAGATTCCTAAAATCAAACAGGTAACATCAATTCATTTGTATAAGCAGGGTTAAACATTAATTTCAATTCATAAGTTGTTTCATTCCAGTTTAAATATGGAATTCATTCTTTAAATATATAATTCATTCATCTCCATTAAATTGTTGATTATTTCTATTCAAACAATCCATCATTCAATAACAAACAATTCACAATAAACACCCAATATACAACCAAATCACCCAAATCAACTGAATTTTCATTCAATATTAATATTTACTTTGATTCAACATATTTGAACATCAATCGATTAATGTACGATATATTTCCATTTTCTTATATTCAATCAATTTCAAATTTCCATGTTTATTTAATTTAATTTCAATATCACTATTAATTTGATTTCACTTAATTTGGTTAAGTTCCAATTCAAATCCTTAATTCCCTTTGAATTCCATTCAAATCAATCAAAAACACAAAACAATATCTCAATAATTTAATAAAATTATTTTCTTTTCTTTTTATACAAAAATATATATTTTGGGTAAAAAATCAATAACATGTCCAATTTCAGTTCAAAAGCTTCTACACACTTGAACCAATCAAATAACACAATACAAAACATTTGTATATACAATCTACAAATACACTCTCATATATATACACACACACACACACACATGTATATATATACACACACACGCACACACACTCAAAATCAATCTAGGGTATTACTAACCCCATCTCTACTGAGTTATGCTACAGAGCTAAGTTTATTACTAATCCACGCTCCGATACCACTGTAACGACCCGGTAAAAGGATTCGATGCCTGAGTTTTGATAATAATACATATATCAGTATTTCTTGCCAAAAACTCAAGTATCGAAAACACCAGATATTTATTAGAAAGAAACTAGACGGTGAGATTAGAAAGGAAGAAATATTTGAATAGAAGAAGAAGAACCAACACAACACAGAGTCTCACATCGCAGCAGAACAAAATATAATATAGAAATAATCTTTACTGAGAGCTTGAAAAAAAATACTTACAATCATCAGAGTACATCTCACATATGGACAGTTATAACAACCTGTCCTCATATACAATCACACAACGAAGTAATAACTATAATATCATATGTATGAACACTTCCAACTCGTCTCTTCACAGGATCCGATAAACTGAACCTGTACAGCCCGGTCTAACCCAACCATTACAAACGCCGGATCAGTCTGGTGAACCAGAGTGAGAAAACACACTAAGTTTAAGGTATCACACAACTTGATTTTAAAGTCAAATTCTTTTCAAAAGAAAAGGATAATCATAAGACCAATCCACACATAAATACGGACGACTTTTACCTTACGATAACCTAAAACAATTTTGAAATCATATACTTTTCTGATATTATAATAATGTCTAAATACAAATAAATGTTAATCTAGCAGAACGCTTGTATCTCATGCTCCACATATATAGTATACAATCAAAAATACAGGCTCTTATTGGCAAATGGATTTTCATGGCATGGTATGGGTAACCACCTTTTCGACGGTGTATCTCTAGAGAGGAATATACCGAGTTCAACAAGAACATCTTGCAACTCAAGCTAAACATGATTGACCCCTCATTTCGGTTGAGAGTACCAAATATATTGTCACCTACAGTTTGTACCAACATAGCCGTTCCCAGGAGATACAAAAGAGAAAAGAAGACAAATATGAATATTCTCTAGATGGTGAAAATACACCCTAATGGGAGCGTCCCACATAGCCATGCGACCTACTCGATTTTTACCAATTCCGGGTTGATGAGGCTTGAGGTCATAAATACCTTTAGAACATCTGGCTACCATTCACTATGAATGCCACATCGCTAGATCCTCCAGATAGCACTAATTGATGTCCACAAAAATACTCTATTTATTAGGCTAGGGGAAAGTCTTTTCTCTGCCATCAACTATGGTACATTTTAAGAAATCAATGTACGCGATCCCCTTGGAAATACTCTATCAGACACGCGTCTGTACAAGTCATCCAGGAATAGGATAAACCAAAGGCACCCTCCTACCACATCCTAGGTATCACCCTATGGATTAATAGCGAGTAGTCCTTGCAATCTGTCGACTTCAACCACGACAGGATCACCATTAGAATATCTCCGGGCGCGACTAAAAAGAATTCGAAAAGTAGCCCTTTCGCTCATAAAGATCCATAGTCTTCGCTGCTCCATCTTTAATCAACATCTTTCACGTATCTGTTAGTCGGAATGGTTTTCAAATACAAATTCAATCCCGGTCTTTCCGTACCAACAATCGTATGCGTTAGATCTGATAGTCGGTTATTTAACTATCAAACAAACAACCATGAGAATGAATTAAGTTCACTTATTCAGTGCTCAGCATTACTTGGCCTTTTTATTTAAATAAATAACAAATGGTTAATTTAAAACTCTTAAACCTTTCCAATATTACAAATATGTCCTTTCACTTCTTATTTAACATAATATTTTCTTAAAAACTAATTCTTTTTAATACTTAGGAAAAATCCTATAATCATACCCAATTTTGTGTTCAATTATTTTTCAAAACATTGGCTACATCTTTACTCATTTTCCATAAATGGGAAAATCATTTTGTCTTATCACTCGTAAAACACCGTTACGAAATCTCTTCTGTTTTATTCCTTAAGACAATAATCAACTCTTATTCTTTTAGAATAAAACCACTCCAAAGCTCCACCTTTCATTTACTTTATCCTTGAAAAATATCGTTATAATTTCACACAATCTCCTTTATTTCTTTTTACTTCGGAAATATCATTATACATATATATTCTCAAATCTTCTCATTTCCGTTACTTTGAAAATCTTATTTTTATATTTTTAAATCTTGCAAATTACATTACATTATTATTTCTCATATGGAAATAATCAATTATACTTAACGTCTTTTCCATTACAAACTCATATCATCCTCAGATAATCCTAAAGTCGTTCAAGTTGGGGTATTTGTTTACCTCTCAAACCTTGATCAACAACGTTCTTATCTTAAGATAGATACGAGTTGTAATTCAAATACCAAAATATATTCTAATACCAAACCCCATCCCATTTAACCATTTTACTTAAACCATGATTTTATAATCCATTTCTTAATTTCCTTTTCAATAATACTATTATTACTTAATTCGTTGATTAAGTGAATGCTTATTTGAAACATTCCCTTTTACTTTAAATCCCTTCAACCAGTTTATTTGATACACATATTTTTATTACAAAATCCATTACCACATACCATTTCAAAAATCCCTCTTTCCAATCCATTAAAACCATTTCCCTTTTGGAATCCTATTTCAATTTCATTCACTTTACTTAATTCCATTATTAAGTAACGTTAATTTAAAATTAACACTTTAACTCCACATTTTCTTTATAAATCTCGATTATAAAATCCAGGTTTACTATAAACCCTTTTTTATCTCCATTTCCTCTTTCTAACTTCAAATATTAAGTAAATATTTGATTTGAGCTATCTTACTTGCTTAAAATCCCTTTTATAACTTCGTTATAAAGACTCAGGTTTTATATTAAAACCCGTTCATAAACTACTTTCATAATTCAATTAGATTTCATTACAGATACACTTAAATTATTATTAATTAAAATAATAATTTATTTCATCATTAACTACTGTAGAGGTAGTTAACTTCTTTAATAACTAAGTAAATAGTAAATTCCCTTTTAAAAATTAAAAACAAATATTCGTTAAACTATTTCATTAGATTAATTTCAAATAACTAATTTGATAACCAATTCTAGTTAAAATGGTTGACTTCGTCAACTCAAACACAGTTATCTTGTTAACCGATTCAATTGATCCTTCCTTTAAATTAATTAATAATATAATTAATTTAAATAATTCCATTTAATTGTTTCTTAAAACAACAATTATCCAATTCTTAACCATAAGGTTAATTTTTGCACATTCGTTTATAAACTGATTAATATCAGATTTTGCTTTATAAAATCATTTAATAAGTACTTATAAATTTAAATAATAAATATTTATTTTTATTTAATAAAATTTTATTCAAAATAATAGATTTAATAAAAATTTGTCTTTAGTTATAAAATAAAATTTATAACTTCATTTCTGTCTATTCACCCGACGATAAATCAATATTTAAAAAACGATTGATTTATAAGCCATATACTGCCAATTACTCAACCAATATTACCCATTGGTTTAAGCAAAACAAATATTGAATTTCAGGTCAACGGTCAACAACCAAATCAATCATCAAATCAGAATAGTTCATATGATGATAATATGAAAATAAGTAACATCTAATATATTTGAGAAATCTAGTTGGATCCCTCCAACCCGTTCTTCCCCGCATCGAAATAGCTTATCAAAATAAATTTATTCAATTCAATTTAACTAATAATTTCTATAATAGTAAATAACGACTATTTAACATCAACCAAATAATTCAAACAATTCATTAAATAATTTAACACAGTTATTTTATAAACGTGGCCAACAAGGTAAGTTACCTTCACCGTTAGAATAACGATTTAGTTTTTCATTGAAATTAAATAACGTTCAATTTCATTGGTTCAATCAATATATGAAGATAAATAAATAAAAAACAATCAACCATTAGCAACCATAGCACACAATTATAAAAACCCAACTTATATAAAATATAAGCGGGAATACTGAGTGAGTATAACTCACGTTGCTTTGATTTATCATTGAATCGGTATGGTTACAGATAAATTAAATAGCGTTTGATTTAACTGTAAATATTGTTGTCTCCATTTTTGTCTAGGACAGTTCCATGATGTTGAGCTCATTGTCGCGATTCCATTGCAAGTTGTTACGTTGCATTCTGATCACATAACAAAATGTTATTCAAGTTTTAGTGTATATGGTTTAAATAAATTAATAAACTTCTTAATTAATTATTTACATATTCTAATTACTTTTATTTATATAAATTTGTGTCATTAATTATTCACCCTGCTTCGGTTGAACACCATCGTGCCCGACTCCTTGTTTTCAAACAGACAGCCGATACCCTTTGTTAACCAAACTACATCCATTTTTTTATTTATCTTTTAACCAAACCCAAATGGCCTAAGTCTGTTCCCATACCAGTCCACATTTTCAACCCTTCATGTAACAATTCCTCTCATTTCTCCTCCATAATCCTTCTCCTTTCCCACACTGTTCTTTTTTTTTTCTCACTGCTTCGAGCAACATTTCGTTCTTCCCACATCCTTACGTCCGTTCAAACTCCCCATCATTCCATCTTTTTTTATTATATATCTCAAAATGCCAGCCCACGCATGATAGCCACATCTTCCCTCAAATATATCTTCTTTCCCATACGTATGTTGTTTTTCTCTACCCGTCGCGATTTTTTTTCCAAACCCATTTCTTTTCCTTTTTGCATGTATTTCAAATATTCCCAGTTCTCATCTCACATATTTCTTCCCTTTTATTTTGCGTGAAACTGTTCCAGTGAGAGTACAAGCACACACCGCTTCCCTCTATGTTGGTGCAGTCTTTCCCGGCATTCGAATCGTTGTATCCCTTCGACCCTTTTTTCTGACCTCAAACCACTTGAATTCTTCAGCAACTGAAAAGCCGCAACAACCCATAAACCAATGCCACATCATCACCGACTTATTCTCGATCAACTAGACCCCACTCGAATCGCCAGTAACCCTTATCACAAGTCCATAGTCATTACCACTCTTGGATTGAAGTTGGCATTCGCTAAAAAGGGTTGTTATTCATGCATTGGACGTTGAAACAAATTGGCAGGGTTTTAATTCCTGGAATGGAAATTGCAGTTTCCACTGCTTATTTTCGCTAGAGAAGTTTTTAGTTTGGTTCACAGAAAGGTGAAGACAGTGCATATATATAGCAGTAAAAGAAATGGGATAAGTGTAAAGTCGCTTTCATGTAGCACCATGTAGCATGTGCATAGGTTGCACAGCTGCACAGAAATAGGTATGCAACTTTTACAGGTTGCACGGTTGCATAGAAATAGGTACGCAACTTTTCATGCGTAGGCAGGTAATCAGTGAAAAGAAAATGGCGAGCAGCATGCATGTGCATAGGGCATAGATAAATACAAACAAGTAGGCTTGCGTAGTTTAAAAATTCAGGCTATAGGTGTGATATGAGGTAGCTGTGTGTTAATATGGCTTGGCACGTGCAAGCTTTAAATTTGATAAGAATTTTCCATGTGCGTTAGCTGTAGACAAAGTACACATGTGGAAAAGTTAAATGGGTAGGCTCTTTCTTCATATGACATATCCAGTTGGTTGGGTAACTGAAAGATGCATGGGCATATACTATATTTTTATATTTTGATATGGTACGATTATTATAATACGCGGCTATTGAGTTTTACCGCTAACGGTCATTGAGTGTTCTTAAATTCATACTGACACAATTCGTACCGACACACACACGAACTTCCAACATAATAAAAATGGTTGCTCTGCTACGTTTTGACGTTCCGGTCCCACTAAAACTAATTCATTGAAAACTGACTCTGTTTGCACAACGACGCTATTTTAAATTCCAATTTAATTATCGGTTCACATTTAAACTAAACGTGCTCACATAGTAACTCCAATTGGTTCCAAACTGAAAATCTAGCAATAATTAGTTATACCTATTTCAATAAAATTCATTTAGTTGGAAAGGAGGCCGTTTCGAAAATGTTATTCCTTGGGCTTATATAATATCGATAAAATTAATAAATTCTAAAATAATATGATTAAATAATAATATTTATTATTAGCATAAAAATCCACATAGAATATATGGATAGCTTGAAATATATACAAATATGGATTTCAATCTCAGTATTAACAAATCTTGAGTTAACCGATGTTCAAATATATTAAAAACACTTTTTAAATTAATTAATAAATGTTATATTTTAATAGCGATTTCCATAGCGGCTATTTTAAAATTTAATTTGGACATAACTAACAATCCATAACACGAAATCTGGATATTTCTCTTCCATATGGAAATTATAATAAAAAAGATTCAAACGTTTCTTGTTTCACAGAGATCCGACTTATGTCGGATTCTGTATATTCAATTGAAGTTCAAAACTCAATATTACGAACTATCATGCTATTTTGAGCTCGATTTTAAAGTAAATAAAATTTAATGTTCAAATCTTCGTTTTAATAAACGGATTTAATATTAAAATCCATTAATATAACAATATAATGTTTAAAATAAAATTTAAATATTCAAATTCAAATGGCCGAAAAATCTGGGTCATTACAAATCTACTCATCTTGAACTATATCAAGATTTTCATTACAACAATACTTAGAAGAAAATTGTAATCCATTGTCTATGTCTTTGGCATTCTTTATATCCACAAATATTGTTCATATGAACTTGTATATTTTAGTAAGTTTTGCATATCCCAACTACCACTTCAATGGGTATTAAGAGTTTTATTACAACAATTCTGAAAAAGTATGGACAAATCTACTCATCAAGAATTATATAAATATTTTCATCACAACAATACTTAAAAGAATGTTGTAATCTATATTTCTTTTTCTTTGCTTTCTTTATCACTACCATAGTTATTTACATTCTTTCGAAATTTGCATGCTTTGATTGGTTATACCTTTAGGGTGTTCTAAATGTTTCAAACATTTTCACTATTTCGATCAATTCAGTTATATCTGAAAGAACAATGCTCATGGCACATAACATGCTGTTGACACTGTAAGGTGTTTTATTGATTTTAGTGTGCTTTTGTCATTTTATATTCATGTTTTTTAATTATATTTTTCAGACTACAGGTTCACATTTCTCATTTAGGAAAGCATTCATGATGGCCAATTATGTTTTCTCATAATTCAAGGTTTTTAATCTATTAATTAACATTTCAGTATTTACGAATTTATCATCGATGGTTATCTATTGTCGGTTCTCGATATGATTTATTGAGATCTCTTTATTTATCATGTTTCGGGTACCTAAACTATTTTTAGGAGTTATTTGACAATCATGTCATGGTTTCCTTTCAAAGCAACCTTAAGTGTTTCTTCAAGAACACTCGCCTTCTTTATTTGACATCTTTATGATTTACTCCAAAAATATTTTAAACTGACTTCTATATCATATTTCAGTTGTGGTTACACCTTTTGGTCCTTTAGAGATTCAAATCTATATTAGAGAAAGTTTACTAGGGTATAATTGATAATTTATTCAATTTACTTAATATTTTCCATCATTATATATGCTAACAAATATTTAACACCGATTATCAGTACGAACTTGTATCCCTTTATTCTTCCCCTCAATGTTGACAAACATTATCACATTAAATAATAATCCTCTTTGGATTCTCATTTTTGATCCATTGTTATATTATTACTAGCAAATACATTATATGTATTTTAATTGTAGGATGATGATGCTTTTATTAGTTGATAAGATGAATTCGTATTATATTACTTATTCTCCTTCATTAATCTAGCAACTTTGAGGAATTTTGTAATTATATAGATCATTTGAATACACACATGACTTCATGTCATTCAATATTTATGTCGATCGACCTTTTGAATTACTTAATAATATCTGTGTGTAATCTATAAGATGAGCTCATAACAAATTTCGAGTTGTTAGTTGAATATTTACATATATGATATATACATGCGTCCATGTATTACGAATATATTATAAATTTGCATATTCTTTTTTGTCTAAGCCAGTGATTTTTAGAGCAAAATATTACAATGATCCAAACTATTAATTTATATTTATAAATCAATGTCAATGTGAATCCTGTGAGACTACATGATAATGTTCAAAACATCTGGTTTAGAGCTGTACCGAACTTGTGGTTCAAATAAAATGTATAAACAAATTTGATTTGTTAAATTTTATTCCTCCATTATACCTAAAATATTACTTTTGAACATTAATTATGATAACTTATTACATAATAACTTACAACTACATATCAACATTTCTACACATCTCTTTTGGAAAGTGCAATAAATAAATAACACATAATTAAAAATTAAGAGTAGTTTATAGACTCTTGAATTTTTACGAAAATACGCAATTATATTTATTGCACATACTTATCTCTTCAAGCTAGTATTATAGCTTTCTTGAAATGTATAACATGACATATAAACTATCTATTTAGGATAATGTCTAAAGATTTTTTTTTCAAGAAATAATTATGCATATAATATTGGTAATGACATAATAATAAGGAACACGAACTTTACGATTTAACTAGACACTTGAACAATGAATAATGTATTTTACAGATAATTTGATTTATTCCCTATTTAGAATGTTTTTTTGGCAAAGCTGGTCATTTTTAAAGTGACCGTAACCACTTACTATTATAACGAATAATAATTAGATTATTACAGGAGACTGACCGTTTATCAGTCTACTACAAATTCGATTTTTAAGGTGAACCGTCCACCAAAGACCTTTTTATAGTGGAACATCCACTGCTAATAACCTTGCTTACAAAACATGAGCTAGCCATAGTGACTAGACTTCAATGACATACCATGCAGGGCAAACAAGTTACATAACAAAATTACACATTGCCTAGTTTCAAGTACAAATCATACAACAACATAAAATAACATTCAACGTCACATGGCTGTGACCAGGTCTCCAAAGTACAACATAACTAAAGAGAACTACCAACAAATCGCAAGCTTCAGGTGATCCACCACCTAGTACAAGTCGTAGCTCAACATGAAACTCATTACAACTCACCAAGACCTTATCAAGACATTCACACTCACACAAAAAAATCCCAGCATTCCAAAGCCATACAAACAACCAATACTTCATCACCATCAAGACGAAAATTTATGTACCCAGGCCTTGGAACTCTACGTACCGCACCAGTACATATCAACACAACAAATCCAAAAAGCCAAGCAATCTCTGCTCTGGCTCACCAAGCTAGAGGCTATGCTCTGCTACCCCCACAACGTACATGGTATATAAAGGAAATTAAGCTCAAGGCTTACCTTACTTGGAAGGTTGATCAATCGCAAAACAATACAAAAAGCATGTCTGTAGAGAGCACAAAAGGGACTCTGCGATGGTGACGAGCCTTCAATTGCCTAGCAAGTCGAAACCACTTTCAAAGAAATGAAAAAACCCAAAATCGAAGTCCACATAAATTCGCCCTAACAAACACCATACCGACCCAAAACCTCCTTACATAGGTTAGACAAAGGCAAACATAATTTCACCAAACAATGAATCTAGACAAAATTGCCCCGAGACCCAGCTTTGCATATTATAGGGATTAGAGCGGCAGGGAAGCCGCGATACAAAAAGGGGAAGGCAATGACTTAGAGTTTGAAAAAAAAAATGGGAGAGTCACCATCCTAACTAGGAAGGGTTAACTGCAGTAGGAATGGGAATATGGAAGCTAGAAGGGGAAGTAGACCAATTACGAAAAGGGGATCTAAGCAGAGGAAGGAGACAAATCTGACCCAAACCAAATCTGGAAAAAAGGTAAGAGGAAAGCACCCATGCATGGCAAAAATAGGGCAGAGTAGATAGATAAGGAGAGATCTGATGGATCGAAAAGTAGTAAGAGGCAAGGATGGAGAATGTAACGACCCACATTTTACGTATCGGAGGATCGTAAAATATTTTTATTTAATTCCCTGAGAGTTGGATCATTCTCATATTTTGATATGTTTGTTATGGGGATGCGAGACATATCCATAATTTTATCAATTTTATTTATGACCATTTTCCCTTTTCAGCTTTGTACAGGGAATAACTTTTGACTGGGATCGAACCAGGTGCGAAGATTGATTTCATTGGAAAGGAAATGGTGTTTCCATTTCCGTGTAGTGGTCACTTTAAAGATTTGGTTTAGAGGTTTGGGAGGAATCACTGTTTTTGTGTTATACAATTTCTAGGCAGGTTAACTAGTCATTAATGGGATAATTTGGTAAGGCCCATTAGTGGGCTGGTTAGATGGCTATAAATAGGGGTAGAGGCAAGGAGAATGGTTTATTTTCTTCATTTCTTATTTGGTGTTGGGGTTTGAGATTCTCCCTACTCCAATCAAATACATCTCTCCTTCGTTAAAATCTTAGGTCCACATTAGAAGATTGAAGATCTACATCAAGGAAGGCTAGATCTACATCAAGAGAGAGTAGATCACATCAAATTGAGTGATTTGAAGATCGTTCTTCATTGTTCAGATTTTTGAATCACCGTTTTGAAGCTAATTTGAAGATTTGGTGAGTGATAAGCTTCTCTCACACAGATTCAATCGAGTATATGGATTATTTGATCTTGTTTTCATCATTTCAAGTTGTTTTCACCTAGGTCTACATCATGGTATGTATATTTTCATTCGACCCACCATAGGATCTAATCTAGCAACTATTATCGGTAAATTACTATGTTAATTCATGTGTTATTGCAAGTTAGACCCATTTGTTTAATTCGTTTATTGTTTATCATGAATTTGGTGAATTTCTTATCTGTGAATGGTAAATAATTGTTGTGTTAATGCTTGTTGATGGTTTGGTTTGATTGATTGGTGAAATTGAAAGTTTTGCATGATTTTTGGATCAAATTGGAGTTGGATCGGGCGAGTTTTGGCAATGGATCGGATCGGGAATTTTTAACATGGATCGGCTGGCTTGTACTCCAAGAAATGGAGTGGATAGGTTGAGAAAATGGTGATACATCAATCATTTTCCTATGGATCAACCAAAACTGGAGTGGATCGCAATTGTTGGGTTTGACAGCGTTTGCAAACACTGTAGAAAATGATGGATCGGGAAAGAAATTCGAGTGGATCGGGCAAGGGAGCTTTTAGGGGAAAATGTAATCTGGCAAGCATCTGGAGTGGATTGGATTTTCTGGGTACAACAACATTTTACAAACACTATGGAAAGGTATGGATCGGGTAAGTTCAGGAGCATGGATCGGGCAAGATTAGGCAATGGATCAGATTTTCTGGGTATGACAGCATTTTACAAACGCCGTAGAAAGATATGGATCCGACAAGTTAGTGTTAGACCAAAATCTGGGCCTAACACCCATATACGGTGTGAAGTCCTCACAATCACAAATCACAGATTGCAGAATGCATATAAAGTAGTAAAAACGGGGAACACATAAGGTTTTTATAGTGGTTCGGCTCAAACCAAGCCTACGTCCACTTTATATTTTCTTAAATCTTAAGAAATTATAATTACAATGCCATCTCGCTATCTGCGAGATCTGTTTATACACAATAACCTTGTGATTTATCAAGAAGTGGAGAAAAGATAGTGACTTTATACATTAAATCCTCATGTTAGACTGAGTTGAATTGGCCTAGAGAAGCACGCAAATTCCTTGCGTTGATAATGGTGGATGCCTTAAAGAAGAATGACCAAAAGTCCTTTGAAAATTCTCCAAATGGTGTATTTATAGCCATTTCCTGATACCGGTTCGTGAGACATGTGGCATGCATCCCAAAAATCTCGAAATGTGATGGAAAACATCAAGAGATCCTCTTCAAGTCGTTATTGTTAGAGTTTGTGCCCTAGAGGCAATTCATTTGATGAGATTGATAACACTGTTGATGTTATTATTTTATTTGGAATAAAATATTATTCTATTATATTGTATTTACTGCGTAATATAAATATTAGTATAATAGAATTCCTTAGAATAATAATACGGGATTGTATAGTTCGAGTAAGACTGAACTTGAGATTATATGATATGTCAAGTATTATAATTCTTAAATGTCCCTAGTCGAGTTTTATTGTTTATACAGGAGAACAATAAAGCGTTCAGACTAGTATATTGATTGACTGATGATCACATCTCATTGATCATTAATATACATGATATTAAAGTCAAGATATAAATACGTATTAGAGAATAACGTATTGGGCTGACCCACCGTGAGATAACTACATGGAACATAATTAACAGTATCATAAGTTATTCTCATAGTGATAGTGATATAATGGTCCTCAGACCTGAAATCATTATAATTTTATTCGAGGATATTTGTGTTTTGATATCATCTAAAGTTAATTCGTAACAGAGTAACGATAACGGTGATTATTGGATACATCTCGAATCGAATGAAAATTATGAATGATCTAGATGGAGTTTAACCCTACGATATATTCGTAGTGATATCCATGGACCTCTTGATTGAGTGAGACTGTGAAATGCATGGCCGTGCTCAAATATTGATTTGTCCTGAACAGTCTACTCATTGATCAAGTTAAATGGATTAAATTATGAAGAGGATGATACGATCCATGCCTCCAGTTTAATCTTGGATATAACGGTTAAAAGGATTAAATTATATTGATACACTATTCATAAAGGTCATATCGAATCATTGATATTGTTGTAGCTTGGGTAGCAGTGATGTATTACTAGATGCCGCTCACTGTTTACAGTTTAAATGTTTAAATTGTTGCCAACGCTACAACAACCTATAGGGTCACACAAATAGAACGTAGTAAAAGAGATTTTATTTTAGACAAATAAAATATCAAAAATGTTGATATTTTATTTGATGTTGAAAAGGTATTCAATAGGGTTCCTATTTGATAGTAAAAGATTTGGTTTAAAAAGGAACATATGTATTCCTTTAAAAACCGCGTCTTGAACCCTAGGGTGAATTGGGTGGATAAGATCAAACCAGATGAACCGATGAAAATGCTTTTCAAAAACCCTAGAATAAAATGGCGGCTAGTACCCCTTTACATCCTCGAATTCAATCTGATTGAAATCAAAAATAAAACGTTCTGGTGGATACTTGTAGAGGCAACGCACTTCTGTTTTGCTCAGATTCGATATACCAGCTCATTGATCTAGAGATGGAATTGGCTTCGAAGGTAAAAACCCTAAATCTGATTAATATAAGTTTTGATTTGTTTATTTTTCGCATAAGATCCTATTTTAAGTTGTTAAAATAGAAATAGGGTTTCGATTTAGATCGATTAAAAACCCAACAGTGGTATCAGAGCCAGGTTTTTGCGAGAAATTAATAGGTTGAACTTTGATTTTGGGTTATTCGTCTTTGATTAATCATTTGTTCGGATGAATCAGTTATACTAATATGCTTTAATACTGACAAGATTAGTTTGATTTGGTGTGTTGATTTATCTTGAAATGAAAAACAGTTTCATGTAGATACGAGTTAATATTCGATGTTAATTCGATTCACTATATCTTGTACAACTAAATCAATATATAAATACGGATTTATATCTGAGACCATGTTTTAATCTGTTTATTATAATGGATTAAGAACTACGTATACTAATACGCATTGATAAAAGACCTGGAACATGATTTAATTCTGATATAAGTTGTTTCTTCAAGGATAATATTTTGTGTTAATTTCAATTCTTAAAAGGTGATTTACATATTGATATTGGATATCAATTTTATTGCCAATTCCTATTCAGTTAATCCTTGTTAACTGGATTAGTTATTGTGGGCTTAAATTTCAAATTAAACCACTTATTATAGAATACAATCATAGAGTATGACCCTATTTTTGTTTGATTTGAGAAATCAAAAGGGTTTTACTTATTCCATCAAGCCCACAGTTAATTCAATGAATTTAAAGGTGTTTGAATCAAGTAATGTGAGCCCTATTATAATATGACTCAGTTTGTTGCATTACAAAATCTTATATTGATTAGCAGAATGTTTCAAATCATTTTAAAACATGTAAAACGTTCACATGTTTATTTGCTGAAATTCAGGTTCACTCCAGTATTTCCTTTTATTTTATTATTAAAATGTCAAGCAGTCTATGGCTTAATTTTATAATAATTGGAGAATTGTTTTAAAATATACTCCCTGAATATGATATTGATCATAAACACAAAATAACCTTCAAGTCAGTGTACATATATATGATATATGCGGAAAAGTCTGTTTTGAAATATAACAGATATAAGAAATCAATGCAACCGGTACATGGTTATGTAATTTACATTGTTGTGTATAGAATAGAATGAGTTCTATTTACCTCAAATACATTCGACATATTTTGGGTTTTATGATCTATACATGAAACCAAATAAGCAGAGCTATGAAAAGTTATTAAGTTCTTTTGATTTAATACTGACATGGCTTTCATACTAGTTGTACATAAATTGTATATGAATCTGGTATTTAAAACTTTATAAACCGGATTCTATGATAAGTTAAAATCTGATTTTAACTAAGATATCAAATTTTCCTGTCAGTTTATCATTAATTCCCAACGATAAATCAAAAACCCAGTTATGATTGATCATGACACCTGGCAATCTTATTATAATTTTGAGATGCTGATTTCAAAATTATATATATATATATATATGTATATATATATTATTGTCTGAAGAATCTGAAAAATGATGATTCATTGCTGCTTCCATCTGTTTTATACATATATATATAGAGTATATATATATGTATGTATGTATATTTGATCATATAAGGATTCATGACTATATGTATACGTGTCAGCATAAAATTTGTACACTTATCAAAGTATATTTAATTTTATTCTTATCTGTTAAGTTAATAACTTGATGAATAGTCATTAGATGAATAATCATCAATGTATGAGTGATAACAGATTTGAAGTCTAAAACACTGTCGATAATATGTATCAAAATGTTTATGATATCGATAAATGAACACTATCAATTCAATAATCAAAATGTTTGATTGAACTGAGTGCAATATTATGTTGGACTCAATTACACGTATAGTTTACTTTGAATTCAATCCTAGTTTTAATACTTTGACCTTTCATTCTTTTGGTTTTAATAACACTTAATTTGATGAAATTAACTGTTATTATGACTAATTTATTGTTATATATATATATGTGTATGTGTATATGTATAATTTCTTATATATAAAGATGGATATATTAAGTGTACTTCAATCAAAATTAACATATATGTGTTGACATATATGAAATAACCTGTTATATAAAACTGCATATGTACATGTATAAAACTAAATGTATACTTATGATGATAAGTATACAATATATACATGTGATTTCATATAACAGAAATATGATTTCCTGATTTTAGTTTTATGCTACTTGTGTTGGTTATTGTAACATGATACTAATTATATCATAATTGGCTACTCATGATATACTGATGTCATGACACCTTGATATGCTGATATAAATCTGAGTAATTAACACAGTTTATTGAAGTAATTTGGGGTTTAAATGATTAATACCTTATATGCTGTTTAATATTAGAATCTGGTGAGATTAAACTGTCTTAGACAGAACTGTCTAAAATATTATAAAATGGAATTATTAAGATGTTTAAGTTTGCATAGTTTACATATCATAATCTAGGTAGTCTAAAGTGTTTAGATCTGAACAATATAAATGCTAATATCTGGATACCTTGATATGTTTGAATCTGAGAGGTTCAGTGTTTGTATTCTAATTGTAGATGCACTGGCCATAGCAAATATGATTTGATAATATTTCATCCTCATTTTAAACATTTTCATCATGTATATTAATCTGTTTTAATTGTTAATCAGATATTAGTTACCTGGATTATGTATATACAAGAAAATGATCAATATGAACAGAAATGAACTTACACATTGGCCATTGTTCCAATATATATATTAAATACATATGATGTATTTAACTTTGCTTAAAACCAATGGACCATGAATGAAATTGTTTCATACATGCAGGCATAATTGGTTGCTGAAATTGTTTTGGCTCGGCAAGAAGATAAACTCAACAGGACACGTTCCGCAATTGCAAATATTGAAGTTTGCTGTTTTGTTTGAGAATGTACCAGTCAGTAATAGCCAACATTTGTAAATGTTAGTTGACATGTATAATCTTTTAAACATGTAAGTAATACCTATTTGTATGATGACAGTGCAAGTAAATGATGGTCTATTGAATCTTGTAAGTTATAAAAGGGGTCTGACCCTTCAGTTAATTCTGGTTCTTTTATATGTGAAAGGTTAATATCTGTTGCATGCAAGTGACATTATTTATTAATGTTTATGTTTTGCCATGACCTAGAATGTTGATATATGTTTTGTTTAGGGCTTAAACTCATTTATAAGGAACTGTTGTAGTAAAATTGCCACTTCAGCTGTACTTGAGAAGTTAACTTCGATTTGCATTGAGATCAGAATTGTATATGAGTTGTACATTTATTTGTAATTAGGCCCAAATTACAAATGAATCCATGTTTCCATTATATTTGAAACTTGCAAGTTATTATTAACATGCATTATGATGGCTAATGCTACTTAACAAATAGGCTTTGATATGATCAGTAGGTAATGGGGACATGAATATTTATATATTTGTATATGTATGTGATACATGCGCAAATATTATTTAATGCAATTTATATTTGAATATAGAATACGTATATTGTGATATGTGTAAATAACTCTAATATTGTTCGTCACTACGAATTATAAATTCCCTCTAAAGCAAATTTTGTTATATTAAGTCATGGTGACGTCTTCCAATAATATACTCATCACTGTCCAAAATCACTGGATGTAACTAACGCCAAAGCGTTGTGCACCTTTTATTTTGGTTATATGCGATGGAGTAAAATGTGGTGCTCCAACCTATTATTGGGTCTGATTTAAATAGGCTTCATAATACGATTATGGCCTTAGAGACAAAAGCATGAATTTTTCTATATATTTTGAGCAAATGAATAATACTGAACAAAACGTTCAACATGCGATCCAAGAATTATATAGACGATATAATTGACATAAGATGTCTACCTAAAAGGTTGTGTTTTGGGGATTTGCCAAAGCAGAGTCAAGACATGATTAGATATGGATCTTGGAACACCGTTATATATATATATACTGATATGTATATATAAACAGAGGGATGTTAATTTGAGCAGGAGCGTATCTTAGTTTAAAATATATACATTTATGTTAATATAAATTTTGATTGTCAAAATTTTATATTAAATAAATATTAAAGAATCAGTTATGATTTATTAACTATTGTAGATATTAAATAACAAATAACTCCGATAATTTAAATTAATTCTTTAGAAGGATAAATTGAATTAAATCAAATTTCCTAACTAACATTGAAATTTGAGGATTGTCCTCAAACAAATTAAAACATAATTGTTCTAACAAATATAGAGGACCTAAAATAAGTTAAAGTATGACTTCAACTGAATAAAATATAAATGTTATAATAATCTACTTATATATTTCTAGTATTAGATACTAGATATAAATCACATAAATGTATGTTGATTTACAGAAATTGCAGAATAAGTAGAAATTTGATATAAGAACAAGTGGACTTACAATTGGAAATGAAGCAAATGTTGATATATTATCCATAGTAAGTTGATTCTTGTTGGATATACTGGCTTAATTAAATAAATAAAATAATTGTTATTACGAAATTCCAATTAAAATAAATGTTATAAAATATCTTGTTTAGACAAGATTGAATTTCATTTATAATAAAAGAATAATTGTTATTCATTTTATTTAAATGAAATATCTATGGAATTTCACAAGTAGTTAATGAATATTACAAATCGTTAACTATTATGTACTTGACATTAATACTGAATGGATTAAATTCAGTGATTTAAATCCAACATACTTCTAGCATTACCAGTTAGCCCTTATAAACAAGAAAGTATATCAAAACTCCATAGTGATGGAATTTTGAAATCATTTGATTTCGAATCATATGAAGTATGCAAATCTTGTTTATTAGTTAAAATAACTGAATCCTCTTTCACTTGACATAGTGAATGAGTGATAAGTATTGGGTCTCATACATAATGATGTATATAGAGCAATGAATACATAAACTAGAGGTAGGTTTTATTACTTCATTACATTTACTGATGATATCAGTAGATACAGATATGTGTATCTTATGAAACACATATCAGAATTCTTTGAAAAGTTCAAAGAATTCAAAGTGAAGTTAGAAACCAATTTTGATAGAAAATAAATTCTCTTTGAAAGGATTAAAGAGAATATTTAAGCCAATTAATAAATGACTGTCCATATGAGTTTGGAATTGTTTCATAACTTACTCCATCTAAAAGACCATATTGAAATGGTATGTCTGAAAGGAGATATCGTACATTATAAGATAAAATACGTACGATTAATGATAAGTCATATGGATCTTCCAATAAATTAAATTTAGAACAATTGTATTAAATCCCACTAAAACGATCTAAAGACGCCATATAATATATGGACTAGGAAATGTCCTAGTGTGTCTGATACGATGATTTGGGATGTAAAGACGTTTCTTAAACGTCCTTTCTCTGATAAGATCAGACCTAAATCAGATAATTATTCTGTGGATATAAATTCTATGAGAATAAAATGTTTACTGCTCGATTTGGTATCCTTTTGAAGGAGAGCCAGTCTCTAAGATATCGATGGGAATGAAATAAATTTCGAAATGTGTCGAAAACCCACAAAATACCATCGAATCTTGTATAGACAAGAAATTGAGTGGGAGTGTCACAGTAATACTAATGTTATTTGATAACACATTAATTACTGAAAATAAAGGTAGTTTTAAAACAAGAAATAAATACTGATTCTAAGAAAGAAAATGTTTGGATTAAGAAGTTCATAACTGAACTTAATTGATTGTTGATCGAATGATATACATTGCGATAACAATATGGCTGTTGCTCGGGCCTAAAATGTTGAACTCATCATCAACCTAAACATATATTTTGAGAAATATAATTCTTATGTGAAGTTGTTCACAGAAGGAATAAACATATCTGCAAAGTTACAAAAGTTGTAATGTTGCAGACCTACTGAATTAAACTCTGTCGCAGCAGTAGTTTAATAGTCACATTAGTTTCATAAGTATACGATAAGTAAATGATTGACTCTAGTGCAAGTGGGAGATTGTTAGAGTTTGTGCCCTAGAGGCAATTCATTTGATGAGATTGATAACACTGTTGATGTTATTATTTTATTTGGAATAAAATATTATTCTATTATATTGTATTTACTGCGTAATATAAATATTAGTATAATAGAATTCCTTAGAATAATAATACGGGATTGTATAGTTCGAGTAAGACTGAACTTGAGATTATATGATATGTCAAGTATTATAATTCTTAAATGTCCCTAGTCGAGTTTTATTGTTTATACAGGAGAACAATAAAGCGTTGAGACTAGTATATTGATTGACCGATGATCACATCTCATTGATCATTAATATACATGATATTAAAGTCAAGATATAAATACGTATTAGAGAATAACGTATTGGGCTGACCCACCGTGAGATAACTACATGGAACATAATTAACAGTATCATAAGTTATTCTCATAGTGATAGTGATATAATGGTCCTCAGACCTGAAATCATTATAATTTTATTCGAGGATATTTGTGTTTTGATATTATCTAAAGTTATTTCGTAACAGAGTAACGATAACGGTGATTATTGGATACATCTCGAATCGAATGAAAATTATGAATGATCTAGATGGAGTTTAACCCTACGATATATTCGTAGTGATATCCATGGGCCTCTTGATTGAGTGAGACTGTGAAATGCATGGCCGTGCTCAAATATTGATTTGTCCTGAACAGTCTACTCATTGATCAAGTTAAACGGATTAAATTATGAAGAGGATGATACGATCCATGCCTCCAATTTAATCTTGGATATAATGGTTAAAAGGATTAAATTATATTGATACACTATTCATAAAGGTCATATCGAATCATTGATATTGTTGTAGCTTGGGTAGCAGTGATGTATTACTAGATGCCGCTCACTGTTTACAGTTTAAATGTTTAAATTGTTGCCAACGCTACAACAACCTATAGGCTCACACAAATAGAACGTAGTAAAAGAGATTTTATTTTAGACAAATAAAATATCAAAAATGTTGATATTATATTTGATGTTGAAAAGGTATTCAATAGGGTTCCTATTTGATAGTAAAAGATTTGGTTTAAAAAGGAACATATGTATTCCTTTAAAAACCGCGTCTTGAACCCTAGGGTAAATTGGGTGGATAAGATCAAACCAGATGAACCGATGAAAATGCTTTTCAAAAACCCTAGAATAAAATGGCTGCTAGTACCCCTTTACATCCTCGAATTAAATCTGATTGAAATAAAAAATAAAACGTTCTGGTGGATACTTGTAGAGGCAACGCACTTCTGTTTTGCTCAAATTCGATATACCAGCTCATTGATCTAGAGATGGAATTGGCTTCGAAGGTAAAAACCCTAAATCTGATTAATATAAGTTTTGATTTGTTTATTTTTCGCATAAGATCCTATTTTAAGTTGTTAAAATAGAAATAGGGTTTCGATTTAGATCGATTAAAAACCCAACAGTTATATGCCATGTATAATCAAATCCATGCGAGTTGGAGTGAAAATAGCCTTGACAATAGGTCAAAACCATGTGTTGTTGTTGTTGTTGTTCTGGTACAGGCAGTTCGTAACCTAGGGGTGTGTCACGAGCGGGTCGTGCCCGAAGGTGCACCATGAGCGTGTCGTCGTGGAGATGCCGTCGAGGTGATCGGGTCGTGGTCCCAAAGGTACATCACGAGCGGGTCGTGGGCGAGCCAATGTGAGCGAACCGATTCGTCGGCGAATGGTGTCTGGGGCGAGCCGAGGTGGGTCCCACGAGCCAAAAGTGGTCCCACGAGCCAAGGGGGGCGACCCAACCAGGGATGTCACCAATTCCAAAATCCAGGTTTTGTGCGCGTTTATGGAAACGGGCATAACTTCCAAACTGTAAGTCCGTTTTGCCCAAACGAAAGCTCTACCTAAAGCTAATTTAGAGGTCTACAAGAGTTACAAAGCAAAGCTCCATAATTGATGTTTTCGGACCCAAAAGAGGTCATCTAATAGGATTTTCGGGCCATTCTTTGTTTGTGATGCGACTTCAACCAAATCGCTTCCTGTCTTCTGATGATGTTCTCTGTACCCGAGCGCGATACTATCCAGATATTCCAGGTATGACAGCTTTTACCAAAAAGCGTGTCAACACGTTTACCCCCCATAACACATCTTGCTGGTTGAAGGATGATGTGTTCTGGATAATCCGAGAAGCCCACAAGCCACAGAAGTTCAGGAATGCCAGGACCTCGCCGGGTCCTTCCAACTGCAAGTATAATCCATACTTGTAAAGAGAAGGAGGTGAAACAGATGTGTCAAATCCTGACTGCATTGTTCGACCTTACCGAGCATAAACCATGCTTTGACGCCTAATGAGCATAAACCATACTCAAGAGACATTTGAGTTATCCTGCCAAGTCCTGGAGAGGGTTATGACCTTCTAGGCATCAACCATACCTAGAGGTTCAAATCGAGTATGATCCATATCCGATTTCTTTTGTCATATCCTGACAAGACTGTTTGCAGTTACTTATGTATAATCCATACTTAAGATTCCAAAGTGAGTATAAACCATACACAAACCTGAAGTAGAGCTATGCTTGCCACAACCTGAAAAGATAGTCTATCCCTAGGCATAATCCATACCTAGAGTTCCAAAATAAGTATAAGCTATACTTTAACCGAGATTGAGGATCGTGCCACATCCTGACAAGGTACTTGAATTCACTAAGCATAATCCATGCTCGGAAATTCCTTCCTTATTCAATTAAAACTACAAAACCAAAGTAAATCCTGATCGGTTTGACGCTAAGTCCAGAGCACGCTTTGGGGCTACATCCTAACCCCATACATGTGTACTTCGATTCAACCAATCGGAAAACCTAATGAAAGCAAACACAAATCTTAAATCCTAAGAAATGCAGAAAATGAAAGCTGACCTCATCCAGATCAGTTGATGATGAGCCCACGAGAGCTGAAACACCCCACCTCCGTCAGGGTCACTCTCAAAGGGAATGCCCTAATTTTGGTGGAGGTTTATAAGTATAAGTCACAGATATACAAGACTGATATAAGAACACATATTTTTGAACAGCGGAAAAACAACAACAACTTTTATTTCAACATAATACGTGTTCACAAGCCATGTCATAATTTGTCTTACAATACTTCCAAAATCATAACTGTCTTGATTACATTATTTAAAGAAGCATAAAGAAAACATAAATAAACTGCAAAAGTCCCCTAATTGCTGTCCAAGCCATAGTCCAAAACGAAAAAGATCCAAGCAAAACATTCTTTCTCTTCAAGCTGGATGTGAAAACTGGTCAAGCTACGGTATTCCCTCCCTGAGAACCTGGGGGGGGGGGGGGGGACGAAAGAAAAAGAGGCGAAAGGAAAAGGGTCAGTCATAAAGACTGAGTAAGTCCTAGTGACTTTCAGTGTAAAAACGGTTAAAACAACATGTCATGTAAAAACTGGAACTAAACTCAAGAAGGGTGTCAAGGTGGACAAGATAGACTAAGGTGATCATGATAAGTCAAGACAAGTCAAATAAAGCATCACATGTTCAAGATTCGTTGCATCGACTGTACTAGTATACTAAGCCCATGTCATGAGTTAATCACGAAATAAATCCCACGGCCCAATATCGTGAAACGACCCTGAAACGGGGTCTGACCCAAGTACGGGGTCCTACGGAGCGCTTATCTAGTCGATCGGCTCCCTACAAGTTCTAGCTCGTCAAGTGTCCGTGTCATACGGCTAATCACGAATGTAGTCACCTGTGCTGGGTCCACCTTCGGGTGTATCAGCCCTAGGGTGTCAACCCCTGACACGATTCAAGATGCACAGATAAATCTACGGATACCCAGTGTCTGCCCCGGAATACGTGCACGACCGTAGTCCACCGAACCTACACTGGCGTACCCCACTGCCGTCGTTCACCTCTTACAATCAGCCCAGTAATCGTGCCCCACCCGTCCTAGCCCCAGGGTACCTTGATACATCTAGAGGGTTACTGCTGAAAAGGGTCGTGTCTAGGGTTTCGCCTAACAGATTAGGTCATGTAATTCGTGAGCTAACCCACCTAACCGATTATGTCATGTAATTCGTGACTTAATCCTCTCCCAGTCTAGTCATGTCAAGATGGTTAAGTATGTCATTTAAATTCGCGACTTAACCCGCCTACGTGTCATGTCAAATTGGCTAAGTGTTGTTGTTTCAAGTTCATGACTTAGCCCTACAAATCGTGTTCAAGTTGGTTAAGTTGTCTTTTCATGTTCATGACTTAACCCTAATTGGCATTAATTGATTCGTTAATGCACCGAACCACTCACATTGGATCCTGTTGTTCGTAGCCACTGGATTTGCCGGGTGGTTCCGGGCAGGTTTACGCTACGAACTCAACCCAACCTCGGGTTTCAAGCGCGATGTGACCAACTACCCACATTGGATCCTATTGTTTGTAGCAACTGGATTTGCCGGGCGGTTCCGGGCAGATTTACCCTACAAACTCAACCCAACCTCGAGTTGGCCACTTTCTTGTTTTCTAAAGTCATGCCCATGTTCTTAGCAGATTCGTGCTATTTCCACAGCATGTTCATGTGTCAACTTCGTGCCCAACTAAGGCATGTTTCAAGTCAAGTTATGGCATGTCCAAGTCAAGTTTTCGTGCCATATTTCATGTTCTACTTATGCCAAATTTCACGGTTTATGATTATAATCAATTCAAGTTTTGCCTATTCTACCCAATCGTATCCCCAACGTATATAAACGTACTTCGTTCACAAGCATAAACAATTCAAGAGATAAAGGGGAATAACACCAAACATGTGATAGGCATATGTGACAATTCCAACATCACTTGCATAATAAACAGGTTACAACATATCACATGGTTTCAATACTAGCATGATGATAACTTGGCATAGTAATGGTTCCAACTTAGTTTAACATGATGTTTTCAACTTTACATCATAGGCATAATAATAATTGCGGGCATAATAATAATTTTATTACAAACATGAAACATTAAAGGCATGGTATTTCTAATAAGCATAGTGGATTCCAATTTAGCATTTTTAACATAATGATTCTCATCTAACATTATCAACATAATGATTCCAATTTAGCATTTTTAACATAATGATTCTCATCTAACATTATAAACATAATGATTCCAATTTAGCATTTTTAACATAATGATTCTCATCTAACATTATAAACATAATGATTCCAACTTTTCATCATAACCTAGCAATTCCCAATTTTGTCATTAACATGATAGGTATATTAACATCACAGGCATAGTTCCATCAACATCATAGACATGGTTTAATTAGCATCATAGGCATGGTTTAATCAACATAAAGATTTCAATAAACATAGTGATTCCATGGACATGTATTAGTCCAACTTTCCATACAATTAAGCCCAAGTGATTCATAACAACATCAAAATCATGATAAGTTTAACTTGCTACATTGACATAGCAATATTTCCAAATTATGATTCAAAGTTAAACAATATAAACATGGATTAATAACAGTTCCTAAATCCGGTTTCAATTCATGGCATGTCCATGTTATTTTAGCCTTTTTGCCTAAAAAGTGACATAGAACTTTCAATATGAAGCAAGTAATCAAAATTCCAAATCAAATAGCCCCAAATCCGTTGTCTAAAGCGTCGTAGTTGTTGTAGCTTCTAGTTGTAGCCTTCAAGATTCGTCCTTCGTCTTCTTTAATTTTTGTTCTTTGTATTTTTAATTTAGAGCTCTAGGTTTAATGGCGGCGGCTTGAGGCTAAAATGAAATAGTATGATTTAGGCTAGGTCTTAGGTTCTTTTTATAGTGTTTTTGAGTTGATTCGGACCGTCGATGGAGCTTGGTTTAATAGTAGCCATTCGTTCAAGGGAGAGACCAACCAGGAGCTGACACCTAGCTCTAGTGACAAGGCAAGGCTCAGAAAACCGACCAAACACAGACTAGGCCAGCCAGGGGGCTGGGTTCGACCTGGCTCAGTGGACAGGTCGACATGCCAGTCGACACCGTGTCGACTTGGCAGTCGACACGGGTGACCCAGGTCGACTGCCCAGTCGACCTGGTTAGCCCCAGGTCGACTGCCAAGTCGACCTGGGTGCCTTGGGCAGGAATTTTCCTGCCCTGGCTAATTGGGCCCGATTTTGAATTTTGAATTGGTTTTTCTGAGTTGTTTTGGTCTGTTTGAATTTTAAACTGAATTCTGAAACTTCCGGAGGCCATATCTTCTTCATACGGAGTCCGTTTTACGCAAGCTCGGACTCTATCTCAAGCAGAATTCCGAGACGAACGCAATGGCGTATCCCTTTTCCCTTAATTCTTTGATTTGAAATTAGTTATACTTTAATTTGTGAATTTCACTGTTATAGAATACACGGGGTGTTACATTCTCCCCCACTTAAAAGGATTTCGTCCCCGAAATCTACAAGTTTAGGAAGAATGTATATCCTAACATCCAAACATCCATCTACTCATCCATCAAACACGAGCATCCATTTTCCTTAAAAAGACTTCTAATGCTTCATGATCATATGCGAAGTGTGTGTGTGTACATGTACTTATCTAATGCAAAATCAGGCGGTCTACTAATTCAGTTGACCTCCTTAATGCGAATTATGTAAGTGCCATGAATCCATTATGTATGCAAATTTTCCTATTCATGATTCTACATGAGTGCACAACCATTCATATATAAATGCAACATACATATGGCAACACACTAAACTTCATCCATATACGAATAAATACATTTATGCATATGCAACATGAAAATGTGTCTGAGCCGATCTAGTGCCTAATGTGTATTCATGCATCCACGAGCAACCACTTGCGACCACTTGCAACCATTTCGCAATCATAACATGTTTCAATTACATGTTTACATCCAAAAAGATTCTACCTATGGTTCTCAAGATAGGATCGAGGAGAGAAACAAGATAAAACAAAGCATCTAGAAGAAGTTAACGATGTACCCCCAGAAGGTCCGGTCTGCTTCTTAGGGCAGTCTTTGCTGATGTGTCCAGTCTCCCCACAATGAAAACATTCACCTTGCTTTCTCTTCCTCTTTCTACAATCCTTGGCCATGTGCCCTTCCGTACCACAGAAATTGCGTTTCCTTTTATCACGTGAGTTGTCGTTCTTGCCTCCTTTCTTGGAGTCTACCTTCTTATTCTGAGAATCGTTGGGCTTGACCTCTTTCTTCCCTTGAGAGTTTTCTGCCTTTGTCTCCTTCTTGCCCTTATCTTCTTCATTCAGCAATGCCATCTGCACCAACCTTTCATACGTAGCTCCCATGGGTATATGGGTCATGGCCAAACTGTGTAATGGCTCATTCAACCCCTTGACAAAGCGGAGAGCCTTCTTGTGCGGGGTGTTGACTAGGTCCAGCCCAAACCTAGCCAGCTCATCGAGCTGATTAACATACTCTTTGACTGTCATATTCCCTTGCTTAAGAAATAAGAATTTTTCCAACTGCAAACTTCTTTCAGCTTCTGAGAGAAATTTAGCCTCAAACCTCGCCCTAAAGTCCTCCAATGTTTCCACTGGTCTTTCTGCATTGGTGACTTCCCACCAGTAGGAAGCCTCGCCTTTAAGTAGCCATACTACCAGTTGTACTTTCTGCCTATCTTCTACCTCAAAGATGACGAATAGGTCCTCGGTTTCCTTCAGCCAATTCCTAGCTGCCACGAAGGACTCAGTTCCATGAAAGTCCTTTCCTCCCATAGCTTTAAAATCTTTACATATCTTAGCAAAAGTATTACCCCGCGGAGGAGGTGGAGGAAGAGGTGCTGCTGCAGCTGGTTGATTTCCTACAGCTGGGGGAGGAGGAACGGTGGGACCTGGCTGATTGGCCCTTGCTTCTAAGAATCGTCTAAACCAATCGTTTATTGGTATACCCTCTGGCAAGTTAAGTTCTTCGGACGTGCTGAAACAAAAAGGATAGATTCAAAACGAAGGATAAAAGATAGTACCTATGGCTTTGGGGGACTTTGCCTTTTTTTTTAAAAAAAAATATAATATTTTATTTTTTTAAAAAATGCTTCTTTAAATTTTCTTTTGAAAATAAATTTTCAAAACTTTTTATCTTATCTGGTAAACCCATGCTCTGATACCAAGTGAAACACCCCACCTCCGTCAGGGTCACTCTCAAAGGGAATGCCCTAATTTTGGTGGAGGTTTATAAGTATAAGTCAGAGATATACAAGACAGATATAAGAACACATATTTTTGAACAGCGGAAAAACAACAACAACTTTTATTTCAACATAATACGTGTTCACAAACCATGTCATAATTTGTGTTACAATACTTCCAAAATCATAACTGTCTTGATTACATTATTTAAAGAAGCATAAAGAAAACATAAATAAAATGCAAAAGTCCCCTAATTGCTGTCCAAGCCATAGTCCAAAACGGAAAAGATCCAAGCAATACATTCTTTCTCTTTAAGCTGGATGTGAAAACTGGTCAAGCTGCGGTATTCCCTCCCTGAGAACCTGAGGGGGGGGGGGGAATATAAGATAAAGAGGCGAAAGGAAAAGGGTCAGTCATAAAGACTGAGTAAGTCCTAGTGACTTTCAGTGTAAAAACGGTTAAAACAACATGTCATGTATGAACTGGAACTAAACTCAAGAAGGGTGTCAAGGTGGACAAGATAGACTAAGGTGATCATGATAAGTCAAGACAAGTCAAATAAAGCATCACATGTTCAAGATTCGTTGCATCGACTGTACTAGTATACTAAGCCCATGTCACGAGTTAATCACGAAATAAATCCCACGGCCCAATATCGTAAAACGACCCTGAAACGGGGTCTGACCCAAGTACGGGGTCCTACGGAGCGCTTATCTAGTCGATCGGCTCCCTACAAGTTCTAGCTCGTCAAGTGTCCGTGTCATACGGCTAATCACGAATGTAGTCACCTGTGCTGGGTCCACCTTCGGGTGTATCAGCCCTAGGGTGTCAACCCCTGACACGATTCAAGATGCACAGATAAATCTACGGATACCCAGTGTCTGCACCGGAATACGTGCACGACCGTAGTCCACCGAACCTACACTGGCGTACCCCACTACCGTCGTTCACCTCTTACAATCAGCCCAGTAATCGTGCCCCACCCGGCCTAGCCCCGGGGTACCTTGATACATCTAGAGGGTTACTGCTAAAAAGGGTCGTGTCTAGTGTTTCGCCTAACAGATTAGGTCATGTAATTCGTGACCTAACCCGCCTAACCGATTAAGTCATGTAATTCGTGACTTAATCCTCTCCCAGTCTAGTCATGTCAAGATGGTTAAGTATGTCATTTAAATTCGCGACTTAACCCGCCTACGTGTCATGTCAAGTTGGCTAAGTGTTGTCATTTCAAGTTCATGAATTAGCCCTACAAATCGTGTTCAAGTTGGTTAAGTTGTCTTTTCATGTTCATGACTTAACCCTAATTGGCATTAATTGATTCGTTAATGCACCGAACCACTCACATTGGATCCTGTTGTTCGTAGCCACTGGATTTGCCCGGCGGTTCCGGGCAGGTTTACGCTACGAACTCAACCCAACCTCGGGTTTCAAGCGCGATGTGACCAACTACCCACATTGGATCCTATTGTTTGTAGCAACTGGATTTGCCGGGCGGTTCCGGGCAGATTTACACTACAAACTCAACCCAACTTCGAGTTGGCCACTTTCTTGTTTTCTAAAGTCATGCCCATGTTCTTAGTAGATTCGTGCTATTTCCACAGCATGTTCATGTGTCAACTTCGTGCCCAACTAAGGCATGTTTCAAGTCAAGTTATGGCATGTCCAAGTCAAGTTTTCGTGCCATATTTCATGTTCTACTTATGCCAAATTTCACGGTTTATGATTATAATCAATTCAAGTTTTGCCTATTCTACCCAATCGTATCCCCAACGTATATAAACTTACTTCGTTCACAAGCATAAACAATTCAAGAGATAAAGGGGAATAACACCAAACATGTGATAGGCATATGTGACAATTCCAACATCACTTGCATAATAAACAGGTTACAACATATCACATGGTTTCAATACTAGCATGATGATAACTTGGCATAGTAATGGTTCCAACTTAGTTTAACATGATGTTTTCAACTTTACATCATAGGCATAATAATCATTGCGTGCATAATAATAATTTTATTACAAACATGAAACATTAAAGGCATGGTAATTCTAATAAGCATAGTGGATTCCAATTTAGCATTTTTAACATAATGATTTTCATCTAACATTATAAACATAATGATTCCAATTTAGCATTTTTAACATAAAGATTCTCATCTAACGTTATAAACATAATGATTCCAATTTAGCATTTTTAACATAATGATTCTCATCTAACATTATAAACATAACGATTCCAACTTTTCATCATAACCTAGCAATTCCCAATTTTGTCATTAACATGATAGGTATATTAACATCACAGGCATAGTTCCATCAACATCATAGACATGGTTTAATTAGCATCATAGGCATGGTTTAATCAACATAAAGATTTCAATAAACATAGTGATTCCATGGACATGTATTAGTCCAACTTGCCATACAATTAAGACCAAGTGATTCATAACAACATCAAAATCATGATAAGTTTAACTTGCAACATTGACATAGCAATATTTCCAAATTATGATTCAAAGTTAAACAATATAAACATGGATTAATAACAGTTCCTAAATCCGGTTTCAATTCATGGCATGTCCATGTTATTTTAGCCTTTTTGCCTAAAAAGTGACATAGAACTTACAATATGAAGCAAGTAATCAAAATTCCAAATCAAATAGCCCCAAATCCGTTGTCTAAAGCGTCGTAGTTGTTGTAGCTTCTAGTTGTAGCCTTCAAGATTCGTCCTTCGTCTTCTTTAATTTTTGTTCTTTGTATTTTTAATTTAGAGCTCTAGGTTTAATGGAGGCGGCTTGAGGCTAAAATGAAATAGTATGATTTAGGCTAGGTCTTAGGTTCTTTTTATAGTGTTTTTGAGTTGATTCGGACCGTCGATGGAGCTTGGTTTAATAGTAGCCGTTCGTTCAAAGGAGAGACCAACCAGGAGTTGACACCTAGCCTTAGTGACAAGGCAAGGCTCAGAAAATCGACCAAACACAGACTAGGCCAGCCAGGGGGCTGGGTTCGACCTGGCTCAGTGGCCAGGTCGACATGCCAGTCGACACCGTGTCGACTTGGCAGTCGACACGGGTGATCCAGGTCAACTGCCCATTCGACCTGGTTAGCCCCAGGTCGACTACCAAGTCGACCTGTGTGCCTTGGGCGGGAATTTTCCCACCCTGGCCAATTGGGCCCGATTTTGAATTTTTAATTGGTTTTTCTGAGTTGTTTTGGTCTGTTTGAATTTTAAACTGAATTCTGAAACTTCCGGAGGCCATATCTTCTTCATACGGAGTCCGTTTTACGCAAGCTCAGACTCTATCTCAAGCAGAATTCCGAGACGAACGCAATGGCGTATCCCTTAATTCTTTGATTTGAAATTAGTTATACTTTAATTTTTGAATTTCACTGTTATAGAATACACGGGGTGTTACAAGAGCTCGATCCAGGGTCATTCCCTCTCCGGGGAGCTGGAGGTGGTAGCACAGGTGGAGGCACTGTTGGTGGTTTCACATACTCGGGTAGCTCTCCACGTCTAACCCGTTCCTCAATCAGATCTCGTAAGTGCCTGCAGTCATTTGTGTCATGTCCATTCATTTCAAGGAATATGCAATGTTTTCCAAAGTCACGTTCTGTAACAATCCGTATTTTCAATAACCTGTTATAACATAAATCGAGGCAGAATTTAATTCTAAAATCTGAATCAAGGGAAACGGGCTATGCCATTGCGTTCGTCTCGGAAAAATACGCGAAATAGAGTCCGAGTTTTCGAAAATCGGAGTCCGTATGACCCAGTTAAGGCCCATTGAAGTTTTCAGAAATTTCCATGTCAAAAACAGATTTGAATTTCAAGTTCAAAGTTGGAAATTAGGGCAAACTGGCGCAGGCGGGAAAACTCCCGCCAAGACCCCCATGTCGACAGGCATGTCGACAGGGTCCCCAGGGTGTCGACAGCCCTGTCGACAGCCCTGTCGACACAGGGTGGCCGGGCAGTTTTGCCTGGCGCACCATTTTGGGTCTTGGTCTGGTCTTGTGGCTTGGTTCTGGAGAATTCCGAAATCTGATGGACCTAATTCAACTAGGGTTTAATCCTATGGTCTAAATCACTAGCCTAATCTATAAATAAGACCCTAACCTACCCTAAATCATTCATTATTCATTCTAGCAACTAAACTATGTCAAAATCCATCCTCTCATGGCCTCCACTCTCTTCATACAATTCCTAAACAAATTCCTAAGAGATTTCCATGCATACAAGTGTATTTAGGCTTGTATGATCCTCTTTAGCTTGCATTAAAGTCTTGTTTCTCTATTGTCATCATAAAGGAGGAGTCTTGATCAAGTTTGCTTGCATTTTGGGGTTTTATTTTGTTGCATAAGTGGTTTCTTACATTTGCTATACTCATTTGAGTCCGCATAAGCATTGTAAGCCCTCTTACCTTCATTTTAGAAACTCTAAAGTTAATATGTGATGCAAGTTGGGATTTTTGCAAGTTTATTGAGTTATGCAAGTTCACTATGCCATGATTTGCAAGTTTATTGAGTTATGCATGTTTATGCAAGTTCACTATGCCATGATTTGCAAGTTTATTGAGTTATGCATGTTTATGCAAGTTCACTATGCCATGATTTGCAAGCTTATTGAGTTATGCATGTTTATGCAAGTTCACTATGCCATGTTATGCATGTTCAATAAGTTATGCATGCTTATGCAAGTTCACTATGCCATGTCATGCATGTTTAATAAGTTATACATGCTTATGCAAGTTCACTATGCCATGTTATGCATGTTCAATAAGTTATGCATGCTTATGCAAGTTCACTATGCCATGTCATGCATGTTTAATAAGTTATACATGCTTATGCAAGTTCACTATGCCATGTTATGCATGTTTAATAAGTTATGCGTGCTTATGCAAGTTCACAATGACATGTTATGCATGTTTGACAAGTTATGCGTGTTTATGCAAGTTCCACATGCCATGTTAGGCAAGTTTAACATGTTATGCATATTTATGGTAATATGCAAGTTCACTATGCTATGTTATGCAAGTCTAACATGCTATGCATGTTTGTTGTGATATGCAAGTTCATCATGTATGTTATGCCAAGTTCCCTCTTCCTATCCTTTATGCGTTGTTACGAATATGTAAGCGATAGAATGACGTTGGGGGGTTTGGGTAAACTTAATATACATGAAAATATAAGATTGGGAATTTACCTATTAAGTTAGGTCTACCCCTTGGGAATTTACCTATTAAGTTAGGTCTACCCAAGTATTTGTTGACTTGTAATTATGTTTTGTAATAAAGTGGACATGACACTTAGAGAACATAAGTGTGGCCAACTCGAGGTTGGGTTGAGTTTGTAGCGTAATTCTACCCGAAACCTACCGGCATAACTAGTGGCTACAAACAATAGGACCCAATGTGAGAAGTTGGTCATGTGGTGCCAAGACCCGAGGTTAGACCAAGTTGTGGTGTAAATCTACCCGGAACCCACCGGCTTAACTAGGTAACCACAACAAAGTCTAATGTGAGAGGTTAAGGTGCATTAAACTAATTAATGCCTCATGATTAGGGTTAAGTCAGGGTCCACTAATACTTAACCAATTTGGGGATTCGAGGGATTGAAATGGGGTTAAGTTGTGACCTGTCGGTTACACTTAACCAATTTAATCCATTTGGGGTTTTGAGGGATTGAAATGGGGTTAAGTTGTGAACTGTCGGTTACACTTAACCAATTTAATCCATGATTAGTGAAGGGTTAAATAGCACTTAACCCTCTTAGGAAACCCTAGCAACGTGGTCTGTTCCAGCAGTAATCCCAGTTTGGTATCATCACAACCCTAGAGGTTGGGCTAGGGCGGGACACGATTACTGGACTGATGTAAGCGACCAAAGCGACGGCTGAGTGGTACAGCGGTGCGGGTCCAGGCGGGCTACGGACGTGCACGTAATCCGGTATTGGACAAACTCGAGGCACGGGTACCAGTAGGTTTAGACTGTGCATTATTGCTTCAGTGTCTGGGGTTGACACCCGAGGGCTTGATACACCCGAAGGTGGACCCAGCACAGTCTGACTACATCCATATGTGGGCCGTATGGACACCAACACTTGACGTGTTAGGCTTATAGGGAGCCGATCGACTAGACCGTTTGGTTGGACCTTATATTAAGGTCACTTCATGTTATTGGGTCAAAGCTTGGGCCAAGGGATCAATACCTGTTATGTTGGTTTGCTAGTACACCGTGGTGCAGAACTTAACCTTGTTTATGCGATGACACCTCTATCTATCTTGTAGTTAATTTATCATGCCAGTATGTTGTTATCTATGATCATCTCAGTTTCCATCATGCTGTTAACTTTATTAGTTTATAGACTGATCGTAGCAGGGCTTACTCAGTCTTTTTGACTGACCTGTTTTCTTTCGCCTCTTTTCTTCCATTTCCCCCCCCCAGGTTCTCAGGGAGGGAATACAGGAGCCTAGCTTGGATCTTAGCTGCTTTCTTGGATAGCTCATGTATGCTTTGGACTTGAGCTCGCTATGGTTTTTCCACTTTGGGGATAGCTACTTTTATGTTTTCCTTTTCAGTTTCAGATGATGTTATTTTATGTACTAGACTTGTTTATTTGGGAAATTGACATTACGATGTAGCAGACTTGTTTTTGAAATGGTTTAAAATTCTTCCGCTGTTTTATCCATCTACTTACTTTGTTTATTTACATATATATATATATATATATGTCATGTCCTGCCTTGTGATATCATTATGCATGTTTACCTTGTTTTAAAACGCCCCACCAAAGTCAGAGTTGCTTGCAAGAGCCACCCTGGCGGAGGTGGGGTGTTACATTTGGTATCAGAGGATATGGTTTACGAGAAGGGATAAAAAGGTTTTTAAAACTTTTGAAAAACTATTTTCAAAACCAAGTATAAAGTATTTTCAAAGAAAAGTCTAGTTATTTTTTAAAAGGCTATTCCCCAAAAGCCATTAGCACTATCCTTTGACCCCTCGTTTGAACTCTTTTCTTTTCGTTTCCAGCATGTCTGATAATCTCATCTTGCCCGAAGGAGTAACAATACCCGATTGGTTTCGTCGGTACTTGGAAGTCACGGCACCGGTCCCCGGTGTCTCTAATGTTGTCTTTCCAGTCAAGGCCGCTGTTCCTCCTCCTCCTTCCATAGCTGATGTTCCTCTTCTCCCTCAGCCTCCACAAGCGGATTTTGCGGAAACTTGTAAGAACTTTAAGATGATGGGTGGCAAGAATTTTAGTGGAACAGAGACTTTTGTAGAGGCAAGGAATTGGTTGAAAGAGACTGAGGATCTTTTAGCCACCTTTGATATAGGTGACCGCAGGAAGGTTTTATTTGCAGTATGGTTGCTAAAGGAAGAAGCTGCACGTTGGTGGGTAGTCACCACCGCTACTAGGCCAATTGAGACTTGGGATGATTCTAGAGGAAGGTTTGGACTGAGGTTCTTATCACTGAAGCAAGGGGACATGACTATTAGGGAATACATAGATAAGTTCAATCAACTGGCTCAGGTCGATTTAGACTCGGTTAATACAGCTCAGAAGAAGGCCCTACACTTTGCTCTAGGATTAAACGAGCCATTACATGGTTTGGCCATGTCTCATATACCCTTGGGGGCGACTTTCGAGAATTTGGTGAATACGACCCTACTTCAAGAAGAAGATAACAATGACAAGAAAGAGGTCAAGGCGAATGAGTCTCAAGGCAAGAGGGTAAATTCCGGGAAACGAGGCAAGAATAACAACAACCGCAAGGACAAGCCGAGAGGGAATAGGAAATGCAACTTCTGTGGTAAAGTTGGACATATATCCAGGGAATGTAGGAAGAAGAAGAGAAAGCGGGGCGAATGCTTTCATTGTGGTGAGTTTGGACATCTCAGCAAGGATTGCCCGAAGAAAACAAGGGCAAGGTCAGACTCAGTGTGCGGGACTATCTGGAGGGCGAGTTCATCCCCTCAACACCGTTCTTCCAGCTCATGATAGAGGTAGTGTTTCTGTTGAAAGTCTTGTTTACATTTTCTAATTTTCCATGTTCGTACTTTGTTTGATTCTGGCACATCGCATAGTTTTATTTCATCTGATCTAGTTGAAAGTTTGCACCTAAGTACTAGCCTAGTTGATGATCCCGTATGTTTTTCAAATCCAATTGGGGGGTTCTGCCCGTTTGTCTGTGGTCTGAGTGGATTTGAAAATTTCTATCCTGAGTATAGAATTCTCGTGGGATGTTTATATTCTCGGTTTCAGGGGATATGGGTTGGTTTTGGGCATGGAATGGTTGTCCTGTTTTGGAGCCATTCTTGGTTTTTGTATATAGGGTTGTGAGGCTCATGACTCACCTCGGTAATACCCTAGAAATTTCTAGCAACCCTATGGGTCCCGTCATGTTATGTTATCTTGAATCCCTCAACTCGTCTATCGATGGTTTGCAATCTGTGAGGGTGGTCCGAGAATATCCTGATATCTTGGGGGAAGTAAGGGGTTGCCCCTAGACGTGGGATAGATTTTCGCATTATCTGGTTGGTAATACCAAGCCAGTTTTGTGGCCGGTTAGGCACATGACCTCACGAGATGGGAGTTAAGAAAGCAAGTCAAGGAGTTGCTTGAGAAGAACTTCCTGAGACGAAGCATTTTCGAGTAGGGTGCTCCAGTAGTATTCGTTACTAATATGGACAGTTTGCTTCGTTTATGTGTTGATTATCGTGAGGAGAATAGACAACCGTTACCAAGGATTGATGATTTGTTTGATCAGCTTGTGGGAGCATCTGTTTTCTTTTGATCTAGCTACCGGATTCCATCAGCTTAGGATGGCTGAGGATGGAATTGATAAGACTGCGTTTAGGACTCTAGATGGATTTTTTAGAATGGCTAGTCATGCTATTTGGGTTGACTAATGCACCCGCATATTACGTGAACTTGATGGGTCGGGTGTTTAGGGAGTCCTTGAACAAGTTTGTCGTGGTCGTCGTAGACGATATTTTGATCTCCTTAAAAGAACGAGGAAGAGCATACTAGACATCCCAAGGAGGTGATGGATACGCTTAGAGCCACCAGTTGAAGGACAAGTTCTCCAAATGTCACTTTGGAGGAAAGAAGTTGGATTTCTTGGGCACATAGTTCCTAAGTAAGGCTTAGCGGTGGATTCCGCTAAAGTGGTTGCGGTTTCAGACCGGAAAACCCTGAAGAGGGCAATTGGAGTAAGAAGCTTTCTCCGTTTGGCTAGTTAATTAGCATTCCCTGGGCTTAGACTTACTCTTCTGGATCAAGAAGGGGGTTTCACAGGAAGAAGACCCGCAGTTAGTCAAGAACATGGACCAGTTGATTCGAGGCGAGATGTTAAGTCACCTCGCTAGATATATTATAGATGACAAGGGATGACTAAGGCACGATGAGAGATTATGTGTTCCTCGAGTGGAAGACTTGGTAAAGAAGGTTCTTGAAGATGCGCATCACTCGAGGAGGTGGCCGAGTTGGTCTCAGGATGCATGTTGTGCCACCAGGTTAGGGCCAAGTCATAGAAGCCCGGCGGGTCATTACCTCCATTGGAGGTTCCGCAAGGGAAGTGTGAAAACATCTCGATAGATTATGTGGATAGATTACCTAGATCAAAGAAAGGGAATACGGGTAGGTGGGTCATAATAGGTAGACTCACGAAGAGTGCTCATTTCAGTCCGGTGAAGAGCGAGAGGACTGCATCATGGTTAGCAACGGTTTACCCTCAAGAAGTTGGCCAGTTTTGAAATAGCCTACAGGAAGCCATGGGTAGGCAACTGAATCTAGGTATGGCCTATCGCTCATAGGCGGATGGTTCATTTCGATTAAGCATGAGTTATAGAAAATCACGTTTGTAAGGGCAGTTGGCAACGTGGATTGGTATTTTCAAGAAAAGTTCTGCTGTGTGGAATACTTTATAGTAAGTAGACGAGATCCAGGATTCACTAGTGAATTTTGGAGAGCTTGCATGAAATCATGAGGTTACAGTTATGTTTAAGCCAGGTATACAGAAAAAAAGAATAAGTGGAAAAGGAAGACGAGAGGCGATAATGAAATGAGTTCCAACTCGAATTTGGGAAATAGGAGTTAGGAAGCAAAGAAATCATGAAGTAAAAGACGGTCAAAGCACAATGGAGTTAAGCTCAAGGAAACGTGACTAAGAAGAGTGAAGACTAGATACACGCATCATATCTCTTTGTAAGAGTGCATCCTTGATCCTTGTTTTCCTGTGGAGCTTGCTTGCAGGTTATCTTTTGTATATATCCTCTCGGTCCCATTCTCGATCTTATTTCTGTTGTAAACTCCATAAGGGGGTTATGACTCATCGGTTAATACTATATGTCAGAGTTTGAATGGATTTCTTGTAATCCAAAAAGGAGTTTATCTTGCTTATCTTCTAAGATCTCTTTTTAGCATATCTCTCTATCCATGTTTATCTAGTTTATCTAGTTTATCGTGTTTATCTTGTCATGAGAACCTTAGGTAGAATCCTTTGGATGAAACATGTATTTGAAACATGTTATGCTTGATGTTTGCAAGTGGTTGCAAGTGTTTGCAAGTGGTTACTCGTGGATGCATTATACACATTAGGCACTAGATCGGCTCACACACTCTTCATGTTGCATATGCATGAGTGCTTACACTTATTCATGGTTGAAACTTGTTGTGCTACCACATGGATGTTGCATATGGATGAATGTTATGTGCACTCATATAGATACTATGAATTATGTTAGGAATTTGCATACATATGGATTCATTTCACTGACATACATATGCATTAAGGAGGTTTACTGTATCAGTAACCGCCTGATCTTTGCATTAGATAAGTACATATACACACACTTTTGCATATGTTCATACCACATTTAGAATCTTGTAAGGACAATGATTGCCCGTGGATGATGCTTTGAGTAGATGGATGATTGGATGGTAGGATACGTTCTTCCTAACTTGAAGATTTCGGGGACGAAATCCTTTAAGGAGGGGAGAATGTAACAACCCGTATTTTCAATAACCTGTTATAACATAAATCGAGGCAGAATTTAATTCTAAAATCTGAATCAAGGGAAATGGGCTATGCCATTGCGTTCGTCTCGGAAAAATACGCGAAATAGAGTCCGAGTTTTCGAAAATCGGAGTCCGTATGACCCAGTTAAGGCCCATTGAAGTTTTCACAAATTTCCATGTCAAAAACAGATTTGAATTTCAAGTTCAAAGTTGGAAATTAGGGCAAACTGGCGCAGGCGGGAAAACTCCCGCCAGGACCCCCATGTCGACAGGCATGTCGACAGGGTCCCCAGGGTGTCGACAGCCCTGTCGACAGCCCTGTCGACACAGGGTGGCCGGGCAGTTTTGCCTGGCGCACCATTTTGGGTCTTGGTCTGGTCTTGTGGCTTGGTTCTGGAGAATTCCGAAATCTGATGGACCTAATTCAACTAGGGTTTAATCCTATGGTCTAAATCACTAGCCTAATATATAAATAAGACCCTAACCTACCCTAAATCATTCATTATTCATTCTAGCAACTAAACTATGTCAAAATCCATCCTCTCATGGCCTCCACTCTCTTCATACAATTCCTAAACAAATTCCTAAGAGATTTCCATGCATACAAGTGTATTTAGGCTTGTATGATCCTCTTTAGCTTGCATTAAAGTCTTGTTTCTCTATTGTCATCATAAAGGAGGAGTCTTGATCAAGTTTGCTTGCATTTTGGGGTTTTATTTTGTTGCATAAGTGGTTTCTTACATTTGCTATACTCATTTGAGTCCGCATAAGCATTGTAAGCCCTCTTACCTTCATTTTAGAAACTCTAAAGTTAATATGTGATGCAAGTTGGAATTTTTGCAAGTTTATTGAGTTATGCAAGTTCACTATGCCATGATTTGCAAGTTTATTGAGTTATGCATGTTTATGCAAGTTCACTATGCCATGATTTGCAAGTTAATTGAGTTATGCATGTTTATGCAAGTTCACTATGCCATGATTTGCAAGCTTATTGAGTTATGCATATTTATGCAAGTTCACTATGCCATGTTATGCATGTTCAATAAGTTATGCATGCTTATGCAAGTTCACTATGCCATGTCATGCATGTTTAATAAGTTATACATGCTTATGCAAGTTCACTATGCCATGTTATGCATGTTCAATAAGTTATGCATGCTTATGCAAGTTCACTATGCCATGTCATGCATGTTTAATAAGTTATACATGCTTATGCAAGTTCACTATGCCATGTTATGCATGTTTAATAAGTTATGCGTGCTTATGCAAGTTCACAATGACATGTTATGCATGTTTGACAAGTTATGCGTGTTTATGCAAGTTCCACATGCCATGTTAGGCAAGTTTAACATGTTATGCATATTTATGGTAATATGCAAGTTTACTATGCTAAGTTATGCAAGTCTAACATGTTATGCATGTTTGTTGTGATATGCAAGTTCATCATGTATGTTATGCCAAGTTCCCTCTTCCTATCCTTTATGCGTTGTTACGAATATGTAAGCGATAGAATGACGTTGGGGGGTTTGGGTAAACTTAAAATACATGAAAATATAAGATTGGGAATTTACCTATTAAGTTAGGTCTACCCCTTGGGAATTTACCTATTAAGTTAGGTCTACCCAAGTATTTGTTGACTTGTAATTATGTTTTGTAATAAAGTGGACATGACACTTAGAGAACATAAGTGTGGCCAACTCGAGGTTGGATTGAGTTTGTAGCGTAATTCTACCCAGAACCTACCGGCATAACTAGTGGCTACAAACAATAGGACCCAATGTGAGAAGTTGGTCATGTGGTGCCAAGACCTGAGGTTAGACCAAGTTGTGGTTTAAATCTACCCGGAACCCACCGGCTTAACTAGGTAACCACAACAAAGTCTAATGTGAGAGGTTAAGGTGCATTAAACTAATTAATGCCTCATGATTAGGGTTAAGTCAGGGTCCACTAATACTTAACCAATTTGGGGATTCGAGGGATTGAAATGGGGTTAAGTTGTGACCTGTCGGTTACACTTAACCAATTTAATCCATTTGGGGTTTTGAGGGATTGAAATGGGGTTAAGTTGTGAACTGTCGGTTACACTTAACCAATTTAATCCATGATTAGTGAAGGGTTAAATCGCACTTAACCCTCTTAGGAAACCCTAGCAACGTGGTCTGTTCCAACAGTAATCCCAGTTTGGTATCATCACAACCCTAGAGGCTGGGCTAGGGCGGGGCACGATTACTGGACTGATGTAAGCGACCAAAGCGACGGCTGAGTGGTACAGCGGTGCGGGTCCAGGCGGGCTACGGACGTGCACGTAATCCGGTATTGGACAAACTCGAGGCACGGGTACCAGTAGGTTTAGACTGTGCATTATTGCTTCAGTGTCTGGGGTTGACACCCGAGGGCTTGATACACCCGAAGGTGGACCCAGCACAGTCTGACTACATCCATATGTGGGCCGTATGGACACCAACACTTGACGTGTTAGGCTTATAGGGAGCCGATCGACTAGACCGTTTGGTTGGACCTTATATTAAGGTCACTTCATGTTATTGGGTCAAAGCTTGGGCCAAGGGATCAATACCTGTTATGTTGGTTTGCTAGTACACCGTGGTGCAGAACTTAACCTTGTTTATGCGATGACACCTCTATCTATCTTGTAGTTAATTTATCATGCCAGTATGTTGTTATCTATGATCATCTCAGTTTCCATCATGCTGTTAACTTTATTAGTTTATAGACTGATCGTAGCAGGGCTTACTCAGTCTTTTTGACTGACCTGTTTTCTTTCGCCTCTTTTCTTCCGTTTCCCCCCCCTCCCAGGTTCTCAGGGAGGGAATACAGGAGCCTAGCTTGGATCTTAGCTGCTTTCTTGGATAGCTCATGTATGCTTTGGACTTGAGCTCGCTATGGTTTTTCCACTTTGGGGATAGCTACTTTTATGTTTTCCTTTTCAGTTTCAGATGATGTTATTTTATGTACTAGACTTGTTTATTTGGGAAATTGACATTACGATGTAGCAGACTTGTTTTTGAAATGGTTTAAAATTCTTCCGCTGTTTTATCCATCTACTTACTCTGTTTATTTACATATATATATGTCATGTCCTGCCTTGTGATATCATTATGCATGTTTACCTTGTTTTAAAACGCCCCACCAAAGTCAGAGTTGCTTGCAAGAGCCACCCTGGCGGAGGTGGGGTGTTACACGTTCTCTTTGTGATGGCTCCTTTCTAGGAGGCTTTGAGTTTGTGTCCATATAGATGCCTGAGAGTGAGGCATTGAGTTCAGTATACTTTTCATATCCGGGCCCTGTCCAGGGCTGAGTGTTGCGGTCATTCTTGACAACAACTTTTCCTTTGTCATTTCTAGAATCAGACGGTCCTCCATCCCTAAGCATGCTGACATGGAGAATGTTCTTCTCAGCAGTTGCATCTTCCTCACGTAGGAATCTATCGGATTCAAGGTAGAATTCACCAAGATTTCATGGTGGGTCTCGATACAAAGACTTTTTGAACTTCGAGTTATCTGGAATGCCGGATACTGCTTCCATTAATACCATGGATGGCTCAGGTCGGTCAACTGATGTTGCTACAACGTTGAATCTTTTCAGAAGTGAACGCAAAGTTTCTCTGGGTCTCTGCTTGATTGTGGTGAGCGACATGACATTCTTGGGTCATCCGATGTGGACCCAAAATTATTCAATAAAGCGTGCGACCAACATGTTCCAGTTGTTGATCGATTCCGTTTATAGCTGCCGGATCCACATGGCTGCTATATCAGTCAGAAAGAGGGGAAAACATTTAGCCATGATGTTTTCCGATGCCGATTAAACTTCCATATACCGTTTGTAGCGCATTAGGTGCACGGTAGGATCCGTCCGGCCATTGTAAGGCTCTAGTTGTGGAAGTTTGAAATCTGGGGGATTATGAGAATTCCTGATTTCTTGAGTGAATGGATTGTAATTGACGTCATCCAAGTCATTCTGATAAGTACGACCTCTCGAGAGGCGTTTAATCAGATCTGCTAGCTGATTTCCTTCAAAAAGTTGTTGCAAATTGCCTAAATCAGAGCTGGTGCCCCCAGCGTTGAATGCAAGAGGAGCAGGGAGTTGTTGATGAGCTGCTGGGGGTGGATCATGGAGGCTGGTTCGTAGGCCATGAGGGGCGACCCGATCAGGTCCTTGAACTAGATCACGAACCGATTGTTGTTGATGAGCAGGTGGGAGTGAGTTGCTGGGACCGGTTCATGAGCCTGGCGGTGCATCATGAGTTGGGTCGTGGTCCAGGGGTGCATCACGAGCCGATTGATGCTGTTGAGGAGCGGGAGTTTGCAATCCGATGTCCTTTTGAACTGGAGCTGAAGTAGGTCGAACCTGACCATTTCCAATAATGAGGGGGTTGCCCCCGAGTCCATGTGATGCACGAGCCGCCTCAGTGGCTTCATTTCCAATGACTTGAGCGTTGCTCGGCCTTCCATCCATCTGAGCGAAGAATCCATCGATCATCTCCTGTTGTTTCCTGAGGAGGTCATCTTGCCTTGCCATCTTGGTTCTCAATTCAGCGAGAACGCTATCCATCTCTTCTCTGGTCAAGTATGTAGAAGGATCTCCATTAGAGGAAGCCTCGTGGCTGTTCTCGTTCCTTGCACCTTCAGCATCAACATCCTCAACATGAGAGGAAGTTCCAGTTTTCTTCCTTTTAATTTCCATTGATCCAATAGCCAAATAATCCAAGCTAGAAGTTGAAGTTGTCGTGTGCCCCCTACCTGGCGTGCCAAAATGTTAGACCAAAATCTGGGCCTAACACCCAAATACGGTGTGAAGTCCTCGCAATCACAAATCATAGATCACAGAATGTATATAAAGCAGTAAAAAGGGGAACAAACGAGGTTTTTATAGTGGTTCGGCTCAAACCAAGCCTACGTCCACTTTATATTTTCTTAAATCCTAAGAAATTACAATTACAATGCCGTCTCGCAATCCGTGAGATCTGTTTATACACAATAACCTTGCATTTTTTCAAGAAGTGGAGAAAAGAGAGTGATTTTATACACGAAATCCTCATGTTAGACTGAGTTGAATTAGCCTCGAGAAGCACGCAAAGTCCTTGCGTTGATAACGGTGGATGCCGTGAAGAAGAAGAATTGCGAAAAGTCCTTTGAAAATCCTCCAAATGGTGTATTTATAGCCATTTCCTGATACTGGTTGGTGAGACACGTGGCACACATCCCAAAAATCTCGAAATATGATGGAAAACGTCCAGAGATCCTCTTCAAGTCGTTATATGCCATTTGTAATCAGATCCATGAGAGTTGGAGTGAAAATAGCCTTGAAAATAGGTCAAAACCGTGTGTTGTTGCTGTTTTGGTACAGCCAGTCCTTGACCTAGGGGCGTGTCACGAGCGGGTCATGGCCCGAAGGTGCACCATGAGCGGGTCGTCGTGGAGATGCCGACGAGATGATCAGGTCGTGGTCCCGAAGGTGTATCACGAGCAGGTCGTGGGCTAGCCAATGTGGGAAAAACGGTTCATGGGCGAACAGAGTCTGGGGCAAGTCGAGGTGGGTCCCACAAGCCAAAAGTGGTCCCACAGGACGGGGGGGATGTCACCAATTCCAAAATCCAGTTCTGTGCGCGTTTATGGAAACGGGCGTAACTTCCAAACCGTAAGTTCGTTTTGCCCAAACGAAACTCTACCTGAAGCTAATTCAGAGGGCTACAAGAGTTACGGGGCAAAGCTTCGTAATTGATGTTTTAAGGCCCAAAAGAGGTCATCTAATAGGAGTTTCGGGCCATTCTTTATTTGTGATGCGACTTCAACCAAATCGCTTCTTGTTTTCTGACGATGTTCTCCGTACCCGAGCGCGATACTATCCAGATATTCCAGGTGTGATAGCTTTTACCAAAAAGTGTGTCAAAAGTTAGGCATTGGATCGTATTTTCTGGGTATGACAACGTTTTATAAACTCTATGGAAAAGTATAGATCTGGCAAGTTCTGGAGCATGGATTGGGCAAGGATCTGGTGGATCGGGCGGAAACGACAATGTTTTATAAACGCTGTGAATGGGAAACTATAGCCTTTTTGTAACGCTGTGGAAGAAAAAAACATAGTGGATGTTTTTCATAGCAAAAAGGCTGAAATGCTATGAATTGAATATCGACCAAATGATGTACGTTTTTGGTATGGTGATGATTGTGGCTTAGACTTGAGTTTAAGGAGGAATGTTTGAAGTGTTCATTGATCATCGTAAAGCAACGGTGATGATTCAAAGTTGTGAGCTCGTGAATAATGGGGACGCCTAATAGGCTAGAGATAGTGAAGGTAACGATTCAAAGTTGCTTGGGCTTATAAATTGTCATCAAGATGAATGGCTAGAGATACTGAAGGCCGAGAAATTATCGTTGTCATAGGTTCTAGTGGACTCAAAACAGGGGTGTAATAGGGACGCCTAAAAGGCAATGGGATAGTCGAGTACCATGGGTTTTGTAGAAAAGCCTAGTTGTCTCGAGGAGGCAAATGTATGTAGGACATGCGGTAGTCTGACTATAAACAGGGTTACCATAAGCCCTTGACGGACAACAAGTTAGTCCAGTCATATGATTTACGATGGTTTCAAAGTGGGATAGACGGTGATAGCTAGAGTCATGGGTGTTGATTACTTTGCTTATATCATCTTGCGTATATTGTTCGACATTGAAGGGTACAACTCTTGGGTGCTTGTCTGATGTTGGTTTAGGCCTTCGGGGATTATGCTTGGGGGATGTTGATAACGATTTGGATGGTCTATGCTGGATAACTAGTTGTTATGTCTGCTATGTTTTCTTTTATGGTTTTTTGTAAAGGCTATCACTATCAGATGTGGGGAAGACGGGTTTAGGTTTCTTCTTTGTTGATATTGGTAGATTGGTTGATCTACCTATCTCTCATATACTTTATTGATGATGTTAGATAGTTGTTTTAACTCTCATTAAGACTGTTGTCTAACTCAAGTTTTTATGTTTCCTCTTATTACCTTGGGTTTTTCATCCTTTGTGCTGTGGATGGGAAGACGGTGGTAGGTGATATGTGATAGATCTTGATGAGGCGATGCTGAAGAGCAACGACGAGCAGGAGGCTTACGTATTGCTTTCTATTATATACATATCTAGTTGTTCCGCTGTTACGATTTCTCTGAGTGACCTTGTAGTGAGGCATTTTGTGCCGACTGTTATGTTGTATTCCAATGTTGTATGGATAATTCATGATGATATGAAAAGTTTAAGATTCTGCTCAATTCTGCTTCACTATTATTGTCTGTTGTATATGTTCTATTATATTTTATCCTAACGGTGTGAGTTATGCGACAAGTTTCGCTTGTGTTTATCTTATTTTGATGATGGTCCACAGCTGCCTGACACACCTTCCAGCGCATTATTTCTCTTGTTAAGTGCGGGAGTTAAAGGCTGTCGTCATAGCGAAAGCAGAGGAGGAAGTGAAGAAATGGAAGAAAACAGGGAGGCACCCTGTCATTAATAGGTGCAAAACTGAACATTTCCCCTCCTTTTTGCCATGCATGGGTTTATATAATGAAATATATGATATACATGACATAGCTCTCAAACTTTAAGAATCAAATCTAAATAAAACTAGAACCTTTTATAATCAAATTTATATGCATTTATTTGTTTAATAAAATTATCAAATATGTAAAAAAAAATCCAGCATTCTTATAATATTTGCTTATATAGGATGCTTCTCTAATTTGCAATAATTTTGATAAATTTATGCTTACTAGTGGCAGAATAATATTTTTGATATAATATATGGGTATTAACAACAAAATTTTCCTATGAGAAAATATCAATTAATAACAAAACAAGGCTTTGGAGTAGAATGTTTTCAAATTCTAATAAAAAAATGCATAGGTTAGGAAAATCCAATAATGTAATAAAGAATACACATGCTAAGAAGAGCCAAACTCAATGTATATTTGAATCTGTGAAATTTTCGTACTATAAGAGAAAAAGACAAAACTTTTTTTTGCACAAGAATGTATAAAATTCTTAACTAATTTGTTTGGCCCTATGATAAAAAATTAAATAATAAGCATTGAATTAGAGAAGTCATTTTAGACAGTTAATTTTAAATTTAAGTTTTGAGCTTAAATTGAATTAGCAAATGAAATAGTTTAAATTTAAGATTTTATAAAGAAATTAGTTTGAATTATCAATTTCAAATCTTAACATTAAAATTGAAATTTAATGTAACAGCCCGCATTTTACGTATCGGAGGATCGTAAAATATTGTTATTTTATTCCCTGAGGGTTGGATGGTCCTTATATTTTAATATGTTGTTTATGGGGATGTGAGCCATGTCCATAATTTTTACCAATCTTGTTTGTGACCATTTTACCCTTGTCAGTCTTGTATATGGAATAACTTTTGACTCAGGTCGAATCAGGTGTTAAGACCTGTGCCATTGGAAAAGAAATGATGTTTCCCTTTCCGTAGAGTGGTCACATTAAAGATTTGGCTCAGCAATTTGGGAGGAATCTCTATTTAAAGGTTTAACAGTTGGCGGTTCAGGTTTGATAAGCCATAATGGGCTGATTTGGAGAGGCCTGTTAGTGGACTGGTGGGAGGATATAATTAGAGTGTAGGAGGCATGGAGAATAGTTTACTTTCTCCATTTTCTCATTTGAAAGAGTGAGAGCTCCTCCATCTCTCAATTAAAGCTTTCCACCATTAAAGCTTAGGGAATTTGAAGATCTACATCATTTCGGGCTAGATCTACTCAAATCAAAGAGGGAGTTCACCAAAGTGAAGAGTGTGGATCAAATTGTTTGTTGTTTGGAATCATATTTCAATCATTTTGGGTTGTTTTAGAGAATTGGTGAGTGGTATGCATCTCTCACACGGATTCAAGCAAGTATATGAGTTGTATGCACATATTTTCATCATTTTAAATCGATTTCTCCTAGATCTACACCACGGTAATCTTATTTCCATATGAATCGCCATGGGATCTAATTTTGCAACTTTAAATCGGTAATTTCTATGTTTTTTCATATGATTATGGAAGTTAGATCCTTAATTATATTCATATGTTCATTTATCATGATTTTAGTGCATTATTAATGAAATTGTCATTTTTATGTTGTTTGCAACTTCATAATATGTCTATGGATGAATTGCATGAATCGGCTTCGTCGATATTGTCACTCGACAAGTTTTGGTCGAATTTCGGGTGGAAATCATGATGGATCAGATACGGAATAGTTCTGGTCAGTCGGTTGGGGCAAGGAGCTGGTCGGTCGGTCAGGGCAAGGAGCTGGTTGGTCGGTGGGGGAACGGAGCTGGTTGGTCGATCAGGGCAGGGAGCTGGTTGGTCGGTTGGCAAAGCATGGGGTAGGTCGTGCACCCTATGGGCTGGTCGGGTCGGTCAGAAGGAGTTGGGACGTTCAAAAGGGATCGGGTCGGTCGGTCAAGTGTGTAGGAGGGTGGTCGGTCTAGAGTGGTCGGTTAGGATTGGATCAGTCAGGAGCATTCCTTGAGTTGGGTCGGTTGCACAGAGTCATTTCTAAAGGAAAAAAAATCCGGTATGACCCAGATTTGAATAAAAGGGCTTGAAAAAATAATAATCGGGGGCGACCCCCCTCCCCCCAACTTTTGCCACAGCGCAGTGCGCTCTAAACGTTGTAGTTGGTGGCATGAACGTTGTGGCTTATTTCATAGCAAATGGATGTAAAGCTATGAATTGTGTTGAACCATATATCGATGTTATTTGGTTTACATGTTTCATGACTTCGAGGAGAATTCAAGTGGAAATATTCGAAGTGTTGAAGGTGTTCATTGATCGGTGTAGAACAACGAATGAGATGGAAACTCAAAGGTTATGAATTGAGGGTTAATGATTGCTCGAGAAGATTACTTGAGCTATGAAAAATCGTCAGGTTGGATGACTAGAGATATGAAGGCCGAAAGATTATTGTTTTCATAAGTTCTAGCAGGCTCAAAGCAGGGGTATAATGAGGGCACCCAAAAGACTGGAAGGTTCCTGGTCGAGTACCTTGGGTATCGTTGAAAGTCCTAGTTGTCAAGGTTGGACATACATACGTATCGTTGAAATACGTATGGAGTTTATGCTAGAACTGAGGTTATCATTAGCCCTTGACATATGGCAAGGTTGGCCGTCATACGATTAACGATAGTTTTGAACCAGGATTGGCGGTGATAGCCAGAGTCTGTCATGAATAGTTGAATGTTCTGTTTGTACCGTCTCACTTAGATTGTCCAACGTCAAAGGAGATGTTTCTTGGGTGCTTGTCTGATATTGGTTTAGGCCTTTGGGGCTTGTGCTTGAGGAATGTTAAATTCGATTAGGATAGTTTACGCGAGATACATATAGTCTAGATGCTATGAGTGCTAGTGGTGTTTGTTCTGGCTTCCATGAATGAATGGTTGAAGTGTTTGATGTAAAGGCTATCACTGTCCGAGGCAGGGTTGAGTACTTCTCTGGTGTTTGGTAGATTGGTTTGTTAATCTAACTATTCTCATATACTTTATTGATGATGTTTGTTAGCTGTTTTATCGCTCACTGAGACTGTTGTCTGACTCAAGGTTTTATGTTTCCCTCTTATTACCTTGGGTTGTTCATTCGGTTGTGGATAAGAAGACTAGGTGGCAGGTGACAGGTGATAGATTAGTGAGGACAATGCTGCTGTGCGAGGGCGCAGGGTAGGCTGGCATATTATATTTACTACTATCTAATATCTTTGTTTCCACTGTCATGTTTTGTTGAGTGTTGTAGTGAGGCTATTTATACAGACATTTACTGATGTGATCCTAAGATGTTGTGGGTATCTCCTTGATGATGTGGAAGTTTAAATTTCTGTGCAATTATCCTTTACTATTACTGCCTATTGTATATGTTCTATTATATTTTATCCTTGCGTTGTGAGTTATACAACATGTACCGATGATGTTGTTTACCTATGATGATCGTCCACAACTGCCTGACACACCTCTCAGCGCATTATTCCTCTTGTACATTGCAGAGGTTGTGGGCGGTCGTCACATTTAATATGTGTCTACGAAAATAGAATTATCTAAATGGTTAAAATAATTCATTTAAATTTAAAGATTTAAAATAGTTTACAAAAAATTTGTTTTAAATTATAATTTAAAAATAATTTTTTTAAATTATACTTGAAATTTAAACCTTTTATAAATTAAATTTGTAATTTAAATTGCATGTATTAAATTTGTTTAAACTGAAATTTGAAGTTTAAATTTACTTTAAATCAAAATATTAAATTTAATTATTTTGAATTTGAGATTAAAATTATTTTCAATTAAAATTTGAGATTTAAATGTTTAAATTAGAATTTGAAGTTAAATCTAGTTTAATTTAAATTTGATGTATGGATTAGTGTAAACTTAGTTCTGGATTATAAATTTGTTCATTTGAAAATTTTATGTCTGATTTGTTTTGAATTAAGAGTTGAAATATAAATTTTCTTGAAATTGAAGCTTCAAATTTAAATGTGATTTAAATTAAAATATGAGGTCTTATTTGTTTTGAAGTGGAAAGTTCTTTAAATAGATGTTATAAGCTCGAAAATTTATTATAATTTTTTTTAATTTAAATAATCATATTTTTGCAATGAAATTATAATATATCTTTTGAAAATTCAGTTGAACAAATGGTGTGTAAAAAGGCGACTGGATATTAAAGAGACATAGGTTGGATATTGGAATAATATTTTTCATTATCGAAAGCAATTTATTAACCGTATACGTAGAAGATGTTACACATGATATAATGGCCGAACTGGTGACATTTACTGGAACGATGTAAGAGAATAATGATGGATGTCCCTAACACTTGTGTTAATCTGAAAATTTTAAAATAAGAGCCATACCTAACCAAAGAGGTTAGTTGCCTCTCATGGACATTCTTCTTTAAACCCGACTATATTCCGCTATTGTTAATGTATCCCTTACTTCCTTTATATTATGTTATTCCCGTAATATCTTTGATGAAAGAAATGAACAGAAAAATGATATTTATGCATTATAAAAATTATGAAATTACGTTTTCAGTTGAATTTTTTGGAAAATATTTTTAGCAACAAAAATACTTTAATATTCTATTAAATTTAATAAAGTTAAATAGTCATTTACTTTAACTTACAGATATTTGCACATATTTTTGTTTAAAATTAAGAATGTACTAATTATAGTTAAATTGATTGTCATTTGTTCATTTTATTATCGTTTATATGTTCGTAAAAACATAAAGAAAAAATTATGTGTGCTATTTTATAGTCATCTGGTATATTCATAGTTTCCTCACTTTATCCCCACGATGATTTTTGGACCTCCTCTACATTGAGTTCGCTAAATGCTTTAACTGCACAGATTATGCATATAGGGGATTAATTGATAACTAACAGTTTGTAGTGGTGTTATAGACTTCATTTAAAAGGGAATTATGGGTAATGTCTCAACATTATTTCAATAGTATACCCCATTGACAAGCACTACACATATGTCATATCTTATACATAAAAATAGTTCCATGTATCATTAGGAGATGAAAAATCCTATAATACCTATTTTAGTTATTTGTCCCCTTAATTCATGCTATTGGTTTGAAAATTTACCGGGGAAAACAATAATGGCGGTTGTCCCTCTTTCTTCTTTCCATTTTAGAGTTGTTTTTTCTGAGGGTTGTCCTTCCAATCTCTTTAATCCTTTGGACGATTCAAGGGGGTTTGCTCAGCGTTCTTACGCTGATGTAACTCGTCATTCTATACCGAAATCTGCTCCTGTTTCTAATTGTATTTCATCCTCGACGAGGAGTTTTTTTAATGGGATTCATTTCAAGAATAATTTTTTCTTTAGATGTAGGGATTCTTGACATATTGCGAAAGACTATAGGAATGTGATTCGGTGTTTTCAATGTGGTGGTTTTGGTCATCGGAGGGACCGATGTCCAGAGTTGTTTAGAGGAAAATTGGTTCTTGACTTTATGTGCTTCAACTGTTTGAATTTTTGTCAGAAGCTGATTTCTCGTATTGGATTTTTCCAAACAAGAGAATGACAGGGCTTATCTGATGCTATTGTTGGGTTGGCATATGGAGTGTTTGGTCGATGGGTTGTTGTGGCAAAAGCGAATTCTTAATGACTCAAGAAATGTTGTATTTCCTCCATTACCATGCTCGTTGGGAAAAAAGGAGCACGCTTTCTGTGTTTGTCTTAATCTCTTAAAATTACAGAGGCTATAAACAAATTCTTGTTCGAATAACAAGGGAAAGGCTTTACGTCTATTGGATGAGATTCTATTACATTTTGATGCTATTAATACTGCTGTGAACGTTGAGCATTGCGTAGCCGGTTTTCAGATATTGCCGGGTTGTGATGTTGACTATGTTATAAAGGACGGGGGTTCTAAACCTTTGGAAGGTGGTGGATGATTATTGTGTGAATGATATGGTTATTGATATTGATGAAGGGTTGCACTTCTTTGAAGAAGAATTGGTGGGTTTTGCTGGGAGGTCTTGGGAATTTAAGCAGTTTGATTCTATGATGCTGGATCCATTCAAAAGTATTTGGATTTTTCTGATGATGGGTGTTTTGTTGTTGATCTGGATTTTGAGAAGAAGAGTAAAGGGAAGGGTAAGGAAATGAGGATCGGACTAGATTGGGTAGACATGCAGTGTGGTGTTTCTGTCAGCCCTTGCAAATGTTCTCCTCCTGGAGTTTATCTGTTTACTTGTGTTAAAGATGGTGTTAAATGGTATGTGGCTGAGGATATTGAATTGTTTAACAGTTTTGGGTTGTTGGAGGGTTTAGATGGGGTGGTGGTTTCAAAGAAGGGAGGTTGATGTTGTGCTTCAGTTGCCAAGGTGGTGGATTTTCCAAAGTCTTCATTCTGGAAGACTAAATTAAGGAAGGATACGGGTACAACTATTGGCCAGTCAGTAGAACCTCAACTTTTGAAGACTTCATTCTCGAAGTTTAAGATGAGTAAAAAGAATGTTAGTTCAAAAGTTGGCCAATCAGTTTATACACAGCGCGAGTTAAAGGTTGGTGGGTTTAATATGGTTAGTTTGAGAGATTCAAGTGGTTGCGTTCCTGTTAAATCTTCGGCTTTGAGAGTAATCTCTAATTACTCGTTTAGTGAGAGACTGAGGAGTGGTGTCAGCTGTTCTTTGTTTGGCTGCGGTGATGAGGTTTTGTTTAGGGGTAGTTTGGTGGGCAGTAAGAGCAACCGTGATGATGTTTTTGGTAGTGATTTGAAAGGAAGTAGAAGGGAGTCTGATAGTGGCGAGTTTTTGATGAAGATAGATTTGGTGAATAGGCCTTCATGTGCTGACGAGTGCGGTTTTAGTTTTCTCTTTGATGACATGGGTTGCTTATTGGTTATGGGAGAAACAGATGTGAGGTTATTTTCCCTTTTTTGAGGCCTTGTTATGGTGTATTTCAAGCGGAGTGCGAGTCATCTTGTTCGTCGATAGTTTCTTTTGGTAGGACTAGTGTTTCGGTTAATGTTGGTTCACTGGAGATTGGTGGAGGTCCTTCTTCGGTCAGTGTTGTGTCCCCTTCTTTGTCTAGAAGGGGGAGACGCAAGAGAGCTACTCCTAGGTCTGGATTGGTCCGTCACAGTGCGAGGATTAGATCTCATTCCTCTTCTTATCATGGTAGGTTCCCGAGCTCGAGTGCTAGTAGTAGCAATCCGGGTTTGGGCTCAGGTATGGTTCCTGTTTATGGTAGCGATTATACACCTTTTGCTTTGGGTAGTATTTCGTCTAGTCAGTTATTTCAGCTCGCTAATGATACTGCTATTATCTTTACTGATATTGAGTTAGATGCGGATTACATTAGGAGTAGGGAATTAGAGAGAGAGTTAATTCTTTGAGATGTTGAGGATTTTTAGCTGGAATATTAGGGGTCTAAATGATCCTAAAAAATGTGCTAAGGTTAGGACCATTTTTTTTTAAAGATTTTGATATTGATATTGTTTCGCTTCAGGAGACTAAAATTGAGAACCCTGATGTTAGTTTTTATGCGAGGTTAGGAGAGTTTGTCTTTCGTAATTGGGCTTGCCTTCCGGCCGTAGGCAGTGCCAGAGGACTTATGATTGGTTGGAAAGATAATTAATATAAACTTGTTTAGGAGTTTCCTAAGTTATATTCTCTGCATATTATTTTAGCCTCTTAGACAGATAATTCTTTACTGGGCATTTCTAATGTATATGGTCCTCATACAAAAGTTGAAAGGAGACTCTTGTGGTTTGAATATGCTGATTTTAGGAATCTTGTCCCCAATCTTTGGATTGTGGAGGGAGATTTCAATGTCAGTAGGTTTTTAGGAGAGAGATCACCTCGAGAAGGGGTTTTCTCTGATATGTAGGAATTCAATGATTTCATTTTAGATAATAATTTGATTGAGATTCCTCTCAGTAATAGATCGTTCACTTGGTCAAATGTCAGAGATAGTCCGTCTTTTGCTTTATTAGATAGATTTTTTATTAGTACTGAGGTGGATGAAATATTTTCTATTTGTAGAGCTAAGGGTTTGCCGTTTTTATATTCAGATCATTGTCCTATCATCCTTTCGTGTGATTCGAATATTTCTATTAGTAATAGTTTCAAATTTGAGAAGATGTGGTTATTGTATTCTAGTTTTATTAATCTTGTTTCTGTTAAGTGGAATTCTTTATTTTATTTTAATAATTTGTATAAGGATAATTCTACGAAGATTTTTGTTGCGAAGCTAGTTAAGATTTTTCTCAAGCGTTGGAATAAGTATATTTTTGGTAGTTTTAAAATTAGGAAAGACAAGATTTTGTGTGAGATGTTAGATTTAGACAAGATTAGTGAGTCCAGGATTCTTAATCCCAATGAGAGGGATAGATTTTGCAACCTTAGGAATAACCTTAAGCTGATTTTAGAAAAAGAAGAGATCACGTGGAAGCAAGGGTCCCAAGTTCAATGAATTTAGGAGGGGGATAATAACACGAAGTTCTTTCATAGTGTGGCTGATAAGAGGAGGCGCGATATTTGATTCATTCTATTTCTATTAATGTGTGGAATTGACCATTTAGAGGGATTTAAATAAGGCTTTTACTAGTTATTATAAACAGATTTTTGGATCTAGGATTAAGAGAAGGATTAATGTTAGATGGAATGACATTTATCCATCTGATGCTAAGGTTGAGTTAGTAGATTTAGATAAGCCTTTCTCTGAACAGGATATGTGGAAGGCTATTAGTGATATGCCTAGTGACAAAGCTCTTAGGCCTGATGGTTTTTCTGTTCTTTTTTATAAGCAGTTTTGTGAGGTCTTAAAGTTTGATATTATTAATTTATTTAATGATTTTTATAGTGGTGATTTGCAATTAGATAGTTTTAATTTTGCTAATGTTGTCCTTATTCACAAGAGAGAGGGTGCTAATTCTCTAAAGGATTTTAGGCCTATTTCCTTAATCAATTGTTCTGTCATGATTATTTCTAAAGTCCTTACGAATAGGCTTAGTATTAAGATGAACGAGCTTATTGATTGTTCCCAAACTGCCTTTATTAAAGGCAGAAAAATAGTGGACGGAGTTGCAGCTGTGCAGGAGTATATTAATGTTTGTTGTAAAAATAATTTTTCTTGTGCTATTTTGAAGTTAGATTTTGAGAAGGCGTTCGATTCGGTTGATTGGGATTTTGTTTGCAAGTTATGTCTTGCTAGGGGTTTTAGTGTCAGATGGATCAACTGGGTCATGCTTTTGCTTAGGCCTGGTTGCTCTAATATTGTTGTTAATGGGGTTGTGGGCAAGAAGATTCAATCTAAGAGAGGTCTTAGACAAGGTGATCCCCTATCACCTCTTCTGTTTAATTTAGCGGCCGACGTTTTCTCTAGAATTATTAAGAGGGCTGGGAGATTAGGCGTCTTAGGTTGTATTGGTAACGAGGAATTTAATAATGAATTATTTATTCTCCAATTTGCAGACGATACTTATATTATTTTTTTCTCACTTGCCTAAGCATATTATTGCTCTTAAGTTTATTCTTTATTATTTTGAAATGTTATCTGGTCTCAGAATCAATTTATAAGAGTGCTGTTATGGTCCTAATGATTTTGACGATGTCGAGTCTATGGTTGTTGGCACCTTGAACTGTTCTGTCATGATGTTTCCTTTTGATTATTTGGGTTTTAAGATTAGGCCTTCGAAACTTAAGAAGGATGATTGGTTAGTTATTATTGATAAGATCAATAATAGATTATCGAGTTGGAATAATAGATTTCTGCCTAGAGCAGGTAGATTAGTACTTGTTAATTCGGTGTTATCTGCTATTCCTACTTATTGGATGGTCGTTCCATCGATTTCCTCAGTGGGTTATTGAGAAAATCGACAGAACTAGGCGTAATTATCATTGGAGTGGGGCTCCAATTTGTAGAGGTTATAAATGTTTAGTTAACTGGGAGATGTGTTGTAAACCCAAGAATGATGGAGGTTTAGGGATCATTAATTTATATAATTTTAATTCTTCCTTGTTAGCCAAATGGTTATGGAGATTTAGATGCCCAGACATGTCAGCTACTTGGATGATTATTGTTTCCAAATTTTATTATTCTGGGGGTGAGTTCATTGTTGGTTCTAGTCTTAGTTGGATTAATAGATTATCTTATTTTTGGAAGTCTGTTTTGAATTGTTTTGATTTTTTAATCTAGATTGTAAATTGACTATTCATTCGGGGAATCTTACTTTCTTTTCGCATGATGCCTGGATTTCTCGTTCGCCACTTAAAATTGAATTTAGTGAGCTTTTTAATAATAGCAGCTTTAAGAATGCTTTGATTATAGATGTTTATAGAGGGGATTTAAATCCCCCGTAGGAGTTTACCTTTGATAATATTTTGGAAGGGGGAATTTAAGGCAATTAGCCTTATTAAAAGCTAAGTTAGCTTTATATCACTTAGATGAGAATGGAGATTGTATTAGCTAGGGTCTTGATAAGAGTCTAGTGTATTCTGTTAATTTTATGTATATTTTTTTTAATTTTTTAGGTGTTTCTTTGTATCCTTTTAAGTTTCTTTAGAAGTCTAATTCTCCTCCTAAAGCTAAATTTCTTATGTGGTTGATTATTCATAAGAAGCATAATACGGTTGAGCTTTTAAAGAAGAAGAATATTATTTTTGATGTTAAGTGTTGTTTTCGTAGTCTTTTAGATGAAGATGTTGATCATTTATTTTTCTCTTGCAATGTTACCAATTATATTTTAAATATGGTTTTAAGGAATTTTGTTCTTGGTTGTTTTAATTCTTTCTGTAGCTGCATTAATTATTGGAATTGTTGTAGATTTTCTCATAATTCTTGACAGAGATATGTTTTGGATTCTTTAGTTACCATCATTAGTTGGTTCATTTGGTTGGGAAGGAATCAAAGATTCTTTCATTCAGTTACTGTTTCTGCTTATAATTTAATTATTAGGATTGTTGTTTATTGTCTGGATTGGATGTCTAACTCGCACTATAAGTTTTTTGGTGATTCGCGTTTTGAGATTTTTTTTTGTTTAAGGTTAGAGTTAATCTAAATTTATTTATTAGAATCAATAGATATTTTAGATGTAATAGATTTTGCATTTGTTGTTAATTTCTGTTTTTTTATTTTGGTTGATGGTCTCTTTGTCCTTTTTATTTTTTCTTCACATATATGTATGGATATATATATATATATATAAACATATACTCATATATATATATATATATATATATATATATATATATATATGTGTGTGTGTGATGGTTACTTATAGTTTGGCTAGTTTCTTTCAGGTTTCAGGTAGTTGATTATTGTTGAGGAGCATAGCGGGAAGCTGTCTGGATTGGTGGTTGATATCTGCTTTGGAGCTTTTATTGTGTGCGGTTTTTTGTAGAGTTTTTGGGGATGTTCTGCTATCCTTTGTTGTATTTAGTTTGGAGTGACTAGTTTTTGTTTTGGAGTAGATGTACTTCACTATCTGGTGGTGGCTTTGCCGGAATTCGATATTGAAGTATGATGGGCGGTGGTTTATCCGGAGCACATCTATCTACATTCCTATACATTTATATAATCATGACTTGTGTCTGTTTTTGGTCTCCTTTTTCTGTGGTCGGAATTTGTAGTCTTTTTATATTATATTATTTATATATATATATGTGCGCTCTCTTCTTTTTAGAAGATCAAACATTTTTGTTTTCAAAAAAAAAATAAAAAAATTATTTCATGCTATTGGTTTAACTTACATAAAAAATTAGTTTTGATTCGAGACATTTCTTTCACTATGTTCTTGACAATTCAAGAATTTTATTATTTGACAATGTTTATTGTAGAGATGAAGCTTATTAATTAGTACTAACCTGCCTTTTTGACAGGGCCATCACACTTCGGATTTCAGACCATCGGATCACTTGAGACTCGAGCGCAAACTTAAACAAACTTGGAAACACTTGGATCGAGTGATGGATTCGACAAATACTCGGAATACTTGATCTACACGACTTGGGTCAATCGTGTGTGCTAGCATCGGATTGGGCCGACCTGATCACTTCTGGCCTTATTGATAACTAATGGCCCAGTTTTGGACCTGTAATCTGGCTCTTTCACAATAGGATCGATAGTCGTGCTTCTATCGTATCACGTTGTGGCCTCTACATATCATATGGTCTTGCATGGACCAGATCTCGTAGCTTTCACCTAGATTTAGCATGCATCTGGGTCAGATAGTGATCGGATTGAGCAAGAACTCTAGATCGACCCTCTACAATAGCTTAAAAGGATTGTCCTTATTTTCATAGATCGGATCAGGGTTTGAGCTCCAGATCAGATTTGGCACCATGGTATCCAACATTTGGATTTGGTTTGGATCACTTGACGAAGAAATAGATCGGAGCATGCAGGCCCACGGTCTGACGAAGTAAAGGCACAAATGCAGATCATTGTTATCTGGATTGGCATGATCAAGCCGATGCGGTATGACATGATTCAAGGCCATGACCTCTATTGACATGTCGCTCCACAATGCCCACGCTTTCCACCTTCTTTGCTATTCACTTTTCTCTAGGCCGACTGGATCTAAACTTAAATTATAAATCCATCTAAGGATCCCATTTTAAAGTATCTCTTTAGCATTTTTATGCCTAGAATCTACTTATCTCAAGGTTCAGCTCTTCCCTCTCCAATTTCTTTTACATAAATACAACTGTATCTATAATCTAGTAGTATAAACATTAGATTATATCAAATGGATATTGATCTGATTGCATAACCACTATAAATATCGTGTGTATTTGAACTTTTTCTTTTATCTGTGATTCTATGTTATTCGAACTTAATCGGGTGTTAGTGACAACTTTTATCGTTAACAATTTGGCGCTCCAGGAAAGGGGCGATTTACTTGAGATTCAGAAAGCTTTGATAAAATCTAACCATGGCTATAAAGAAGAAGGGTCCTTCTCATAATGGAAGTAATAAAGAAGGCTAAGAGGCCTCTTAAGTTGGAAATACTTTTTCCTACTTGACGAGGGAGGAAATGAATGAAGCTATGCATGGATTTCAAGCTCTTTTTTAACAGTAGGAGGTTATGTTGTAGATGATTCTATCATAACTTAAAAGGGGAAAAAACCAGACCCAGGATGCTAGGATTAAACCTAGTCAACCAGTCACAACAAATCTGGGCTCGAGGGAAAACCCTCCATCATTGGTCTTGGGTCGGGATCGTTCAACAAATCTGGATCAACCCCAACCGGGATCATATGGGTAGTGCAATCCCGAGTGTCCAGGGCGTACCTCTGGTTGTAGGGTTTCATGGTGATGTTTACCAAGCTTAGAAGTAAGGAACGAGATTCGTGATAATGCGACCCACACTCACGACATGAATCTGAATGGACAAGAGGTGGCTAACCCTTTCGGAAATTAATTCAACTTCAATTCAAACTTGAAGGTAGGAGATGAAAACTTTAGCTTAGAAAATCTCAATGCTCCAACTGCGAGCATTGACGATTAGAGAATGTTGCTAGGCGGTGGCTACACCATTCATCAAGCTACTCATGGAGGCTTGTCAAACCAGGATGTGGAAAATGTGCATCGAAGTCTGTTTCCCTATAATATCAAAAATTTGAGAGATCCACCAAAATTCAGATCGCCGATATTGGAATCCTATTATAGGAGGAGATGTCCGAACGTTCACCTTATGCATTACATGAGTTAGATGGAAGTTCTGGTGGGTTCAGAGGAAGTAATGGCCAAGTGCTCTTCGTTTTTTCTATCTGACATAACATCCCTATGGTTTAGGCAGTTGGAAAATAGCTTAATTAACAATTGGACTAGATGAAAGGTTTATGGGATAATTTCAGCTCCATATTGCATAGTCCAAGAATGTTATGACACTAATAATAGCGGAGCGAAGAACTAGAGAAATTCTACATGCCTTTATGGAACGATTTAATGAAATGGTAGTTGTACTTGACCGAACGAACCCATCTATGGTTTTGACGGTGATTTTTCCCGGAGTTTGGATGACATTGATTTTAGTGTCATTGGAATAGGATTCTCTATGGGGTCTTTAGGAATTCTTCCATGAAGCCGACAGGTTTCTGATTCAAGAGGACGTGAAGGTGGATCGTGAGGCCCACTAAGTTAACGAAGTAAAAGATGGAGGACCATCCGATAAAGGAAAGCGCAAAGCTAAGAAATACCAAGGCTGCGACATCAAGTTTAGAAAAGGGCCTAAATATGACTCATATGCAAGGTTGAATCCAAGTATCGAAAGAATTTTCAAGGACATTAAAGATCGCCTCCGAGGGAGGAAGCCTTTTGGAAGGGAGCCCACAAAGCGAGCGTAGGATTTCCTTTTGTTTCATGAGATGGTTGGTCAAATATAGACGATTACAAACCCATACATGATGTCATCCAGGAGTAGGTGAGGGAGGGACAACTGCAACAGTAAAATCTAAACAAGGACGCGACCACAAAACATGAATAGGCGTCAGCCATACGACGTGGAAGCTGGCCTAGCTCATGGAAAGGACTCATCATCAACCGATGATCCTACGTGGAAATAAAAAAATAAATGACGGCTTATTAGGCCGATCCATTTAGTCCCTAGGCATGCTCTATATTAAGCGATAAACCATCACTTTTACATTTTCTTTCAATGAACTTGTAACGAATGGCTAAGCCTTCCACTCTTGTACGGATTCTACCGAGATTCCTAAGCAACTCGAAGATGGTGATAAACCATTAGTTTCTTTTAATATAAAAGGACCTATGCTTTTTGTACTTTAAAATGAAATATTTATTGAGTATGGTTGATGCTTGTCTGACACTAAACCAACAACTTTGTTTTAAACTTTATCCATTCTCAAGATCATCGTGTGTGGCTAGTGCACGACAAAGGGTAGCAAACTTTGCCATAACCTTGGCAGGTTCACCTACTCCAGATTGTCAAGTACGGCAGGTGCTTGGCGAGGGTTGAGCGGCCTCGAACTCAGGCCCATTCGATCACGATCGTCGATTATTTTTGATGCACGGCATGAATCTTGTGAAGTTAGGATCACCAAGTATTGTCGGTGCTTGTCATGGGTTAGGCGACCCTGGATACATGACTTCTTAATCAGGATCGTCAAGTATGGTAAATGACTGGAAGGATCCCAAAGTGACTATGGAACATCTTGTATGGTTAATGCTTAGAAAGAGCCTGATGAGGCTGCAGATCTTCAGGTATGGCTAATGCTTGACTATTGCCCGACACGACTATGGGTCGATAAATACGGTTGGGATTTGACAAGGTCCGATGAGGTCACCACTCCCTCTGTAAAACCTACGCTTTGAATAATGGGGCTTGGATCATCAAGTATAGATGATACTTAACATGAACGTGGTGTAACTATGGATCATCGAGTACGGTCGGGGTTTAGCTAGAGCTCGATGAGACTACAAATTCAATTATCGGCATAGGACTGCCGCAGACCTGGAAATCGTAACAATCCAACGAGATCGTGGACCTAGAACATCGAGTTAATAGAATTTCAAAACACATCTTCTATAGCAAGATACGTTTTCAGGTGCAAGTGCTGATCCAACTTTTTAACAAGGCCACTATGCTTTAGATTATGGGCCATTATATAGCTTAAGACTCGAGCGTGGGCTTACATGAACTCAGAAATGCTTGGATATAGTAATGAAATCGACGAATAATTGGAATCTTATAGCTGCACGACTTAAATATATTGTGTGTACTATAATCCAATCGGGCCAACTAGATCACTCTCATACCACATGGATCACTAAAGGACTAGTTTTGGATATGGTAATATGGCACTTACATAGAAAGGGATTGGCAATAACATTTCCGGTCGGATCACGCCGTGGCCTCATTGGATCATATGGTTTTGCATTAGTTCTGGTTGCATAGCTTTCACTTGGGTATGGCATGTATCTGGATCACATTGACTATGAGTTTACGGGTCAGACCAAGAAAACATTCCGGATTGACTCTTTACATGGGCCTCATCGAATTGGCCTTTTTCTTCATAGATCAGATCGTGGTTTGAGTTCTAGTTCAGATTTGGCACAACAGTATTTGTCATTTGTATTTGGCTTGGATGATACAACAAAGAACGAATTGGAGCATGTAGGCCCACCATCTCATGAAGTCAAGGTAGAAATCTGGATTTGTGACTTGTATCGGCATGATTAGGCCGATCCAGGTCCATGGCCTCTTGTGATGTGGTGCTTCATAACGCCCACGTTTCCACCCTCTCCACTCCACTTTTCCCGCTTAGCTCCGGGTCAATCTAGATTTAACCTTCAGCTATAAATACCACATAAGGACCTAGTTTCAAAGGATCTTTTTGGCTCTTTCATTACCACTTTGTTAATATGGGGATTCAGCTATTTTCCCTCAAAATTCTTATACATGAACATAACTATATTTGTAATCTAACTATGTAAATATTAGATTATATCAAGTCGACATACGCTTGATTAATAAACTACTATAAATATTGGGTGTGATTTACATTTTTGCATATTATGATTTGGAATTGTTTTATAACCTATGGTTTTGTGTTATTTGGACTTATCCATGGTAATGACAACTTTTAGTGCCAATATCTACTGAGTCTTGGTACCTCTTATTTGTGATCTTTTAACCTATTATCTCTTGTTTGTGCGTTCTTTGGTTGTTACTAAGTCTTGTTTGAATGTAGATAGACTGGATTTAGATTTGGATTTTAAGAGAGTTATATCGATCTTGAATGAAAAATAATAATACACTACTTTGATTCTAAAACCATGTTAGTTTGCTTGCTAGTTACAAAGATAATCGGCGTTAACTACTTTAAGTTATAATACGATAATATGTGCTTTGATAGGCATGTAATTTTTTTTAGATGGTAAAATTTGAAAAAATAAATTTATGATTTTCATTTAAGTACGTTAAAATGATGGAAGGTTAAATATTGAATTTAGACATGATATACAAGTTTATGATGTGATTTATTATGGTAACCATGTATAATATATAATTGAATAATATAAACGCAATTGAAAAAAAAATAAAGAAATTCAAATGAAAACCAAAGAAAATTTTGAGAAAATAGCAAAAAGTAAGACATTACTTTTTATAGTGGTTCGACATTAACGATCATGTGTCTACTTTGATGCTTCTACCTCTTCATTAATATACTGAAGTTCAAATCGATGAAGATCCGAAATACAATTAAAATAATCAAAATTAAAAAGAGGCAAATGTCCTAAATCTCTCCTAGATAACTGATATTTAGAGGCAGAGATTAGCTTAGATCAATTGAAAGAGAAGTCAGAGGAAGTGGGACAACCATGTCTACAGAATGTGACCCAGAGTACTCATCATTAAGCTTCAGAGTGGTCCTAATCTAGGGCAATATGGATCGACGCCAATTTGAATCCTTGCTTAATGATTGAGTAACCTAGATAGTACTAGGCACCTACTTTTGCATTTCTTTTAGGTCATCCTGATTCTCATGCCTCGGTCATACCCCGATACGATGTTATTGTATTGAACCTAGTCTTTGAAGTTGATTCCCATTGTTGTAATCTATATCAGTGCTGACACAGATTTCAAGCACTCATGATCCTTATTTCGGTTCTTAGTCGAACGGCTCTTTAGAGCTTGTCGACTGTTGTCTCGTGGCTTTATTAAACCTTGAGTACTTGAAATGAAAATACTTTGAAGCAAATCTTGTGATGATTATATAACTATTATTTTGTAGGATTTATCCTTGGAAGAATCCAAGATTAAAGCTTTCACGATTTGATCCAATATTTACAAGCTTTTCTTCTTCTAAAATAATAGGGGAATGATCATTGTCTGATTTAGGCTTCTTGGCCAAGGATGATTGGACTGTCGAACTCTCACTAAAATTTCGTTTTAAGGTCTTAAGCGAGCCACATATTACGTCAGTAAGGTACCCTCTTTGTCTTACAGTATTGCTGGAGCATGACTCACAACTTCTTTCATTCTCATAAAAATGGGTACCAAAGCAGACTAACCTGTAATAAAAAGCAAAAAAATGTACCAAAGGACATTGACCTGAATTAAAAAGAAAAAGGTTTGTTGTAAGATAGTCTCATAAGAAACTTTGAGTAAGTCATTTAGAGGTTTGTCTTCACTTTTGATTTGGAAAATTCCACTAAAAAGATATGAATATCCAACTTCCTCTCCTTTACTCTTTAGTTTAATTCCCACCTTTTCAATGCTAAGAAATATAAATCAAAAAATAATTGACCTGATTAGAGTTTCTCAATTCATAGATTCAATAAATCTCCTCTATTTCAACATCAAAGCTTGCACCATTATGAATCCAGTGACAATTGTTGGACTAAGTCTGGTTGTTTGCCGACATGTGAACATTTGTCAAGTGCTATTTGAGGTTTCATTTTATCATTTCAATTTCATTAATTTTCTTTCTATTGCATGCATGATTCTGTTCTGGTCATAAGTCGGTAATTGATTTCAACGCTTAAGGACTGAGTTTTCTACGAAAAAACCTTTAATTTTGTTACATGAACATTTCTTTCTGATCAAGATGAAAAATATTAAATGATTTGCCATGTTATTAACTATATTTTATGTTAAAATTTTAATTTGGGTTATCTAAAAATCTCTGTTTGAACCTGCAGATTAATATTCATGTTAATTGAAAAAATTGGTTGCTATTTCATCCTATATGGCTGGTAGCCACTGGAATACAAAATTTAACGGGGATTGAACTACTACTGCTCTATGATTTAAAATTATTTGGTAATTAATTCTTTGTTCTGTTAATTTTCAATTTAATATAATCATCCAAAATTTAGTTTCCTTCTATAATTCTGTTACAATCTTCCTATGTTGTTTGATGATAACAATGATGATTGTGTGGTTTATTAATTGGATCCGAAATAGAAAAAACAATGGTAAATTTTTATAAGCTTATGCCCAATCTAATAGTGCATTATTGTTGTAATTAGTCGACTGCTATTATTAATACTTTTTTTCTATTTTTTCTATCACTACGGGTTAGTGATGCAGATGAAGCTTTTAGGATTTTTTTATAGGGAACCGGTCAATTTTGACTATTTCTAACCACAAACATGGGTTTAGTTATGCTCATTGCAATTTATTTTTTGTTTTCCACTTTTATTAATACATCTAACATCTGATACCATTCTTTTTTTCCGTGGCAACAGCTTCTGACTTTGGTGACATGATGACAGGAGATCCTTTTTAAATTGTACCCTTTCATTTTTTTTATGTTTCATGTTCATAACAGCTAAACATGTTATTGTTGTGCAAAAAATTGCATAAATTACTTTGATACCAATCTGTTGGGGTTTTGTGAGCAATAGAAAAGACAAAACACCAAAAAGGAATTTTTTCCACTCATTCACTTGAAGATGAATTTGATTGAAAATAACAACACAATAAATTGGAAATAATAGCAATACATAAATATTCCATCCAACTACCCTCTTTATTGATTCACCAAAATTTGGCTTACACTTAATGAACTAAAGCCAAAATAAACAAAATTACAATTGAATCAATATCCTTATTGAAAAAGGAAAAGAATATCTAGATGACTACAAATATTATTGGAGAAGAAGAGCAATGAAGAACGACGACAAACCCTTGAATCAACCTGAAGGAACCAACTGCTCCTATCAACGGTAAATAGGAATAACTTCTCTAAGCCCTAATTCCCTCATTTTCCTCTCCAGGGCGCAAACCCTAGAAGCACACAACCTCTCCAAATATCTCATATGGTTTTTTATGTCTTGATCTAACCTAGAAGGCTGCATATATAGGAGAATCGAAGACCTAGGCAAATATCCAAATTGCCCATTCAAAATATCTCCAGAATATAAACTTATATTTCTTTCATTCTATGATAAAATCAATTAATCGATCAATCAATCAGCAAATTAATCAAATCAATTAATCAATCGATCAATCAAATAAGTTAACTGATTACATTCCTCTTTAAAAATAATTTAAATCAACGAACTCAGCATCCACCTTGATTCAAATATCTCACATCTCCAACAATCACAAAACAACTCATCTCTAGCTTTTCTCATCTCCAAATTTATAACCCTCGATTTCAAGGTCACGAGGCATACCCTGCCTGTTTCTAGGGTACGGTGAGACTTGATTGATTTTCGAGCTACAGTCAAGCCCAACCGATTTGAATGGACTACGATCACACCTTCTCTTCGTCTTCTTCCATCTTCCATCATCTACATTAAAGGGTTTATTATCATCTTCACCAATCAGGCTATTGAGGGATAGAACATCCGCCATCATAGGCTTCCAAATCCCTCAATATCTACCATCGAAAATAGTATATATGAAAGCAACATCATCTCCAATATGTACAATCTTCAATCCAAAAATCACTCCAAGCTATGCGACGATCTGAGCTTTAGTACCAATTTGTTGAGCAAAAAATTTAACAAATTGCTTAGATACCAATTTGTTAGGGTTTTCTACACAAAGGAAAATACAAAACACCAAAAAACAAATCTTTTCGCTTAACCACTTGAAATGAATTTGATTGAAAATAACAACATAATAGATCAGAAATAATAGCATGCACAAATATCCCACCCAACCACCCTCTTTTTTGATTCACCAAAATTTTGCATACATTTAATGGAATAAAGACAAAATAAACAAAATTACAATCGAGTCAATAACCTTATTGAGAAAGGGAAAGAATATCTTTAAGATTACAAATACTGTTGGAGAAGAAGAGCAATAGGGAAAAACGACAAACCCTAAAATCAACTTGGGAGAACCAACTGCGTCTATCAGTAATAAATAGAAACAGTTTCTCCCGGTCCTAATTTCCTCATTTTCCACCCCAGGTCATAAGCCCTGGAGGCACATAACCTCTCCATATATCACACATGGTTTCTAATGTTTTGATCTAACCAAGAAGGTTGCATATATAGGGGAATGAAGACCTAGGAAAATATCCAAATTGCCCCTTCAAAATATCTCCAGAAAATGAACTTTTATTTCTTTCCAGCTATGATAAAATAAATCAATCAACGAATATATCAAATCAATTTATTGATAAATCAATCAAATCAATTAACTGATTACAATCCGCTTCAAGAAACATTTGAATTAACAAATTCAATTGTTATGAATGCTATTCTTTTGACTATGTTTTTTGCTGAGCAAAGACAAGAGAATGCTAAACTCTTTTGCTATATTTACTTTTCTTAATTTTTTGTGTGGATTAATACTACTACATTGTACATTTTGCAAGAAATAAAATTGTAACACCCCGTAATTTTAAAGAACACTATAATGATAAACTAAAGAATATTTAATTAAATATTGGGAAGTAAGAAAAAAGGACTGTACCATTGCGTTCGTCTCGGAATTCTGCTTAAGATAGACTCCGAGTTTGCGTGAAACATACATCGTCTGGAGAAGTTGTTAAGGTTTGAAGTTGTATACATATAAGCAAAATATATATAAATAAACCAGTCCAGAACATTTAAAATAAGTCAAAAATCGGAGAGCGGGAAGACGCGGGAAATCGCCCCGTTGGGGGTCGAACCTAGGATTAACCCACATAAGGGGGAGTCGACCCTAGGGTCGACCCCACCTAGATCAGGGGCAGATCCATTTTCTGAACCTGGACTTGTTTCTTGACCTGATTCGTTGATGGTAGGCTAAAAATAGGACCTCATTTCTGTTGTTTTATTCGTCAAAAATAATGGAGACAACGTGATGCTGCCCCAACTCAAATTATATTAGCCTATTCTTTTGCAAAAACGACTTATACACATACAAGAATCTCTGCTTCAACATCAACATTCATTTCTCTATTCTTTAGATACAGTCTCTGTGAGTTTATGTTGCGTTTAGACATAAACATTTAATAAGTAATCCTGGCATGTTTATAAGTTTGGATCTAAATCTATTCTTATTAATAACCTGAATCATAACTAAATAGATCTTCCATTGTACACCTGATCTATTGTTCATCCCATTCACGCCTATCTCCATTATGCTTATTCTGTTATCATATGTCTATTCTGTTATTAAGCCATTTCTGTTAGCATATGCCAATTCTGCCATTATGCCTAATTCTATCATCATATGCCTGTTTTTTATTATGCCTATTTCTGTTCACTTTTCTCCTTCCTTTCCTTTTTATTTTTATAGCCAGGCTACCTTCAAGCCTAGGCCTATCGCTGAAATATGCGAACGAACGAAATTGGAAATGGTTGGAAATGATAAATCGGGGCATAATTTGTAACAACCCGTATTTTTAATAACCTGTAAAAACATAAATCGAGGCAGAATTTAATTCTAAAATCTGAATCAAGGGAAACGGGCTATGCCATTGCGTTCGTCTCGGAAAAATACGCGAAATAGAGTCCGAGTTTTCGAAAATCGGAGTCCGTATGACCCGATTAAGGCCTAACGAAGTTTTCACAAAATTTCTAAGTAAAAACAGATTTCAAATTCAAGTTTGAAATTGGAAATTTGGGCCAGTTTGAGCCAGGCGGGAAAATTCCCGCCAGAGCACCCAAGTCGACAGCCCTGTCGACTTGGGAGTCGACTTGGTTGGACCCAAGTCGACAGCCCTGTCGACTTGGCTGTCGACTTGGTCCAGCCGGGCTGTTTAGCCTGGTGCACCATTTTGAGATTGTGTTGAGCTTGGGGGCCAGATTCGGTTTTAAGGACTGAGATTGGAACTAGGGTTTAATCCTATGGCCTAAAACACTTGCCTAATCTATAAATAAGACCCTAACCTACCCTAAATCATCATTATTCATCCAAGTAACTAAACTATGGCAAAATCATCCCTCTCATGGCCTCCACTCTCTTCATAAAATTTCCTAAGTCATTTCTATGAGATTTTCCATGCATACAAGTGTTTTCAAACTTGTATGAGCATCATTAGCTTGCATTCAAGTCAAGTTTCTATATTTGCATCATAAAGAAAGAGTTTTGATCATTTTGGCTCAAGTGTTTTGCTTGCATTTTGGGTTTAATTGATTTCATAAGGGCTTTGTCATATTTTTGTGACTTCTTAAGCATTGTAAGCCCTATTCTACTTTCATACTTAAACTCTAAAGTTAAATGTATGATATGCAAGTTTGCCATGATATGCAAGTTTACTATGATGTGTTATGCAAGTTTACTATGATGTGTTATGCAAGTTTACTAAGATGTGTTATGCAAGTTTACTATGGAGTGATATGCAAGTTCATCAAGTTATGTTATGCAAGTTTGTCATATGATATGCAAGTTAAGTTATGCAAGTTTGATATGCAAGTTTGTCATATGATATGCAAGTTAAGTTATGCAAGTTTGATATGCAAGTTTGTCATATGATATGCAAGTTATGTTATGCAAGTTTGGGTTGAACATCTTGTTCATGTTATCATGTTATGCAAGCTTATCTTGAGTATGTGAACATAAAGCTTCAAGCTTTATGCTAAAGGTTGCATTTTAGCAACATGTAAGTTATCATATCTCTTATGATAACTTGCATGTGAGGCTAAATGCGAACTTATGGCCATTTCTACATGTCATTTAGTACTATGTATCACCAATATGCCAAGTTTGGTTTTATGCATGCTTTTGGGGCCTAAAAATGTAATATGCAAGTGTATGAACACATGAACATTTCATATGCCACCATGTTGAACTTGTGGCTTCAACACCTTTATGTCATGATTATGCCAAGTTCCCTCTTTCTATCCTTTATGCGCTATGGCGATATGTAAGCGATGGGATTGCGTTTGGGGTTGGGTAAACTTAAAAGACATAAAAACATAAGCTTGGGAATTTACCTATTAAGTTAGGTCTACCCATTGGGAATTTACCTATTAAGTTAGGTCTACCCAATTGCTTGAAAATTTGTAACATGTTTTGGAAACATGGTGGACATGACACTTAGAAAAGATAAGTGTGACCAACTCGAGGTTGGGTTGAGTTTGTAGCGTAAACCTACCCGGAACCGACCGGCTTAACTAGTTGCTGCAAACAATAGGACCCAATGTGAGAAGTTGGTCATGTTGTACCTTGAACCCGAGGTTAGACCAAGTTGTGGTGTAAAGCTACCCGGACCCGCCCGGCTTAACTAGTAACCACAACAAAGTCTAATGTGAGAGGTTAAGGTGCATTAATTAATTAATGCCTCGCGATTAGGGTTAAGTCATGGACCGTTTGAATACTTAACCAATGAAACACGATGGGTTGGTAGGGTTAAGTCATGAACCTTGGGTACACTTAACCAACTTGGTACTTGGATGAGTTGGGTTAACCACGTTTAACCCATTAAGGAAACCCTAGTTACGTGGTCCTTTGCACCAGTAACCCTCTTAGTTGTATCATGATACCCTAGGGACTAGGGTAGGGAGGGGCACGATTACTGGGATGCCATGTAAGCGACCAAAACGACGGCTGAGTAGGTGCGCCGGTGTGGGTTCAGACGGGTCATGGTCGTGCACATGGTCCGGAGTTGAAAAAGCAGGCACGGGCACCACTAGGTTTAGACTGTGCGTGCATTGATTTGTGTCAGTGGTTGACACCCTAGGACTTGATACACCCTAGGGTGGACCTAGCACAGTTTAGCTACACTTCGTAGTTGGGCCGTATGACACAGACACTTGACGAGTTAGGCTTATAGGGAGCCGATCGACTAGACCGTGCTAGTTGGACCTTGGTTTGGGGTCACTTCATGTTATTGGGCCAAAGCTTGGGCCAAGGGATCAATACTTGTTTATTCAAGTCATGTTAGTTTGCTAGTACACCTGTGGTGCAAAACCTTAATCCTGATTATGCGATGACACCTTTATCTACCTTGTTAGTTAATCATCATGCTATTATGTTGTATCCTTATGTTCATCCCTGCTGATCATGCCAGTTAACTTTACCAGTTTACATTGATTGTAGTAGGGCTTACTCAGTCTTTTTGACTGACCTGTTTTCTTTCGCCTCTTTTCTTCCGTTTCCCCCCCAGGTTCTCAGGGTGGGAACGTTGGAGCTTAGCTTGGATTTCGGATTGCTTGCTTGAGGGATTTCAGCTCATGTACGGTTTCGACATGAAGCTAGCTATGGTTATCACTCATTTTGGGGATAGTACTTATGTATTTTATTATTTTAGTTGATGTTGTTTTCATCTAGACTTGTTATTTGGAAAGCTATGTTGTACCAGACTTGTTTTGAAATAGTTTGAAATCTTCCGCTGTTTTATCTATGATATTTACTATGTTTACATATATACCTATGTTCTTGTTCTGCCTTGATATATCATTATGCATGTTTACCTGATTCAAACGCCCCTCCAAAGTCAGAGTGCTTGCAAGAGTCACCCTGGCGGAGGTGGGGCGTTACATTTGGTATCAGAGCATATGGTTTACGAGAAGGAACAAAAAGGTTTTTAAAAACTTTTGGAAAACTATTTTCAAAACCAAGTATAAAGTATTTTCCAAAGAAAAGTCTAGTTTATTGTAAAGGCTATTCCCCAAAAAGCCATTAGCAAAATTCCCTCGTTTCTCTCTATTCTGAATCTGTCTTTTTCTTCGTTTTCAGTATGGCTGATAACTTTGCTATTCCGGAGGGAGTACACGTACCTGTTTGGTATAGGAGACTTTTAGAGGCTAGGGCGACCGAAGCCGGCCCCGCAGATGTCCCTCCTCCTCCTCCAGTAGTTAACATTCCTCCTCCTGTCGCTAATTTTCCTCCTCCTCCTGTCGCTGAGGTTCCTCTTCCTCCTCCCCCTCAGCATCCTCAAGCTGACTTTGCAAAGACTTGCAAAGATTTCAAGGCAATGGGTGGCAAGAACTTTCAAGGCACTGAGACTTTTGTAGAGGCCAGAAATTGGTTGAAAGAGACCGAGGATTTATTTGCTATCTTTGGGTTAGACGATCAGAGGAAGATCTTGTTGGCGGTTTGGCTTATGAAGGATGAAGCCGCTTATTGGTGGGAAGTCACCAATGGTACTAGGCCTGTTGAGACTTGGGCCGATTTCAGGGCAAGGTTCGTGCTTAAGTTTCTATCTTCTGCTGAGGAGAATCTGCAAATGGAGAGGTTCATAACTTTGAAACAAGGAGATATGTCTGTCAAAGAATATGTGAACATATTCAATCAGTTAGCTCGTTTTGGCTTGGATATGGTGAATACTCCTCAGAAGAAGGCTCTTCGTTTTGCTAGAGGATTGAATGAGCCGTTGTAGGGATTGGCTATGTCACATATTCCCCATGGGGCCACGTTTGAGAGCTTGGTTGATATGGCGTTACTTCAGGGAGATGTCAAGAAAGAGATCAAGGTGAATGATACTCAAGCCAAGAAGACTGATTCCCAGGGGAAAGGAAATCAGAGTAATCAGGACAACAAGAACAACAAGAACGACAAGGGCAACAAGAACAAGGCAAAGGAAACAAGAAAGTGCAACTTCTGTGGGATTGTTGGGCACATAGCCAAGGACTGTAGGAAGAAGAGAAGGAAATCGGGTAGGTGCTTTCACTGTGGAGAGACGGGACATTTTAACAAGGATTGCCCTAGGAAGCAAGGGCAAGGCCAGGGTCAGCCTCAGCGTGCTGGACCTTCAGGAGGGCAAGTTCATGCTCTCAATGCCGCTCCAGTTCCTGATTGAGGTAGTATTTCTGTTGAAAGTCTTGTTTACATTTCTGATTTTCCTGTTCGTACCTTGTTTGATTTTGGTGCATCGCATAGTTTATTTCATCTGGTTTAGTTGAAAGTTTGCACCTAAGTACTAGTCTAGTTAATGATCCCGGGTGTGTTTCAAATCCAATTGGGGGTTCCGCCCATTTGTCTATTATCTACGTGGATTTGAAAATCTCTATCTTGAGTGTAGAGTTCTCGTGTGATGTTTATATTCTCGGTTTCATGGGGTATGGGTTGATTTTGAGCTTGGATTGGTTGTCCAGTTTTGGAGCCATCCTTGATTTTTGAGCATAGGGTTGGAAGGCTCATGATTCGCCTCGGTAATAGCCTAAAAATTTCTTGTAACCCTATGGGTCCCGTCATGTTGTGTTATCTTGAATCCCTCAACTCGTCTATCGATAGTTGCAATCGGTGAGGGTGGTCCGAGAATATCCTGATATCTTGGGTGAAGTGAAGGGGGTTACCCCTAAACGAGAGATTGATTTCCGCATTTGTCTGGTTGATAATGCCAAGAAAGTTTCGTGGCCGGTAAGGCACATGGCCCCGCAAGATGAGAGTTAAGAAAGCAAGTCAAGGAGTTACTTGAGAAGAACTTCATTAGACGAAGTATATCTTAATGGGGAGCGCCTGTAGTATTTACTACCAAGGCAGATGGTTCTCTTCGACTTTGTGTTAATTATCGTGAGTTAAACAAAGAGAAAAGACAACCATTGCCAAGGATCGATGATTTGTTTGATCAGCTGGTAGGAACATCTGTTTTCTCTTGATCTTGCTACTGGATTCCATCAGCTCAGGGCAGCTGAAGATAGTATAGACAAGACTGCGTTCAGAACTCCGGATGGATTCTTAGAATGGCTGGTCATGCCATTCGGTTTGACTAATGCACCCGCCTACTTCGTGGACTTGATGAGTAGGGTGTTCAGGGAGTTCTTGAACAAGTTTGTCGTGGTCTTCGTAGATGATATTCTGATCTTCTCTAAAGGATGAAGAAGAGCACGCAAGGCATCTCGTGGAGGAGATGGATACGCTTAGAGCGCATCAGTTGAAGGCCAAGTCCTCCAAATGTCAAATTGGAGAAAAAGAAGTTAGATTTCTTGGGCACATAGTTTATAAGCAAGGCTTAGCGGTGGATCCTGCTAAAATGGTCGCGGTTCAGGACCGGAAAGCTCCGACGAGGACAATTGAAGTAAGAAGTTCTCTCGGTTTAATTAGTTAGTTAGCGTCCCTTGAGCTTAGACCTACCCTTCTGGATTAAGTAGGGACTTTACAGAAGGAGGACCCGCAGTTAAGACGAGATCACGGACAAGTTGATTCGAGGCGAGATAGTAGTCACCTCGCTATAGATGACAAGGGATGGCTAAGACGCGATGAGAGAAAGAGGTTCTTGATGATGCACATCACTCGAGGAGGTGGCCGAGTTGGTCCCAAGGTGCATGTTGTGCCAACAGGTTAAAGGCCAAGTCATAAAAAGCCCGATGGGCTATTACATCCATTGGAGGTCTCCGCAATGGAAGTAGTAAAGCGTCACGAAGGATTTCGTGGATGGACTGCCTAGATCAAGGAAAGGGAATACGAGCATGTGGGTCATAGTAGGTAGACTCACGAAAAGTGCTCATTTCACTCCGGTAAAGAGCAATTGGCAACGTGGATTAGTATTTTCAAGAAAAGTTCTGCTGCGTGGAATACTTTATAGTAAGTAAACGAGATCCAGGATTCACTAGTGAATTTTGGAAAGCTTGCATGAAACCATGAAGTCACAGTTATGTTTAAGCCGAGTATGATAGAAGAAGAGTAAGTGAAAAAAAGAAAAAGACGAGAGGCGACAATGAAATGGGTTCCAACCCATATTTGGAAATAAGAGTTAAGAAGCTAAGAAATCATGAGGTAAAAGATGGTCAAAGCACAGTGGAGTTAAACTCAAGGAAACGTGACTTAGAAGATTGAAGGCTGGATACGCGCATCATATCTTTACAAGTATATCCTTGATCCTTGTTTTCCTTGTGGAACTTACTCGCATGTAATCTTTTTATGTATATCCTCCCGGTCCCATTCTCGGTCCTATTTCCGTCGGGAAGTATGACTTATTGGCTAGTAATACATGTCAGGGTTTGAAGGGGTCCGTTAGGTTGATTAAACCTTTTGGGCTTTTATAGGATATGGATTGGGTAAGGAAGGGATTTCTTGTAATCCGAAAGGAGTATATCCTGCTTATCTTCCCGATCTCTTTGTAGCATATCTTTTGCTATCCATGTTTGTCTTGATTATCTAGTTTATCGTGTTAATCTTGTCATGAGAACCTTAGGTAGAAACCCTTTGGACGAAACATGTGTTTGAAACATGTTATGCTTGATGGTTGCAAGTGGTTGCAAGTGTTTGAAAGTGGTTACTCGTGGATGCATTATACATGTTAGGCACTAGATCGGCTCACACACTCCTCATATTGCATATGCATGAGTGTTTATGCTTATTCATGGATGAAAATTTTTGTGTTATCACATGGATGTTGCATATGGATGTATGTTATGTGCACGCATATAGATGTAATACATTATGTTAGGAATTGCATACATATGGATTCATTTCACTAACATAATTTGCATTGATGGTATTTGCATTAGATAAGTACATATACACACACCTTCGCATATGTTCATACAACATTTAGAATCTTGTAAGGACAATGATTGCTCGTGGATGATGTTTTGAGTAGATGGATGTTGGATGGTAGGATACGTTCTTCCTAACTAGAAGATTTCGGGGACGAAATTCTTTAAGGAGGGGAGAATGTAACAACCCGTATTTTTAATAACCTGTTATAACATAAATCGAGGCAGAATTTAATTCTAAGATCTGAATCAAGGGAAACGGGCTATGCCATTGCGTTCGTCTCGGAAAAATACGCGAAATAGAGTCCGAGTTTTCGAAAATCGGAGTCCGTATGACCCGATTAAGGCCCAACGAAGTTTTCAGAAAATTTCTAAGTAAAAACAGATTTCAAATTCAAGTTTGAAATTGGAAATTTGGGCCAGTTTGGGCCAGGCGGGAAAATTCCCGCCAGAGCACCCAAGTCGACAGCCCTGTCGACTTGGCTGTCGACTTGGTCCAGCCGGGCTGTTTAGCCTGTGCACCATTTTGAGATTGTGTTGAGCTTGGGGGCCAGATTCGGTTTTAAGGGCTGAGATTGGAACTAGGGTTTAATCCTATGGCCTAAAACACTAGCCTAATCTATAAATAAGACCCTAACCTACCCTAAATCATCATTATTCATCCAAGTAACTAAACTATGGCAAAATCATCCCTCTCTTGGCCTCCACTCTCTTCATAAAATTTCCTAAGTCATTTCTATGAGATTTTCCATGCATACAAGTGTTTTCAAACTTGTATGAGCATCATTAGCTTGCATTCAAGTCAAGTTTCTATATTTGCATCATAAAGAAAGAGTTTTGATCATTTTGGCTCAAGGGTTTTGCTTGCATTTTGGGTTTAATTGATTTCATAAGGGCTTTGTCAAATTTTTGTGACTTCTTAAGCATTGTAAGCCCTATTCTACTTTCATACTTAAACTCTAAAGTTAAATGTATGATATGCAAGTTTGCCATGATATGCAAGTTTACTATGATGTGTTATGCAAGTTTACTATGATGTGTTATGCAAGTTTACTAAGATGTGTTATGCAAGTTTACTATGGAGTGATATGCAAGTTCATCAAGTTATGTTATGCAAGTTTGTCATATGATATGCAAGTTAAGTTATGCAAGTTTGATATGCAAGTTTGTCATATGATATGCAAGTTAAGTTATGCAAGTTTGATATGCAAGTTTGTCATATGATATGCAAGTTATGTTATGCAAGTTTGGGTTGAACATCTTGTTCATGTTATCATGTTATGCAAGCTTATCTTGAGTATGTGAACATAAAGCTTCAAGCTTTATACTAAAGGTTGCATTTTAGCAACATGTAAGTTATCATATCTCTTATGATAACTTGCATGTGAGGCTAAATGCGAACGTATGGCCATTTCTACATGTCATTTAGTACTATGTATCACCAATATGCCAAGTTTGGTTTTATGCATGCTTTTGGGGCCTAAAAATGTAATATGCAAGTGTATGAACACATGAACATTTCATATGCCACCATGTTGAACTTGTGGCTTCAACACCTTTATGTCATGATTATGCCAAGTTCCCTCTTTCTATCCTTTATGCGCTATGGCGATATGTAAGCAATGGGATTGCGTTTGGGGTTGGGTAAACTTAAAAGACATAAAAACATAAGCTTGGGAATTTACCTATTAAGTTAGGTCTACCCATTGGGAATTTACCTATTAAGTTAGGTCTACCCAATTGCTTGAAAATTTGTAACATGTTTTGGAAACATGGTGGACATGACACTTAGAAAAGATAAGTGTGACCAACTCGAGGTTGGGTTGAGTTTGTAGCGTAAACCTACCCGGAACCGACCGGCTTAACTAGTTGCTACAAACAATAGGACCCAATGTGAGAAGTTGGTCATGTTGTACCTTGAACCCGAGGTTAGACCAAGTTGTGGTGTAAAGCTACCCGGACCCGCCCGGCTTAACTAGTAACCACAACAAAGTCTAATGTGAGAGGTTAAGGCGCATTAATTAATTAATGCCTCGTGATTAGGGTTAAGTCATGGACCGCTTGAATACTTAACCAATGAAACACGATGGGTTGGTAGGGTTAAGTCATGAACCTTGGGTACACTTAACCAACTTGGTACTTGGATGAGTTGGGTTAACCACGTTTAACCCATTAAGTAAACCCTAGTTACGTGGTCCTTTGCACCAGTAACCCTCTTAGTTGTATCATGATACCCTAGGGACTAGGCTAGGGAGGGGCACGATTACTGGGATGCCATGTAAGCGACCAAAACGACGGCTGAGTAGGTGCGCCGGTGTGGGTTCAGACGGGTCATGGTCGTGCACATGGTCCGGAGTTGAAAAAGCAGGCACGGGCACCACTAGGTTTAGACTGTGCGTGCATTGATTTGTGTCAGTGGTTGACACCCTAGGACTTGATACACCTTAGGGTGAACCTAGCACAGTTTAGCTACACTTCGTAGTTGGGCCGTATGACACAGACACTTGACGAGTTAGGCTTATAGGGAGCCGATCGACTAAACCGTGCTAGTTGGACCTTGGTTTGGGGTCACTTCATGTTATTGGGCCAAAGCTTGGGCCAAGGGATCAATACTTGTTTATTCAAGTCATGTTAGTTTGCTAGTACACCTGTGGTGCAAAACCTTAATCCTGATTATGCGATGACACCTTTATCTACCTTGTTAGTTAATCATCATGCTATTATGTTGTATCCTTATGTTCATCCCTGCTGCTCATGCCAGTTAACTTTACCAGTTTACATTGATTGTAGTAGGGCTTACTCAGTCTTTTTGACTGACCTGTTTTCTTTCGCCTCTTTTCTTCCGTCCCCCCCACCCCCCCAGGTTCTCAGGGTGGGAACGTTGGAGCTTAGCTTGGATTTCGGATTGCTTGCTTGAGGGATTTCAGCTCATGTACGGTTTCGACATGAAGCTAGCTATGGTTATCACTCATTTTGGGGATAGTACTTATGTATTTCAGTATTTCAGTTGATGTTGTTTTTATCTAGACTTGTTATTTGGAAAGCTATGTTGTACCAGACTTGTTTTGAAATAGTTTGAAATCTTCCGCTGTTTTATCTATGATATTTACTCTGTTTACATATATACCTATGTTCTTGTTCTGCCTTGATATATCATTATGCATGTTTACCTGATTCAAACGCCCCTCCAAAGTCAGAGTGCTTGCAAGAGTCACCCTGGCGGAGGTGGGGTGTTACATAACTTGTACTGTAAAACATGACTGGGATTTGGGGGCATAACCTATACCATGATCTAAGACAATTTGGGGCATATCGAACATAATGATTTATGACTTGAGGGTAGGGGCATGAAAAACCTACGATCAACATGAACAGTTGTTTAAGAATAAATATGCCTAAATTTACAGTAAATAGAAATGATAACTGCACTTAGACGCGAGGTTAGATTACACTTGTGGTAGAAGTCTACCCGGAACCGCCCAACAAATCCAGCATCCACAAGTGGTTAATTTAATGTGAGGGATCTAGTGCATAAATGTACACATGATGGTGCTAAGACACGAGGTTAAGTCCAACTTGTGGTAGAAGTCTGCCCGGAGCCGCCCGGCACGTCCAGCACCCATAAATGGTCGACTTAATGTGAGAGGTCTGGTGCATTAACGGGAAATGATAAGAACCTGTTAACCTGTAATACTTAACCTATTTAAATCTATGGGGGTTATACGAACCTGTCAAATTGTGTAAGGGTTAAGTAAGCTTGTTGAATAAATGTGGGGTTAAGTAAATCTATTAAATCTGTGGGGGTTATACAAACTTAACCTTTTTTATATGTTGGGGTTATGCGGGCTTGTAAATCCGCTAAGCATAACCTATCAAAAATCCTAGTAGTGGGGATGCAAGCCTAGGGTGTGGCATGTACCATCTGTTATGTGGGACCCATATCAGTCAGTAACCCATACTAATATCCAGTGGGGGACCCCGAACTAGGTATAGGTCAGGGAACGCTTACTGAGCTGATTATAAGAGGTTCATATGAGTGGAGGTGTCTGATGGCAGGTTCCGACGGAGTCATGTGCATTCATGGATCCGCTTGCTTGGGAAAATAAGATGCTATAGAACCAGTAGATATGGATGTGCCTATCGAAAAAAGGGGTTGACACTTTAGGAAGTGATACATCCTACTGTGAGGCCAGCACATGGTATCTACAGGATAAGGAGCCAATCGATTGGGGTAGTTATTAGGGTACATCTAGTCCTGCCTGTTTAGGATCCTGTTATTATCATTTGGGGTAACACCCGTTATTTCTATTGGACTGCCTGTTATTATCATTGGGGGTAAAACTCGTCACTAGAAGTACACCTAAGTCTACCATTCTGTTTCTGTTGGGATCATTCTATTTCTGTTGTACTAGTATTGGTGTAGAGAAAAGTATTTGGGAAGCACAATCTATTCTGTTCTATTTATTCTGCTTACCCTGCTCAGTCTGTATACCTATCTTATGATACTGTTATCTCTCTCATCCAGTTTATATGCTTATCATGATTCTTTTTCTTATTTATATACTAAAAGTAACTGGACTCGCCAAACATTATGTCTGACCAATTTTGTTTCCTTTTCTCTCTCTTCCTTTTCACCCTCCATGTTCTCCGGGTGGGAATACTCATGCTTGACTAGGATTCTCTCTTCTGTTTCCGCTTGGAGCTGCTTAGATGTCCCACTTTGATTACCTGTCTATCTTGCTACGGATATTTTTGGGAACTATGATTTTATACTATTGTACTCTGATGATTTCAGTACAAGGCAGATATTTTTAATTTGATGTAATTAGTTTTCTATATTTCAGACTTATGTTGTAACTGGATTTTGGACCACGATGTTTTCTGTCTAAAGAATAAACTTTTAAATTCTGCTTTTATTTTATATCTGTCTTGTAATGTTTCTCTTTCTGTTTACCTATAACGCTTTACGGAACTTAATGCATTCTGATAAAGAGTGACATTAAAGAACGTGGCGTGTTACACTTGGTATTAGAGTTGAAGGTTACCAGATTGAATAAAAGGATTTGAAAATTTATTTTCAAAAGATTCTAAAAAGAAAGTATTTTCAAAAGAAAAGTCTGTTTTTGAGAAACATATTCCCCAAAGCCATATGAATTATTTTTCGATTCTCTGTTTGAATACCTTTCCTTTTCTTTTCAGCATTTCCGGAGAACCGAATATTCCCGAGGGCATTCAGATACTGGCTATGTTCTATAGGTACCTTGTGGCTACGACGCCTGCCGGAGGCCAAACTGATGCCCCTACCCCAACAGCAACTGCTGCTCCTCCTCGTCGTCCTCGAGTAGAAAATTTCTCCAAGATATGCAAGCATTTCTGTGCTATAGGGGGAAAACCTTTCTAAGAAACTGAGACCTTTGTAGAAGCAAGGAATTGGCTTAAAGAGACGGAGGATTTGTTTGGGATTTTTGAGGTTGATGACCATTGGAAGATTCAGTTGGTCGTTTGGCAGCTGAAAGATGAGGCTTCATTTTGGTAGAAAGTGATGCAAGCATGTCGTCCAGTTGAGACTTGGGGCGATTTCTTATAGAGATTCAAGATGAATTTTCTTTCTCAGGCAGAAGAGAGTATGCAAATGGAAAGGTTTCTAGCACTTAATCAAGGATACATGTCTGTTAAAGAGTATGTCAATAAGTTCAATCAATTGGCGAGGTTTGGTTTGGAGCTAGTGAATACCCCGCACAAGAAAGCTCCGAGGTTTGCAAGAGGGCTAAATGAACCCCTCCATTGGTTGGCTATGTCTCATATTCCGATAGGGGCAATATTCGAGAAACTCGTTGATATGGCATTGATGCACGAAGAGGATAGAGGCAAAAAGAAAGAGGCTAAGATGGATGAGACAGAAGACAAGAAAGTATGGCCCAAGAAAGAACAACAACAAAAGAATGGCGAAAAGAACGATAAAGCCCAAAACAAGAGGAAATGTCATAGTTGTGGACGCGGGGGTCATTTGAGCAAAGGTTGCAGAAAAAGGAAGAATGCTTGTTTCACTGTGGTGAGGTCGAAAACTTTACTAGGGAGTGCCCGAAGAAGCAAGGACAAGGCTAAAGGGCATGATCTTCTAGAGGGCAGGTGAATTCTCTCATGGCTGGTGTACCGGATAGAGGTAAGAAAGTTTCTGTTGAAGGTTTAATTTCTCTTTCCGATCATCCTGTTAGAATTCTTTTTGATTCTGGTGCTTCACATTCGTTTATATCTGATTATGTGGTTGAGTCTCTGCACCTTAGTACTAGTATGGTTTTGGATCTCGTTGTTGTCTCAAACCTCATTGGGGGTACGACACATCTGTTTATGATTTGTCAGAGTTTGAGAATATCTTTATTGGACATGGATTGGAAGGATAAGAAGTAAACTTTTCTTTTTACAGTAGCTAACCTCTACCAGTAGAAAATATGAGCGAAATGGAATAAAACAAGAGTGCTCAACATATCCAAATGCCTACAGCTATGACCCAGACAATTTAGGTGAAGAGATTGCTTATGTGGCTTATGTGTTGATTGGTAATGTAAAACTTCTGTTTTTACCTTCATACAAAATGCACTTCCTATTCTACTAAAAAATATTATGACGATTTTTTTAAAATAATTTTGGTAGCTAAATTTATATTTGGATATCTCATGTTAGAAGCACAGAGTTTTACCCAATAAAAGCAAGTAAATAGTGACAATTAATTACACTGTATCATCATTATATAATTGGTTTTATCCATTTTTATGCTATTAATTTTCGTGCCAATACTATCTCTTACCTAAATTTACTACCGTAGGTTTGTCTATTTGTCAATAACATATAATGTAGAGCACACCAAATATTTTTATACACTAAAATTAAATATCTTGAAATTTTGGTTGTTTATATTAGACAAATAGGTACATAAAATTAATTTAATTTTACGGGTATACATTAAATATTTAAAGTGGTTATATCACAATGGCTTATGTAAAAAGCAAAATTTCGGCTCTATTTTTTAGCACCATATGAATTATATATGAAAACTGGAATTTTTATCCAATTAAATTCAATATCCTATCTACAATAGATAAATATCTCTATTTCTGCAGTATGTATGTTTGGCATTATATTAAGAGCATATTGTTTTAGATCTTTGTAGTTGCACTCTATCTTTAAACAATTGTGGGATCTGTGTATTGGACAATAAATCGTAAGCTGTGTTTCGAATACAACGTAGGTTCATTTTATTATCTATCCATATAAGAAAAAAGTCACATTTTAGCTCAGTTATAAGGGTCTCATTTCTTTCTCCTTTTTATTGGAGCAGAGATCTATATATTAAACTAACAGTTGCTTTGCGTATTCTTTTGTTGAATTTTGGTTATGTTCATAAATAATAATGTGACTATTGCAGATAATTTCATCTGATTTAGCATTTGTATATGTTCATATCATCTAATCTATTTACGAATAAGAGACTAAAACTGGAAAAATGGTTTGATGAGTTATCACTGAAAAGAATTTGTTGGTCAATGTTATAGCTTCTACTGCCTTGTAGGGAACTTGATTAACACAATATAAATTTAGACATAAAAACAACTTCTCATTATTGTTTCATGTAAATTTATGTTCAATTTTAAATGTCCCAAAAAATAATCAACAATGCTTTGTTTTTGGTTACGTGATATCTGGGCAGTTAAAACGCTTAGCGGTTCTATAGCGGTAAGGTGCAAAACAATATAGCGGAGATATAGCGGAGGTGCAAAAAAGTTCATTATATGTGAAACTTAATATTTACAATTAACTAATTATCGTTCTTACATTATATGTGTAGAAGAAACTAACATTAATTAATCTTATATAACAAAATCAAAGAACACCATGGTTATATATGCTAGATTTAATGATTATAATAGATTTCTATGATATATTGAACACTTATGTCTAAAAATTAGCTCTTTACATTATCTTTATTGAATTTCTTAAAAGATAACTAGTCAGATCAAGCTCGATATATTAATATTGCTAAAGCGAATGCTAAAAATTCTTGATTTAGCGGATGCAGCGGGAAATAACGGACCTAAAAGCAGATTTACTGTTCATCCAGTGGCGGAGCTAGCTTTGGAATTCAGCTAGGGCCAAAGTTTAGTCCCACATCACCTATGTTCCCACAACACCTACATATATATACTAACAGGTGTATTGTTACTACAAACTAGAGATCACACTGCAGATATGGCTGTCTTCCTCCCTCAGGTAGGGCATTATCCTCCATCCCAGGTGTGGCAGCTTCCTCCTACCAGTCTTTTTCTGCCTGTTTTCCAGTTTTCCAGGTAGGGCCTTGGCCCCATCTGGGCTAGCCTTCGCTCCGCCCCTGTGTTCATCGGCGTTAAATTGAAATAGCATAACGGATGAAAAGCGCTATGAGCTATAGAGGGGATTTTGCAGGTTTTAGCGGGGCTTTAACTGCATAGCGTGATACTATAATAGATTCAGCTATTGGAAAGGTTGAACGTATTACACTAATTAAATTATTTGAAACTTTTCATGGATTTTTTTTTTGGTTATATAATATTATAAGATTCAGCTGTATGGAAAGTTTTGCGGTCCAAAAATGCTACGACCTATAATGGAGATTCTGCAGGGATTTAGTATGGCTTTAACCACACAGGTCGACATACAGTGTCAAAACTTCTTAAGGTTGATTCTTAGTGTCGAGCCTCAATAAAGTTGATATTTAGCATTAAACCCTATTAAGATTGGTACATAGTGTCAAGTCCCATCAAGAATGACATAAAATGCGAAACCTTATCAAGGTCGACACTAGAAACTTGCCTCCTTAAAATCAATACCATGTGTCAAGTTTAACACAACAATTTATCTCTTCATCCTGAGTGAATCAATCGAAATTCATCCTTCTAAATATAAAGATTTAGTTCAGTTCAATTTAAGAAAAGATCTAGCTGAGTAACCAAACTCAAAATTCCAAAACCACTAAATAAGCTTTAAAGACAAGTCATGAATTTGAACCCAAAAATGGTGCTATTCAAAGGAAGAAGATTATAAAGTCTTTTAGAAGTTCTGAATTTTCCTTCATTGGGTAAGTTTGTTGCAGGTGAGTGAAAGAAGAAGAATGCATTAGCTATTTATAATGGAAGAAGAAGATGAACAACCAAATTTGAACGGATTTCCCAGAACCATTTGATCATCAATGACTGTAATGTCGAAGTTGACATCGTGGCTTGTAAAAGAAGAGATTTCCTTATGTTAAGGGGCATATGTTACTCCTATAGTCGTATTGAATATGTCGAAATTAGTATGGGCTTTCACCAAAATAGAAGACGGTATCGCCCTGTTATCAATTTGTCACCCATGGACAAATATCGCTTCTCATCTGCAAAATGACATTGTTCACCAACAAAGCGTCAGAAGTGAGATGGCATCACCATTCATTGGTATCACCCATTGGGAAATGGTGTCACTACTAACAGACCTCACTCTTCATCATAAGTGCCTAAAGTGCTTATTTATGTCAACCTTCACACATTTTGCTCGTCTCTATTGCTAAGCCTCAAAGACATCCATTCTACAAGGAAGGCAAAGTATTAGCATCAACCAGCCTCGTATGCCATCACATAATATCGACAAGGCTTTATATCAACACTTATTGATGCAAAGTCTCGTTGGTATCGCCACCTACTAAGGGAAGGAGGATGAGTACTAACACTAATTAATGTCGACTCACTAGGATGCCGCTCTTCACTAAGATCTATCTCATAAGCTGCTACCTTTCTTTGATGGCGAAGTATGTCGGCTTATTTCAATGATGCTTGTATTTCGTCACTTTATGCTACTATATCAACCTATATGTCTAAATCCTCATTCTTAATAAAGCTTTGATGTCATCAATGGAGCATATTGAAACTTAATCACGTTAGCACTCAATTGTGCTGACACCAAGAAACAACGCGATGTTGATTTTGAGCAGCTATGTCTCTTGTCCACATATATAAATAGAGGCGTGAAGGCACCAATGAGAGGGCATGATTCCTTTTATGTGTGTATATATATCACTTTGTAAACCTAGATAAATTAAAGATTTTGTGCCTACTGTAATCTTTTGACTTGTGATGACAATTACTTATACTCAAATTTTTTCATACCATATTTTGAATGAAATAGAACTCATTTAACTTGAATTAGAATAGGACGTTGTGACTTGGACTTAACATATTACTTTGCATACTTATGATATGAACTTCAATATGGACATTCCACTGACTGTCATACTTCAATTGTGCTAGCATAAGACCTCACAAGATTGATCTCACTCAAGCATTTTTAGAGTTAACAAAGAAATTTGTCAATAGATAACACCTGTCGTCTTGAATGTGTTTGGTATAGTGATATCAATCAAGTTGAGGTTCCATGAATTAATTTTTTGGTTGCTGGAATTTTAATGTACTCAACCGTTTTGCACTAGGATTTCTATTTCTTAGACTTTTTGATTTTTGATTTGGTGTACAACTTGCATTAAATCTGAAATAGCATCATAATGTGCAATTTATCCAACTTTTTCACATACTTTGATATTTAGTTCTTTTGTTATTATTCCATCTTACTCTTAACTATTGTCACCTTCATTGACATAATCGGTCAATTTTGTTGCAATATCCATTCTTTTTTTTTAAGTTGATTACATAACTGATTGATAAGTGAAAAGATAATGGTTCTTTCTGATCAATCCTTCCTTCACTATTGTGAATATAACGATAAGCGTTTGAAGTAAAGGATGAATATATTACTTCGCATAAAATAGGTGGTTTGGCTTATTGAACCCTGAAGTCCCATAAGCCTAGCATTGTTTTATTTAATGACAGTACATTGTATTAGAACTACGTGCATAAGATCAACATAAGCAAAAATCATCTTTCATTCTCTCCAATATTTTTGCTACTCAAACTTATCAAATGCACAAATAATCACAAAATTCAAATGGTATCAGAAAAACTATTTCTTAACAACTAATCTAGGTATAGAAATAAAGTCATCAAATAAATTTCATCATTTTAGCATACAAACCAGAGAACTGTGTCTCATTATATGAGATTCAAAGAATTTCATGTAATTAGAACGAAGAAAACAAGTGTCCTACTAAGTATCTACGAATTCTGACCACTGTTCGTCAACAAAAATTCTACCAAATTAGAAATCCACCGTGCGAATTATCATAATAATAACCGTAAGCGCACGGCGTACATTTGTAGAACGTAGCGAATATGGGTTGATCTATGGAGAAAGAATTAATCTTAAAATTCTACTCAATCAAATTAAACCAACTTGAGATTGTGATTAAAAAAAATTAGAAACAAAAAATAAGCTAAAATTGGGATAAAAAACTATGAGATTAAAATCAATTTAGAGGTAACTTCACTCTCCTCCTTCTTAACATAAATCAACTCAAAATAAAAGGATGATCTCTTTTTACTCTAAGTAGAATTAGTGATGTAATTATCATAAGCATGATCTATTTGTGTTATTAATTAACACAAAGTAAGCCATCAAGTTATAGTACACATCTAATCACTACTTCTTTACTTTTATGAAACATGACACTGAAATCAAATAAAAATCTAATTTAAGTATGACCTATTTAATTAGTAACATAGGTCACCAAATTTCAATTTAAACTTCATTTTCTTGCCATAGTCATACTTTAGACGAAGAGGCAATTTGTCGCTCATGTAATAAACATAGTCTCTATGTTATGAAATAAACAAAAGAGGCAATTAAATCCAACATGAAGCACAAATACACAAAAATATCCATTTTCATTAAACATAAAAGAGATCATTCTTTACAAAATTATGTTGAATCTATATTAATAAGAGAGAAAGCTTCATTACCCCTGAATTGTAGGGGTTTAGCTCCTCATTTGTGTTATCATATTAACACAAATAATTTCAACATTAAAAATACCACAAGTAGAGACAAAAGAAATGAAAGAAAACATATTAGCGACTAAACTAATTGCAAGAAATGAAACTATAATATTTGCACGGAAATCTAATCTACTTATCATAAAAAAGAAAGCATATGAATAGACATGAACATAGAAGAAGCATGCAAATAAGAAGATGACATAAAAGAGAGGCCAAGAAGCCATTTTTATTATTTATCTCAACTTACACTTGCATATATTTTGATCTAAGATCATAGATACATACAACATAAGGGGTATTTATACATGACTAAGTCCTAATCCTCTTTGTTGGAAACTACCCAAAATGCCCTTTTCTGGAAGCTTCCAATACATTAGTCACTAATTGTAGCATTAAGGAAAAAAGGATAGTGGGTGGGCGGAGTCCTCCACTAAGTTGTGTGTGAATTAATTCCAACAAGTAAATTTTATCAAAAGTTAATACATGCACAAATGACCGTTTTGCCCCGATATAAAGGCAAATGCATAATAATTCAAGAATTTTAGGTTTTTGATTAAAACATGTAAAAATATCATAATATGTCATTTATTTAACTAAAACAATAATAAATGTGTGAATATAAATGTACACTTTTACTTGCACATCAACCGCATCAACATTCTCTATCATTAAAACAAGAAAATCAATAGCTTGAAAGTAAATAGATTGTAAAAGGCAAGAAATTATTATAAAGCATCAAGAAAGTAAGTGCCATGCCAATGATGTTAGGTTTGCCTCAAATGTCCTTAAGAAAAGAATGACGGTTTGAATACAAAGTTCCACATAACTGAATAAATTGAAGGAGTGGTGTATAAATATGAGTTGGTAGGCACATAATATTTGAGATTCCTTTTGTTATAAGGATGTGTGTGCCAACTCATATATATGTTCCCTATGCTAGAAGGAAGAGGGCTTTGTTCCGCCGTCATTAGATAATAAAGGACCCATCAAAACAATTTCATCACATAGAGATGCCGTAGGGCCCGAAAAAGTTAGGCTGGAGAAGTGCAGCCTCTTCCGAAATTCAGAGAGGGGTCATGGACTTTTGCTATGTTAATTTACTTCTAGCATTTCTTTTAGGTCAAATTCGTACCTCAATTTGGGGCTTCACATTTTTTCCCAATTCTGGCTACAACAAACCTGAATTATCTCATTTCTTGCTAACTATCTATCTAATTCATCAATGTAATTTGGTGGATTATGGAGAGGATGCATAGTGTGAAGAGTTGCAGTTGTTGATGCGAGAATCATTGAGCATTGAGGGAGAGTCAATAATTTATGCTTGGAGCAACAAAATAATTTATTTTAATTCTTAGTCAGCTACTAAGATAATGAACTACATAAGGCAATTGCAGAATATAAGAAGAAATAATTTATCAATGATCAGGGAAAAAATGTCAAAGACAAAACAACATATTACTTCATCAAATTATGAAGCGCTGCTAAAAACTTCACTAAACTGAACCTCTTTGTACTACAAATTTCATCAGACTAAAGAAAGGGTGAAGATCGAAAAAAGAAAAAGTCGAATTTCAACAAATTATAAAGCTCGGCTAATTTTTTTTTTACTGAATTGATGGAGCTATAGATTGAAGATTACTAAAGCCACGATTCACTTGTTAATTAAGTAATTTGAGAGTTGGAGAAAGCAACAGTAAGAAACTGAAAACCCTATATCAATATGATATCGGTTACTGTGAATCTAATGATAAGCAGTTTAAGGAAAGGATGAACAACTATGTTTTCATGACCTTATTGTTAATCAGTTGTCCATAAACCTCGGTCGGACCTTAAAATCAGCAGCTCAATCATCAATTTTAAATAGTTGAACCATTTTTTTATTTTTCTCTTACTTTCTAACCGTGCAATTCTCCCTCATTCTCATCATTTGTATCATTTTGAAGAAAATAAATAAATTTGTATTACAAAAGTCATAATCGTCAAAAAATTTAACCATACATTCCAAACCACTTCAATTTTGACTGCTATTTGTTTCTCAAATATCACTATAAAATTCATTAATTTCGGCCACCATTAAACTTCTATCATTGTGCATTGCTCTATTGTATACACAATATAGTTGTATTGATTTAGTTGTGCACTATAGTAGTAGATAAATTCATTTGTAAGAGTTTACGATCATTATAACGCATACATATAGCAATTTTATTTCAATTTTATTGGATATAATTTGTTGGTAAATGCATAAATTCTAAAAAAAGAAAATCATGATTCTAATGGTTCGATCAGTTCAACCATCAAAACCTTGAACCTTAAGTCGCAGCAGTTTGGGTTATTGAACTATAAATTCCCGTTTAATATAGAATGGTTTTACTATAGGAACTTAATACATGAAACCAGTGTCTTTCGTTTTTTTGAATATCTTAAGCTACTCAAACATTTTGAACACTCGAATAAACACAAATTCAACATTCATGTTAGCGTTGTCGACGGATACTTTTAGATGTGGACAGTGTCATACTGCATCCGCATTTGAAATCATTTTCGAATATTGGATATCCGCATCCGCGAATATAGATGGATATCAGATAATCATTTCTCTACCAACAGTCAATAAACCAATGTACGTTAATGAAATTTTAATTTAAAATTAAGTTTTTTCCCAACCCAACTGATCGCTAAATACTAAAAATAAATAAATATGATGATAATATATAATTTTAAGCAATTAGCATGCATTTAGTAGACCTTCAACTTTACAAAATAATAAAAAATTGTATTTGATTATGTTAAATACACATAATTTAAGCTATAATCATGAAAAAAGCGAACAGATAATTTTCGGTTGCGCATGTGCCATATCCGCATCCGAATCCATTTTTTGAATATCGGATATTTATCCGCTTTTCGGATGCATATGCTGACAGATTTCGAATTTCTCAAGTATACATTTACAACCCTAATTCATGTTTAAGAAGAATTGAGTGGACATATTGCATTGATGGCAACATTCGTTTAAGATGACGTTATGACTATTACTTCTTTATATTATTCACTTAGACCATTTAAAATTATTAACATTTCTGACAATTTGTCCTCAACCGTTTCCGATAAATCACAAGTTGTCTTAATATTTGGTAAGTATCCTTTTATTGGTAATTCTCTTTCTTGATGTTTGCAATTATCTATTGTATTGCATTATCTTAACACTTGAGAATTAGAAACTTGGTCCATGATTGTGCAGATTTCATTGAATGACTTACTTCCCCGATTTGTGCTGGTGGATGTGTGCTTATAAAAGATTGTAGCCATGAACTTATTAATTGTGTCCACCAACTTTTTGGTGAAGCAATCACGCGTCAAGATTATGTTAGCGACGCGCTCAAGTCTCGAGAGCGTCGTCAGAAAACACAAAGTAATTTAGTCGAAGTCGCGACGTGTTCGAAAAAGGATAGAAATAGTATCGATTCGTGTCGTCGTTAATAAACTTGGAAAAACCGGCATGGTAAAAATATGTTGGAACCGGGATGCGATTTCTCCGGTGCAACACGGAACCGGGATGCGAAAAGTGGCTTGGCAAAGGCGGATTCGAGATTTATCAACTCGAAGTGAGGTGAACGAGCCAACTTTGGGATGCAAAATCCCATGCGCGACACGAGGATTTGGGATGCGATTTTCTGGAGTTCGTTGGGACTCGAAATCCTTGCAAAGTGCCAAGGCAAATTGGCAAAAGCTGGTTACACGTACGGATCACTAGTTTTGTCCTGATCGGCACAGTGTACCCACCTATTTTTCAAAATTCGAAATTATTTGGTTCGAGGATATGATTTTTTTATCTCTAACACTGTTTTTTGGCTATCTTTTTGGGATGTGTGTTTCGCATCCCTTCGGGATACGAAATTCAGGTTGATGCCTCTAAAACTCAGCTTTAAATACCCATTTACTGGCATTTAATGGGGTTGGAATTTTTGGACTTTTTCTACACGTTGGTATACATGATTGGAGCTCTCAAGTACCATTAATGACTTCCATCATCATCTTCATGGCTATTGGACAATGTTTGGAGTTATAAACGTTACATAAACATTTGCCTACAACTTTTAGACATTCAGTTGGATTTTTGGCTTGCTTTTGGATATATTTTCATACTTTGGGACATTGGAGTTATTTCTTCATAATGACATACACTTTGACTCAACGAAGAAGAAGAAGAGAATTTTTGTTAAAGTTAGAATTAAGAAGCTATTTTTTGTTCTTATACATCTTTGTTTATACAAATTATCCAAACTTATACAACATTGTAATCAACAATCTTATGATGAATGATTACTATGAAGTGGACGTAGGCATTAGTGATGAATCTCTATAAAAGCTGTGCATCCCTTTACATTTCTCGTACTTTGGATATTCAAATTATTAATTTACTGCTAAACTTACACTCAGGCATTGGCGTGTACAATTAGCCAATTTCCCACGCTAGCACTTTGGCACATCAGGTTGGGGGCACACAGCTTCGACTTCTGCTCTAAATTTTGTTCTCGGATTTGATTTTCGACCTTAGTTTCAGTTTTCGGCCCCAACTTTTCTCACACGCTTCTCGTTATGGTTAAGCGCATGAAGCTCGACGCTATTACTGAAGCTCAAGGTACTAGAGGTGAAGGAAATCAAGAACTTTCTTTTACTTAAATTCCTTGGAATTGCATCACTCGTGACGATGTCGACAGGAAGATTGAGAATCTGGATACAGATTTGAACGTTCAATTCGAGTGACAGAATAAGGTGATGAATACTTTTCTCGCTCGAAATGAGGCTAGGCTTGGAAGTACTGGAAGGCCAAAAGGCCAGGCAGATATTATCGGGACAAGTACAAGTGTTCCGCAAGCTACGACCCGGGGCTTGGCGGCAACCCCGCAAACTTATCGGCAAGCCGACACCCGTCCTCGGACCAGTGTCGTTCTCGCTACACACAGGGGCAACTCTAATCCCGATATCGCTCCAGTTCATGACACTTTGGTTGGTCAAGTCATGGGCTCTGCCATTGGCATTGTGGCTGAAGCGCCAGTGCGCACAACTTTGGATGGTAGTGCTCCCATAGTTCCGAAAGTAAAGATTGCGCCCGATGCAGCTCCTTAGGTTGCAATTCAACCAAAGGTTCTTCTTGCCAATCAACTGGGTCCTATCCGGGACCTAAACACTAGAGGCACCAGTATTGCTTTGGATAACTAGAATCAGTTGCTCACTTTTGATAATGGATCTAAAATTGGGGATGTTATCCTTTGATTCACTCGAGACGGTGCCTCTTTTTCAGATTTGGATTATGTTCGCAATTCGTTCTCTTTGGATATCAGGAATTCTCGCAACCCACCGGACATCAAGTTGCAGGTGTTCGAAGCTTATTATGGTCGGAAGAATCCGACTGATCACTTGATATGCTATGTGCAACATATGGACGTTCTTTCTGCATCGGAAAGTGTCATGGCAAAGTGTTTTCCGCTTTGCTTGACAGATATTGCTGCCATGTGGTTCAGACAACTAAAAACATATTATATTCATTCTTGGAGTGCTTTGGTTTGGTGGAGCAGTTTAGAGTTCATATCGCTCGTCCGAAAAGTGTTATGACTTTAACAGCTATTAAGCAGAAGTCTGGCAAGACTCTTCATAAGTTCTTGAAAAGGTTTAATGCGGTGGCGAAGTTTGTCAACAAGGCAGATCCATCCATGTTTTTGATAGCCGCTACTCTAGCATTCTGGATAAGTCTGACTTCAAAACTTCATTACATCGGGACCCACCAAGGGATCTCGGTGAGTTCTACTTTGAAGTAGAAAGGTTTCTTCAAGAAGAGGATGCAAGGATTGATAAAAAGGCTCTCGATGCTAATATGGTTAAGGGTGGGAAATCATCCGATTCTGGTAAAGCTAAGGATTTTAATACAGGTAAACCTTCTTCGGGGAACGATCGAAACATGGATTGGAATCAACCTAAGTTCCCGTATTATTCAAAACTTACTCACACCCTCGAGGAGATTTACTTGGAAGTTCATCCCACTGCTCCTTTCAGAAAGCCTCCTGCAAGGGAGTCGACATAGAATGAAAGGGTTTTGGTTGGCATTGCTTGTTTCGTTATCTCGACGGTCATAACACAAAAGAGTGTTGACATCTTAAGGATATGATTAAAGAGTGTGTCAGACACGGTGAGTTGACATAGATTGTTCAGACTCGGGCTGTGGTTCCAGGATAGGCACAACCCCCTCACGCTACTTTGGATAGGCCCATGACAACCACTCGTCTCGATGACATTATTATCAACTAATCTTAATTCTAGCTCTGATGTTTCAGATACAGGCCTCCTAGGCATCAGTATCGTTTGGCTTGTGGTCTCTGGTCTTCTGCTATTATGGATATTCTGGCTTATGGATATTCTGGCTCTTGGTTCTCCTTGGTTTTCTAGATTTTGGTGTCGACTTTTCAGTATCTTGGTTTTGTCTTTTGCTGGTTCTTAGATTTTTTTGGTTTTATCCTCTTTGGCTTCTTGGATTTCAGCTTTCTAGCTTTTGGATCTTTGGCTTTCTTTTCTCTTTGGCTTTTGGATGATGGTCTTCCCACTTATGGCTTTCCTATTCATGATTTTCCAGCTTTTGGTTTTCTTGGCTTCTCGAGCTCATGGTTCAGCTTTGGAATTTTCTGGATCTTGGATATTCGGGCTTCGGCCCATGGCCTTTGCTTTTAGGCACCGACCCTCTGAGGTTTTCTGGTGTAGATGATTAAGTCTACTTACCCATGTGAGGGAGTTGTTATAATCTCTAGGTACGATCTTTTCTTGACAGCACACCATCACCACCTAGTTATTAATAAAATGGATCTGCTCTGGCTTTTCTTGGTCATTTGCTCCTGTATGGCCGCCTTGAAGTATTATGGCTTTTCTTGGTTGTCTTGCTCCGGCAGGGCCGCCTTGAACACTTTGGCTTATTCTTAGTTGTCTTACTCCGATAAGGCCGCCCTGAACTTTTCTGGCTACTCTTGGTCATCTTGTTGCAGCGAGGCCACCTTGAGAAAACTCTGGTTTTGGAACTGAAATAACTAAGTTTGCTTACCCATCTACAGGAACAAGCATCTCTAGGCACGCTCTTCGCGAACAATAAATTGTCCAGTTTTCTTCATGAATGAATTTGAAATCGGAAACTACTAAGTCCGCATACCCATGTACGGGAACAAGCATCCATAGGCATGCTCTTTATGGATGAATAACTGTTGACATTTCCTTTTTGGATTTACTAAAAACTCCAAAGTTTTATAACTTTAATAAAAATTACTTTGTTTGTTGGGAAGCCGGTTGCGGCGTAAAGAAACATAAAATTAGATTATGAACTTTAAGAAAGGATCTGGTTATCCTTGGGCGTCTTTCTTCGACAAGATCGCCTTGGAAAACTCTGACTATCTTTGGTCTTCTTGCTTTGGCAAGATCGCCTTGGAAAATTTTGTCTATCCTGGTTATCTTGTCAGTTTCTAGCAAGGTCGCCTTGATTTGTGGCAGGTAAGATTGTTACTCATTTGGTTTTGGTTTGCTTTTTCGGCTCACGGTAGGCAACTCACCTGGTTATTCCCGAATGGTCTCGTCGGTGACATGGTAAGATAATTCACTCTCGGCTTTTGGTTACCTGGTTATATGGCTATATGGCCATTGGTTACTCTGGATTTACAAATTTTGGGTTTTCTCGATTTCCCGATTGAGGATATTCTGCTTATTTAGGTCCTCGAACTCCTAAAATCCCTCAATTATTCCGGCTACTTTGGTTATTTTGGTTATTTAGATATTCTGACTATCTCTCAAGAAACAATCCTGAGCAATTGTCTACTTTCATTGGCTTTGGTTTTCTAGTTAATAAGATTCGGGGCGATCGTGACACTTCGAATTTCTGGTTATGGAAGTTCACTTTGGACTTCTCTTGGCTTTGGTTTCGGATTTCTGGATTTTCGGTTTTCTCTCAAAACACATCCTTTTCAATTAAGCATGATATGTTTTGGGGGGAAAAGTGTTGATCAACTATTTGGCAAAGCAGTCATAAGTCAAGGTTATGGTTAGTGATGCACTCAAGTCTCGAGAAAAGCACAAAATGATTTGATCGAAGTCGCGACGTATTCGAAAAAAATTGGAAATAACGTCGATTTGTAAAAACGCCGTTCATAACTTGGAAAACCGACATGATAAAAATATGTTATCAGTTCGGTTCGATCAACTCAAAATTCTTAAGTGTATCGGTCCGATCACGTGGCAAAACACGTCCAGGAAAAATATATGGATTATGGTAAATTCTTGTTTCGCGCATTCAAAAACGGCTCATCGAAATGGCACGATCACGTAAAATGGCTTGTGCGACTCACGTCACTCAAATCTGGCATTTGGTAAAGTGGTAAATTTGGCATGTTGAAAGCTGCTGAGCAACACGGTAAAAATGAGGATTTCTATATGCGCATGCCACACATGACAACGTTTGGTTTTTGGCTTGACTTGGGGATTTCAAATCCCGGATCAGGATACGAATAACCCTACGATCCCTTGTTTTCTATGCGTGCATCAGGGAGATCAGATTTGAAAGTTGGCTTGGCAAACGAGTGGATACGAAATCCCAACTCTAGATCTTGCATCTTGAAAAGTACAGGATCGACATGGTGTGGGATGCGATTTCTCCAGCTCAACACGTTGGAACCGGGATGCGAAAAGCGACTTGGCAAAGGCAGATCGAGATTTGACAACTCTAAGTGAGGTGAACGAGCCGGCTTTGGGATGCGAAATCCCATGCATGACATGAGGATTTAGGATGCGATTTTCCGGAGTTGGCTAGGATTCGAAATCTTGGCGTGCCAAGGCAAATTGGGAAATGTTGGTTACACGTGCAGGTCACTAGTTTTATCCTAATCGATACAGTGTGCCTAGCTATTTTTCAAGATTCGAAGTTACTTGGTTCGAGGATACGATTTTTTGTCTCTAACACTGTTTTTTGGCTATCTTTTTGGGATGCAAATTTCACATCTCCTCGGGATACGAAATCGGACTGATGCCTCCAAAGTTCACCTATAAATACCCCCTTGCTTGGCATTGAAAGGGGTTGTCATTTTTGGACGTTGCCTTCATATTGGCATACGGAAATTGAACTCTCAAACACCATTAATGGCTGCCATCATCATCTTCATGGCTATTGGATATTGTTCGGACTTCTAAATGTTACACAAACATTTGTCTACAACTTTTGGACATTCAATTGGACTTTTGGCTTGTTTATGGATATATTTTCATACTTTTGGACATTGGAGCTATTTTTTGGATATTGACACACATTTTGACTCAATGAATAAAAAGAAGGGCATTTTGGTCAAAGTTTAGAATTAACAAGCTATTTGTTGTTCTATTATACAACTCTGTATACACAAATTGTTCGTATATGTACAACATTGTAATCGACAATATTATGATGAATGATTATTATGAAGTGGATGTAGGCGTTAGTGTCGAACCACTATAAAAGTTGTGCATCTCTTTACATTTATCGTATTTTGGATATTCAAATTATAAGTTTACCGCTAAACCTACACTCGGGTATTGGCGTGCGCAAATAACTAATTTCCCACGTCAACTGTCTTGCCTTTGATGTTTTATACATTTATTATTACTAAACATCTTGCTTTCTTTGATGCTAATGAATCTTGATGGAATTGGATGCGTGTCGAGAACAAATTGTTCAAGGTCATATCCTCGGATAATAGTTTAATTTGAAATTTCTAAAGAAAATAATTGCCTTCATTAGACGAATTGCGATAAGTTTGAGAAATGACCACTATTTTGATCATATGCGCTATTGCTGCTGTAGTTTCTTGTCTAGAGTTTGCTGTATTTTTTGATGTTGCCGATTCCCATCACCTTCAGCCATGCTGAAACAATGTTAATAGGTAGTATTCAAGATTCTGGTACATAAAGTTTATTTTAAATGCTTCCAATGCAGGAAAAATTAGGTTGGTTATAACCAAAACTCTAAGTGATGATAATGTTTTGACGGGTTCTTGGCATGACACTTAACTCCTCTGGACGCTTTGTGATGAATTTCTTGCTTGTTGAATTCAGTTTCTGATTAATTCCCTTGCTGTGAATTTGTCCATTGTGATATAAAACTTGCCGTAGTCAGAGTTTGAATTATCAAACGCTGATTTTGCTCTACTGACATTCAGATTGATTACTATTGATCTTTAGCTGCTTATTTTTTATCCTTCGATGTCAGCTAGATTGCTGTTATGCTTTCTTGCTCTAATACCGTAGAGTTTGTGATATCTCAATGAAATCAATGAAAACGTGCACAAAAGATTGTAGAAATTAAAAGCAGAATTTGTTTTATTGATAAACTTATATATTACATTCTGATTTTTGTCTAACAGAACTAAACCATGTATATGTGGATCTAATAAAGCACAACTATGAACTATCTCTGCCCCCTTTTGCTTCAGTCTTCTAACAATGCACGCTGTATAATTTTTGTAGCCTTCATTCAATTACTCTGTATTCTGATGGATTAAAACATTAAAATTATTAAGATTGATGTTATCATGCTTTCCACAATATTTTTTACAGTCCTCAATGCATCTCAAATGAGCCTTATCTGCAAGTGCAAAAGTAAACCAATGCTAGGTTGTTTACATACAAAACATAAGAAAGAAAAACACGTTTACATAGAAAAAAACCCATTACCAAATTTGAAGCTGTCGCTGCCATTTACATCAATTTTACCGTGAAAGCAGTGAGTAATTACACGCTTGAAAACACACCTGTTTGTGACATGTGTCAATTCACAAAGTGCCCTACAGAAAGGCTTGCATACACGCTTGACTGGTATTAGCATATAACATGATGGTTTGCATGCTTGGTAGCAAATATTGCAATAAGCAATGACAAACATCAGTTCCAGAAGTAGTCCTACAGTTTTTATATGTTTTATCATGATTATGATGTATGTAATTGAATGAATACTGTATCTTCTATCTTCTTTATATACATGGAGGATGGAAGAAATGAGAGTCCTGGGTTTGTACTAGGTTAATGTATGTAGTATAGTTTAATGTGTATATCCATGTAGATTTCATCATTAATCATATCAAACAAATTACTAAGCTGGATTTTGTTGGTTATCCAAAGAAATGGAATTCATTTTGGTATATGGATGCTGTGTCAAAGGATCACCATTACTCTTTTTATGAACATCAAAATGAAACTAATTCAGAGTCACATCAGTGTATAAATTCTCAACCAGCAAAACAATGTACCTCATTATGCAAATTCAGACTTACAACAGTACATAAATTCACTGCGACCAGGTCCAAAACCATGCTAAATATTGATGTAAGAAGATAATATCGAAGATTGCACAAATTTAAAAGCATGGTAAAAAAGTATCACATATAAAATATATCAACCCATCTCTCGGAGAGCAAAATTAAACATCACAAACAAACAACTAATATTGATAACTTTTCAAATCCTCTATGAACTACAACAAATACAAGGTTTACCTACGCGGCATTGGTAAATGGTTCCATTGGAAAAAAATTAAGAAAATCAATGGTTTGATGGTTTCTCTACAAACTTTGTAGCCACATTTTACCCATCATTCCGATGTCTTACCAAAAAAGTTTAGTGACGTCATGGGAATCAACTATCGAAGACACGTTAAAATGTCGAACGATTTAGGCATAGTGAGATTGTGCCAATGCTATCGAATTTATCGATGTCTTCTTGATGCCTAAAATATTTTTGTAGCATTTCTGCTGTATTTCTCACATCCAATCACACATTCATATATAAATTAGTATATAATTATACCAACAACCCAAATGTACTGATATCCAGCATGATAAATTCCCAATATCTAATATATCTAACAATATACACAAATATAGTACACCATCAGTATTTAAACAATATACAAACACTGCACTGTATATCAGTATCCTGGAAGCGTACCAGGACGTGATATAACTTATGTATGATGCGTGATACATACATATATGTATATCTACACACACGCATACATACATACATACACGCACAAATGCATATATGCAATAATTGTGGTAGATAAGGTAAGTATTAACGGTCACATCAAAGTTTTTATACTGATTCAGACCGTCCATCTTACAACCAGTCCTGTTGCTTCCCTTCACTATTTCACTAGCCAAAAAGTCTCATTTCACCCTAAGGAATAGGTTTATACAAACTTTTTGTCTTGACAATCTTGTGTTCAACAAACACGAATTCTGACTGTGAGTAATCTTTCTATAATCTCCCTTGTGTGTTATTCGTGGATGTCCATAGATCTGTAGGTAGAAGTTTTACTAAAAATAATAAATAATAATAATTATAAACGAGAGCAAATAAACTATAACATCCCGAAAATTTACCCTAAACAAACATAAAATATAAAAACTAAAAATAATAATAGAGAAAAAGATAAAATTTCAACATTTTCAGAATTAGGCCACGAAAGTTATACCGTTGCGTTCGTGACAAGATCACGATCTGTTTTCATATAAAATATGCTGGAAATGGAGCTTCTATGTAAAAGTTACAAGTAGTTAAAGCTTTCAGAGTTGAAATAAATATAGTCTGAATTTGAATTTAACTTGGAAGAAACTATAAAGATTCTCAAGTTTGAAATTCAAACTAAGAAAATTACCAATAAAGATTAGTAGGAGACAAACATTAAGAAATTAATGAACAGTTAATGAGCATTAACAATGTAATTAAAATAACGTATGCAACAGTCAATTGAACGCCTGGGACAGAAGGGACCGCACAGGGGAGTAAGCTTTCCACCATAAGGTCGACCTATTGAATAGGCAGGTTGGCCACTTTGAATGTGTTGAGTTGTGGCGCCTGGGGTTTTTCTTAGGAAAAAGTTGCTATTAAACGGACCATATTTTACTTTAGAAATCTCACGATCTACATTAGTTTGATCGCGACTACAAATAAGACCTTTAACCCCTCACCTTTATTTATAACGCAAATGCTAAACAAACCGAAACAATCTCGGTCAAAAACTGCACCAGACACATAATTTTCGGTGGACCCGGAGAAAATGACTTTTTTACCCTCGTGAATTGCTTGATTTTGTACTAGTCGCGCTGTTTCACCGGTACTTTCCTCGGTCCGCATAGCACTGCTCTATTTATAATTCATGGGGCAAAGCTCTCCAATTTCATCACTTTCTTCTCAGATGCCGTTAAAGTGAGCTTTTTGTTTTCCTCCCCTTCCTCCAGCCTCTTTATTTTATATTTATATTACTTGATCTGACACTTGTTTACATATAAACAGTCCACTTTTGTATGTACATAACAAAATTTGAAAGAGAAGGATGATGAAACATTTAAGGAGGCTATTAAATCCAAAGGGGATTCACAATAGGAGTGGAATCTAATACAAATCTATAAACTAGTGAGTGGAATCTAAAGTTTCTCTTTTATTTGTATTTGTTTAGTTAGAGTATTGAATTTGTATATACCTAAAGAGGTTGGAGATTTGCATAAAATAAAATAACCTCCCCCATCTTGTTCCCCAAAATACTATAATTTTGGAAGTGTCAGTTGTGTGTCAGATTCGTAAATTAAAGGGAATTCTATATTTTCTAAATCTCATGTAACCCTAGTTCATTCCACTTCTTTGCCTCTACGCACTTTTAAATCTCATATTCTTTGCAAAAATAATAGATTTAACAGAAGTAATATATGATTAAAATCCCTTATTTCTACCAAAGTTCATTGAATCAGAAAGTAAAGTAAAATATAACTAGCAATAAGAAATGTAAATTTAATCATAAGAAAGTCCGTTTGATTTGCATAAGTAATTAGAATTCAAAAATTACGAGTGTTATGTTTAGTGAATGTGAACTGTGGCCCTACTTTCGTTTTAGATGGTGAATCTATAATTAATATTAGAAAAACCTTGTTTTTTATGGAAAGTGTCGAAGATTGTAGCGAAGAAGAATTGTGATTATATATTTCTCCTATGAGGAATGCCGTTCCTTATGTTAGAAAGCAACTCACGTTTGCTATTATGCCCAATTATCATCTCTAAAGTAAATAACGTTATTAATTTATACTAAATACGTAGTAGTTCATATTTAGTTAGGAATTTTAATTTCAAATTAAAATTCCACATTAGGATAACTTGCACATATCAAATAAGAAAGATGTTCCATATATATGTATGTGTGTGTGTGTGTGTGTGTGTATATATATATATATGTGTGTGTGTGTGTGTGTGTGTGTGTGTGTGTGTGTGTGTGTGAGACATATGAGTCAATGATCTTTCTTATAATAAATGGCATATGGGAACAACCTAACCCCTTCAAGCCTGCCCAGACAAACAGGTTACTAGTAGTTACATAAATATGGGTTAATGTGAGATGTCATAGTGTCATGGGTTCTTTAAAGACGCAAGGACCTGCTTCAGGGGTTAGGTCTTAAGTGATTATCTATCTTTGGAGGTATTAGGTGATTAGAACTTGCCTCTTTGTTTATGGATTTATCTTAAGAAGTAAGGGAAATAGACATGAGATCCTCCCTCATTAGGTAAGAAGAGATCTTTAGGTCCTCCTCTCCTCAATATTGAAGTATTAAAAAGTCACAAGAATCAGTAAGAATGGTAATCTCGGGGAGGGTCCACTTCTCAAGGCATTAGGTGCCTGGTTTTGGGTCCACTTAAAGGATATAGTCTATGATGGACCCTTTCTGGATCGATATTTGTCAGCATTTCTTCATTTTCTGTCATGTGCTTTGAATAACCACTATCTAATACCACTTTCCTCCCTTTTGAGTTTATACATACAAAGATATTAAATAACACAAGCACCCACTTCCTCCGTTATGACCCTTAAGAGTTTGGTCTAAGGAGACCAAACTCATGAGTGTTTGGTATATCTTGGTGTTTTTATGAATACTTGAAATAAATGTATCTGTATACTTTTCCTTACACGAACATTACTCTGTTTTTAGTACCGAAATTTCATAATAGATTTCATTGACTTGTTTTCAGTAATATTTTTCTTTTTAATGTAATGATGCATACTTTATGACTGGCTACCTTTTTGCTGGATATTTTATATCCTAATTTTTTATTAGAATAAACTTGAGCATTTTTTATAAACCTAGAAAGATTTTCTCTTTCTTTATTGAAATTATAAACATTTTGTGTAATGTTTTCTGATTTATTTTCAAGTGTATTCTTTTCTAATTCTAAACATTTTATTGACGAATTCGATAATATTTTGATTAGTCAATAGATCATTTTTACCTTTTGGTGTTTCTAATTCGTTAGTGAGGGAGGTAATCTAAGATGTGTAATCTATGATTATATAAATTTTCTGATTTTTCCAAATCCTCTTTTAAGATCTTTTTTCATCTTTTAACATTTCAACTTCCAATTCTCTCCTACTTGGTTTTCCTTCAACATCTTTGTATTATCTTTCCTTATCTTTGTATTTAACAAAAAGTTACAAATTAATTTCTAGTAAATCATTAAACAAAAGTTACTTACATTATTATCTGAAGCCATAAAGCATACATTTGCTTTCTCGGATTCATTTTCTCAATCAACAAGGAAAATCCAAGTCTTAATCAGAGTCACCCTATGTAACTGAAGAACTCGCTTCTTCTTTTTGTAGAATTTTTTGTTCTTGTTCTTGAAGTTGTTTTTCTTTATTTATGGCCAATCTTTCTTCAAGTGGACCATTATGTTACTTTCAAAACATTTTGGTACAGACGTTGATGGATAGTTTGAAATTTTATTGTTTTCAAATTTCTTATTATTCCTTCTAAATTTGGGAACGTTTTGAAATTCTTAGCAATGAAAATCATATTATCCTCATCATCGTCTGATTATTCATTTTCTACTTCAAATGTGATATTTTATCTTTCCTAATCTTGATATCTCTTTGCCTAAAAATTGACTTCATAGGACAATTGATTTTCAGTTAACTCTTCCAGTTTTATGGTTGAAATTTCATTAGCTTCTTTAATTAATAGGAATTTTCACCCTACCCATCTGCTAAAGAGTTAGGATCTTTGATATAATATGAAAATCTAAGCATTTCTCATATAATGCAAAAAGAGAGTGATATATATGTTGGAATCTCAAATACATATAACTTGTGGTTTCATATGATTTCATCTCGAAATTTTGAAACGAATTTTTAAGCATGGATATTTTACTTTTCTTGTCTTTATTTGTACCCTCGTGTATGACTTTCAAAATATGATAAATATCATGTGTAGGTGTACATATACTAATTTTGCTAAATCCATTTTTATCCATTGCACAAAACAACATATTTATAGCTTTTGCATTGTTAGATCGATTATTTTTGTACGTTAAACCATTATGAATAGTCAGTAGTTAGTATGATATATTCTTGTTGTATAATATTCCATGTGCCGAAAGCATTAGCTTGCATTGAAATTCTCATTCCAGTCGACCAAATAATTTAGACCATTGAAAATTGGTGGTCGTATAATGGATTGTCTTTTAATAAGCAAAAATTAAGCCAATATTATCCATAATACTTATAGTATTATAAAATTTGTTACGTTTATATGACGACCTTTCTCTGATATCGATTGAAAGCTACTTAGGGTTGAGTAATATAGATATGTGATGACTCTCTATACACCACCGTACTTAAAATTAAAAAAATTCACTGTAAAAAACACTCAATCGATGTAAAGTGATCATCAAGAGAAAGAAATAATAGAAAGGAAGAGAAATGGGAAAGAAAAGTAGGAAACAGAAGAAAAGAGAAAGAAGACAACATAACATAAATACAATCACAGAATTCGTCATATATCTCACATCACATCGAATATCATATATATAATAATAACAATCTCAACTATAAAACAGATGAGACAATAATAATTGTATAAACCGTATAATCAGAGTATACAGGCCCATAGAGTTATACAGAACAATAATAGAGTATATACAAGAGGTACATAAACTCAGTTGATACACAATCTTAAATAGGAATACATAACATTGTCAAGGCTCCACAGTTTCACACAACGGAATAAAAAATAAGGATATAAATATAAATAAGTAAAACGTAGCCTCCTTCTAATCACATGCATAACTTCGAATAATATTTGTACCCATCACTTGGTCTGCTCATCAACATCGTCAATGAGCACCTAAGGTAAAAAAGGGAAATAAGACCTTGGCTCAAACACAAGTCTAGTGTAAGCCATAACAAATCTCAAAGTACTGTAAAGTCCATAATAGTATATACGACACAGAGGGTATGTGAAATCATACAGTCCTGCCCCTGCATCCACAAAATTATCACATAACAATTGATATATGCTACACTATGATAAATATCATATGAATAGTGTGCGATAGATGTCTAAGTACTAAATGGTGATAAATATTTAAACAACCATAACATCTATCAACTATCCTCGTATTCACCCACTCAGTGCGTAAAGTATATGATACTCAATACTTTGGTCACCAAATATACCGAGGCCATGGCAGGTCCAACTGCCCTAGTCTCTGCCAAACTATCGCTATGACCAACTGCCTTGGTCTATAGCCTAAAACCCTACCTAGACCACACTACCCTGACTTTAGGGTTTCAGCCAATCAGTCCACACTGTCTTGGCTTTGATTCGTCTACATGGCCCCCTCTCAAAGATGTACCAAAATCATGAATATCTATAACTTCTTTACACACGTTCTCCATAGCATAATCCATCTCTAGACTGTCCATAAAACTCCAAGTTGAAGTCGATCGACAAGTGGGATATCCTTAACAAATTGCACTTCCATGAGACCTAATAGACTTCCCTTCAAGTCGTAACAACTACATATCATCCCATCCTCAAATGACAGTCATCTCAATATGATTTAATGTTGTTTGTTCGGCATCTTGGAGAAAACTAATCCATCGCAACAGCCATACTCTCCATCCTAAAATCATTGTTGTCGAATGACAAATCACTGCATAGAAGCATCACATCCTCATCTCAAGTCGAAGCCGCTAATCGAAGAGCCATCATGTCGAAATCACCATTGAACGAATCATCATATCTTGCTCCTCGAAATCGCACCATTGTCTATGTTAAATTGACCAAAATGATCAACATCATTAGTAATCGATATCGATCACTTCATAGTAATTGATAACGACAACCCAGATCACCTATTTAACCAAAATTGGTTAAATACCCACCTAAGGAAAGCGTCCGGTATTCATTGTAAAATCCAGCTCGTTGCCAAGTCCATCCTCTGTCTTTGGATTGGCCACCATGCTCTAGTGTTGTTACATCTTTAATTCTGTCACCGAGCTCCAATGTTGGTCCATCCTCAAATACGTCTCCAAGCTCCAATGTTGCTCCATCATCGAGTCATCCATTCAAGCACCCAAATGCTCCTTCGAGGATATATATTGGCCTTGGAATATACCATCCTTGTTCGTTCAATCGATATGCACATATGCATTCAATCAATAAGCATCTCAAACTCTAACAAATGAAATATTTCCTATTATTATATCACCTATGAATGATGTTTGAAGATATAATAAGCAAACAATTTAACCATGCATCAAATAGTCATCGAAATTCCGAAACAAGCATACCAACATCCATAATAGTATAATAAGTCAGACTGAACTTATCTATAGCAATCAAAGTGAAATAAATGTCAAAATAACCAATATCTAATAAGATGGTCAATATAACGCGTAATAGCGTGTGAATGGGTAAATAGCGCGTAACAGTGCAGATAAATAAAAATGCCATGATCATGCTAAATAAACTTAAATAAATATTTAATCATTTTATTTATTATTCTCTAGGTTCAACTATCCTAAAAATTACGTTTATAATCAGAAATCAGTTTTAAACATCAAAACTATACAATAAGAACAAACACAGTTCAATAAGAGATATTATCACTCACCTCAACCAAATCAGCCGAAACAAGCTCTAAAGCATAGAGCTCATCCGTACAAGTCTCATGGAAGAAACAGGGTCCATTTCCGACCTCGTATGCCAAAGATATCGCATACGTAAGTTTTCGTATTATTTTAATAATTAAATAAGCCAAAACAAGATTGGCTACTAACTAGTTATTTTCATAATTACCTTCTTCCCCAAACCATCATAAATAACCCATTTGTTGCCACTACATCTCTATTCTTTTCTCTCTCTTTTCTCAACGGAATCAGAAAATGCTTTCGTCAACGGATCACACTACGAAAGAGTTTCGCAATACCTTGGGACTCGACCGCGAAGCTCGCTCTTGCTAATCCCATTTTCAATCTCCCCATGCACTGTTTAAGGTGATGCGGACCCCAAACCACCACCATACCACTTCAATACACCTCCACTGAAGCACATCTCTATCCTAAAACCAATTTCATCAGCGTCTCCTCCTATCGTTGACCATGGTACAAGAAAACTCGAGCCCTAGCTCTCATCCCGCATCCATAACCATCACGGAATACCACGAATTTAGTATGAGATCGAAGATTTTTTCGATTCATGAATTTAGAGACTAGTTTTGTGATTTTATATGGAGTAATTCAATAGGAAATGATTTTTGAATACATGGGAATGGGTTTTGAAAGATGCGGCCATTTCTTTAGAAAGCTACTGCAAACGGGTTGTGAAAGATGAGGAATGATAATAGGCTAATAAGATTCCTTTTATGTTGATAATTACAATATTATTTTATTAATAAATCCACAAATAGGGCTCAAATCTCGCGAACTCCAATTTACACGTGGCACCTGTCGATTCATATGTAAAATTTCCTTTTGAAAACAATGGTACTAGTCTCATTTCCAAATCTATCATATGCAAAATTCGGCCTTTAAAACTTGAAATACAATGTTAGTTTCTAAAAAAAATGGATACACATTTAATTTACGCATGGTCGAATCATACGTTTCGTTCGCTACGAAACCCGATGGCATGCAACTACTCACTATGACAATTCCATAAATATTAATCTTATTGTAATCCAATATTGTGCTCCTCAAACGACTATTTATATGCATTCCGAGATCGATATGAACATCGATGATATGAACTCGAAATGCAACGATCCAAATATTTATTTTCCTTATAACGAATAATCCGGATTCAATGGAACTGGTCCTAAGTCCTGATTCGATCATTTGTGGTAATCCCATTTTGGAACCATCAACTGGATAATAAATGATTGATATTTAAATAAAATATTCAAATATCTAACCAGTGAAATATGGTTCATTGCATTCTTCTCCTCTATAATGATTTCGTTCCTGAAATCCTCAAGGATAAAACAACACAATCCAACACTCTTGAACAAGTGACAATACAAAGGAAATGATCACTTATCCTCTCAACAACAACAATTAAAAGCAATCACAACAAAGGGAATGGACTCTGAATTTGGCATGGAGCCAATTTCCCATTTCTTAGTACAACCACCATCCAATTTGGGATCGATGCAGCCAAGCGAAGCACCTAAGTTGTATTTTTATTTTCCAAACAAATAGATGATGGAAAATAAAAGTGACAACTTACTATTTGGAAGACAATTCAACATAGCTTCACCTATTGAATTTCTTTTCAAATACGGTAAAATTCATGGAAAATTTTGGCAGCACCTCCTTTGTACAGCGTAATCCAGAAAAATAAAAAAATTGTCATGTAAGGCTCATCCCAACAGAAGAATGTAAAAGGCTAAAAGTGGCTACCCATATCGGGGGAAAATCACCAAAATGCACCAAATAGCAAAGACCAGAACTCTACGTGTAACACCCCACGTCCATTAATGTCACTCTCAAAGGGAATGCATGAACTTTCATGAAGTATTATTGGTGTATAGAATAGAATATAACAAGATAGATACATATATTGGTTCTTGAAAAATTAAAAAAAACTTTTATTGCAGCGAAGAAATAGTTTGGTTACAACAACATCAAAAACCAATAATAAAACTAAGTACACTTAATATCCATCTTGACAAATTATTTTTTAAGTACATAATGTAAAAAGCATAACCCCAACATAAGTAGCCATAAAAGAGATAAGCTGAACTATACTTTCAGCAATCCAAGCACTTCCAAAAGTGAGAGAAAGAGGTCCAAATAAAGCTCCACTAGCACTAGTCCCACCCTGAGAACCTGAGGGGGAGGGGGGGGGGGGAGAAGAAAGAGGCGAAAACAAAGGGGGGTCAGACATATAGTCTGGCGAGTCCAATAACTTTAACAATATAATTATTAAAGTAATTAGCATAAGGCATAAACTGGTAAAACAAGGAATGACTGTGAAGCAAATGGGCAAGACAAAACAAATAAGAGGAATATGCTGGCGTTAATTGCGCTCCTGATCACTATAGGATAATTACTATACTGCACCATTACTAGTCACCCTAAAAGTTGATCCCGCCTGCTGAACATAATAATCATAATAATGATAATGGTAGTTCCGTGTACCCTAGCTGTCTTCATAGGTGCCGCTTGCCCTTATCTCCACTAGTTGTACCCACTACCCCCATGCGATCGGCTCCCTAACTCGTAGATACCCATGTTGGTCCCACAGTGGGGTGTATCATCAACCCGATACCACTAAATATGCACGGCTTATATCTACATGATGCAACAACGACTTACCTACTAGCCCGGGCCCACGCATGTACCTGACCTCGTTGGACTTGCGTTGCCACTAACCCATTTTGACCTCTTACAATCAAACCCAGTAAGCGTGTCCCATCCTCGATCTAACTCGAGTTCACAAAGATACTTAATGGGTTACTAGTTTGAAAAGGGCCCCCATACTAGACACAAGCTTTCCACCTATGCTTGGTCCCCACTAAGATTTCCCACTTAACCCCTTCTTATTCATGTCTTCTTACTTGTTTCAATTTAGTTAAGTGTTTCTAATCGTATTTCACATGTCACCCACTTAACCCCCATGTCCCACCACATGTTTATCTAGGTTAAGTGTTACTTAATTCATTATAACCGTAACCTTGTAAGACCTCCCACATTAGACTACCGTTTGCGGTTGCTGGATTTGATGAGCAGGTCCAGACAGTCTTATACCGCAAACGAGTCTAACTTCGTGTCTTTACAATTGTTAAGCATTTAATTTATGCTTTTGACCTCTCACATTAGACTACCGCTTGTGGTAGCTGGATTTGCCGGGCGGGTTTGGGTGGTCTTATACCACAAACGAGTCTAACCTCGTGTCTTAGGCATTTATTATTCCACATAATTATTTCACCCCAATATGAATTAATTATCCCTATTCAAATTGTCAATAATTTCCAAATTAATCTATGTCCATAATTGTCACCTAAATTATGTCCATACTTTTCAGGTATATAAATTATACCAATTAGTGTATTAAATTAATTATATGCCTTTAAAGCCATTTTATGCCAATGTATATTTAATATTTTCCCATTGTCCACACGTCGTTCGTACGTTTAATATGAAATATGTTAGACTTGCAAATAGTCTAACTCATAAAAAGAAAAGAAACATCACAACTTGCATAACACATAAAATAGATCTAACTTGCGAATAAGAATTATAACATAAGTTTGCATAGGCAATGGACATATAGAACATAAATTTGCATAAACTACGTACTGCCATGGATCTAAATATAAATCTAAACATGAAATTGTGAACTTGCATATATGAATATGGTTTTCACCTAAACTTGCATATGTGAATATAGTTTTTCCCTAAACTTACATATGGATTCCTACAAACTTGCATATGAATTTAAACATGTAAACTAATATCACATGTTTTACATATAAACTCGCATATGTGTGTGTGTGTGTGTATATATATATATATATACTTGATTCACATATAAACTTGTGTATAATCCACATACAGATCTGAATATGATTCACATACAAACTAGCAAATGATTTACATCCCAAACTTTCATATAAACTGATGTCATAAAACGAATCAAGTTAAACATATGTAATTGGACATATGAAATAGATCTACTAACATAAGTTACCAAAACTGTCATATGTTCACCAACAGACGATAACAAAGTTAAGTAACGTCACATGATTCAACAGACATGTTCTCATAATCCCAATTATAACTCATCATAATTAATTTATTAATTATTTTGTGAAAGAAATTGTACTCACAAAGACAGATTAGAGAAGAGAATAATTCGTTCATCGTTTGTATTAGAATCCCGACTTGCAATTCCTAAGCTTTAAGAAGAAGAAGAACTATTCCAGCAGCAACATAGAGGCCAAGAGATTAATTTAGTTTTAGGTTTGGAGCTTGAGTCTATGCGTGCTTTTATAGAAGTTTAGATCAATATAAGCCGTTAGATTATCATAGGAGTAATCACAACCATCCATACTAGATAGAGTTATCCAGAATTGCCACATATACCCTAGTGACTCAGCATCAGGTTAGAAAATACTCAACAACAAGTCATAATCATCACAGTTTAGATCTTTCCGAGGGGGTAGGTCGACCTATATAGGGGAGGTCGACCCCTTGATCGACCTGGCCTGGGGCGGGAAAAATCCTGCCTAGCCCGCTTCTTTGTTTGAATTCGAATTTTTGAATTTTAATATGAACTGTTTTTAATTTATTTAAATTTCTGAAACTTTTAAGGGCCATAACTTCCTCATATGAAGTCTGATTTACGAAAACTTGGACTCTATTCCAAGCAGAATTTCGAGACAAATGCAATGGCGTAACCCGTTTCCTTTAATTCTCACTTTAACAATTAGGTATTCTTAAAATTGTTAATTTTAATATTTAAAATTACGGGGTGTTACATTCACCCCTCCTTAAGGGATTTCGCCCCTGAAATCTCCAAGTTAAGGAGAATGTATATCCTAACATCCAATCATCCATCTACTCAACCATCAACACAGGCATCCATTGTCCTTACAAGATTTCTAATACCGTATGAACATATGCATAAAGTGTGTGTATATGTACCTTATCCAATGCAAAATCAGGCGGTCTACTGATTCAATTGACCTCCTTAATGCAAATAATGATAGTGCCATGCGTCCATTATGTATGCGAAAGAATCCTAACGATACATATTATTTCTACATGTGTGCACAACCATTCATCAAAATGCAGCATCCATATGATAACACAACCATTATACATCCATTAATTTAAATATGCACACATATTTATATGCAATATGAAAGTGATTGAGCCAATCTAGTGCCTAATGTGTGTGTACATGCATCCACGAGAACCACTAGCAACCACTTGCATCCATTTGCGTCCACCAAACATAACATGTCTCAAAAACATGTTTACAACCATAGGGTTTTTCCTAACTAAGGATCGACGATATCATCGCAAGGACATATTAAACGATAAGACAAGTATCAACAAAGCGGTAGAAAAAGGAGAAGTCAAAAACATACCCTCAAAAAGGAAAGGGTACAGCATACGCATCTTGACTTCCGTCTCCTAAGTCGCGTCTCCTTGATCATCTCCCCATTGCACTTTAACCAACTTGACCTTTTTGTTGCATAGCTTTTTGATCTCCAATCCGAGAATGCGTGTAGGAGCTCGTCTAACCGTGGCATTTCGTTCTACTTCCACTTCTTTGAGCGTGCTCGGCTCCAGCACTTCCGCTGTATCATGTAGACACTTACGCAAATGCGAAACGAAAAACACGTCATGAACACCACTGAGCTTCTCTAGCAACTTTACTCTATACGCCATCTGCCCAATCCTCTCTGTAATTGGAAAGAGCCCTACGAACCTTGGTGCCAACTTCCCTATTGATCCAAAATGGACTACGTTTCTCAACGGTGACATCTTAATGAAAACCATGTCCCCAACATCGAACTTAAGATCAGTTTGTCTTCTATCAGCATATGACTTCTGTCGGTCCTGCACCGTCTTCATTCGCCGCCAAATCAACTCTATCTTCTCCAAAGTCTCCCTAACATGTTGAGTCCAAGCAATACCTTATCCATAGATTCCCACCAACAAGTAGGTGATCGGCATGGTCGTACATAAAGAGCCTCAAAAGGTGCCATGCCAATGCTAGCCTGAAAGTTGTTATTATAGGCGAACTCCACTAACGGGAGATGTTCTTCCCATGTTCCTCAAAAGTCTAAGATGCATAGCCTCAAAAGATCTTCTAGAATCTGATTTACTCTCTCGGTCTGGCCATCTTTCTGAGGGTGGTAAGCGGTACTTAAGCACAATTGTGTTCCAACTGCCTCTTGTAAGCTCTTCCAAAACTCGTTAGTGAAAATGGGATCTCTATCGCTTACAATGCTAGAGGGTATGTCGTGCAGATGAGCTATCTCTCGAAGGTAAACATATGCTACCCATGCGGCGGTCCTCCTACTTTTAATAGTAATAAAATGGGCACTTTTAGTAAGTCTGTTTACAACTACCCAAATCCTCGTATTACCGTTCCTTGATCTTGGAAACCCGTCTACAAAATCCATGGAAACACTTTCCCATTTCCACAGTGGAATCTCTAAAGGGTGGAGCAAACCGCAGGGCTTCTTTTGCTCTGCCTTGAATTGCTGGCACACTAAGCATCTAGAGACGAACTCAACCACGTCCTTCTTCATTCCGGCCCAAAAGAAAACTTGCTTCATATCCTTATACATCTTGTCACCACCGGGATGTATGGTCATCTTTGAGTGATGTGAGTCTTCAAGAATTGTCTTCCTCAAGATCTCGTCTTGTGGCACGCAAAGTCTCCCATCTCTACGCAACCAGCCTCTCTCATCTATAGCATATCTATTAAGATGACTCGAAGACTCCCCTCTTATAAGCTTGCCTACTATCTCAAACAACTGTGGGTTGGGTCATCTCGCTGCGCCTCTCCAACCCGACCCAAAATGTAGGTTGTACCTCTAGCGATGCTAACAATCTGGGTACATAATTGATAGAGGGTCTGAAGTCAACGGTAGATATATACTCCAAACTCTGCCGCTTTATTAATAAAGGACTCAAAGTCAACCTCTTTCTACTTAAGGCATCAGCTACAACGTTACCCTTTCTAGGGGTATATGCGATCTCAAAATCGTAGGATGTCAAAAACTCCATCCACCTCCGTTGCCTCAAGTTTAGATCATTCTAAGAGAACAAGTACTTTAGCGACTTATGGTCTGTATACAAATCAAACTTCTCGCCAAGCAAATAATGACGCCATGACTTAAGCGCAAAAACTATGGCAGCCAAATCTAAGTCGTAGGTAGGGTAATTCTTCTCGTGGACTTTCAACTACCTTCCACCATAGCATATCACCCTTCCCTCTTGCATTAAAACTATGCCAAGCCCTGTCCCGCAAGCATCTGTATATACTATGAATGGCTTACTCCCATCAGGCAAAACTAAAACTGGAGTTGTCGTCAAAGCCCTCTTCAAACGTTGGAAAGCATCGTCATAGTCAACATCCTAAGCAAAAGTCAAGTTCTTCTTCATTAACCGAGTAAGTGGGGCTGATATCTTCGCGAAGTCCTTAACGAACTTCCTATAATAACTAGCCAGCCCTAAAAAGCTTCTTACTTCTGTTGCGTTCTTAGGAATATTCCAATCTTGGATTGCCACCACCTTTGTGGGATCCACAACTATCCCTTCCTTAGAGACCACGTGTCCTAAGAACATCACTTCTTTTCTCCAAAAATGGTATTTGGAGAACTTAGCTTTGAGTTGATGCGCTTGTAGGGTCTCTAAGAATTCCCTAAGATGTAGGGCATGCTCTTCTTCGTTTTTAGAGAAAACCAAGATATCGTCCACAAAGACTACCACAAACTTGTTTAGAAACTCCCTAAACACCCTACTCATTAAGTCAACAAAATATGCGGGTGCATTCGTCAAACCAAAAGGCATGACGAGCCACTCGAAGAAACTGTCAGGAGTTCTAAATGTAGTCTTATCTATGCTGTCTTCAGCCACCCTTAGCTGATGAAATTTTGTAGCCAAATCCAGCTGCGAGAAAACCGAAGCACCAACCAACTGATCGAATAAATCGTCAATCCTCGGCAATTGGTGTCCGGTCTTCTTAGTGAGCTTATTCAGCTCTCTATAGTCCATGCACAATCTAAGTGAACCATCAGCCTTTGTAGCAAAAACAACTAGAGCACCCCATTCCGAAATGCTTTTTCTTATGAACCCCTTCTCAAGCAACTCCTTCACTTGCTTACTGAGTTCTCTTCTCTCTCTCGGAGAAATGTGGCACACTGGTAATGCAACTGGCTTTGCATTGTCTACTAGGTATATACGAAAGTCTATCTCGCGCCTCGGGGGTAAGCTTCGAACTTCACTGAAGACATCACCATATTCATTGACCACACGAACAGATTCCAAATCATCGTTGGACGCGTCAAGTGATTCTAGGTAGCTAAGCATCATCGGACCCCTAGTGTCACAAGAAATATCAAGGGTCTTGCCACAATGAGTCAACAATCTAACTACCCTTCTTTCACAGTCTAGGATGGCACCGTATCTAGATAGCCAATCCATGCCTAGAATCAATTCGTAGCCCATGAAGCCAAGAACGAAGGGGTCGCATTCAAACCCAACGCCCAATATAGACACCCTCAAATCTCGACAAATCATTGAAAGATGAGTCGAACCACCAATAGGATTTGAGACTACTATGGGATCCGTAACTAGACTAGTATTTAAGTCCAGTGTTTCAACTAACAAATTAGATACAAACGAGTGTGAAGCGCCAGAATCAAACAAAGTACAAACATGATGATCAAACAAAAAAACCAAACTTTCAACAGAAATGTTTCTATCTCTCTCCTGTCCCGGTGCCATGAGAGCATGAACCTGCCCTCTTGCCTACCCTGGTGCCATGAGAGCCTAAACCTACCCTCCAGAAGTAGACCCTGTCCTCTGCCCTTGCCCTTTTCTTCTCAGGCAGTCTTTAATCAGATGTCCTGCCTCACCACAGTTGAAATAACAAGTCTTCTTTTTCTTTCTACTGTCCTTGCTCAGATGGTCTGGTGTTCCACAATTAAAGCACCATTTCTTTCCTTTGCTATTGTTATCCTTACCATCTTTCTTAGATTGCTGATGTCACTTCTTTTGATCCCTTTTCTTTTTCCAATGCCTTATTAGCATTAGCGCCTTTCTCCTCTTCATTCATAAGCGCCATGTCAACCAGTTTCTCAAAGGTCACAAAGATTCACAAATCAAGGTTTAATTAATTCAAAATGGAAGAATTAAGGGAAACGGGTGGAGCTATTGCGTTCGTCTCGAAATTATGATTGAAAACAAGTCCGAGTTTGCGTAAATCGGAGTCCGTATGAAGAATTTATGACTCTCCGAAGTTTCAGGAGTTTTCAAAACAGAAAACAGCACGAAATTCGAATTCGAAATTCGAATTCAAACCCAGAAGCGGGCTGGGCGGGAAAATTCCGGCCCAGGACCCAGGTCGACTGGGGAGTCGAACGGGTAGTCGACCCCCTGACCAGGTCGACTGGGCAGTCGACCTGGGTGTCGACCTGGGTGCAAAACCCAATTTTGGGCCTGGGTGCATTCTGATGTACCTGATCTCGTTTTCTACCTAGATTCGTCCGCCTAATCCTATATAAACAGCCCCTGGTCTCCTTCACTATTCACAATTCTTCTCTAACCTTATGCTGCAAAGATTCTTGGTGGACATGGCTTCTTCCCCTCCACTAATTAAAATAATATATAAAATAAATCAAGACGAGGAAATGCTGCTCAAGACTTTCAAGAGGAGATTCAAAACAAGTTAGGATTCAAGTGAAGATTCAAACGACTTCAACGGCTGTTTTTCTACGAATCTAATATAATCTCTGTAAGTCGGTTACTTTTTAGATTTGAATGTTTTCTCTATTCGTGACATGAAATTAAAGGAATAAAAGAATATGCCAAATCTTTCTATTCAAATCAGTGCTTATATCTTTGGGCCTAATTAAGAACCGTTATGATTCGATGACCAATAAGACTGTGACTATGAAACTAGGGACCTTAAAACCATATGCCTTTTTGACTATGAACATTGCCTATGAACATTGCGTATGACTGTGACTCATGATTGTGAGAATTATTTTCCTTTGACTATGAACATCGCCTATGACTGTGATTCATTAACTGTGAGGATTCATTGCCTATGACTATGGATATAAGATTATTATGCCCATGACACTGTAGTTACAAAACCATGTTGTACCCCAAACTGGCATTATATTGGATCTAGACTTGACTTTCTATTTCAGTTTATTCTTAGTTATCCTTGGATCTTGATCTTGGGAATTTACCTATTAAGTTAGGTCTACTCATGTTCTTGAACCTATGCTATTCAACCCTTTTCATGTCGTAATATTACCAGATCTATATGCCTGTGAATTATCATCTTATGCCAGTTGTTATGTCTATTCTTTCATGGCATTTTGGTTCATTCCCTTTTTTCCACGAATCTAGATTTATTTATAATCAAGATTGAATCACGATTATATGAACGATGGGAATACGTTTTGGGAAAAACATGAAATTGACTAAACATGGAAATTGGCATAATTTGGGAACATGCATTATAGCATGACTATTAAGATGAAAATTAGAATAACAAGTCTAGTTTTGACATGAACTGAAAATTAGAATATTGAATCAGAATTGGGTGGCTAAATTAAGCATGATAAGTATATTAGCATAATTGTGAATAATTTACATACATTGGGCGTAAATGGTAAATGGTTAAATGGGCCACAAAGTAGGTAGTTGGTATGCAAATTAAGTTTTGGGCATAAACGGTGAACTAGAATATAAAATCTAGTTTTGGCATGAATTGTAAATGAGGATGTTGGATCTAAATTGCTATAAACTATAAGATAGGCAAATCAAGATTTGGGCCTAGAATATAAGTCCATTAGTGGGCATGGCAAATGAATATGGTATAGGCCAAATTTATTTAAAAACGGAAAATGGACTTTGAGGATAAATGGTTAAACTTTGAGGATAAATTGTTAACAATTTATATATATACAAAAGAAAGGTTTATTAATGACATCTCTTTTAATAATAAATACACCAGAAAGTTCTAGAGTGACAGAGAGGATAGTGTCTAGGCTTGGGTTTGGAAAATACAAGTTTCCTGCTCTCCCTGGCTATCCCTAACTGATCCGACGGATGGGGTGGTTACTTTCAAAACCTGATTTGAAAATTAATCAAAACCCTTTGAACGTAGAGAACACGAATATGCCTAACCCGAGGTTAGACTGAGTTGCGATATAAACCGGCTCGGAACCAACCGGCACATCCAGTAATCGCAACAATATCTGTCTAATGTGAGTGGTCGCGGCTTTAATTTATTAATTAAAGCTAGAACAAGAATGGTAGGGTTAAGTTAACTAAAGCACTTAACCAAATCAACATGTTAACTAAATTCGATGAGTGGGGTTAGGCTAATCTGGACACTTAACCACTTAACATGTTAACAAGACAAGACTTGTAGGGGTTAAGTAAATTTAATACACTTAGCAAGTTTAACATGTTAACTAGACTAGAAGGTGGGGTTAAGTAAGTTTAATACACTTAGCCAATTTAACATGTTAACTAAGAATAGAAGGTGGGGTTAAGTAAACTTGGAACACTTAGTCATCATAGCAGGATAAATGAACAGGGTTAAGTTAAAAACATGAAAGGACAATACTTAACCATTAGAACATGTTACTTAAACAGATGTTAGGGTTAAGTTAGCTAAGGGAACACTTAACCGCTATAACATGTCAGTTAAAACAGATGGGCAAGGTTAGGTTAAAGGGAACGTTTAACCAATACAAGATGAATGGGTAGGGTTAAGTAATAAGAAAATACTTAACCAATATAACTCGGTTTGTGGTAGGGGTTAAGTCAACATGAACTACTGATAACACTTAACCAGATTTATATGACAAACGAAAGGGTTAAGTTGACTCGAATTGACTAATGACACTTAACCAACCCAACTTGACAAGAACAAGGACTAAGTAGTAAACCTTAGTTAATATGAACTAAGTCGTAAACCTTAGTTAAGAAAACGATGATTAAACAAACTAATGGTAAACCTTAGTTAGAAAACAAAGTAGTAATCCTTAGTATATCACAAGTAGGAGCGAACGTCCATCTGATCTTAAAGAGACCTCCAACGAATTGGGTTATGAAGCCCGAGGCTTCGAGGGGATGTGAGGGTACTCTTGGTATCCCTCTGTGAGGTGGCAGATGATCCTCCTGGGCTCACAGAGGTTAAGGTCCGCGTTAGAAGAACCAAGGGTATGCCTTGGTTGCAATATATGGCAACCTAAAGACTAGGGTGGATCTGCGTGATTCGGCGAGACTAGTTTTTGCCCTGTGTTAGCAACTCGTCGTCTACCTACCATCTTTAGTCAAATCGTTGTATGTATGTGAAAAGGTAGAGAACTCCCAACATATCATATACTCGCTATCTAGTTACGGGTGAGGCTGGCCAATAGGAAAGTAGGGCATAGGGCGGCAAAAGTACAGTTCTCGCGCTTGATTTTCTTGGATTGCCTTTCATTAGTTGAGGGAGGGGTCACGTGGGACCATAACCACTGGTAGAAAAACAGACCTTAGCATCTGCACCGGCAGATATCTGAAAAGCTCCCGACCAAGTTCCGTGTTTCTAGAGTAGCCCTGCCACGGGACTCGGGTCGCACATTACAGGACATGTGCATCTAGACAAGCGATAACGATTCGCGATACATACGTGGGGAAAGTCTAGGAACGTATACCACTCTAGGTAGTGTGTCCTAGACTAGAGGGCATCGTTCGACAGGTAGCATAATCCCTAGTTAGACCTCGGTGGCATAAACCCTGAATTTGAGAAACGTTTAGTAGATAGCATAAATCCTGGTTGAATCTAGGAAGCACTTGATAGAAAACCCTAGATTAGATCTAGGTAATAAATAATAAATGTATGCCTGAAGGCAACCGAAATTACCGGGATTGGGATCACGTTATCATTACTAGTTGGGACACTAGTTAGGCGGTGCAGAGATATAGAAACCAGTATAACAAGGAAATAGCGAAGCGGCGAAAGTATTAGAGCATATCCAGTTTATCTTGTCTTAGCATATCTTGTGTTAATCTTATCTTATCTTGTTGATCTTGTCATCATGGTATTATCTTGTATTCAGTTAATTCATGTCGTTTCGTTTGCCCTGTTCATATGATAGAAGTAACTGAACTTACCAGACTTTATGTCTGACCTAGTTTTCTTTCGTCTTCTTTTCTTCCGTCCCCCCCACCAGGTAGTAAAGGAGGGAATAGTATAGCTCAGGTTAAGTTGGACCGTCACTCTTTCCCAGCTTGAAGGTTTGTCGAAGTTTTGCTTGGATTCTCTTTTCAGATGCTATGGCTGGCTCTTGCTACATTGGGGAATATAAATGTTGTTTTATGCTTCTTTATTTTGTAGGACAGATGATACTCTGATATTGTAAAGAAATCGTTGTACAAACTATTTTATCAATAAAGCAAAGTTTTATTTTCCGCTGTTTTAATTTTTGTCTGTCTTGTAATTCATCTGCATCTTTTACCTTAAAATGCTCCACAGAACTTAGTGCATTCCCTTTGTGAGTGACACTAACGGATGTGGGGTGTTACACATGGTATCAGAGCTGAAGGTTACCAGATCAGCTAAAGGATTTGAAAAATTATTTTCAAAACGGTTTTAAAAGAAGCATTTTCAAGAGAAAAGATTTGTTTTAAAGGCATATTCCCCAAAGCCATATGCACCATCCTTTGATTCTCTGTTGCGTCCTTGTTTCCTTCTTTCTTGAGTCTCTGGGGCTTCTTGCTTTCTGGGATGTAATCTCATCGAAGGGCGAAGTAGTGCCCGACTTCCATCAATAGTTGTAGTTGTTTCACTTACGGCCAGTTTTCTTTCAAAGCTTATAGGGTTTTCAGTACGATGGACGCAGCTTTCGAGAGAATTGTCAACATGATTACACGAGTAAGAAGACGAGGAGTTTAGCAAAGGAGCACAACCAAGGATGAGGAATTCAGGGATGTAGATTTAACTCACGAAGGAGGAAGGAATTATAAAACCTAAGACAAGAGGAAGTACTTTTACTAGAATATAATTAAGGACAAAGGACAAGGTTATCGAAAGGGCAAGTACATGCTTTCACCACTAAGCGTACCTAAGAGAAAGGCAGTAAAGTTCTGTTGGAGGAGTCTAGTTTTATTTTCCGTCCGTACTCTTTCTTCTTGTTTTAGCGCCTCGCATTTGTTCGTGTCTGCTTCCATAGTTGAATCTCTGCACCTTAGTATAGTAGAAGGTCCCAAATAGACTCAGATCCAAATTTGGTGGTTCGACCCGTTTACCTTTGGTTAGTAGGGATTTGAGAATAGCTATCGAGTTTGCTTATATCATCTCACGTAGATCGTCTAAATTCGGAGGAGGTATTCCATGGGTGCTTGTCTGATATTGGTTTAGGCCTTTGGGACTTGTACTTGAGGAATGTCGAGTTCGACTAGGATGGTTTGCATGAGAAATGAATAGTTGTGGCAGGCGTTCTTAAAAAAAAAAAGCACGTAGTGACCTTTTGACCCTTATAGTTATGGCATGATGGATAAGAGGGAGACCTCTAATCATCCTAGTATATGCACTTGGTATCATGGTTGACATCTGTTTATTTTGGAAATGGAGGTCAAGAAACTTCGCAATCGTGAAGTTAAATTAGTTAAGATACAGTAAAGTAAAGCTCAAGAAGACTGGATACAAGCATCATACCCTTTTTCTTAAGGGTGCATCCTTGATTTCTTTTTTTGTAGGAACCTTACGCATACTTGTTCCTCTCTTTCCAAAGTATATCCTCTAGGTCGTATCTTTGATCCTTAGGTAGAAACTCTTTTGGATGTAAACATGTATTTGGAACATGTTATGGTTGATGATTGCGAGTGGTTGCTAATGGTTGCTCGTGAATGCATATGCATACGTATTAGGCACTAGATCAGTTCGAGCGCTTTCATATTGCATTTACAGATATGTTTTTGCTTAACTTGATATGTTATCAGATGGATGTTGCATATAGATGAATGGCTATGCACGCATGTAGTATTTACATAACTAGAGATGCTTGCATACATGATTGGATGCATGGCACTGACATGATTCGCATTAAGGAGGTCAACTGAATCAGTAGATCGCCTGATTTTGCACTAGATAAAGACATATACACACACTATGCATATGAACATGAAAGCATTAGAAATCTTTTAAGGACAACGAATGCCTGTGATTGAATGGTTGAGTAGATGGGTGATTGGATGGTAGGACACATTCTTCCTAACTTGAAGATTTCGGGGACGAAATCCTTTTAAGTGGGGGAGAATGTAACACCTCGTAATTCTGTAACACTAAGATTCACAAATCAAGGTTTAATTAATTCAAAATGGAAGAATTAAGGGAAACGGATGGCGCCATTGCGTTCGTCTCGAAATTCTGCTTGAAAACGAGTCCGAGTTTGCGTAAATCGGAGTCCGTATGAAGAAGTTATGACTCTCCGAAGATTCAGGAGTTTTCAGAACATAAAACAGCACGAAATTCGAATTCAAACCCAGAAGCGGGATGGGTGGGAAAATTCCCGCCCAGGACCCAGGTCGACTGGGGAGTCGACTGGGTAGTCGAACCCCCTGACCAGGTCGACTGGGCAGTCGACCTGGGTGCAAAACCCACTTTTGGGCCTGGGTGCATTCTGATGTACTTGATCTCGTTTTCTGCCTAGATTCGTCTGCCTAATCCTATATAAACAGCCCCTGATCTCCTTCACTATTCACAATTCTTCTCTAACCTTATGCTGCAAAGATTCTTGGTGGACATAGCTTCTTCCCCTCCACTAAATAAAATAATATATAAAATAAATCAAGACGAGTAAATGCTGCTCAAGACTTTCAAGAGGAGATTCAAAACAAGTTAGGATTCAAGTGAAGATTCAAACGACTTCAACGACTGTTTTTCTACGAATCTAATATAATCTCTGTAAGTCGGTTACTTTTTAGATTTGAACGTTTTCTCTATTCGTGACATGAAATTAAAGGAATAAAAGAATATACCAAATCTTTCTATTCGAATCAGTGCTTATATCTTTGGACCTAATTAAGAACTGTTATGATTCGATGACCAATAAGACTGTGACAATGAAACTAGGGACCTTAAAACCATATGCCTTTTTGATTATGAACATTGCCTATGAACATTGCCTATGACTGTGACTCATGACTGTGAGAATTATTTTCCTTTGACTATGAACATCGCCTATGACTGTGATTCATTAACTGTGAGGATTCATTGCCTATGACTATGGATATAAGATTATTAGAATATTAAATCAGAATTGGGTGGCTAATTTAAGCATGATAAGTATATTAGCATAATTGTGAATAATTTACATACATTAGGCGTAAATGGTTAAATGGGCCACAAAGTAGGTAGTTGGTATGCAAATTAAGTTTTGGGCATAAACGGTGAACTAGAATATAAAATCTTGTTTTGGCATGAACTGTAAATGAGGATGTTAGATCTAAATTGCTATAAACTGTAAGATAGACAAATCAAAATTTGGGCCTAGAATATAAGTCCATTAGTGGGCATGGCAAATGAATATGGTATAGGCCAAATTTATTTAAAAAGGGAAAATGGACTTTGAGGATAAATGGTTAAACTTTGAGGATAAATTGTTAACAATTTATATATATACAAAAGAAAGGTTTATTAATGACATCACTTTTAATAATACATACACCAGAAAGTTCTAGGGTGACAGAGAGGATAGTGTCTAGGCTTGGGTTTGGAAAATACAAGTTTCCTGCTCTCCCTGGTTATCCCTAACTAATCCGACGGACAGGATGGTTACTTTCAAAACCTGATTTGAAAATTAATCAAAACCCTTTGAACTTAGAAAACACGAATATGCCTAACCCGAGGTTAGACTGAGTTGCGATATAAACCTGCCCGGAACCAACCGGCACATCCAGTAATCGCAACAATATCTGTCTAATGTGAGTGGTCGCGGCTTTAATTTATTAATTAAAGCTAGAACAAGAATGGTAGGGTTAAGTTAACTAAAACACTTAACCAACTCAACATGTTAACTAAATCCGATGAGTGGGGTTAGGCTAATCTGGACACTTAACCACTTAACATGTTAACAAGACAAGACTTGTAAGGGTTAAGTAAATTTAATACACTTAGCAAGTTTAACATGTTAACCAGACTAGAAGGTGGGGTTAAGTAAGTTTAATACACTTAGCCAATTTAACATGTTAACTAAGACTAGAAGGTGAGGTTAAGTAAACTTGGAACACTTAGTCATCATAGCAGGATAAATGAACGGTGTTAAGTTAAAAACATGAAAGGACAATACTTAACCATTAGAACATGTTACTTAAACAGATGTTAGGGTTAAGTTAGCTAAGGGAACACTTAACCGCTATAACATGTCAGTTAAAACAGATGGGCAAGGTTAGGTTAAAGGGAACGTTTAACCAATACAAGATGAATGGGTAGGGTTAAGTAATAAGAAAATACTTAACCAATATAACTCAGTTTGTGGTAGGGGTTAAGTCAACATGAACTACTGATAACACTTAACCAGTTTTATATGGCAAACGAAAGGGTTAAGTTGACTCGAATTGACTAATGACACTTAACCAACCCAACTTGACAAGAACAAGGACTAAGTAGTAAATCTTATTTAATATGAACTAAGTCGTAAACCTTAGTTAAGAAAACGATGATTCAACAAACTAATGGTAAACCTTAGTTAGAAAACAAAGTAGTAATCCTTAGTATATCACAAGTAGGAGCGAACGTCCATCTGATCTTAAAGAGGCCTCCAACGAATTGGGTTACAAAGCCCGAGGCTTCGAGGGGACGTGAGGGTACTCTTGGTATCCCTCTGTGAGGTGGCAGATGATCCTCCTGGGCTCACAGAGGTTAAGGTCTGCATTAGAAGAACCAAGGGTATGCCTTGGTTGCAATATATAGCAACCTAAAGACTAGGGTGGATCAGTGTGATTCAGCGAGACTAGTTTTTGCCCTGTGATAGCAACTCGTCGTCTACCTACCATCTTTAGTCAAATCGTTGAACGTATGCAGAAAGGCAGAGAACTCCCAACAGACCATATACTTGCTATCTAGTTATGGGTGAGGCTGGCCAATAGGAAAGTAGGGCATAGGGCGGCAAAAGTACAGTTCTCGCGCTTGATTTTCTTGGATTGCCTTTCATTAGTTGAGGGAGGGTTCACGTGGGGCCATAACCACTGGTAGAAAAATAGACCTTAGCATCTGCACCGACAGATATCTGAAAAGCTCCCGACCGAGTTCCGTGTTTCTAAAGTAGCCCTGCCACGGGACTCGGGTCGCACATTACAGGACATGTGCATCTAGACAAGAGATAACGATTCGCGATACATACGTGGGGAAAGTCTAGGAACGTATACCACTCTAGGTAGTGTGTCCTAGACTAGAGGGCATCGTTCGACAGGTAGCATAATCCCTAGTTGGACCTCGGTGGCATAAACCCTGAATTCGAGAAACGTTTAGTAGATAGCATAAACCCTGGTTGAATCTTGGAAGAACTTGATAGAAAACCCTAGATTAGATCTAGGTAATAAATAATAAATGTATGCCTGAAGGAAATAAAAATTACCGGGATTGGGATCACGTTATCATTACTAGTTGGGACACTAGTTAGGCGGTGCAGAGATATAGAAACCAGTATAACAAGGAAATAGCGAAGCGGCGAAAGTATTAGAGCATATCCAGTTTATCTTGTCTTAGCATATCTTGTGTTAATCTTATCTTATCTTGTTGATCCTGTCATCATGGTATTATCTTGTATTCAGTTAATTCATGTCATTTTGTTTGCCCTGTTCATATGCTAGAAGTAACTGAACTTACCTGACTTTATGTCTGACCCAGTTTTCTTTCGTCTTCTTTTCTTCCGTTTCCTCCCCACCAGGTAGTAAAGGAGGGAATAGTATAGCTCAGGTTAAGTTGGACCGTCACTCTTTCCCAGCTTGAAGGTTTGTCGAAATTTTGCTTGGATTCTCTTTTCAGATGCTATGGCTGGCTCTTGCTACATTGAGGAATATAAATGTTGTTTTATGCTTCTTTATTTTGTAGGACAGATGATACTCTGATATTGTAAAGAAATCGTTGTACAAACTATTTTATCAATAAAGCAAAGTTTTATTTTCCGCTGTTTTAATTTTTGTCTGTCTTGTAATTCATCTGCATCTTTTACCTTAAAATGCTCCACAGAACTTAGTGCATTCCTTTTGTGAATGACACTAACAGATGTGGGGTGTTACAGCCCCCATAGGAATGTGGGTCATAGCCAACCATGTAGCGGCTCATTCAAACCTTTAACGAATCTCAAGGCCTTCTTTTCAGGTGTGTTTACCAAGTCTAAGCCAAATCTCGCCAATTGATTGAACTTATAAATTCCCCTGCTTCAACGCCAAGAACCTCTCCATGTATAAATTCTCTTATGCTCATGAGAGAAATTTCATCTCGAACCTATGCCTAAAATCCATCCATGTCTCCACTGGACGCTCTCCATTCGTGACCTCCCACCAAAACGAGGCTTTGTCCTTCATTATCCAAGCAGCTAATTGGACCTTCCTTCCATCTTCTATCTCGAAGATACCAGACAAATATTCCACCTCCTTAAGCTAATTTCGAGCTTCAACAAACGTCTATGACCTGTGAAAAGGTTTCCCGCCCATTGCCCAAAAGTCTGCATATCTTCGAAAAAGTATCAATGTGGGTAGGGGGGGGGGGGAGAGGAGGAGCGGCTGTAGTTGGGGGAGAAGGAACGTCTGCTGGGCCTGCGGCAGTGGCCTAGCCTCCAGATACCTTCTGAACCAGGTTAGTATTGGTATGCCCTCGGGTATCTCGGGTACCCCAGACATGCTGAAAAGAAAAATGAAGAAATTAAAACGGAGAATCGAAGGAAAGATATATGGCTCTTGGGGGTTATGTTTTTAAAACAAACTTACTGTTGAAAATACCCTCCTTTAAACCTATTTTTGAAAGTATTTCTTTATAAAATGCTTTTTGAAAAATAGTTTTTCAAAATCTCTTATTTGTTCTGGTAACCTTCAGCTCTGATACCACGTGTAACACCCAACGTCCATTAGTGCCGCTCTCAAAGGGAATGCATTAACTTTCATGGAGTATTATTGGTGTATAGAATAGAATATAACAAGATAGATACATATATTGGTACTTGAAAAATTAAAACTACATTTATTGCAGCGGAGAAATAGTTGGGTAACAACATCAAAAACTAACAATAAAAGCAAGTACACTTAATATTTATCTTGACAAATTATTTTCTGTGTACATAAAGTAAAAAAGCATAACCCCAACATAAGTAGCCATGAAAGAGATATGCTGAACTTTACTTTTAGCAATCCAAGCACTTCCAAAAGAGAGAGACAAAGAGGTCCAAATCAAGCTCCACTAGCACTAGTCCCACCTTGAAAACCTAAGGGGGGGGGGGGGGAAGGAAGAAAAGAGGTGAAAACAAAGGGGGGTCAGACATAAAGTCTGGCGAGTCCAATAACTTTAACAATATAATTATTAAAGTAATTAGGATAAGGCATAAATTGGTAAAACAAGGAATGACTGTGAAGCAAATGAGCAAGACAAAACAAACAAGAGGAATATGCTGGCGTTAATCGCGCTCCTAACCACTATAGGATAATTACTATACTGCACCATTACTAGTCACCCTAAAAGTTGATCCCGCCTACTGAACATAATAATCATAATAATGATAATGGTAGTTCCGTGTACCCCTAGCTGTCTTCATAGGTGCCACCTGCCCCTATCTCCACTAGTTGCACCCACTACCCCCATGCGATCGGCTCCCTAACTCGTAGATACCCGTGCTGGTCCCATAGTGGGGTGTATCACCCCCCAAAGTGGCAACCCGATACCACTAATGATGCACGGCTTATATCTACACGATGCAACAACGTCTTACCTACTAGCCCGGGCCCACGCACGTGCATGACCCCGTTGGACTTGCGTTGCCACCGCTAACCCATTTTGACCTCTTACAATCAAACCCAGTAAGCTTGTCCCATCCTCGATCTAACTTGAGCTCACAAAGATACTAAATGGGTTACTGGTTTGAAAAGGGCCCCCATACTTGACACAAGCTCTCCACCTATGGTTAGTCCCCACTAAGATTTCCCACTTAGCTCCTTCTTAGTCATGTCTTCTTATATGTTTCAATTTGGTTAAATGTTTCTGATCGTATTTCACATGTCACCACCTTAACCCCCATGTCCCACCACATGTTTATCTTGGTTAAGTATTACTTAATTCATTATAACTGTAACCTTGTAAGACCTCCCACATTAGACTACCATTTGCGGTTGCTAGATTTGCCGGGTGGGGTCCGGGCAGTCTTATACCGCATACGAGTCTAATCTCGTGTCTTTAAGATTGTTACACATTTAATTTATGCCTTCGACCTCTCACATTAGACTACCGTTTGTGGTTGCTGGATTTGCCGGGCGGGTCCGGGCAATCTTATACCACAAACAAGTCTAACCTCGTGTCTTAGGTATTTATTATTCCACATAATTATTTCGCCCCAATATGAATTAATTATCCCAATTCAAATTGTCAATAATTTCCAAATTAATCTATGTCCATAATTGTCCCCTAAATTATGTCCATACTTTTCAGGTATATAAATTATACCAATTAGTGTCTCAAATTAATTATATGCCTTTAAAGCCATTTTATGCCAATGTATATTTAATATTTTCCCATTGTCCCTACGCCATTCGTACGTTTAATATGAAATTTGTTAGGCTCGCAAATAGTCTAACTCATAAAAAGAAAAGAAACATCACAACTTGCATAACACATAAAATAGATCTAACTTGCGAATAAGAATTATAACATAAGTTTGCATAGCCAACAACTTGCATAGGCAATGGACATATAGAACATAAATTTGCATAAACTGTGTACTGCCATGGATCTAAATATAGATCTAAACATGAAATTGTGAACTTGCATATATGAATATGGTTTTCACCTAAACTTACATATGTGAATATGGTTTTCACCTAAACTTACATATGGATTCCTATAAACTTGCATATGAATTTAAACATGTAAACTAATATCACATGTTTTACATATAAACACATATGTATATATATACTTGATTCACATATAAACTTGTGTATAATCCGCATACAGACTTGCATATGATTCACATACAAACTAGCGTATGATTTACAACCCAAACTTGCATATAAACTGATGTCATAAAACGAATCAAGTTAAACATATGTGATTGGACATATGAAATAGATCTACTAACATAAGTTAACAAAACTGTCTTATGTTCACCAACAGACGATAACAAAGTTAAGTAACATCACATGATTCAACAGACATGTTCTCATAATCCCAGTTATAACTCATCATAATTAATTTATTAATTATTTTTTGAAAGAAATTGTAATCACAAAGACGGATTAGAGAAGAGAATAATTTGTTCGTCGTTTGTATTAGAATCCTGACTTGCAATTCCTAAGCTTTGAGAAGAAGAAGAACTATTCCAGCAGCAGCATGGAGGCCAAGAGATTAATTTGGTTTTAGATTTAGAGCTTGAGTCTCTGCATGCTTTTATAGAAGTTTAGATCAATATAAGTCGTTAGATTATCATAGGAGCAATCACAACCGTCCAGACTAGATAGAGTTATCCAGAATTGCCACCTATGCCCTAGTGACAAGACTCAGCAACAAGTCAGAATCGTCACAGTTCAGATCTGCCCGAGGGGGTAGGTGGACCCCCAGGTCGATTTGTATAGGGGAGGTCGACCCCCTGGTCGGCCTGACCTGAGGCAGGAAAAATCCTGCCCAGCCCGCTTCTTTGTCTGAATTCGAATTTTTGAATTTTAATCTGAATTGTTTTTAATTTATTTAAATTTCTGAAACTTCTGAGGGCCATAACTTCCTCATACGAAGTCTGATTTACGAAAACTTGGACTCCATTCCAAGCAGAATTTCGAGACGAACGCAATGGCGTAACCCGTTTCCCTTAATTCTCACTTTAACAATTAAGTATTCTTAAAATTGTTGATTTTAATATTTAAAATTACGGGGTGTTACACTACTTCTACTACATACTTATTTTCAAGCAAGCTTTGCATTTAGATGCAAATAAAAGCGAATTAGCATCCAAACAAACCAAATCTTGGTTCTTTGTACCCGGACAAGTACTCAACAAAGAGGATTAGACACAATAGTAGAAATAACAACAAGGGAATAAAAATGTTAAATAAATTGAATTTGTCTAACATAAGCATGTTAAGTCATGAATGGATTTTATTTCGAATAAATAAACAACAGAAAAATATAATTATCCTGCATGCCTAACAATCGTATGAACATATATAGTCATGTAAACATCATCTGTAACACCTCACCTCCGCCAGGGTCACTCTTGCAAGTACACTGGCTTTGGAGGGGCGTTAAACGAGGTAAACATGCATGCGGATATCGCAAGACAGAACATATAAGTAAAAACACAGTAAATAAAGCAGCGGGTAAAAACTAACATTTCAAAACCATAGTCAAGTTACATCAAAGTACTGAGTCATTATTTTCCCAACAAGACAAAGTCTAGAAAACATAAACTGAAAACTGGAAATAACATAAAGTAACTATCCCCAAAGTAGGATAAAGCCATAGCATGCTCAAGTCCAAACCGTACATGAGTTATCCAGAGAAGCAGCAAAAGATTCCCACCCTGTAAACCTAGGGGGGGGGGGGGAACGGAAGAAAAGAGGCGAAAGAAAACGGGTCAGTCAAAAAGACTGGTAAGTCCTACCTACTATTAGTATAAAAAATAATAAAGTTAACTCGACATGTAAAGCAGAGATGAAACATAGGATGATAACTGGCATGGTGAAAAGTTAACAAGATAGATCAAGTGTGGCATCGCATATACAAGGTTAAGTTGCACCAAGTGTGTACTAGTATTCCAATCCATGTCAAGTATAAACAAGAAATGATCCCTTAGCCCAAAGCTGGCCCAATATCATGAAATGACCTAAATTAAGGTCCAACTACTCGGTCTAGTCGATCGGCACCCTATAAGCCTAACTCGTCGTGTATCAGTGTCATACGGCTTAATCATGCAATGTAGTTAACTGTGCAAGGTCCACCCTAGGGTGTATCCTGCCCTAATGTGTAAACCACAGACACAAATCAAGCACGCACAGTCTAATCCTACTTGTGCCCATGTTCAACTCCGGACTTAATGTGCACGACCATGGTCCGCCTGAACAACCGGTGCACCATTCAGCCGTCTCTTTTGGTCTCTTACAATCAGTCCAGTAATCGTGCCCCACCCTAGCCTAGTCCAGGGTATCCATGATACTTCTTGTGGGTTACGGCTGAAAAGGACCACGCAACTAGGATTTCAAATGGGTTAAGTGTGATTAACCCCATCCTAACCATGTATTGAGTTGGTTAAGTGTGTTCAAGTAATTCACGACTTAACCCTATCAATACATCGGGTTTAATTGGTTAAGTATTCAAGCAGTCCATGACTTAACCCTATCAATACATCGTGTTTAATTGGTTAAGTATTCAAGTGGTCCATGACTTAACCCTACCAACCCATCGTGTTTAATTGGTTAAGTATTCAAGCGGTCCATGACTTAACCCTATCATGTGGCATTAATTAACTTAATGCACCCCAACCTCTCACATTAGACTTTGTTGGGGTTACTAGTTAAGCCGGGCGGGTCCGGGTAGCTTTACACCACAACCTAGTCTAACCTCGGGTTTTAAGTGCGATGTGACCAACTGCTCACATTGGGTCCTATTGTTTGTAGCCACTAGTTAAGCCGGTCGGTTCCGGGTAGATTTATGCTACAAACTCAACCCAACCTCGAGTTGGCCACTTCCATGTTTTCTACATGTCATGTCCACGTTCATGTTTTCAAGCATAAACACATGTCAAACTTTCATGTCATATTTTCAAGTCATGTTTTCATGTTATTTAAGTTTGCCTAACTACCCATAACGTATTCCCATCGCACGTAAATTCGCATCAACGCAAATAGATCAAAGAGGGAACATAACAATATGACAAGGTGGGCATAAGATGGAAAAGTCTATCACAAGTTAAACATGGTGATATTTGAGGCCAAAAGGGGTTCAACATACTAGCATATGGCCTCAACATGTATGATAGCATAAAAGGTGACTTGGTCTCAAACATATCAAATAGCATAAGGGTGATTTGGCCACTAGCATGCATAATAGCATAAGGGTGATTTGGCCACAAGCATGCACAATAGCATAAGGGTGATTTGGCCACAAGCATGCATAATAGCATAAGGGTGATTTGGCCACAAGCATGCATAATATCATTAGGGTGATTTGGCCACAAGCATATTAAGGAACATGAGGGGTTAAGGTTTGGCCACAAGTTAAACATGGTGTCATATGAGGCAAATGTGTTCATAAACTTGCATATTACATTATAAGCCTCAAAACATGCATGATATCAACTTTAGCATAATAGGTGAAACATGGCCATAAATGACATAGGATGATAGCTAGTGATTCGCATATAACATCATATGCAAGATAACATAAGGGTTATGAGAGTTTCTATGTTGCTTTATGAAACATTTCAAATCAAAGCTCATAGCTTTCTATGCACAAAGTCAAGGTGATAGCTTTACAAACATGCATAGAATAAATCTATGCATAACATGATATAATCAAAGCTCATAGCTTTCTATGCACAAAGTCAAGGTGATAGCTTTACAAACATGCATAGAATAAATCTATGCATAACATGATAGAATCAAAGCACAAATCATACTTAGGCCCAAACTCAAACTTGCAACATGTCATATTTAACTTCATAGTTAGAATCTAAGAGTAGAATAGGGCTTACAATGCTATGAAGACTTATAAAATAAAATAAGATTGAGACGAAGCCACTAGCAACTCTAAAAACCCCAAATGAATACAAGCTCCAAGTTGTCTTGAGAAACAAGAAGCTCCTTTGATTTTGTATGAAGAAAGATCCTTGTTTTGATGAAGAAAGGTGGCTCTTTTACTAGCTTAGGACACTCAAACTTTCATGAAGAGGATGGAGGCCATGATATGAAGATGGAGGCCATGATCAAGAAACATTTTGTCATAGTTTAGTTGTAGGAATGATTAATGAGGGTTTAGGCTAGGTCTTAGGGTCTTTTTATAGAAGATTAGGTTAGTTTAGGCCATAGGATTAACCCTAGTTCAGATCTGAGCCATTAAAATCCGTCACCAGCCCTAAAGCATGTCTTGAGGAACAAGTCAGGTGCACCCAGGCCAAATTGGCCGACCACCCAAGTCGACAGGGGTGTCGACTGGGCAGTCGACACCACCTGGGGTGTGTCGACTCCCAAGTCGACTTGGGGGTGGAGGGAATTTTTCCCGCCTCTTCTGCTTGACTGAATTTTAATTCTGAATTCAAATTTGAACTGTTTTTGAACTTGAAATTTTCTGAAAACTTTGACGGGCCATAACTTGATCATACAGACTTCGATTTTCAAAAACTCGGACTCTATTTCGCGTATTTTTCCGAGACGAACGCAATGGCACAGCCCCTTTCCCTTGATTCGGATTTTATCAATTAATTCTGCCTTGGTTTATGTTATAACATGTTATTTAAAAATATGGGTTGTTACATTCTCCCCTCCTTAAAGGATTTCGTCCCCGAAATCTCCAAGTTAGGAAGAACATATCCTACCATCCATCATCCATCTACTCAAAACATCATCCACAAGTAAACATTGTCCTTAAAAGATTCTAAATGCTGTATGATCATATGCGGAGGTGTGTGTATATGTACTTATCTAATGCGAAAATCAGGCAGTTACTGATTCAGTAAACCCCCTTAATGCAAAGTATGTTAGTGAAATGAGTCCATATGTATGCAAATTCCTAACATACTTCATAATCTCTATATGAGTGCACATAACATTCATCCATATGCAACATCCACGTGATAACATAACAAGTTTCATCCATGAATAAGTATAAGCACTCATGCATATGCAATATGAAAGTGTGTGAGCCGATCTTAGTTGTAACACCCCGTGTATTCTATAACTGTGGAATTAACAAATTAAAGTATAATTAATTTGAAATCAAAGAACTAAGGGAAACGGGATACGCCATTGCGTTCGTCTCAGAAAAATACGCGAAATAGAGTCCGAGTTTTCGAAAAACGGAGTCCGTATGAAGAAGATATAGCCTCTGGAAGTTTCTGAATTAAGTTTAAAATTCGAACAGAATAAAACAGTTTAAAATTAAAAAACCGGGCCCAATTGGCCAGGGCGGGAAAAATCCCGCCTGATGCACCCAGGTCGACTGGGCTGTCGACCTGGTCTAACCAGGTCGACAGGGCTGTCGACAGGGCTGTCGACCTGGTCCAGAGCCAGGTCGAACCCAGCCTAACCTGGCTGGCCTATTCTCTGTTAGTCGATTTTCTGTAGTCTTCTTTGTCATTAGGGCTAGGTGGCAGGCTCTAATTGGTCTCTCTTTCGAATGAATGGCTACGATCAATCCAAGCAACATCGATGGTCCTAATCAGTTCATAAACTCTATAAAATGACCCTAGACTCTACCTAGGTTTCTTACACAATTCTCTAGCCTCCATTGCTCTCTTCTTCTAATAAAAAAATAAAAATGGCGTCGCTGCTCTGTTGGAATTAAAACTAGAAGATAATCAACATCAGCCTAAGCAACTCAATTCAAACTAGAGATTAAAGTTTCTGCAAAGATTCTACAACAAGATTAAAGTTCTTTCTTTAATCCAATCAAGGCAAGTACAGTTATTCTCCGCTATAAACGTTAATTATAATTTTGATATGCATTTAAATCTGAGTTTGAGGTTGTATTCTCTTCTGTTAGATCTGTTTTCTGGGACTGTTCTATATTCCTTTTTTCTTTTCTGTTTCTATAGCCAGGCTACCACGAGCCTGTGCCTAATCTCATAAGAGATGAACGTATGAACGCAAATTTTGGGATGAATGATGCAAAATTTGACAAGACTAAATTGAATGTATGACTTTAGGTCTGAGGCATAAAATATATTGGACATGTGACTTGGGATTGGATGCATAAATTTGACTATGAACATATAATTTATGCATGTTGTATGCATAGTTATGTTGTAATTTAGATCTGTAATTAATTGGAAAAATAAGCATATGTTATAAACTAGTTTTAGACCTATGCATATTTTGTGATAAAAGAAGAAGAGGAACCACTGTAAGATTACATATGATTTGAGACTTTGAACAAAATGCATATAAAAGTCAAGATTTGATTTTTAGAAGATATGATTTAAAGATTTAGATTGTTGGGTATAGTTTGCATAATGATTCATGACTTAAAAAGAAGAAGATATGGAAGCTTAGGTGTAAAAGATTTACATTAATTAGGATATCTATTATTGTGATTACACCTAAATAGGGATTTTTTTGGATATATGGCATGCATTGGAATTAATGGTTATATTTGGTACAGTTTATATGTGAATCTGCTGTAAAATGCTAGTTTAACAAAAATTGGAACATATGTTATAGGGTAAATTATGTCCATATTCTGCGCTATGTAAATGTATGCCAACATGGAAGTATATGATCATATTGTGAATCATGACAATTATTTAGGCATATGAATTTAGGCCTAATTTATGTTTAGGCAAGGCATGTAAATAGAACCTTTAGAAATATTAAATTTGCTAAATCTGCTAATTTGCCAAGTTGCCTAAACTGCTAGTTTTGTTATATTGCCTAGACTGCTAATTAGATTAAAATGCCTAATTTGTTAAATTTGTCGGTAGAAATGCCTAACCTGTTATATGTCAAAGTCTGCTAAGTTGCTAAATCTGTTAAATCCGTTAAGTCATATAAAATCTATTACCTGCTAAAGTCTGTTATCTGCTGTGTTGATATAATCATCCTGTTATTGATATAATCTGAATTGGCATATATATTGGGCGTACGCATAAACGGTAAATTATTAATTAATTGGCCGCAAAGATAAACATGGCTAACTCGAGGTTAGAATGAGTTTGCGGCGTAAATCTGCCCGGAACCGCCCGGCACATCCAGTGGCCGCAAACAATAGGTTCTAATGTGAGAAGTTAGTCATAACATGCGTAAGACACGAGGTTAGGTCTGGCTTGTGGCAGAAGTCTGCCCGGAACCGCCCGGCATATCCAGCGGCCACAAGCTACCGACCTAATGTGAGAGGTCTGTGCATTAATAATTAATTAATGCAAATCTAAGATAAGAATGACGTCTAAAACGTATTGGGGAAAAATAGGGTTAAACCAACGGGATTAATAGATGTAGTAAAACCCGTCCATGAATCTGTAGGCCCAGTACAAAGTTAGACAAATCTGAAAAATCTGTACATCTGATCTGTTAGTCTGAAAACTTGTTAACTTAATCTGTGAACTAGTAAATCTGAATTCTGTATGCCTAAACTTGTAAACAAGTTAATCTGAGATCGGTTAGTCTGGGGACACAAGGTTAGGAGGGGAATTACTTGTGTCATCTGTTGTTTGGGACCCATATTAGTCAGTAACCCTTTCTGGTATCAAAACTTTGACCCAACAGTAGGTAGGGTCTGGGCACGCTTACTGAACTAATTATAAGAGGTTCATTCTGATAATGGCGAGGGGTGTTGATGGTGCGTTCCAACCGGGTCATGTGCGTGCATGGATCCCGGTCTGCCTCTGAGGATGTAAGACGCCGTGACATCTGTAAATAGGTCTGTGCCAATTGGTTGTCACTTTAGGGAGTGATACACCCTACTGTGGGGCCGACACAGGATATTTATGTATTAGGGAGCCGATCGCTTGGGGTGGGGTTTTAGGGTACGCTTAGTTCTGTCTGTTTCTGTTGGTACCGTCTGTTTCTGTTGGGTGGTAACACCTGTCTGTTTCTGTATGGTACCGTCTGTTCGGGTGGTAAAGGCCCATTTCTAGTGTACACCTAATTCTACATTCTGTTTCCGTAGGGATAAATCTGTTTCTGCTTCTGTCTGTTTCTGATCGGGTAGTAAAGGCCCATTATTAGCATTCTGTTTCTGTTAAAGTATTCTGTACCCGTTCCTGCTTCAATTTAGACATTAGGGTGACACCTAATTCTGTTAGACTAGTATTAGTGCAGAGAAGTGTAGAACAATAATTTATATCATTCCGTTTTTCTGTTGTATCTGCTACACCTGTTATAGTTATCTCACATCCAGTTTTATGTTCATATCATATTATTATTATCTGTTCATATGCTGAGAGTCACTGGACTTGCCAGACTTTTTGTCTGACCCTTGTTGTTTCGCCTCCTTTCTTCCGTTCCCCCCCAGGTTATCCAAGGAGGGAAATACTTTAGCTTGATCCAGATTTCTCTTTGCTTGAAGTGCTTAAAGTATGGCTTGGCTCAGTATAGCTTCTGTTCCATGGGGATTATGATTTTAAACTAGGCATTTTGAAGGCTTTTGTACAAGACTGATATTTTGTACTTGAATTCTGAAATTGAAAGGATGTAACCATATTAATTTCTGTTTCTGCTGCAATAAAGTTAAAATTTTTCCAAGTACTGTTTTATCTGTCTTGTAAGTTTCTGTTCTGTTTACTAAAATGCTCCACCAAAGTTAAGGCATTCCCTTTGTGAGTGACCTTAACGGAGGTGGGGTGTTACACTTGGTATCAGAGCTGAAGGTTACCAGATTGGGTAAAGTTTTTGAAAACTGTTTTCAAAAAGGTTTTAAAATGAAGTATTTTCAAAAATTAAAGCTTATTTTGAAAAACATGATCCCCAAGAGCCATATCTCTTTCTTTCAGTCCCTTTTTGTATTGAACCTTTCCTTTTTCGTTTCAGCATGTCTGAAGCATCTGAGATACCAGAGGGTGTTCATGTACCCGGTTGGTTTCGTCAATATCTTGAGGCTAGGACCGCCGCTGCAGGTCCAGCAAATGATCCCCCTCCTCCACCCCCTCCTCGTGCAATTGCTTTCTCAAAGATCTGTAGAGATTTTAGGGCCATGGGTGGGAAGAATTTCAAAGGAACTGAATCATTCGTAGAAGCAAGGAATTGGCTCAAAGAAACTGAGGATCTATTCGTTATCTTCGAGGTGGACGATAGGCAGAAGGTACAGTTGGCAGTATGGCTGCTCAAAGACGAAGCTTCCTACTGGTGGGAAGTCACTAACGCCGAGAGGCCGGTTGAGACATGGATGGATTTCAGAACAAGGTTCGAGACAAAATTCCTCTCGCAAGCTGAACGAAGTTTACAATTGGAAAAGTTCTTGTCTCTTAAGCAAGGAAGTATGACGGTCAAGGAATACGTTAACCAGTTCAACCAACTAGCAAGATTCGGATTGGATTTAGTCAACACTCAGCATAAAAAGGCTCTCCGCTTTGTTAAAGGATTGAATGAGCCACTGCACAGCCTAGCCATGACCCATGTACCCATGGGAGCAACTTACAAGAAATTGGTGGATATGGCACTACTGCACGAGGAAGACAAGGGCCCGAAAGAGACAAAGAAGGAAGAACCACAGAATAAGAAAGCGGGGCCCAAAAAGGAAACACAAAAGAAGGATGAGAAGTCTGAAGATAAGAAGGGGAAAAAGTGCTTTACTTGTGGGAGCTCAACTCATCTGAACAAGGATTGCAGAAAAAGGAAGGGCGCTTGCTTCAATTGTGGGGAGATGGGACACTTCACTAGGGACTGCCCGAAGAGACGAGGACAAGGAGGGCAGGCGAACACTCTTGAAGCTAGTGGCTAGGATAGAAATAGGAAAATTTCTATAGTAGGTTTAATTTCTTTATCTGGTTGTGACTTTTTCTGATTTTGGTATCTTGATTTTGTAATCGATACTCTGCACTTTAATGCTAGTATTATTTCTGAATTCCGCTATAGACTCAGACCCATAAGGGTTATGGATCATCTGTTTGAGACTGGGGTTTGAGGGATATCTGTGTTAGGCGTCAAGTATGACGCATACATTCTGAGTTTTCGTGGGGTATCAATTGGATGTTGGTTTCGGTCTTTGGGGCCGATACTTAGGACCCATGTCTAATGGGAACCAATTTTTCGTTCTATCTGTACTCGCTTCCATCATTCGACTGTATCCTATCGATCGAATCTTCGAACTTTAGGTAGAAACTAATGGGTGTAAACATGTGTTTGAGACATGTTATGTTTGATGGTTGCAAGTGGATGCAAATGGTTGCTAGTGGTTGCCCGTGGATGCATATACACACACTAGGCACTAGATCGGCTCGAAAACACTCTCATACTGCATATGGATGGATGAGCATTTTTCAATTCTTGTGGATGCAAAATGGTTGATTCAGCACATGGATGTTGCATTTGAGTGAATGGTTGTGCACTCATATAGAAATAATATATATCATCAGAATTCTATTGCATACATGTTGGACTCATGGCACTGACATAATTCGCATTAAGGAGGTCAACTGAATCAGTAGACCGCCCGATCTTTGCATTAGATAAGGAACATATACACAAACTTTTGCATATGTTCATACAACATTAGAAGTTTTCTAAGGACAATGGATGCTTGTGGATGATGGTTGAGTAGATGGGTGATTGGATGGTAGGACACATTCTTCTTAACTTGAAGATTTCGGGGACGAAATCCTTTTAAGTGGGGGAGAATGTAACACCCCGTGTATTCTATAACAGTGGAATTAACAAATTAAAGTATAATTAATTTTAAATCAAAGAACTAAGGGAAACGGGATACGCCATTGCGTTCGTCTCAGAAAAATACGCGAAATAGAGTCCGAGTTTTCGAAAAACGGAGTCCGTATGAAGAAGATATAGCCTCCGGAAGTTTCTGAATTAAGTTTAAAATTCGAACAGAATAAAACAGTTTAAAATTAAAAAACCGGGCCCAATTGGCCAGGGCGGAAAAAATCCCGCCTGATGCACCCAGGTCGACTGGGCTGTCGACCTGGTCTAACCAGGTCGACAGGGCTGTCGACAGGGCTGTCGACCTGGTCCAGAGCCAGGTCGAACCCAGCCCAACCTGGCTGGCCTATTCTCTGTTAGTCGATTTTCTGTAGTCTTCTTTGTCATTAGGGCTAGGTGGCAGGCTCTAATTGGTCTCTCTTTCGAATGAATGGCTACGATCAATCCAAGCAACATCGATGGTCCTAATCAGTTCATAAACTCTATAAAATGACCCTAGACTCTACCTAGGTTTCTTACACAATTCTCTAGCCTCCATTGCTCTCTTCTTCTAATAAAAAAATAAAAATGGCGTCGCTGCTCTGCTGGAATTAAAACTAGATGATAATCAACATCAGCCTAAGCAACTCAATTCAAACTAGAGATTAAAGTTTCTGCAAAGATTCTACAACAAGATTAAAGTTCTTTCTTTAATCCAATCAAGGCAAGTACAGTTATTCTCCGCTATAAACGTTAATTATAATTTTGATATGCATTTAAATCTGAGTTTGAGGTTGTATTCTCTTCTGTTAGATCTGTTTTCTGGGACTGTTCTATATTCCTTTCTTCTTTTCTGTTTCTATAGCCAGGCTACCACGAGCCTGTGCCTAATCTCATAAGAGATGAACGTATGAACGCAAATTTTGGGATGAATGATGCGAAATTTGACAAGACTAAATTGAATGTATGACTTTAGGTCTGAGGCATAAAATATATTGGACATGTGACTTGGGATTGGATGCATAAATTTGACTATGAACATATAATTTATGCATGTTGTATGCATAGTTATGTTGTAATTTAGATCTGTAATTAATTGGAAAAATAAGCATATGTTATAAACTAGTTTTAGACCTATTTATATTTTGTGATAAAAGAAGAAGAGGAACCACTGTAAGATTACATATGATTTGAGACTTTGAACAAAATGCATATAAAAGTCAAGATTTGATTTTTAGAAGATATGATTTAAAGATTTAGATTGTTGGGTATAGTTTGCATAATGATTCATGACTTAAAAAGAAGAAGATATGGAAGCTTAGGTGTAAAAGATTTACATTAATTAGGATATATATTATTGTGATTACACCTAAATAGGGATTTTTTTGGATATATGGCATGCATTGGAATTAATGGTTATATTTGGTACAGTTTATATGTGAATCTGCTGTAAAATGCTAGTTTAACAAAAATTGGAACATATGTTATAGGGTAAATTATGTCCATATTCTGCGCTATGTAAATGTATGCCAACATGGAAGTATATGATCATATTGTAAATCATGACAATTATTTAGGCATATGAATTTAGGCCTAATTTATGTTTAGGCAAGGCATGTAAATAGAACCTTTAGAAATATTAAATTTGCTAAATCTGCTAATTTGCCAAGTTGCCTAAACTGCTAGTTTTGTTATATTGCCTAGACTGCTAATTAGATTAAAATGCCTAATTTGTTAAATTTGTCGGTTGAAATGCCTAACCTGTTATATGTCAAAGTCTGCTAAGTTGCTAAATCTGTTAAATCCGTTAAGTCATATAAAATCTATTACCTGCTAAAGTCTGTTATCTGCTGTGTTGATATAATCATCCTGTTATTGATATAATCTGAATTGGCATATATATTGGGCGTACGCATAAACGGTAAATTATTAATTAATTGGCCGCAAAGATAAACATGGCTAACTCGAGGTTAGAATGAGTTTGCGGCGTAAATCTGCCCGGAACCGCCCGGCACATCCAGTGGCCGCAAACAATAGGTTCTAATGTGAGAAGTTAGTCATAACATGCGTAAGACACGAGGTTAGGTCTGGCTTGTGGCAGAAGTCTGCCCGGAACCGCCCGGCATATCCAGCGGCCACAAGCTACCGACCTAATGTGAGAGGTCTGTGCATTAATAATTAATTAATGCAAATCTAAGATAAGAATGACGTCTAAAACGTATTGGGGAAAAATAGGGTTAAACCAACGGGATTAATAGATGTAGTAAAACCCGTCCATGAATCTGTAGGCCCAGTACAAAGTTAGACAAATCTGAAAAATCTGTACATCTGATCTGTTAGTCTGAAAACTTGTTAACTTAATCTATGAACTAGTAAATCTGAATTCTGTATGCCTAAACTTGTAAACAAGTTAATCTGAGATCGGTTAGTCTGGGGACACAAGGTTAGGAGGGGAATTACTTGTGTCATCTGTTGTTTGGGACCCATATTAGTCAGTAACCCTTTCTGGTATCAAAACTTTGACCCAACAGTAGGTAGGGTCTGGGCACGCTTACTGAACTAATTATAAGAGGTTCATTTTGATAATGGCGAGGGGTGTTGATGGTGCGTTCCAACCGGGTCATGTGCGTGCATGGATCCCGGTCTACCTCTGAGGATGTAAGACGCTGTGACATCTGTAAATAGGTCTGTGCCAATTGATTGTCACTTTAGGGAGTGATACACCCTACTGTGGGGCCGACACAGGATATTTATGTATTAGGGAGCCGATCGCTTGGGGTGGGGTTTTAGGGTACGCTTAGTTCTGTCTGTTTCTGTTGGTACCGTCTGTTTCTGTTGGGTGGTAACACCTGTCTGTTTCTGTGTGGTACCGTTTGTTCGGGTGGTAAAGGCCCATTACTAGTGTACACCTAATTCTACATTCTGTTTCCGTAGGGATAAATCTGTTTCTGCTTCTGTCTGTTTCTGATCGGGTAGTAAAGACCCATTATTAGCATTCTGTTTCTGTTAAAGTATTCTGTACCCGTTCCTGCTTCAATTTAGACATTAGGGTGACACCTAATTCTGTTAGACTAGTATTAGTGCAGAGAAGTGTAAAACAATAATTTATATCATTCCGTTTTTCAGTTGTATCTGCTACACCTGTTATAGTTATCTCACATCCAGTTTTATGTTCATATCATATTATTATTATCTGTTCATATGCTGAGAGTCACTGGACTTGCCAGACTTTTTGTCTGACCCTTGTTGTTTCGCCTCCTTTCTTCCGTTCCCCCCCAGGTTATCCAAGGAGGGAAATACTTTAGCTTGATCCGGATTTCTCTTTGCTTGAAGTGCTTAAAGTATGGCTTGGCTCGGTATAGCTTCCGTTCCATGGGGATTATGATTTTAAACTAGGCATTTTGAAGGCTTTTGTACAAGACTGATATTTTGTACTTGAATTCTGAAATTGAAAGGATGTAACCATATTAATTTCTTTTTCCGCTGCAATAAAGTTAAAAAATTTCCAAGTACTGTTTTATCTATCTTGTAAGTTTCTGTTCTGTTTACTAAAATGCTCCACCAAAGTTAAGGCATTCCCTTTGTGAGTGACCTTAACGGAGGTGGGGTGTTACATTAGTGCCTAATGTGTATCATGCATCCACGAGTATCCACTTGCAAACACTTGCAACCACTGGCAAACATCAAGCATAACATGTTTCAAATACATGTTTCATCCAAAGGGTTTCTACCTAAGGTTCTCATTACAAGGTTAACGAGATAACAAGATAAACATGGATAGCAAAGGAAAGATATGCTAACTAGGAAAAGAGATCGAGAATGTACCCTCAAAAAGGAATGGATAAAGCCCACGCATCTTCTCCTCGGTTTCCCAAGTTGCATCTTCATCAGCTTCACTCCACTGAACCTTTACTAACTTGACTTCTCGATTCCTCAGTTTCTTGATCTCCGTTCCCAAGATACGAATCGGAGGTCGCCTCAAGGTTGCCTCTTTCTCTACCTCCATGTCTTTAAGAATACTTTGTTCAACCACTTCGGTGGATCTGTGCAAACACTTCCGGAGATGCGAGACATGAAAGACGTTATGCACTCCGGCCAGCTTCTCGGGCAATTCCACTCTATAAGCTATTTTCCCAATCTTCTCGATGATAGGGTAGGGTCCAACGAACCTTGGTGCTAGCTTTTCAACTGCTCCAAAACGAACCACATTTCGCAAAGGAGAAACCTTCACAAAGACCATATCTCCAACTTCAAACTCTAAGTCTGTCCTTTGCTTGTCTGCATAGGATTTCTGTCTGTCTTGGGCCGTTTTCATCCGCCTTCGAATCAACTCAACTTTCCCGGATGTGTCCCTTATCATGTCAGGCCCAAGTATAAGCTTATCCATCGTCTCCCACCAACATGTTGGTGACTTGCACGGCCTCCCATACAAAGCTTCGAATGGTGCCATCCTTATGCTTGCTTGGTAGCTGTTATTATAAGCAAACTCCACTAGAGGAAGATGATCTTCCCAAGTACCACCAAAGTCAAGAATGCATAGCCTCATTAGATCTTCTAGTACCCTATTCACCCTTTCGGTCTGGCCATCCGTCTGTGGGTGATAGGCCGTACTTAGATTCAATCGCGTACCCATCGCTTCTTGCAAGCTATTCCAGAACTGGCTAGTGAAGATTGGGTCACGATCGCTAACTATGCTAGAAGGAGCTCCATGCAATCGCACTATCTCTCGAAGATAAACAGATGCTAGACCTGATGCGGTCCTCTTGTTCTTTACTGGAATAAAATGGGTGCTCTTCGTGAGTCTATCAACTATGAGCCATATCCCGTAAAGCCCAATAGTTTGGTCAACTTGACGGACATCTTTATCCCAACTATATATCACAAACAGGCGAGTCATACTCCTTATGGGGTTTGCGACAGAACTAAGATTGAGAATAGGACCGAGAGGATATACTTAAAAGATAGCATGCGAGTAAGCTCTACAGAATAATAGGGATCAAGGATATACTCTTAGAAAGAGATATAATGCGCGTATCTAGTCTTCAATCTTCTAAGCCGCATTTTCTTGAGCTTAATCCTATCGTGCCTTGACCGTCTTTTAACTTCACAATTCCGTAGCTCTTAATTCTTATTTCCAAAATATGAGTTAGAACTCATTTCACCGTTGCCTCTCGTTCCACTTCCACTTATTCTTTTCCTAAAATACTTGGCTTAAACATAACTGCGTGCTCATGGTTTCATGTAAGCTTTACAAAATTCGTTAGTGAATCCTGGACCTCGTTTACATACCATACGGTATTCCACGCAGAAAAACTATCTCTTGAAAACAAATGTCAATCCATGTTGCTAAATGTACTTACTAGGGTGATTTCTATAACCCATACTTAAGCAAAATGGACTATCCGCCTTAGTAGCGAATACCACCGGAGCACCCCATTCCGAAATGCTTCGCCTAATGAAATTTTTCTCAAGCAACTCCTTGATTTGCTTGCTAAGCTCTCTTCTTTCTCGCGGGGCCATGTGCCTAACAGGCAATGAAATTGGCTTGGCATTATCAACCAGATAAATACGGAAGTCTATCTCGCTTCTAGGGGGTAACCCCTTCACCTTATTAAAAACATCAGGATATTCTTGGACCACCCTCACAGATTGAAGGTTGTCAATAAACGAGTCGAGGGATTCAAGATAACATAACATGACGGGATCCAGAGGTTTACAAGAAATTTCTAGGGTATTACCGAGGCGAGTCATGAGCCTCTCCACCCTATGCTCACAATCAGGAATGGCAACATAACTGGACAACCAATCCATTCCCAAAATCAACCCGTATCCCGAAAACCCGAGAACATAAGCATTACACATGAATTCTACGCTCACGATAGAAATCTTCAAATCCACACAAATCATAGATAGATGGGCGGAACCCTCAATTGGATTTGAAACTCTAACGGGATCCTCAACTAGACTAGTACTTAGGTGCAAACTTTCAACAAGATCAGAAATAAAACTATGCGATGCGCCAGAATCAAATAAGGTATGAACAGGGAAATCAGAAATGTAAACATGACTTTCTATAGAAACACTACCTCGATCAAAAGCTGGGAGCCTGCAACTGCCCTCCAGAGGGTCCTGCTCGCTGAATTTGCCTTTTCCCTTGTCCTCGCTTTTTCGGGCAATTCTTACTGAAGTGTCCAGACTTTCCACAATGAAAGCATTCTCCCAACTTACTTTTCTTCCTACAGTCTTTGGCTATGTGCCCAGTAATCCCACAGAAGTTGCACTTCCTCCTTTCTCTTGACTTGTTGTCCTTACTGTTGTTGTTCTTGCCTCCTTTTCCGGAATCTACCTTCTCGCCTTGAGACTCATTTGCCTTAACCTCCTTCTTGCCACTCTTATCTTCCTCTTGAAGCAGGGCCATATTCACCAAATTCTCGAAAGTCGCCCCCATGGGTATATGAGACATGGCCAAACTGCGCAATGGCTCATTCAATCCTAGAGCAAAGCGTAGGGCCTTCTTATGAGCTGTGTTAACCAAGTCTAGACCGAATTGAGCAAGTTGATTAAACTTATCGACGTATTCCCTAACGGTCATGTCCCCTTGCTTTAGAGATAGGAACCTCTCCATCTGAAGGTTCTCTTCTGTCGATGATAGAAACCTCAGTCCAAACCTTCTCCTAAAGTCATCCCAAGTCTGAATTGGCCTAGTAGTGGTGGTGACTACCCACCAATATGCAGCTTCCTCTTTCAATAACCATACCGCCAACAGAACTTTTCTACGGTCTTCCACATCATAGATGGCAAAGAGGTCTTCAATTTCTTTTAGCCAGTTTCTTGCCTCAACAAAAGTCTCCGTCCCAACAAAGTTCTTGCCACCCATTGCCTTAAAGTCCTTGCAAATCTTCGTGAAATCCGCTTGTAGATGCGGAGGAGGAGGAGGAACCTCAGCTACGGGAGGAGGAGGAATGTTAGCCACGGGGAAAGGAGGAGGAATGTTCGCGGGGCCGGCTTCATTCGCCCTTGCCTCCATGTACCTTCTAAACCAAATAGGTACTGGTACGCACTCCAGAATGGCAAAATTATCGGCCATACTGAAACGAAGAAAAAGATAGATTGAGAATGAGGAAACAAAGGGTAGTGCTAATGGCTTTTGGGGAATAGCCTTTTAAAATAAACTAGACTTTTCTTGGAAAATACTTAATAGGTTTTGAAAATAGTTTTCCGAAAGGTAAGTTTTAAAAACCTTTTGTCCAATCTCGTAAACCTTATGCTCTGATACCAAATGTAACACCCCACCTCCGCCAGGGTCACTCTTGCAAGTACACTGGCTTTGGAGGGGCGTTAAACGAGGTAAACATGCATGCAGATATCACAAGACAGAACATATAAGTAAAAACACAGTAAATAAAGCAGCGGGTAAAAACTAACATTTCAAAACCATAGTCAAGTTACATCAAAGTACTTAGTCATTATTTTCCCAACAAGACAAAGTCTAGAAAACATAAACTGAAAACTGGAAATAACATTAAGTAACTATCCCCAAAGTAGGATAAAGTCATAGCATGCTCAAGTCCAAACCGTACATGAGTTATCCAGAGAAGCAGCAAAAGATCCCAGCTAGGTACTAGTATTCCCACCCTGTAAACCTGGGGGGGGGGGGGGGAACGGAAGAAAAGAGGCGAAAGAAAACGGGTAAGTCAAAAAGACTGGTAAGTCCTACCTACTATTAGTATAAAAACTAATAAAGTTAACTCGACATGTAAAGCAGAGATGAAACATAGGATGATAACTGGCATGGTGAAAAGTTAACAAGATAGATCAAGTGTGGCATCGCATATACAAGGTTAAGTTGCACCAAGTGTGTAATAGTATTCCAATCCATGTCAAGTATAAACAAGAAATGATCCATTAGCCCAAAGCTGGCCCAATATCATGAGATGGCCTAAATCAAGGTCCAACTACTCGGTCTAGTCGATCGGCTCCCTATAAGCTTAACTCGTCGTGTATCGGTGTCATACGGCTTAATCATGCAATGTAGTTAACTGTGCAAGGTCCACCCTAGGGTGTATCCTGCCCTAAGGTGTAAACCACAGACACAAATCAAGCACGCACAGTCTAATCCTACTGGTGCCCATGTTCAACTCTAGACTTAATGTGCACGACCATGGTCCGCCTGAAGAACTGGGGCACCATTCAGCCGTCTCTTTTGGTCTCTTACAATCAGTCCAGTAATCGTGCCCCACCCTAGCCTAGTCCGGGGTATCCATGATACTTCTTGTGGGTTACAGTTGAAAAGGACCACACAACTAGGATTTCAAATGGGTTAAGTGTGGTTAACCCCATCCTAACCATGTATTAAGTTGGTTAAGTGTGTTCAAGTAATTCATGACTTAACCCTATCAATACATCGGGTTTAATTGGTTAAGTATTCAAGCAGTCCATGACTTAACCCTATCAATACATCGTGTTTAATTGGTTAAGTATTCAAGTGGTCCATGACTTAACCCTACCAACCCATCGTGTTTAATTGGTTAAGTATTCAAGCGGTCCATGAGTTAACCCTATCATGTGGCATTAATTAACTTAATGCACCTCAACCACTCACATTAGACTTTGTTGTGGTTACTAGTTAAGCCGGGCGGGTCCGGGTAGCTTTACACCACAACCTAGTCTAACCTCGGGTTTTAAGTGCGATGTGACCAACTACTCACATTGGGTCCTATTGTTTGTAGCCACTAGTTAAGCCGGTCGGTTCCGGGTAGATTTATGCTACAAACTCAACCCAACCTCGAGTTGGCCACTTCCATGTTTTCTACATGTCATGTCCACGTTCATGTTTTCAAGCATAAACACATGTCAAATTTTCATGTCATATTTTCAAGTCATGTTTTCATGTTATTTCAGTTTGCCTAACTACCCATAACGTATTCCCATCGCATGTAAATTCGCATCAACGCAAATAGATCAAAGAGGGAACATAACAATATGACAAGGTGGGCATAAGATGGCAAAGTCTCTCACAAGTTAAACATGGTGATATTTGAGGCCAAAAGGGGTTCAACATACTAGCATATGGCCTCAACATGTATGATAGCATAAAAGGTGACTTGGCCTCAAACATATCAAATAGCATAAGGGTGATTTGGCCACTAGCATGCATAATAGCATAAGGGTGATTTGGCCACAAGCATGCGCAATAGCATAAGGGTGATTTGGCCACAAGCATGCATAATAGCATAAGGGTGATTTGGCCACAAGCATGCATAATATCATTAGGGTGATTTGGACACAAGCATATTAAGGAACATGAGGGGTTAAGGTTTGGCCACAAGTTAAACATGGTGGCATATGAGGCAAATGTGTTCATAAACTTGCATATTACATTATAAGCCTCAAAACATGCATGATATCAACTTTAGCATAATAGGTGAAACATGGCCATAAATGACATAGGATGATAGCTAGTGATTCGCATATAACATCATATGCAAGATAACATAAGGGTTATGAGAGTTTCTATGTTGCTTCATGCAACATTTCAAATCAAAGCTCATAGCTTTCTATGCACAAAGTCAAGGTGATAGCTTTACAAACATGCATAGAATAAATCTATGCATAACATGATAGAATCAAAGCTCATAGCTTTCTATGCACAAAGTCAAGGTGATAGCTTTACAAACATGCATAGAATAAATCTATGCATAACCTGATAGAATCAAAGCACAAATCATACTTAGGCCCAAACTCAAACTTTCAACATGTCATACTTAACTTCATAGTTAGAATCTAAGAGTAGAATAGGGCTTACAATGCTATGAAGACTTATAAAATAAAATAAGATTGAGACGAAGCCACTAGCAACTCTAAAACCCCCAAATGAATACAAGCTCCAAGTTGTCTTGAGAAACAAGAAGCTCCTTTGATTTTGTATGAAGAAAGATCCTTGTTTTGATGAAGAAAGGTGGCTCTTTTACTAGCTTAGGACACTCAAACTTTCATGAAGAGGATGGAGGCCATGATTTGAAGATGGAGGCCATGATCAAGAAACATTTTGGCATAGTTTAGTTGTAGGAATGATTAATGAGGGTTTAGGCTAGGTCTTAGGGTCTTTTTATAGAAGATTAGGTTAGTTTAGGCCATAGGATTAACCCTAGTTCAGATCTGAGCCATTAAAATCTGTCACCAGCCCTAAAGCATGTCTTGAGGAACAAGTCAGGTGCACCCAGGCCAAACTGGCCGACCACCCAAGTCGACAGGGGTGTCGACTGGGCAGTCGACACCACCTGGGGTGTGTCGACTCCCAAGTCGACTCCCCAGTCGACTTGGGGGTGGCGGGAATTTTTCCCGCCTCTTCTGCTTGGCTGAATTTGAATTCTGAATTCAAATTTGAACTGTTTTTGTACTTGAATTTTTTTGAAAACTTTGATGGGCCATAACTTGATCATATGGACTTCAGTTTTCGAAACCTCGGACTCTATTTCGCGTATTTTTCCGAGACGAACGCAATGGCACAGCCCGTTTCCCTTGATTCGGATTTTATCATTTAATTCTGCCTTGGTTTATGTTATAACATGTTATTTAAAAATACGGGTTATTACATCATCAATCAAACATGCATAAACAAAACAATAGAAATTATTAAAAGTGACATACATACCTATCCTAGGATGCATGATATTATTCTAACTAATAAAATACATTAAATATTAAATTCAATCCATATATGACTCGACATCTTGGTTGTCATTTCAAAAATTAGGAATACTAAAATAACATCTCTTTTCAACGAATCGGGTATAAATCGAGTGTTATCATACCATTCCCAATTTCTATGGCAACCTATTGATGGAAAGCACACCTCTTAGTTTAGGTATCGGGTTACATGATGGTTTAAAGGCTTCAAACTTATGCTTAAAACTTCTATCTTAGTATGTTACGATAATTTTTCTTTGGAAAGTGCTACCTTGGGCATGGTAGGTAGTTGTTGTGATGATCGCCCATAATCCCTCCACTAAACAAGAGGATAATGCACTGAAAGGTGTGCCTGGCAGCTATGGACGATCATCAAAGCTAGTAAACTTAAGTGGAACTTGTCGTAAAACTCATAGCGCAAGAATAAAATATAATAAAACACATACAACATGTAATAGTAGTGAAGCATCATATAGCAAACTTTTCAAACTTTCGCAACATCCTGAAAGATTATCCCAACATCATAGAAAATATCAAGTATGTACATAAGGCCTCACTTCAACACTCATAGAGCAACTCAAACAGCGGAAACAAAAATACTAGATAGTAGTAAAAGTAATATGTCAGCCTCATGCTCGCCTTCGCACAACAACATCGTCCTCACTAATCACCTGTCACCTGCTACTTAGTATGCACATCCACAATCAGATGAACAACCCAAGGTAATAAGAGGAAATATAAAACCTTGAGTCAGACAACAGTCTTAGTAAGCGATAAAATAGCTAACAAAATTCAATTATAAAGTATATGAGAATGGATAGATAAACATACTAATCTACCCACAACACTAGAGAAGAACTCAACCCTATCTTCCCCACATCGGACAGTGATAGCCTCAACAATAAACAATTAACCATTCATCCATGGAAATTAGAACACCTATTTAATCATGTTAAGGCACTCATAACATCTAGATTATATGTATCTCATGTAAATCATCCTAATCGAATTCAACATCCCTCAAGCATAAGCCCCAGAGGCCTAAACCAATATCAAACAGGAACCCAAGGAACATCTCCTTTGACTTTGGACAACCTACATGAGACGGTACAAACAGAACAACCGATCATATATGGATGACTCTGGCTATCACAGCCAATCCTGCTTTGAAACCATCGTTAATCGTATGACGGCTGTAACACCCCTATGTCCCACATCATGGAAGCCTGTGTGAAGTGGATACTTATATAACAGAGTACATCTCTTACTAACGCCGAGGCCTAGTGAACGGAAAACCCTACACTTGAGAGGTGGAAAAGTAGGGACAATATCGGTGTTAGTAGAGAGGTTGGCTCAGCCTGTGTGGCAACGTCATGTGTTGTTGGAAAATATCGAAATTTAGCCGAGGCCTTTTGAGGAACAAAACCCCACACCTATACGGTGGCTAACTTGGGGACAATATTTGCGTGAACGGAGGTGCGGGCTGTTACAGTGGTATCAGAGTTGGTTAGAGAATGTGATAGGGGGTTCTCGCTTGGCTGTTTGGTGGCGAGCAGGAGACTCTTACCCCTACACATCCCAATGGGAAGATTGGGTTGGTTGTTGCAGTCGAGAGGCTGGCCGTAAAATCAGTTCTGAGGTATCGTTGTATGTCACGGTGGGAGGTTAGCCCACTGCCTGATGGTTGCAAAGCCTACGGCTGTTACAGTGGTACCAGACCAATACCCAGCCAGAATTGTGGCTCCAGTGTGGACCACAACGCCTGGGTGAGGTGTTTGTGAGTCTACGGGGACGTTGGGCTCTGTAGTAGGGGAGAATGTAACACCCCTAAGTCCCACATCATGGAAGCCTGTGTGAAGTGGATACTTATATAATAGAGTACATCTCTTACTTATGCCGAGGCCTAGTGAATGGAAAACCCTACACTTGAGAGGTGGCAAAGTAGGGACAATATCGGTGTTAGTAGAGAGGTTGGCTCAGCCTGTGTGGCAACGCCATGTGTTGTTGGCAAATCTCGAAATTTAGCCGAGGCCTTTTGAGGAACAAAACCGCACACCTATACGGTGGCTAAGTTGGGGACAATATTTGCGTGAACGGAGGTGCGGGCTGTTACAACGGCCAACCTTGCCATATGTCAAGGGTTAATGGTAACCCCGGTTCTAGCATAAACTCTATATGCCTTTCAACGATACGTATGTATGTCCAACCTTGACAACTAGGCCTTTCAACGATACCCAGGGTACTCGGCCTACAACCGGTCTACTAGATGTCTTTAGTGTACCCCTGTTTCGAGCCTGCTAGAACTTACAACAACGATAATATCTCGGTCTCCGTATCTCTAGTCATCCAACCCGATGACTCTTCATAGCTCAAGCAACCTTCTCAAGCAACCATTATTCACCAACTCACGACCTTTGAGTTGTCACCTTATTCGCTGTTTTATACCGATCAACAAACACATTTCAACACTTCGAACCTTCCCACTTGAATTTACTTCGAAGTCACACCATCACCGAGCCAATTACATTAGTGCGCTACAGTTAGGGTTCAGGGGGTTCCCTGGAAAAAAAATTAAAAGCACTTTTCATTCAAATCTAGGTCGTTCTCGAAAAATAAATTTTTTAAAAAATAACCCTGGTGCGACCGACCCTATGGCTCCACTACTGAACCGACAGACACCTTCACTTGGCACAACCAGAGACCAACCGAACCCTTCACCTGGGTGCACGACCGACCCCTGGAAGCATGACCGACCCAATTCACTTCCCAAAAGCAATCAGAAGCGATCGACCCGACCAGACGAGACCAACCCATCTCTGTCCCTGCTTACGACTGACCAGGAATGGGAACCGACCAGGACCTGAACAACTGACCAGCTTCACTTCATACCGTGACCAACCCATTTGAACACACCTGACCGACCGACCAACATTCCTATGCACGACCGACCAGGTCTGACCTGTTAGCCAAGACACGTGCGACCGGAGCATGCGATCGACCCACTACCTCATCCTTGGGCTCGCTTTACTAACCAACACTTCTGTCTGGTTTCCCAAGAATTTATGCTAGGGTACGACCGACCCCATACGTGCGACCCAAACTTGCATTCCTCCATTTCCACTCCGATTTCGACCAAAACTTCTCCAATCGATGGAATATACTCGTCCAATCCATTCAACACAATCATAAGCATGTTATGAAGTCACTAAAACATGAATATGATGATTAGCACTAAAATTATGCAAATCATTCCAAAATCATGATGAATGATCATATGAACAAAATTATAGATCTAACTTGCATAATCATATGGAATAGCATATAAATTACCAGTTTAAACTTACTAAATTGGATCCTATGGTGATTCATAGGACAAGGGACTTATAATGGTTTAGATGTATGGTAAAACACTTGAACTTGATGAAAACCATGATGAAACATTCATATACTTCACTGAATTCATGTGAGAGAAGTAAATCACTCACCAATTCTCCAAAACAAAGCAAAAATGGTGCAATACGAATCTGGACAGCACGGAATTGAATCCGAACTCCTTGATTTGATGAATTCGCCCTTGAAACAATGTAGATCTAGCCCCCAATGGAGTAGATCTTCAATTTACCAAGCTTAGATCTCGATTTTAATGGTGGAAAAATGTTATAGGAAGGAGGAACATAGGCCACCAAATGGGACAATAGAGAAACTAAAACATTTCTCATACCTCCTACCCTATATTTATACCCTTCCACTAGCCCACAAATGGGCCTTTCCACATCAGCCCATTATGGCTCTCCAAACCTAAACAACCAACTAAAAAACTTTAAAATAGTGATTCCTCCTAAGTCCGTGAGCCAAATCTTTAATGTAACCATTCTGCGGAAAGGCAATCATCAATTCGTTTCCAGTGGCACAGGTCTAACCCTTTGATTCAACCTTAGTCAAAAGTTATGCCGTGTACAATACTAACAGGGGCAAAATGGTCACAATCAAAATTGGTGAAAATTATGGATATGTCTCACATCCCTATAAGAAACATATCAAAACATGAGAATGATCCAACCCTCAGGGAATAAAATAAATATATTTTACGATCTTCCAATACATAAAATGCGGGTTGTTACATTTTCCCCCTTAAGAATTTCGCCCCTCGTAATTCCAAGCAACATAAGCAACCATAACAATTCTGCATGCTTATCATCCATGAGAAGCCAATTCTATCATAGAAACTAGCAATCATCAAGCCATGCATCCATAGCCTTATCTTGGCATGCGAAATTCTACCAAAGAACAACAAGATACAATGATATAATGATGATACGATATCATGGGGTCCTACCAATGAAGAGTTCTGGATGAGTCACCCTCATGCTCTCTTCCGTCTCCCAAGTACAATCATCGCCATCCTCACTCCATTGTACCTTGACTAGCCTAACCATCATTCTCCTAAGCTGTTTCGTGTCATTCCCCACAACACGAAGCAGCTTACGTGATTTCGCAACTGCGGTCTCTACTTCTAGGTCTTCGTACTACTCTGGAGATACTATCATATTCGAATCATGCATGAACCTTTGTAGGAATGATACATGGTACACATTATGCATACTTGACGTCTTCTCGGGTAACTCCAATTTATATGCGAGCTTTCCAATTCGCTCGGCTATCGAATATGGTCCAACAAACCTTGGAGCTAACTTTCCTTTGCTTCTAAATTGAACCACATGCTTTAATGGAGAAATCTTCATGAAAACCATATCGCCAACGTCGAATTCCAAAATCTGTTTGATGTTTATTAGCATAACTCTTCTGACGATCTTGGGCCGCCTTCATTCGTTGACGAACGATCTCGATACAATCTGAGATCTCTCTAATCATCTCTGGCCCAAGTACCAACTTATCTCCAGTTTCTAGCCAACATACTGGAGAATTGCACGGTCGTCCATATAACGCCTCGTATGGTGCCATCCCAATGTTAAACTGGTTGCTATTATTATATACAAACTCAACTAGATGCAGATGGTCTTTCCTTGATCCTCCGAAGTCTAACACACAAGCCCTCAAGAGATCTTCCAAAACTCGACTGACCCTCTCGGTTTGACCATCAGTTTGGGGATGGTAAGCCGTACTTAAACACAAATCAGTTCCCAAAGCTTCTTGCAAACTCTTCCAAAATCCACTCGTAAATAATGGATCTCGGTCACTCACTATACTCTTTGTAATACCATGGAATCAAACTATCCATCTCACATAAAGTTCAGCCAACTTTGATGTTGTCCTAGTCGACTTGACAGGAATGAACCTTACACTTTTGGTCAAACGATCCACAATGACCCAAATCCCTTCGTTTTAAGCCCTGGTTCTAGGTAGTCCGTCGATAAAATCCATTGATATCTGCTCACACTTCCATGTAGGAACTTCTAATGGATGAAGCAAACCACTCAGCTTCTTTTGTCTAGCTTTCGCCACTGATAGTTAATGCACTTGGAAATGAACTTTCCAATATCTCGCTTTATCCCCTCCCAGTAGTAGACTCGCTTCATGTCCTGATGCATCTTATTACCAGCGGGATAAATCATCAACTTTGAGTGATGACATTCCCTCAGAACCTCATCTCTCAATCCGTCGATATCAGGAACAACCAGTCGTCCTTGCTTTCGGAGCCAACCTTCTCGATCAACTTCGAACTCTTTATCCTCTGGTTCCAGTTTCTGGATAAACTCGACAAGCTTTACATCTCACTTTTGGCTCTTGCCTATCCTTTCAATAAGAGTAGGTCTTATTGATATGCTTGCTAACATTTCAGGTTCCAACTCACAACTTGGCCTGAAATCGAATCTTGCCAAATACTCAAGGCTCTTCCATTCTGAAAACATCGCCCCAAACTTGCGTATCTTCGACTCAACGCATCTGCCACTGCGTTACCTTTATTATGAGTATAGGCTATATCAAAATCATATGATGCCATAAACTCCAGCCATCATTGCGGCCAAAGATTCAAATCCTTTTGGGAGAAAAGATACTTCAACGACTTGTGATCCGTAAACAACTCGAATCGAACTCCCAATAGGTAATGTCTCCAGGTCTTCAGAGCAAATACAATCGCCGCCAATTCCAAATCATGAGTTGGGTAATTCTTCTCATGTGGCTTTAGCTGTAGACTCGCTTATGCCACAACCTTATACTTCTGCATTAGCATTGCTCCAAGCCCTATGCCATATGCGTCGGTGTATACCACCATTTATTCTTTCCTATTTGAAGTGGTTAACACAGGAGCACTTGTTAGTCTCTCCTTCAGAATTCCAAATGCCTGCTCACACTTTGCATCCCATGTGAACACTTGATTCTTCATTATCAATCCTGTCAACGGTGCGACTATCTTGGAGAAATCCTTGATAAACCGTTGATAATAACTAGCCAACCCAAGGAAACTCCAAACATCTGTCGCATTCTTAGGTCTTTCCCAGTCCTGAATTACTGCTACTTTAGCGGGGCAATCGCTATCCGATTTCCAGAAACCACATAGCCTAAGAACCTCACTTCGCTCTTCCAGAAGTGACGCTTCGAAAACTTAGCTCTCAGCTGATGCTTTTTCAAGATTTCCAACACAACTCTCAAGTGTGACTTATGTTCTTCCTCATCTCTGGAGTAAACCAGAATATCATCCACGAACACAAGCAAGAACTTGTTCAATTGATCTATGAAAACCCTATTAAAAAGATCCACAAAGTAGCTGGCACGTTAGTCAACCCGAATGGCATTACCAGCCATTCGAAGAAACTGGCGGGTGTCCTAAAAGTAGTCTTTGGCACACTATCCTTTGCCACCCTCAACTGCTGAAATCCCGTTGCCAAATCCATCTGCGAAAACACTTTGGCTTCATGAAGTTGATCGAACAAATCATAAATCCTTGGCAATAGATAATTGTTCTTCTTAGCCACCTTGTTCAGCTCACGATAGACCACACACAATCTTAACGAGCGATCTGGCTTGGTTGCAAACACGACCGGTGCACACCATTCAGAAACACTTCTCCGAATGAGTCCCTTCCCTAGAAGGTCACGAACTTGAACTCCCAACTCTCGATGTTCCTTAGGCGCCATTCACCTAAGAGGCATAACGATTGGTCTAGCACCCTCAACCAAATCAATCATAAACTCGATCCAACAATGCGACAACAACCCTTTGACCTTGTCAAAGACATCCTCATACTCATTAGCGATCAGCATAGATGACAAGTCTTCCTTTGGAATCCCAAGCGAATATAGATAACTCACGAAGACACCCTCTTTGCGCTTACATCTAATCAAAACCTTTCACCCTTCCACATCCCCGACTCTCACCTCTAGCTTCTCGCAATTCACTCTTGCTGCATACTTCTTGAGAAAATCCATGCCCAAGATGATCCCAAACCCAGTGAAGTTCAACTCAAAGCAATCACACACAAAAGAGCAACCATGACTTGACAACACTAGACCACGACAAATAATGCAAAGATTTGACAAACCCCCAACTGGATTAGTCAGTACGAAAGGTCTATCATAAATCTCGGGTTCCAAACCCAAGCGGCACACAAGCTCATTGCAAATGAAAGAATGTGATGCTCCAGTATCGAACAAAACTCGAACTGAAACAGCTCGGATAGAAAGAGTACCTTGTACGATGACACTCTTTCCCTTTTCTTCTGTAGTGGGAGCTTTTGAAGAAGTTGGCACGACTTCCAAAGCATATGCCTTCACAACTTGCTTGCCCTTAGCTGATTCTGGACAGTCTTTCTACTCATGCCCAGGTCCTACACTTGAAGCACTTCTGCTCGGTTTAGGATTCTTGCACTCATTATCAAAATGGCCTTTCTATTGGTAGTTAAAGCAAACCACCTCACTCTTAAGATTCTTTTGGCCATCTTTTCCCTTCTGTTGTTGCTGCTTCCTCTTTTTATTATTACCACCATGCTGTGGTTTTTGAACCTCTTTGGTTGCTGTGACAACATTTGCTTGCTTAGGAAATAAGCTCTCATGGCGAATAGCTTTTTCCATAATCTTCTCGAACGAATCGTCACCACCATCGGCCTTCTAATATAGATATCCAGACCCATAACAAACTTCTCGTTCCTCTGATAAGGTGTATCAATGTATGAACGAGCATATTTGGACGAGGCCTCGAAATCAAAAACATAATCAAGCACAGAACGACCATTCTGTTTTAGCTCCACGAACTTCTTGAACAAAGCTGACTTCTGAGTAGCGCAAATAAACTTTGCTTCAAACTTAGCTTAGAATTTCTCCCTTGAAATTTCTTCCTCTATAGTCTCAAGCATGACTAAATTCCACCATTCGATGGCTCTACCTTGCAGTTACCTTGATGCAAGCTTTCTCTTGGTTGCACCATCCAAGCGTAAGTCTCTAAAGATACGAACACAAAAATCCATCCACCTCTAAACCTCTTCAGCTGGCTCAGATCCTAGCTATCATCAATAAGGAACTTCTCCTTCGACTTTAGACAACCTACATAAGATGGTACAAATAGAACAACCAATTATCCATGGCTGACTCTAGCTATCACCACCAATCCTACTTTGAAACCATCGTTTATCGTATGACAGCCGACCTTGCCATATGTCAAGGGCTAATGGTAGTTCTAGCATAAACTCTATACGCCTTTCAATGATACATATGTATGTCCAACATTGAGAACTAGGCCTTTCAATGATACCCAGGGTACTCGACCTACAACCGGTCTTTTAGACTCTCTAGTGTACACCTGCTTCGAGCCTGCAAGAACTTACGACAACGATAATCTCTCGACCTCCGCATCTATAATCATCCAACCCAATGACTCTTCATAGCTCAAGCAACCTTCTCAAGCAACCATCATTCACTAATTCACGACCTTTGAGTTTTCACCTCATTCGTTGTTCTACACCGATCAGAGAACACATTTCAACACTTCAAACCTTCCTACTTTAATTTAATTCGAAGTCACACCATCACTGAGCCGATTACATCACTGCGCTGCGGTTAGGATCCGGGGGGTTGCCAAAAAAAATAATGTAAAATCGCTTTTCGTTCAATCTGGGTTGTACCCGAAAAATAAAATTTTCAAAAAAATAACCCTGGTGCGATCGACCCTATGGCTCCACCACTGGACTGACCGACCCCTTCACTTGACACAACCAAAGACCAACTGAACCCTTCACCTTAGTGCACGACCGACCCAGTTCACTTCCCAAAAGTAATCAGTAGCAACCAACCCGACCAGACGAGACCAACCCATCTCTGTCCCTGCTTACGACCGACCGACCAGACCCGGGAACCGACCAGGACCTGAACGACCGACCAACTTCATTTCATAACATGACCAACATATTTGAACACACCAGACCGAACGACCAGCATTTCTATGCGCGACCGACCAGGTCTGACTTGTTACCCAAGACACGCGCGACTGAAGCGTGCGACCGACCCACTGCTTCATCCTTGGGCTCACTCGACTGACCATCACTCCAGTTTTGTTTCCCAAGAAAACCATGATAGGGTGCGACCAATCTCATACATGCAACCCAAACCTACATTCCTCCAATTCCACTCCGATTTCGACCAAAACTTCTCCAATCGACACAATAAACGAAATATACTCGTCCAATCCATTCAACACAATCATAAGCATGTTATGAAGTTACTAAAACATGAGTATGAAGATTACCACTAAAATTATGCAAATCATTCCGAAATCATGATGAATGATCATATGAACAAAAAATACAGATCTAACTTGCATAATGATATGGAATAACATAGAATTTACCGGTTTTAACTTACTAAATTGGAATCTATGGTGATTCATATGAAAATAGACTTATAATGGTTTAGATCTATGGTGAAACACTTGAACTTGATGAAAAACATGTTCAAACATTCATATACTTCATTGAATCCATGTGAGAGATGTAAATCACTTACTAATTCTCCAAACAAAGAAAAAACCGTGCAATACGAATCTGAACAACAAGGAATTGAATTTGAACTACTTGATTTGATGAATTCACCCTTGAAATGATGTAGATCTAGCCCCCAATGGTGTAAATCTTCGATTTCCCAAGCTTAGATCTCTATTTTAATGGTGGAAAAGTGCTAGAGGAAGGAGGAACATAGGCTACCAAATGAGAGAATAGAGAAACTAAAACATTCTCATACCTCTCATCCCCTATTTATACCCTTCCACTAGCCCACAAATTGGCCTTTCCAAATCAGCCCATTGTGGCTCTCCAAACCTGAACAACCAACTAAAAATCCTTAAAACAATGATTGCTCCCCATAAGCAACATATCAAAACATGAGAATGATCCAATTCCTTTCCAATGGCAAAGGTCTCACCCTTTGATTCGACATGAGTCAAAATATATGCCCTGTATAAGACTGACAGGGGCAAAATGGTCACAAACAAAATTGGTAAAAATTATGGACATGTCTCACATCCCCATAAGCAACATATCAAAACATGAGAATGATCCAACCCTCAGGGAATAAAATAAAAATATTTTGCAATCTCCCGATACGTAAAATGCTGGTTCTTACAATCGTTGTGTGTAATCTTTGCAAAGTTAGGTTAGAATTACCACCCCTGTTAGACATATGATTTGGTTGAAACCAAATGGGATGAATTTGTGTAATGTAGATAGTGTTTATGTATTTTCTACTTACCAGGACTTGTTGTTCTGATGCCTCCTCGTTATAACAACTCTTAGGTTTATTCTTTGGGAAGACAGGTCTTTGTAAGTATTTAAGTTTGCTTTTCTGTTCTTGTTCTCTCATGCTCGGTGTTGATGTGGCGATTCATGATAAAAGTAGTTTCCTTAGTCGATATTTGTTATCCTATCTTGTTTCCGTTATGAGTTGGTTTTATGTACTCTGATTATGTTTATGCTCATATTTTGCAAGTACCAGATTTAAACTATCCATGATTGGATAGGTTTGGATTTCGATTTTTGTCAAAATTCAGACTTAGAAAAGTATGAGGTGTTACAAGGACAACCATAAAGTCTGGTGAATAGAAGTAATTAATAGAATTGTGAACAATTGTGAGATAATCAACTTGAAAATAGTTTTAGTATTACACAAGTAATGGGTTTAGTGCATAATTTATGCTAATTTGGCTTGCATATTTAGTTGCTACAATAGAGGTATTATTAGAATTAATTCCTAATTCTACCCAAATGATCGGCCTTTTTAGTCCACCACCTCTAAAGCATGGTAATATGCCAATGATAACCTATCCGGACGTGAAATTGCACAAAATGAATAACATTCATCGATCCACTAGTTGTACACTATTTAGAACATGAACAAAATAGAGAATTATTTACCCCAATCAATTTCACATGCTTGGTCATCATTGGTACACACCAATCGTCGCCTCCTTCTTGACCACTTATTTATCCTAATCAACATTATGTGCCCAATTTCGGTCCCATGACCTGAGATTTCAGTATCCCGACCTGAGTGGTAAGTTGTCGGTATAGGTTCTAACAAATAAAGAATCTAATTTCTCAGTCTTATGACTTGAGTTTTATTTATTGGCTCGGTCCCATGACCGAAATCTTTCCTATGACATTATACTCTCCTTGAGGCCAGATTCTAATATCATTATAGGTTATATTCTTTTCTTCTTATTCATTTTTCTATGACATTCTAACTTCCCAAGACAGTTTTTAATATCATAATAACTTCTTTTCTTTTTCTTTTGTTTCAATTTAACATAACTACGTTTTCTTACTAGTTTTAAGTCTATTCTATAAATTAAATACGTTGCCTTTTTATTTGAGATCTACATATTTTGTAATGTTTTTCTGACTTTATTATTTCCATATTTAATCCATATTTTGTGAAAACCACTCTCTTTTCGTTATTTTTCTCATAAGTTAAAGGATGAAATTTACTTTCAAAAATAACATTTACAGAAACATTAAAATATACAAAAGGAGTGTAGAAAATTGTAATAAATTGGAAAAATAAGAATAAATCTAAAGAAAAGGCTGATAAATATACTTTATTGAAAAAAAAACAGAAAATTAAATTGCAAACTATAACTATTTACAACTCTATTATTTTAATTATTCAAAATCTAAAATAACAACTGCCACTCACTTGTCGTCCAAAGTAAAGCCCGCAGTACTCTCCAATCCTCGTGTCTTAGGCCTTTTAATATCTTTAAGTTCATATTTTTCATCCTGAAAATATTTAGTTTTTACATCCTACCTCAGTTAGGAGAGAATCCAGAAGGAAGAAGAATAGAGTGAATGGAAATTGTTAGAGTATGCTCCTATTTATAGGTGTGTTAGAGGACCTTAAATCGTTGGATTAGCTTTATTATTTGGGCTAGAAAAATTATAGGATAGAATTTAATCTTCGTTGTTACTACCAAAATTTACCCTAAAACAAGCTGACGGTGAAGGGGTGTCAGATGACCGCAATCACATTGGAATTCTCCAAAAGCAAGAGCCAGACACTAGAAAGAACAAAGAGAAAGAAGGAATAATTCGAGAACTGCATCAATCGGCACCTTCTTGGGAAGAAGGAGCTCAAAATCAATAGAATACTGGCAGAGTATGTCTAGTAGGATACGTCTGGAAGGGTATAACCAGCAAATGTGTCCTATGATGAAAGGCCATCCAGGTTAGAAATTAGGAAAGAGAGAGGCAAAAGCTCCACCAACCGAAACACAGAAGGATGGAAGGGCTGTCGGTATTAACCTACTTCACATCGACACATCAGGAGGAAAAGACATAAAGAATATGAGGCCAAAAGTATGTAAGGATTATCCGGAACTAGCTTTTGAAACGTCCGCTACGCTAACACCAAGAGGCCACATTGATAGACAACAGGTAGATCACCTAGAGCAACCTTCCGGAAGATCAGGCTATACCTGGAGACTCCCCTGGAAGGAAAACCGGAACCCTAACAGGGATACAGGATGTCCATGCTAACATACTTAGTGCATATATCAACAGTGGTTCCAAACCGGTAGTTATCTACATACATTATGAGGGCAAGCTCCTCTAAGTATTCATGAGAAAATCGGAATCCTACACCCGAAAACTTACAACCGAGAGCATACAGCCAGAAGCTTAAATACCTTCCGAAAAGCTACTACACCAATAAGCTCATATCAATCTCAAAGAACCAACAACTGATCGGGACCCTCCCTCTAGGGGAATTAACACCACAAAGCGTTGGGAGCTAAAACAACCGAGACCAAAGAGAAAAGCGACCGATAGAGTTACATGCAGGCCCAATGGCCCAACAGTAGAAGGGGCCCCGAATTCTCTATAAATAAGACCCCCGAGGTTACATTTTGGGGAGGAATTTTCTCACTCCTATTCTTGTACTCTCTCTCTAGAGTAAACCCTAATTCTTTGATCGATTTGGGGATTTCTTCTATTCTGTTCATGTATTCTAAATCAAAGATCAATAAAAAGTGAATCATTACTTATGACATTTTCTTATGGATTTGTCATGCTATTTCTCAGTTATCGTTGCTACAACTTACTGTTTGTTTCCTACATGTGCATGAGCCCTTACCCAAGCCTTTCAACGAATCGAGTGAAACACCACTTCCTTCAGGCTTAGACCCTTCCAACCAGCCTAATCCCTTCCTATAATCTTAGACACTTCAACAAGCTTGGTGCAGAACCCCTTCCTCCATTCGTTAAGTCCTTTATCAGGGGTTGTATTTAGGGATCCTTCTCCCTAAGGTAACTGTTAGTTCTTGAATCGCTTAAGCGTGATGCTCACCCCATCGAGGGTAGAGTAACTATTATTTCAGATTCCAGACCTTGATACCTATGAAATGGAGAATTAACTCAAACTTGTAAAGGCTAAACAACCAATTCTTCCTTAGGTCCACTTCTGTAGACCTACCTCCGGTGTTGACGAAAAATATCATTAACATTCTAGCACTAAAGGAAGGGGCGTGAGCCTACAATCATGTGGTTAAACTTCCCACATTTCTATCTGTGTTGTTCTGTCTTGGATTGGACTAAGGCTTTGAAGAAGAAAAGTTATGGGTAAGGGTCCCAACAAAAGTATTTTAAATGTCAAATGGATAAGTCAGAAATCACTGACCTAAGAGTAACAGAAGAATGAAGGCTGAGAGTGGAAGCCTTATAGATAATAAAGCGAAAAAGTGGAATAGGACAATATGCTTTCGACACTTGGGTAATAGCCTCTCCCACATAGGAAAAACTCTAAAACCTCCTTCAAGTGGCTCTACATCAAAGGTATTAATATTTTCTCCCACATAAGAAGAACCTTATGCAAGCAAATCAGAGGAGTGGTGTTTGAACAAGAAATAATGAATGATTTGACCACTTTACCAACAAATGGCCCGAAGGGATAACACCTCACCCTCAGTGTATTTTGGAAAATAGGAACCAAAATATAGGTAAAACAATGAGACAAGGTCACAAAAAGGTTATGTTCCAACGACAAGGAGAGAGGTTTATGACAGGATTACCCAAGGGATACCACTTTACCTACCACCCTGATGGAGAATATCTATTTCCTAACCAAGCACGAACTGAACAATTGGCCATTTGCAAAGAAAAAGCCCAAAAACGAAAGGAAAACAGGAGGACCCTATTGTCATTACCACATGATGAATGGACATGAAAGTAATCACTGTAGAATCCTTGAGGAGACGGTCATCAAATTCATCAACCAAAGCCAATTACGAGAGTTTATAAAAGGATCAGATTAACTTCAATAAAATTCCTAAAGGATTATCAAACATGACCGAGGGTACGGAAAACCACCCTTTCCATGAATGGAACAAATCCCTTGTCATCACCAAATTGGTCAGGACAAGGCATCCCTCGGAGGGGGATGGTGTGTTAGTATTTCTCCATGCCAAAATTAGAAGGGGCTAGGTTAAAACATCAAAAGCGTAAGCCTCCGTTTCATAACAGAAATGGTCATGGCGGTGCATCTAAAATTAGCACACCCTGCCTCTACTCGTAGAAGAGTACACCCTGCCTCTACTAGAATTAAGCATATCCTACCTCTGCTTATAGAAGAGCACATCCTAACCCTGCTTATGTTCCACGTTATCCGTAGAAGGGAATACCAACACCTATCATCGCCTATGATGGACATGATAGGGCACCCCTCGGAGCAGGGTGGTGTGTATGCCTCTATCAGTACCGACAATGGTCAGTATAAAGTATTAAAAGAGTAAACCTTAGTTTTGTGTCTACAATGGCCTGGTTTAAGTTTCTAAGACCTTATCTTCACTTACGATGATCAGGATAAGGCGCCTCTTGGAGGGAGATCAGGTAAGTCCTTGGGCCCTACTTGTTGATAAGCTAGCCAAGCGCACCAGACGCACAAGCCTAGAGAGTGGCCAACAAAGCATGTACATCCTATGCTTTGACATCAAAAACTCAGAGAGTGGCTCATGAGGCACGTACAACCTCTGCTTCACAAATCAAATCCAAGGGGTTACCAAAACATTAATACCAGAAGTGGATTTCTGGTACTCAATCTTTAATTGCCTGAACAAGGGTGGGTTCGGGTCTTTTATATTCATATCCAAATCTGGTTGATCCGATTCTTCGCAAATACCAAAAGGGGATTTCTGATATTCAATCTTTAACTACCCGTATGAGGGTAGATTCCGAACTTCTATTAATACCTGAAGTGGATTTCTGGTAATCAATCTTTAATTGCCTAAACAGGGTTGGTTCAAGTCTTCTATATCAATACCCAAATCTGGGTTGATTCGGTTCTTAGAAAAGACTAGAAGCGGACTTCCGGTCTCTTATTTTAGTCCGAATCCGATTTGGATCAGCTCTACACACGTATGGGAGGTAGAATCCCAGTCTTATCTCAATACCCGAATCTGGGTTGGTTTGGTTCAAAACAAAGACCAAAAGCGGGCTCTCGATCTCCCATCTCAGTACCCAAAGCTGGGTTGATCCAGGTGTAAATCACAACTAGATGTGGGGTTCTGGTTTCATTACAAATATCCAAACCTGGATTGATTCAGAGTCTTAATTCTAAACAAGATTGAGTTGTTCAACCCTCTCGGTGTTCCGAATGTGACTTGGAACTATACTTCCGTTATTACTAAGGATAAGCTCATTAGCCCTCTCAATCGCTCAGGGAAGCGTGTTTAATTTATACATTCATCAATTTATTTTTCAATATATCAGCTGCTTTCACAGCATGGGAAATAGCATCACATTAAAACATCAGTTCGGAAAAGAACTAGGGAGAAGATCCCAAACATTTCTAATAGAGTCCTATAACTAAGACTAATCCTTTTTCTTCTAGGAATTCTTACGGTGGGGGTTTTCCGAAAAATACCTGTTACATGAGGAAGTTTTTTCACTAGCACTTGGTCTCTTGTCGTTACGACACCCCGTGTTATGATGGCATTGTTTCCGAAAAAAAAATACATCAAATAAATTACACAGCACGCAGGCATGCCCACTAGAAGTCACAACATAAACCATTACACAAACATAATCACTGTCTTAAAAGGATTTACATTACAAACGCGCGAGAAAAGTCTATCATTCTAAGTCTGGGTTTTGTAAAGAAAATTTCAAAGAAACGTAATTCTCCTTAGATTTCTTTAGTTCATTTTCCAACTTGTCAATTTATTGGTATAGCCTTCCTATCTTCGAGTCAGAGTTATCAGAGGATTTTGTTGCTAGCCTACATTGCAAATTATATATGATCTCATCTTTCTCCTTTAGCTATTTTTCCAAATGGGATACCTATTCCCAAAGATTTGTGACAACTATCTTTTGAAGATAATATATCTTTTTATAGCCCGAAAGGGGAGCACTCTCAAAAATATCTTTATGGCTAGCAATGTTCGAAGTTTCCTCTCTAAACTGTGAAGAAGGGGTCTAGAATTGGTCGTCCTAATCATGGATAAGAGCAAGCAAGTATTGTAATACATAAAACAAAAGCATCAATTATGCATTAGTATTATCATACATTCCAAGGATAGATAACCACATGAACGTTATCAGTTTACACACACATACGCATAACGTCCACAATGACATATAAATACAACATCATAAACCACCAAATGTCATGAAGTCAACACCATTTACGGATAAGTTAAAAATACTTCATACAATAATACTCGAAACTCCTTGCTAGATTGTTTTTGCAGGATGAATCCCTTGGAAATTCTCCATGCTTTTCAAACACAAAATTAAAGCATATAGTAGCTTACATCTTTGGGGAAGTAGAGAACTGCCACGACAAGAATAGACCAGTTATTAACAAAATTCAACGAAAACGAAAATAGTTCAAGAGCGAAAGCCATACCTAAGTAACGTCGATGTCGGACCGGTCAAGAGTTTCTTTGTTCTTAGAATCCAAAGAACCATGGACCTTAGAGGGTAGTGCAGCTGGACTCTGAGTAAATGAAGTGCTCATGGAACTGGTAGCATTCCCTTCACCATCAAGTAACTCTCTTTGTGTGGAAGTGGATATCCCATTCCCTTCGAAGGGAGTCTTTTGTAATTATCAGAAAAAGCAAGGATGAGGGCATCTTCGTAATATTCCATAACTATGTTATTAAGATGAACTTTTAGGAAACTGGAAATTCTATCATTAGCCTCGTAAAATATTATTTTCACGGTAAAAAGTTAGGTGTCCATCCTGTCCAACTCAGCGGCATAATCAACCTCCATCCCTGACTTTTATTCCTTAAGATCTTCAACCTACTTTGCTGACACCTCTTTGGCCTTTCTCTCCTCTTCCAGCAGGGTCTCCAACTCGTTACGTTCATTTTCACCCTCTTCCTTCTCCCGTAATAGAGTGTTAACCTTACCCGCCAACACCCTATTCTCTTCTTTAATGGCGTTAACCTCCGTCGCCGAAGAGGAGGCAATCCCTCTAGATGCGTACCAAGTTTTCATCACCTTAGGAAAAGAAATGGATTGAGCCTCTCGTAGAAACAATGTAAAAATAAAAGACATCGGAAAGGATAAGTCAGTACTAAAAGCTGATCTTTGATTTGTTGCCAGTGCAAATATTCTGAATCCAAGGGTGTAGAAGTCGGAGTAATGTTAGCAATCTCAGGAGATTAGAGAGCAAGATACACATGCCTATCGAAATCTGAGACTAGCAGAGGAGGTACAGGAGTGATAACAGGCCGAGAAGAGGAAGGCATCGGAAGACCGTTCCTTTTCCCATTTAACTCACCAAAAGTATCAGAAGGGACATGGCTACTTACGGACTTACCTTTCGGAGAAATATCAGGAGAGGCATCAACATCGACCATCTGGTTGTCATCTATAGTAGTAGGATCAAAGGTGAGCTTTGTTTTTAGGGAAACAACAATGTCTTCTAAATATCTAACTAGCTTATCATGCCTGGACTTCTTTGATGGTGATTCGATATCGGTATGAGTAAGCCTCTTTATAGCTCTAGCACTAGACCGGTTATAAGCTGCGAGAGCAGGTGCACCTTGAGAAGTCAGAGATCCTAAACGAAGGAAAGTTAAATTAGAAAAAGTAAGAGCAAGGAAGCGAAAGAATGAATAATAAATATTGATCTCATCTAAATTACGTGGAAAAATGGGAGAGCCTATGTTGAATGTGCTAGAGCTCAACAACAATCCTTTAGAACCAGAGAATTGGATTGGAGGTTGCCCTTGTATCTTCTGCCCTGGGGGAATCAAGCTATATTGACAAAGCCTATTGGCGGTTAAGAGGAATGACCGACACATATGTTCCACCGATGCTTTAAAGATAGCCTCGATAACTTGAACTTCCTCCGTCGTTAAAATCATATCTTTAGAGGGAGGCTCTGCGATGAAAGAAGGATACAGATAAACGAAAGCTACAAACATAAAACAATTACTTTCTGAAACAAAAATCTTATCGTAATCAACTAATTTTCCTAATATGCCGGGAGGACATTTAACGAGAAAAAACTGGTATTCCCATGGCTTAGTCTTGCTAATGCTATCGCTAATCAGTCTCCTTATGGGATTAGCCCTCCATATCGGTGACTCCAAACCTTTAGAAAATCGTGCCATATGACGAATGAGTTTAGGGCTTAAAGAATCCTGACGTAATGAAGCGCTAGAGCTTCCAAGCACAAGGGAGTTGTATACATATTAGGAGGGAGTTGAATATGGGCACTTCTCAGATCACATAAAAGCTTGTGCTAAAAAGTTGGGAAAGGAAGAAAGCCTCCATGCCAAATATGAATTACTGAATACGCAAAATACCCTTCTGGAGGGTTCTTGAGAAAATCTTGAGAAGAAGCTACGATAGCATCAATACATGATATGCCAGAACTATCTAATAGCCTTCACTGAATCTTGGGAAGTGATCGAGGATGGCTTTAGAGAAAATTCTTTCTTAGGCCATGAAACCTTTGAAGTTTTCTTCTTCACCTTAGCAGGACTCTTACTAGACATGATTCTGCTAGGTGACATCATTCCATCACAATGCAATTAGTATACATACTTCATACATACATGCATGCATAACAATTATAAATCGATTGAGTACATTGTATCTTATTAACATAAAATTCGATTTGTCACAAGACAAATCAAACCCAGATATTGAATGTAAAAAGGATTATACATAATGTACTTTCATTAGTGGATAGCAAAACTGTTAGCAGGAGAGGGTAGATATTCTAACATCAAAAGTTCGAAGATAGGAAACATGCATTTGAAACACCACTAGTGGTCCAATGGGAAATTTGTCAAAACCGAAGAATTCAATATTGCCACCCCAAAACTTGGTTCGACAAAACACAAGTAATGGAAGTGAATTAGCCTTAATTATGTTGAAATCATTTCATGCCGATAACATAGGATCTTAACTAGTGAAAATTTACTTTCTTCTTAGGTAACTTGTTGCGTATCACATTTCCTAAGCAGGGTAATCTGTGGAATATGTGGCCACTCATATCAGACGTTAATCGCAATGAAAGAGATTGTTATCATTGAAACACATTTCACGTTTAGCATAAACTTATTCGAATCCCCAGTCTATTTCAGTACATAATTAAGATTACAACTTATAGAAAGAACAAAAATACTCACATAGAATCGAGCTTTGATTTTCAAGGAGAAAGTTTGAGTAGTTTTTAAGAGAAATGGTAATCTTGCTCGAGAATTTGATTGCAAGTGAAAGGCGGAAAAAAGGGAGAAGAAGAATTTATGTTCAAATTTCAAGGCCGATCTAAACCGTACATGCAAAGACCAATCAACGCTTCCGATCAAGGAAGACCAAAAGACACAGATATGGCACTTCGAAAAAGACAAAATGTTTGACTTGGAAAGTCAGAAATACCCCTTCAATAGGGGGCAAATGTTACTACTAAAATTAACCCTAAAACAAGCTGACGGTGAAGGGGTGATGCATGACCACGAGCACATAGGAATTCTCCAAAACCAAGAGATAAACACTTGAAAGAACCAAGAGCAGGAAGGAATAATTCGAGAACTGCATCGATAGACACCTTCTTGGGAAGAATGAACTCAGAATCTATAGAATACCGGTAGAGTATATCTGGCAAAGTATAACCGGCAAGGGGGTACAATGATGAAAGGCCATTCAGGTCTGAAACTAGGAAAGAGGGAAGAAAAAGCTCCACTAACCGAAACCCAGAAGGACGGAAGGGCTATTGTTATTAATCGACTTCACACCGATACATTAGGAGGAAAAGACATCAAGAATATCAAGCCAAAAGTGCGTAAGGATTATCCGAAACCAGCGTCCAAAACATCCGCTACGCTGACATCAAAAGGCCACATTGATAGAAAGCAGGCAGATCACCTGGAGCAACCTTCTGGAAGATCAGGCTATACCGTAGACTCCCCCGGAAGGCAAACCCGAACCTTAATAGGGTAATAGGTGATCCATACTAATATACTTAGTACAGACACCAACAGTGGTTCTGAACCGGCAGCTATCTACATACATCATGAGGGAAAGCTCCTGTAAGTATCCATGAGAAAACCGGAAGCCTACACCCAAAAGCTTATAACTGAGAGCATAAAAATGGAAGCTTAAATACCTTCCGAAAAGCTTCTACACCAATAAGCTCATATCAACCTCAAAAAAGCTTCAACTGACCGGGACCTTCCCTCCGGCGGATATAATCAGCACCACAATGCGTTCGGGAGCTAAAACAACCGAAACCAAGGAGAAGAGCGGCCGACAGAGGTACGTGCAGGTCCAATGACCCAACAGCAAAAGGGGCCACGAATTCTCTATAAATAATACCACATGGGTCACATTTTAGAGAGAATTTTTCTCATTCCTATTCTTGTAATCTTTCTCTCTAGAGTAAACCCTAATTCTTAGACCGCTTTGGGGATTTCTTTTATTCATTTCATGTATTCTAAATCAAAGATGAATAAAGAGTGAATCAGTACTTATGATATTTTCTTATGGATTTGTCATGCTATTTCTCAGTTATCGTTGCTATAGCTTACTGTTTGTTTCCAACATGTGCATGAGCCCTTACCCAAGCCTTTCCGCGAATCAGGTTAAACACCCCCTTCCTACAGGCTTAGACTCTTCCAATAGGCCTAGTCCCTTCCTATAAGCATAGACCCTTCAGCAAGCTTGGTGCAGAACCCCTTCTTACCATCCATTAAGTCCTTTATTAGGTGTTGTATTTAGGGATCCTTCTCCCTAAGGTAACCGTTGGTTCTTGAATCACTTCAGCATGATGCTTACCCCATCGAGGGAAGAGTATCTATTCTTTCGGATTTTGGACCTTGATACCTAGGAAACGACGAACCAACTCAAACTTGCGAAGGCTAAACAACCAATTCTTCCATAGGTCCACTTCGATAGACCTATCTCCGGTGTTGACGAAAAATATCATTAACCTTCATATTCTGACATTAACGTCATAGGTTTCACAATTTCATATTTAAAAACTTTCAGCATGTACTTTGTCATTTTAATATCCAGGTCATTTGATGTACTAACCTATTCCCATGGGGGTCAACCGCTCGGTCAACCTAACCCAATACCGAGGGAACCTATATGTGTATTGCCATGGACTAACGGCGCAACTCGTAGTCAAATTCAGATTATTTCATAGACTTATTTTTAATATTTAATTGACTTCTTAGTTAATTTGTATTATTTAAATATCACGGGACGTTACATGTCATTAAAAAGATTCTTAAGCAAATCTAATAAATCTCCCCCTTAACCTATCTAAAATTAGGAATGAAAAGGGGAAAATATCGGATACACAATCAAATCTCCATTATAAAATATTTACAAAGTATCCTTTGTCATACAAACTAATATGCAATCAGTCAAAGCAATAAACATCTACATCTCAACCAATAAATCCAATATAACTCCATCACAATGTTATTTAATTTCCAGATGAACTCGTTTCATACTCACGACACCTTAGTCTGAGAGTCATCAAGTAGTGTGTCACCAACACTCCACATCATTAGCCTCTTAATGTTTCAAATGACAATAGTTTTATAGTTAAGCATCACAACATTAAAATCCCTTTCTTTGACTTTGAGCACCCTGACCAAGAACTGAAGCAAAACAATAGACGAGCATCTTCACGACAAAAACAAAGCATTTTGTTAGAGATTTGTATACCCCTCTTTGACATACACGAACTTGTTCAAATTGAGCTTCAGGATACAGTCATCACTAGTGTAACAGCACTAAAATCATAGCCATGAAGATGATGAGTTACTGTTAATCGGCAGAACGAGAAGATTAAAAAAAGTGCTGGTGTGTGCATATTTGCATGTGTATGTTTGTGCATATACACCAGTGTTTGAGTCAGTTGTAGAGAGTTAAATGTAATTGATGGCATGTGGGCTTGTATAGGCTGCAAGTATGTTCTACTTGTGGCTATGTATATATAAGTGGGCACAGGCAATGTAACCGGTGTGAAGAAATTAATGCAAACCTTATCTTTACTTCTTTGTTAATTCTGTTGTGCACTATTCCACCTTCTTTTTCTTGTTTCTTGTCTTCATCCTCTGCACCTCCTACTTCATCCTCTTTTCTTTCTCTGATCATATCTTGGTTCATATGCTTCCTTCTTCCCTCCCAAATCACCTGCCTCAATTCAAGAAATCTATCTAACTCCCCTATTATTTCTTTCCCGCACTTCCTTTCTATTCTAATCTTCCCCATTTTCTTCTAATACTCTTCTGCAATCCATATTCTCACTAGGAAATTCATCAAACACCTACCCCATTCCATCAAACACCTCCAATATGGTACAATTGGAAATGACACATTACAATTGGTATCAAAACAAATGGCTGAGTAAACCATTGACAACCAGCCGGATCCTTACATCGGCTATACCTCTAATCATAACATCCATATCAATAAAAATGGCAGTTGCATCAAAAACTGCCTGCCCTAAGCCAAGAAGAAATAAACTACAAGGTTTCCTAATCTCAAAAAAATCTGGGCAATAAAGTCGAGCATAACGTAAAGGAGGCAAATGCAAGGTTCGAAAGAACCTACCGTGTGTTAAATGCAATAGCGCAGGAGCAGATCAATATTTAAACTGCCAAGTATCAACACCTCTATCCTCATCCACAACCACCTATGCACGATCAAGATCCATATCTTCCTAATCCTTACCCCGCAAAACAACTCCTCCATGTAAAAAATTAAGAACCCCAAAAACTGCAACAAGGACAGACTCTCTACATCCCAGAAATGCTCCACCGCCTTCAAGAACGACTACCAAACTATCACAAGCTCATCGGAAACTCCAACTTCTTCCTCAAAAACACCACAAGTGCCATCGAATATTCCAAGAAACCTTTCTCTAAGACGAAAAACTGCTGCAAACAATATCAAATCAGCATCAGAGTTGATGTTTTATTTGGGGCATTCAATTGAGAACTCGGAATCCATGAAATCGAATGAGATAATGCTGATGATTCATCCTATTAACAAAAAGATCACTGTGGTTATTGGTAGACTACTAGCAGCGAAATTTTCAATGATGGAGAAGGGAAGACTGGCCAAGCTTCCTCACAAAATTTGCAGTATTTGTCTTGAATTGACAAAACAATATCATGCGGGTTATGATTCAGAGCTTAATGAATTTGGAATCTTTGCTATATTCTTGGATGACCTTTTGAATAATTCATGTATGGAGGATAATTCTAATACGACTGCACTGGCTATTGCTATTTGTGATGTTAATGTAAGGTAGATTTCATCTAATATCCAAGATTTTCAGCAACTCAAGAATGAGGCTGCTGCAATATTAAAACCAACCCTTATATCCTCACAAGAACCTCCCCTACCTAACCCATTTAACCCTAGTGTTTCAGTATCTGAGCCAACCGATCATCATTCAGAGATAGAAATTCAAAATCCTTCAGCAAATGAATTTGGTGAGGAGAGCAGAATTTTTGATATTGTGACTGGACATAATACCGTCAGGGAATATGATATTCAATTTAGTTTAGACAATGATGAAAGTGGAAAATTTAATGTATAAGACAAGCATGTTGTCTTGAAAATTAATGGTAAATCAAATGAAGAGATCGATGAAGATAGATTCAAAGAAAAGATAAAGAGGAATGAGAATGCAATCAAAGATCTCGACATGGTACCTGAAATTAATGAATGTGTTATTGGTTTAGATTTAACCATGAATGTGATGAACAATCCTCCATATGAATTTGAATGGCATGTGTGTTGTAGCAAGCAGTATATTGAAGATGCCATTTGTAGTATACTTGCAGCAGCCTCAACATCTTCTTCATCACGGTCTTCTAATCCAGCTAATAAAAGAGGCAACATTACATCTAAAAATATATCAATTCGGCTTGTGCATGCTCAAGAATCTCCGGTCACTTCAATTCCCTTTGAATTTTTGGTATACCGCAATGATGTTAATAGCAACCTAGGCGTTGCTAATAAAACTGAAAGTATGAATGCTACTTTTGGTTCTTTTGTAATAGCAAAAAAGAGGGCTGTATTATACCATAAGTTGAAGTACACAAAAATGCTTGAATACCTACAACTAAGCATGATCAAACTCGATGATAGAACTGTGTTTGTGTTAGATCCTTGTGGTCGTGGAGGCTCATTAATCGGTGTATTAGGATTTGGCAATGAAGAAGTGTTTTTATCACAACTTTTAGGTTTCAGAAACATTGCCTTTTAATATGATACTGTTGCAGCAATGATTGGCTAATCATCCGACTTTGAGGGCAAGGTCGTTTTTCAAAAGGAAAGGAGATGTAACAACCCAAAAATCAAAGTCATGAAGATGATGAGTTGCTGTTAACCGGTAGAAAGGGATGCTTAAAAAATGTGCCGGTGTGTGCATATTTGCATGTGTATGCTTGTGCATATATACCAGTGTTTGAGTCAGTTGTGCGGGGGTTAAATGTAATTGACGGGTTGTGGGCTTGTATAGGCTATAAGTACATTCTACTTTGTGGCTATGTATATATAAGTGGGTACAGGCAATGTAATTGGTGTAAAGAAATCAATGAAAACCTTGTATTTACTTCTATGTTAATTCTGCTATGCACTGTTCCTTCTTCTTCTTCTTCTTCTTCTTCTTCTTGTTTCTTGTCTTCATCCTCTACACGTCCTACTTCATCCTCTTTTCTTTCTTTGATCATCTCTTGATTCATATGCTTCCTTTTTCCCTCCCAAACTCCTACCTCAATTCAAGAAATCTATCCAACTCCCCTATTATTTCTTTCGTGCACTTCCTTTCTATTCTAATATTCCCCATTTTCTTCTAATACTTTTCTGTAATCCAAATTCTCACCAGGCAATTCATCGAACACCTACCCCATTCCATCAAACACCTCCAATATGGATACAACTGGAAATGGAGCATTATAACCAGCATCTAGGTATGGTATATTTCTATCGTCCAATATTCTATGTTGCAGCATCAAATTCAAGTTGCTAAATCCGGTGGCCAAGCTTCAATTTTTGGCATCCCTTGCAAGAAAAAAAATCGTGAAAGACGTGATGGAAAGTGAATTCATTTGTGAGGTTGTGTTGTTTTTTGTTGGAATTGGATGAAGCGTGAGGAGAAAAGGAAAACACGGCTGAAGTCTTCTTTGCAGTAGAAGATGCGATGGTCACATAATAATGGAAGGGGAGCTTTTTTGAATTTTTAGTTTATTTTTCTTGTTTTATTATTTTATTTTTTACATTACTCTTTTATTTTAAACTCTATGTTTTTATATAGGATTGAGCCACAGAGTTTCATAGTTTAAGGATTCTAGTCTTAGAGTATTGAGTACACGTAGTTTTATTAGGCATAATATTTGTTAGGGCTGTTATGGTAATGATTACCGTAACCATTTGGCAAATACCGTTACCGTACCTTTTTTGCTAGTAAGTCAAAATTGCTTACCATCGTCGATCGACTGGTATACCGAAAATTGGTATACCAATAATCTGGTAACCGTTACACTGGTAATGGTAAATTACCATTTGCCCATTAAAATTTGTATCTTGATATGTTTTTTGTACATAATGCATTTTTATTATACTGTGTTAGTTAATAGAACATGTTGATCAACCTTTTGGCAAGACCATCAAGGTTCACTGATGTCATAGGCTTCGGCCCAGATGGTAAGAAGGGTCGAGTAACACTAAATAAGGAATTGACCAATGCATAAATGGGTCGATCGACACCTAAGATTTAAGCCAAGCACATGGATCTAATATGCAAGCCAACTAAAGCTCGTGACTTTCGGATCGACTGGGTTAGATACATTCTGATTCCATATAAAATATCGACCTGAAAATTTGATCTTGCCCCTACTTGAACGCTCTCAGTCATCCTTATTGATTGTTTCAGATGCCACCTATCACTGCGAATTAAAATCACACTGCCATTCATGAAAAGAACCCATCTTTGGGAGCTTCTGAAATCTTGGATCAGAGGACACATCTCTCAGCCAATTTAAACATTATAGCACCTATAAATAGATCTTCTGGACTCAAAAGAAGGGGCTTTTTGCCAAATTTCTGATTATGTCATTATTGTAACTGTTCGCCTGTAATAAATCATTTGATATAAAAAGATTATAAAGTGGACACAGGCTCGTTAACACTGAACCACTATAAACTTGCATGTAATCGTTTTCCTCTTTGTTTTTTATTTATTTGTCTTCATTTATTCTCTACAATTTTATTTCTTGGGTGTTGTGCAATTTTTGGTGTTAACACTTTGGCGTTTTCACTGAGAAGCTTGACATTCTCAGCATTTGGAGGATTTTACTCTGGGTTTCGATCATCAAGTCCAAGACCAGATCCTGCGACTTTTCAGATATCATTAAATCATGGTTGCCAAATCTTCGGCACACAATACTGAAAGCAACCTCCGGCTACAACGTCAACAGATGCGGCCGGGGGGTCAACTGCTCTAGGCCTTAGTCTGGACCAGCCTACGCTACTACCTTGGTGTAACCTTCCCCAACAGATCCATCTTCGCTCTCAACCTTTTCCACATAGGAGTTTATGACTGTAATGAATCAACTTTGGGAAACCATGGAGGCTTTAAATGCTCATGATCGGGAGAATGCTGCAATGAGGCAAGATATGAATCATATGTCGAGACAATAAGAAGAATTTAGGAATCGACAATCTTCCCCTTATCGATTGGACCAGAACTCGGAGAGCTCATCATCATCCGAGGGAAGTAGAGGTTGAAGTTAACTGCGACGGCCGCTAGAAAGGCCCGAAAATATATGATAGTTGCATTTGGAAGGGCATTCAGACCAGCCAAGAATGGTGGATCAAGCTCAGTCCGAGCTGGCTAACACGGAAGGCTCGACAGGATCGAAGTGCTTCTCCTTCGGCTCACCAAAACACCGCTCAGATAGGCCAAGCTCCCGTCCTTCCTCCTCGATGTCTTGTGAATGACCGGGATGCCCGGGGAAGAGGAAGGACTGCCCAGACGGTGACTCAGGCGACGTTGCCTGGAGAGGAAGCAGGGAGGGGTCGGTCGAAGACGCCAATCGATGTACACTTATCCCTCCAAATTTAACTACCATGGTACGACAAATCATGAATGATTGCAAAGAGTATAAAAATGAAGATTGTGGGAGCGACCAAAGTTACACGTCTTTCACAGATGACATTCTACAAGCAGAATTCCCAAGAAGATTTAATATATCTTAGATGAACCATTACGATGGAACCACCTAACCGCAACAACATTTGATGAGCTATTCATCGCATATGGAGGTGGTTGTAGCTCTAAACACCATCAAATGCAAGGCTTTGCCGATTTTCCTGAGCAGAGTAGCGCTCTATGGTTCACTCGTCATCCCCCGAGGTTGGTCCCAAGATTCAAAGACTTAAGTGAAAAATTCCTGAATCAGTTCTGCCTCCACGCCTCTAAGTCGAAGCATGTCATGACCCTATCCGCAGTAAAGCAAGGAAGGGGTGAATCCCTAAGGAACTACCTTAATCAATTCAACCGAGCTGCCACAAAATTAAGAATTCCTAAACATGAGATAGTTTTGATGGCCATGGTAGACGATATTGACAAAAGGACGGAGTTCGGGTGGCATATAACCGGGAAGCCGTCCACAACCATTAAGACGTTCTATGAAAAGGAGAACATTCGATTGTGGCATGAAGATGCGAAATTGGATGAAGAAGATGGACTAAAAGACGTGTCTACCAACCCATTCAGAGTAATGTAGCGTTCAAGCAGTCCAGAGATAATTCCGGGAAGATGGAAGTAAATGTTGGAAATTGTGGTAAATGAAATGATAACGAACCAAAGGTAGCCAATGGAAACCCTTGACAAAGTGGGAATTCCATGAAGCGACCCTGGTTCTAAGTTTTTGAAAGTTATACAGTGTTCAATGACACGCGAACGAACATTTATATCGGTACATGCAATATAGTTCAGTTCAAGAAGCCTTCCTTGTGTGAGTCTACCGTAAAAGAGTGAGCAACCGGGAAATTTTGCTTGTTCCATGAGATTTATGGACACGCGACTAACAAATGTCGTCACCTACGGGACATCGTTGAAAAATTGATTCAAGAGGGAAAGCTCGATTATTACAAGGTGGCCCTGAGAGAGAGGGGGCAAGGGACTTCGGTGCCTAAGCAAAGTCAGGCAACACGTAGAGCCACACCACAAGAGAAGCCGAAGGGGATAGTGATCAATGCCATTGTTGGTGGACCTCATCTAGTGGGGTATAGCTTTCGGACTATGTAACGTTATGTAAACTCCACAAAACATTTGGACGTTGCGTAGACAAGCACCCCTGAAGCTGCAAGTCCCATAGTGCAAAGAAGGACAATGACTAATGACATCAATTTCCCCGCTAGGGAGTCGATCAGTGTAGAATCCCCAAGCATTAACCATTGGTCATAGTGGCAATCATTGACCCAGCCACAGTACAAAAGGTTTTGGTCGACAATGGAAGCTTGGTAAACATATTGTTTAGACATGCATATGACCAGATGAAGTTAGAATTGAAGGACTTGAAGCCATGCACAAGCCAAAGACGTGGCTTCAATAGAGCCCACTGAGTCAGTCGGTATGATTGACCTATTGGTAGAACTGAAAGACAGAGACCATATGAGAGTATGAATCCTGCTGTTTGTTGTAGTGAATGTAAACTCCCAATACCATGTGTTCTTAGGGTAACCGACCCTAGTTGAGTTTAGAGCTTATACTGCTCCTTGGTGCCTGCTTTTGAAATTCCCGACCGATGGTGGGATCGGAACAGTGTGAGGGGACCAAGTAACAGGGACAGCTTGCTATTTTGTAGAATGGAAAGAGCTGCGAAGCAAAAGTAGCAAGAAAACAGAAGATACCCCTCCTCCTGCGGAGGGAAGGAAGCATAACAACTACAGAAAATATCCCGACCATAACCGTCCATCTGCCAACTCGAGGACATTGATCCAAGGGAGGACCAAGAGTCAGGATGTAGGAAGGCAGCCCCGATTGAAACTACTGTGGAGATCTCAATCGATGATGACGACCCGACGGAGGTCTTGAAGATTGGATCCCACCACGACACCCTCCAAACGAGGGAGTTAACTAAATTCCTCCATGCAAACCTTGATGTGTTTGCATGGACTCATGCTGACATGTGTGGGAATTCACACTCCATCATAACTCATTCTCTTAGCATCGACCCGAAATATACCCCTGTAAAGCAGAAGAGGCGGATGCTCAGCCCAGAAAGGTGTACTACCCTAAAGGAATAAATAGGAAAGATTCAAGCCAATGGGTTTATTCGGGACACTACTTATCCCAAATGGATAGAAAACCTCGTTCTTGTGAAGAAGGCCATTGGGAAGTGGTGAACTTCTATCGAATTCTCTGATTTGAACAAAGCCCACCCCAAAGACAGCTTTCGCTTACCTAGGATCGATCAACTAGTTGATTCGACCATGGGGCACGAACTCCTCTCATTCATGGATGCATACTTGGGACATGTTTAGATTGCAGTGCATGTTCCCGATCCGGAGCATACCAGCTTCATAACTGACCTTGGGCAATATTGTTATGTGGTCATGGCATTCAGACTGAAGAACGTGGAGGCAACATATCAACATCTGGTCAACCGAATGTTTCATGATCAGATAGGAATAACGATGGAGGTATATGTAGATGATATGTTGGTGAAGTCGAGGCAATCATCCGTATGTTAGAGACTTGTTAGAGATTTTCGACATCATCTGAAGATATGGGATGAAGCTCAATCCCTTGAAGTGTTCCTTCGGGGTAGCATCGGGAAAGTTCTTAGGTTTCATTGTTAACTCTCAAGGGATCAAAATCAATCCTGATCAAATTTTGGCCATCAAGGGAATCCAGGAATCTAGAAGAATCAAGGACATGAAAAGTTTGGCAAGCAAAGTTGCAAAAATGGTTTGATTCATATCCAAAGCAACCGACAAGTGCTTACCCTTCTTTGATATGGTCAATAGAAGGAAACAAAACTTCGCCTAGACACCTGACTGTGTCGAGGCCTTTCAGGATTTACTCGACCACCTGGAGAAACCATCAATCCTATCCAAACCAATCGACCATGAGGATCTATTTGTATATTTGGTGGTATCCGTACATGCAATTAGCTCGGTCCTAATCTCTGAAGAGGATAGGGTCAACGACCAGTTTATTATGTGAGCAAGAAATTGACAAGGGCTGAACGCAACTATCCAAAGATTGAAGCTTGCCTATAGTCTTCTAATTGCATCACGAAAACTTCGACACTACCTCCAGGCACACCCTATTAAATTATTCGCCAACCAACCGCTATGACAAGTCTTGCAATGACTTGATGCTAGCGGGAGACTGCTCAAATGGAACATCAAGCTGATTCAATTCGACCTGACTTTTGTCCCACAGAAATCCATCCGGTGGGAAAGCACTAGCCGATTTCATAGCTGAGTTCACCACTCCAAAGAACGACAACTTAGAAGATAGTACCAAGCCTCCGGATACCAAGTTGAGATCAGACACTTTGAAGTTGTACATAGATGGGGCCCGTAACAATCGACGTTCCGACGTCGGCATATTATTGTTATGCCCGAAGGGCAATCAATCTATTATGCCCTAAGATTGAATTCTTGGCTAAAAACAATTACTCCTAGTACGAAGCCCTGATTCCCGGGCTCAAACTCGCGAGGGATTTAAGAATAACATTACTTAATATTTTCTGTGATTCTCAACTCATTGTATTTCAGGTTCGGAAGGAGTATCAGACTAAAAGAGTTAGACTTGCCGCCTATCTAAAGCAAGTCAAGGAATTGCTAAAAGGCTTTGATCAATATAGGATCTCCCACATTCCCAGAGAGGAAACCCAGAGTGCAGAAAGATTGGAAAAATTCGCTAGTTCTGACAACCCGAGTGAAACAGAACTAGTCCCTATAAAGACTTTAAACATTCCGAGTATAGATCAGATGGAGGTCGATAAGTTGGAAGCCGAGCCTGAAAAAGGATCTTGGATGACTCCCATCAAGAATTTTCTCCTATGTGGCACTCTTCATGAGAGGAGGAAAGAGTGATGAGCCCTCGTATGACAAGCTTCTAGATATGTCATCTAGTAGGACCAACTTTATAGGAGGGATTTCTCCATTTCAATGCTTCAGTGTGTGGCTAACGATGATGTCAAGAGAATATTGAAAGTTGTGCACAAGGGGAATGTGGCGCTCATACAGGAGGACAAACACTAGCTAAGAAAGTACTGTGATATGGATACTTCTGGTCGACCGTTAGCAAAGATGCAACCAATTATTCCAGGCGACGTGATAAACGCCAAACATTTGCCCAAATCCTACGCCCCACCGACAGAGCTCACTCAGATGGTCACCCCTTGGTCATTCACCGTTCAGGGAATAGACATTATTGCAAGTCTGTCAATCTCAAAAGGAGGTGCAAAATATGCGATCATGGTGGTAGACTACTTTACAAAATGGACAGACGCCGAATAGATGACCATGATCACGGCAAAGAGGGTTATCAATTCTATTGTCAGGAATATTATATGCTGGTTTGGTTTACGCCGTACTATCATAACTGACAATGGGACCCAGTTCAAAAGTTCAAAATTCAGATACTTCTGCGAACGACATCACATCCAGAAGAAGTACACCTTGGTTGTGCATCCATAATCTAATGGACAAGTTGAAGCAACCGACAAAATTATTAAATCTATTTTTAAGAAACGATTGGAACGAGCCGAAGAAAAATGGGTTGATGAGCTTCCTTTAGCTTTTTAGTCTTATCGAACCACCCATAAGACTGCCATCGGTCGTACTCCCTTCACCTAGTCTTACAGATTAGAAGCTGTCATTCCTATAGAGCTCGAGGTTCCCTGCCATAGAACTACGTACTATGATCCAGGATCAACCCTTATCTTAACATCATTAGACATTGATCGATGAATAAAGAGATGAAGCAAACCTCCGTGCTGAAGCACACCGACGGAGGGTCGCCCAATATACAACAAGAAGGTCCGACACAAGACCTTTGATGTTGGTAATCTTGTCCTGAAACGGGTCTTCCCGACTCCCGTACATATGGGACCCAAGTGGGAAGGGACCTACGTCATCCAACCGAAGCTTGATAATGGAACCTTCAAGCTAGCGACTGTTGAGGGCGAACCTTTCCAGAGAGCATGGAATGCAGAGCATTTACGACCTTACCTTTCTTAGGACCTTTTTCTTATTATTTTATATATTTTATTATTGTAATAAGGTGTGTCTTATCACCCGTAGTAGTTTATGAGTAAAACCTCCTTTCCTGCTCTATCTCATTATGTGATGACTGCGTGTTGTGATTCGAACAACATTAGGTCAAATGCTGACACTCCTACCTGTCGGTTTATGTCGTAACGTGTCGACCTCGTTCAGAAACCAGAAGGGAATATGGGAAGACTAACTTCGAGCTCGGTATTGACGCTCAAACCTTCAAAACACACTTTTTTGACCAAAAGTGAGGATGACTCCGATGAAAACATCATAACTACCTGTTTAGAACAACTCCAATTCTCTTAACTTGAGAAGTAGTATAAAATCACGAACGGGTGCGAAAGGTGCACCCCGACTAAAGACCGCTCAATCCTTGGAACTCTAACCCTTAATGATTAGATGGAGAGTATAAAAAGACATACTTATTCCTAACCATGACCATTCGACCCTTAGGCTTGTCGATTTGATCTTGGGATCGATAGGAAAACTTGATGACTGAATTGATCCCCCACGACAATGGCGGTACAGGTACATACGAGTGATCCGACTATGAGTTTCACTTATATGACCACTAGAGTTCGAAATGAATTGGGACATTAATATCGCTCCCCTAATTTTTTTACAAATACTTAAGCACATTAATAATAAAAGTATTTGCAAACATTGAAACATTGTTGAACATGAAAGATTTACTCACAAAATAAACATTATTTACAGGTACATCGAATTTCATCCACAAAATGAAAGACTCGACAGAGTCAAAAACACGAGGGTCGCACTCGCAAACAACTTCCTAAGGGCCTAAAACTAACATACATTGAAAGATTTCTAAGCTCGGGGAGGCTTCCCACAAAACTTCTTCATTTCCTCCCTTTCCTTCTCTCTCTTCCTGACCATCTCCTGCATTTCCTTGGTAGTTAAGCCTTGCTTTGGTCTTTTGAGCATGCTACTAAAAGAAACAGATCACTTGGATACTGCTGAGTCATGCTGCCTCTTAATCGGATTAGTTGGAGCTAGAAAAGGAGCTACTTCGATAGGTGAAAGTAATGTCGGAGGAAGGTATTGGAGAGGAGGAATGTCGAAAGGTTTATTAGACATTTCATCTTTAAGGGAAGGAACTTTTTCCTCGTTCCTGGCCTTCATCTTCGTAATATATGGAAGGTCGGACTTTTTGACCTCACCCACAAACTCTATGTCATCATCATCCGATTCGAGATAGCTCGCCACTGGTTTCTTTGGAGCATCGGTTGTTTCCTCATGTCTACTAGGGATGGTGATATGATCCCTCTCTGGTGCTTTAGTCTTCATCCCAATGACTTGTTCAGCCAATGGATCAGTACCTATGATAGGAAGAACAAAAGTTATGGATGAAGGAACAAATGGTTGATGGACTTAAGAAGGAAGAAGTGAGTTACCTTTGGTTACAGACTCTGTCACTCGGTCTGGAACTTTTATTTTAAAGTCCGGGGCAGTTGAACTTTTCTTGAGAAAGGGGATAAGAGGGTCATCTGGACTATATTCCTCCACTATGCCAGAGGACTGATTTGGGGGAGGAGAAATAGAGGATGAACCGATCTCAAAATTTGAAGAAGGGAGAGATGCTTTTGTCTTATTTGTGCCAGCGCATGCCTTAGGGGCCAACTTCTCTTTGGCCTGATATTGTACGACATCTTTCAATGCCTTTAGCTTTCTCTTCTCCTCAGCCAATACCTCCAACTCATCACCATGCAAATACTGAGCCATTAATGCTTCTTCATCTACTGGGTTGCTCTTTGCTACCTCAACTTCCTCTCTCATAAACCCCTCACATGCATCGGTTAACACGCACTGGTAATCTCTCGTCTAAGACAAGTTTCTATGACGAAGGACGTGAGCGAAAAACTACAGAATGCTGGCACCAAATCTCTTGCTTATTTCTCTTTTCTCAGCAACGTGCTCGGCTTTGACCAGACTGACTTCAATTTCATGTTAGAGGTGAGCGTTGCCAACATTTTTTATTACAACAACCGCAATGTCCTCGACTTGTTTTCTAGTAAGCTCGGACAAATCGTGCAACAAACCACATATTAACGATAATATATTTAAATATTTTATTTAAATATAAGGTTGTTAATCGTTAATCGATGTGTCCGAAAAATCACATTTTGCATATGGATGAGTTTGGACTCGAAACCACTTCCATTGAGTCTGGATCATCGTTTGCAACTTTTTTGACAATAAGCATTGATATGTTCCGAGGTTTGGAATTTTGGACTTTGGCTTGGGGCTTGGATGGCTAAACCTAGCCCACCCTTATAACCCCCAAATCAGCTCCTCTTCCTCTCATTCATTCCAAGCCTTCAAAAGAAATAAAAATGGAGAGTGGAAAGGGAAATTAAAATTCTTAAGCATGGGCTTGCAAATTCAAGCCCAATCCATGTGCTAATTCGATTTCAAGACATGGGTAAGCTCTCTACTCCCCCTTTCTACCTTATACTCCTCTCAATTTTGGTTTTTTCCCATAACCCTAACACATATATGTTTGTACGTGTATGTATGAGGTGATTTCGGAGGATAAATTGATGAAAGAAAGGAGCTTTACTCGTTTATGTGCTTGTTCTTCATTTAATCAGCCAAAGTTGAGTTCTTTAGTAGAACTCACATCTATGCCTCAAGCCTATGTGCTTGTACAATTGTAATTTAGGGCCATTTCATGTTGCATTTTCTTGTTGAATTGGTTAGGATAGCTTACACTTTTTGGTTTCTTAGTTTGAGTTTCATTTGAAATGGAAATTATGACATATGTTACTTACACGATCAATGCACATAATTTGAATCGATACTGTAGTCGTTAGAAGCACCATTGTCGCCTCGGCAATGTTCCACACCTTTATTAATCGCTCGAAACGTTTTCGATCGTTTAGTTCGAAATTTAGTCTATAATCAAAATCTTTGCATTCGAGCTTTGCGAGTGGATACAGTGGATCGAAGAGGTCTTGTTGATGTCCCGAAGAAGTCACGAACCTCAACGATCGACGACGGACGCTCGCGGGGGACGAATCCCCAAGGTCCGACCTGGGAAACAGCCCAGGTTAGAACTAGTCGACCGACTAAAATAGGGGCAGTCAACCGGTATTGTCTCTGTGAAAAACCGGCCGACCGACCCTATTTGACCGGTCGATCGATTTCCTACTGTGGACCAGAGGGAACTCGGTCCACAGTCTACCCCCATTTGAGCTCATTACCAGCCTAGTTTCGGCCCGTTTCAACTTCGTTTGTGATTTGTCAGTTTCTCTACTTCGCAGATTTCTGCATCTCGATTTCATGAACTTTCGATTCATTCGTGGTGAACAAATATTATAATCGATAGTTATGGGGTTTCGTCTATGTTATTATAACGTAAATTCTTCGTTTGATCTTTGATTCGATCGATATCAAATGAGATTTTCCAAATTGAAATGTTATATAAAATGGTTTTAAATTATTAGTAGATACCAAATCTTTTACTAAATGGTTTCAAATTCTACTTCATTATATGAAGTTATTTCGTAAATTGTTTTACTATCTACTAGTGTATGATTTCATTAACCTTTTTCTTGTTCGTATGAGAAATCTAATTAAACGCCTTAGTAAAAACAAGAACTATGACCTCTCGTGTTTGCTTTGATGGTTAATTCTTGGACTCGTTCGATTGAACACCGTGGCTATGATCGTTTCGTAATTCTAGTAGAATATACAACTTGGTTGTAAATATTCGAGTTGAGCAATTGGTTATGGGACATGTGGCTTAACTCTTATATTTACTAGCTTGGTGTAGTTATACTATACTTGATCAATTTTGATCATATAGGAACATTGGTTCCGGTGGATCTTTGAATCAATCCGACCTTCGAGTCACTCCATTGATCTTCGGATCATCATATCTTAGGAACATCTATTCCAGTGGATCTTCGGATCAATCCGACCTTTGGGTCTCTCCAATGATCTTTGGATCATCATATCTTAGGAACATCTATTTCGATGGATCTTTAGATCAATCTGACCTTCGGGTCACTCCGATGATCTTTGGATCATCATATCTTAGGAACATCTGTTCTGGTGGATCTTCGGATCATCTTGAAGAACTTTAGATCATTCGTTTATATCGTTGATCTTCAGATCATTTCCTATCGGCGAGATACGTGATATAATATTTTCTATTTCATGTGGACTTGATGGGTGACATCATTTGTCATGAATATTCTTGTGCTGATGTCATATTTCCTATTTTCATGTAGACTTAATGGGAGACGTCATTTCTCATAAATACTCATTTGTTGATTTTTTTTTTGTATTTTAATGTAGACTTGATGAGCGACGTCATTTCTCATGAATATTCATTGTAATTTTGTGTTTGAAGTGGGACCGTGTGTTCCCCGATCTTTGGATCATCTCAAATTGTGTTATCAAATCTTGTGTTTCTTTGATAGGTGTTATCAATTCAGGTTTATTTTATATGAGTCATCGGTTGTTGTCGTCTTGATATTGCGTTATCAATCTTGTGTTGATTTGATAGGAGATATTTTGTGCTATCCAATCTTGTGTTGTTTTGGATATGTGCTAATATTTATTGTGAGCAGCTATATCTTTAGAGTGTGATAATCTTTTATAGCATTGAGAATTCTATGATATATATCATAGACATTTTTTGAGCCTTCACCTACTCTTTGATTATTATTGTGTATTACATGTATGTCATTACCTGTTTATATTTCTATCTCAGTTTATTGTGATGAGTATAGCTAGACTGATCCGTTTATTGTTTATTCTTATAAATAATACTCGGGTCAGACCGAGTATTACAGGTGCATCTCATGACTTCTAGCAGGGGCCATTCTCGGATTTTGATATCTACATTCGTGTTGTAGTTATTGATTAATTTTGTACATGGGATAGTGACATCTTTGTATACGTATTCTTTTGGCTAGAGCTTGTACATATTCTTTTGTTGTTTAATGGATCGACTATGACCATTAACATGTATTTTTACTCATGTGTTATATTCATATCTATTTTTGACTTAGGGATGTGAATATCTGTGTCTGACTCTGATTTTATTGTTATGTATTTTATATTGCTTTCTGAATTATATATAGCCAATGTGTAGTAGATTTGAACTTGAATTAGATATGTCGGATTTCCTCATGAGAATTTGGAAAACAAGACCATATTATCTTATATGTCTAACACTCGTTAAAAGCTAATATAAATATGGTCGCTCCTCAACAACCTTATTCTTTGGGTTAATTGACACCGTTGCTTGCAATGGCCTTGGCTAACACGAGTATAGTGGTGGGGCATTACAAATCGAGATGGGCCTTGAGGTGTTGTACTGCTCTATCCGATCAACCCTTATCACTCCTTAAGATCTCATTTAGATTCTAAAGGTCGCACACTCTTGACTCACCAACTCAAATTAAGCCTCTAAGTTTTCAAAGTCTCTTGGCATTTTTCTCCAAGAGCAACCACCTTAGACACACATTCCTACAACTTTTTTCTGAAGCAACTCAAACGCCTTCCTGTTAGTTTCCAGATTCCTCTGCAAGCATTCATTCTCTTCTATCCTACTCCTAACCACTTTTCACACTTGTCTTGCGTTTGCATACATTACGTTGGTTTAGGGAAAAGTCAACATTCGATCTGGTTTGATCATGGAGGTTCGGTGGGAACAGTTACAGCATGGAGGCAGGTCAATTCTAGTAAAATAAAGGCCTCGAAGAGCTCCTCCATTTCCCTGACTCGGTTGGTAGATATCCTCTCTTGCTCCGAAGAGACCGGTACTTGGGGAGTCTTTTCAGGATGGCCAAGAGGTGGGAACTAACACAACCTAGAGGGAAGGGTCGATAGAAAATGTGGGATGGCCTGGAACATCTTCATTATAGTTTTTGTCACCGTCCTTAGGGGTTTCATCCTGAGGATGAGATGAACATCAATGCTTGGAAGGTTCGGGCTCTTCCCCTTTTTCATGGGTCTTGCTCCTCTTCGTTTCCTTCTCCTTATGGTGCCAATCTCCCTTTCCCTTCCTTTTTCTCTTTTGAACTTTTTCTTCTTTCTTTTTCCTTTTTCTCTTTTCTCCTCTTTCTTTTTACGATCGTCATCCTCATGTCTGCCCTCTTACCTGACTTCTTGTGGGACCGATCCAACGGGCTCGCCTCCCTCCAAAAGAGAATCGAAGTTGTCTTGATAATACTCCTCACCTATAGCACCTGCATAACGAAAAAGAAGTTTCGACTAATAATCAATGTACATCAGGGAAAATAGTGTTGTGACATGTAGTGTTAGTGTTGTGTATATTTAAATGTTTCTCCTAAAATGATCCCAGCCTGGAACTTGGTATGCATCCCCTGTGTCTTTTGGGTCGATTGGTATAAAATCTTCCACGGATTTAGTATTGAAAAAAGCCTCTGGATCCAAGTTTTGAGAAGAAATAAATGTATCTGGCGTTTCCACATTTTGTAAGTTATGGAAAGGAAAAGTCAATTCTTCCTCCTGGGGAACATGAATAGAATAAGAAGCTCTTCTCACATCAGAGTCTTTTGGTCAGTGGTTGGTAAGCGCCTCCCCAACTATTTTATCACGAACCTTCCCCTGGGCCTCTAGCCAGGTTCTCCTACATTCTTAGTTGATCAGACTACTGAATTATTCTCTTCAATGCCGGCTTTTTCCTCCTTTCTTTGGGGTGATTGTTCTTTTTCCCTCCGGACGAAGGTTGGAAAAACAACCCCCTGACTAGGGGAACGACCATGGCAACGGTCGGTATCTTTTTTGAAAGAGGCACATCATCCTAATTGTTGTGTGAAGAAGAAGCCTGGTCATCTGAGGGTCCTAATGATCTCCCCTTGTCCAGGAGATGATAACACGAAGGTTTGCATCGGTCAAAGTATTCTTTTAGTGTCGGTCCTTCTTCTCAACGGAAAACAAGGTATCGAAGCGATTTTTGAACACTCCCCCTTTAAGCATTTTTGGCTCATCGCCTACATGGAAAAAATTCATATGAGGAGCTTGATTATGATTATCTCTATTGAGATAAAAGACTTACGACACTGTAGCCAGCGACGAGCACATCCTGGTTATTGTTTAGTATAAAATCAATCATGCTTAGTGTCACCCAATTTGTTGCGGATGCCCTCAACGATTTTTCGATTAGGGACGACCTCAAAGTATAGAAAAGAGGAAGCCTTTTACTCTTTGTGTCTAAAGTTGAAAAAAATATGATGTCATCGAGTGTTGGGGGTAGGTTCAAAAACTTTATGTAAAGGACTTATAAGGACAATACATTGGTGTATGCGATCGGGTGAAGCTACATAGGAGCCAGATTCTTTTGCCTTAGAAAGTTGATTACGAACAGAGAAAGCGAGGGGATAACCCCGGCTGTGCACATTGGGCGAGTGAGCAACATATAGGCACTCGACGGATTATGAGGACGATCCATCTCTCTGGGAGCAAGGAAATCAAGCCATGAAAGTTTATGTTTAGCACTTAAATTTCTCATTTGTCTTTCGCTCATTATATCGGGCCAGGAGTCACGAGGATATGTTATAAAGTTAGCCTCGGGGAGAGTATCTTGTGCAACTACTACCTCGCTTGATTATCCAATTTCTGTAGTAGAAGGAGCGTTGACTGAACCATGGGTATCGATGTTAAAATTAGATTCGGGGTCGGTCCTTTATTTAGAAGGCGAGGCGCTTTCCAAGTCTATAGAGGTGGATGCGACCTTTTCCTTGCCAGCTTCGAGGTTACGAGCGCTGAGTCATTCGACTATTGTAGGTTAGGATGTTCATAAAAAGCCATCGTTCATACTGATGAGATCATAACACCTCAACATATGCATTTACATGTGTATGAAAGATAAAGTGACAGTTTAAGTTAAAAGCAACAATCGAGAACGTGTTCGACTTTATAGCTTTCGACCCTAAAAAAGCAGACCGATAACCTTACCGACCCAAGGTTGGGTATTATGTTCAAACATGATGAAGGAAATCACTTATTCTACAACATTGGGTCGGCAAGCGCCAATTTTAAGTAATCCTTTATCTCCTTCTACCTGGCCATATCAAGAACCATCATCCTTGCCTATGCCCACCCATATAATCACTCTCTCTCTTCCACTCCCATGTGTCCTGAGAGTTGATGGCGCCCTGAAATTTGAAATGTTTCGAAAAGGCAAGATATGTCTTCATATCCTATCTCTTCATGGAGACAATTCTTCCCTCGCCACAGAGTATCACCGCTTATGCCATCAAAAGCACATATGTCCATCACCTTACCATTAGGCCATAACTCCAGCGAGTTCAACGCTGGTAACTCATATCGTAAATTATATGGAATACGAATTGAAAAATAATAATAGGGAGAATCTATGTGCTAAGGCGCGGTGTTTAAAAAATAAGGAAAAGAACATTAACACTTGCGAAGATATCGAAGAGGATGATCTTGATCTTTGGCAAAGAGGATTTCTTCCGATTATTCTGAGAAGTAACATACTCGATTGCTGTAAAAAAAAGTAAAAAGTAAATAAAGAAGGTATGTTAGTCTCTTCTAACAGAACGGAGGGGCTCTTCATCTTCTATTGACATGACTATTGAGCCCGATGTTGAAGCTGACATGTCAATCCATTAATGAGCCAAGCCTGATCGAATAGGCGCATGATTGTAGAGCTTCATCATTTCCCAGACTAGTGTTAATTCTCAAGGCATCTGGCAGACCCTTAGCTCGTATGACCCATGGAAAGATCTTCAAACTGATACAAAATATACTTCCAATTTCCTTGTGATAAGAGATGATTATGAATAAAATATACAAAGCATTCCCTATTCTTAACACAACATGCTATGGGGCGAAGAGTGTTGACCAACCTTTTGGCAAAGCCGTTAAGATTCACTGATGTCATAGGCATCGGTCCAGATGGCAAGAAGGGCCGAGTAACACTAAATAAGGAATTGGCTAATACATAGATGGGTTGATCGACACCTGAGGTTTAAGCCGAGCACAAGGATCTGATATGCAAGCCAGCTAAAGCCCATGACTTTCGGATCAACTGGGTCAGATCCATTCTAATTCCAAACAAAATATCCTCCCGAAGATTTGGTCCCACTCCTACTTGAATGCTCTCAGTCATCCAATGATTGGATCAGATGCCACCTATCACTACGAATTCAAATCATGTACCCATTCACGAAAATAACTCCTCTTCGAGAGCTCCTGAAATCTTAGATCAGATGACACATGTCTCATCCAATTTAAACGTTGTAGCACCTATAAATGGATCTTTTGGACTCAGAAGAAGGGGCTTATTGGAAAATTTATGATCATATCATTATTGTGACCGTTCACCTATAATTGATCATTTGATATAGGACGATTATAAAGTGAATGTAGGCTCATTAACGCCGAACCACTATAAACTTGCACGTGATCGTTTTCCTCTTTAATTTTCATTTATTTGTCTTCGTTTACTCTCTACAATTTTATTTCTTAGGTGTTGTGCCAATTTTTGGTGTCAATAGAAAACATAAATGAAAAAAAATAAGTGCATTTGGAATTATTTCACCTAATTATTGAACTGAATTTAATCATTTATTTGGTTCTAAATGCATGTTATAAAGCATGTCAGATGGATATACATACGTCTTAAATTGACTGATAAAGTTACCGTCACCGCTGGTATTGAAGAAATGTTACCAATAATTTACCATTACCGTACCGTTTTAACTGGTATACTGATTTCAATAAAAAAATGATTACCAATCGACTGGTAATGGTATGGTAATGGTAAATTTACCTTTACCATAATAACCATAAAATTAGTATATTCAACTTCATAGGGAGTCACAGGTGTTGTGCGTTGAACATATAATCCTAACAGTAAATTTAAGGGTAGTAGGGTGAAACACCCCACCTTCCATTAAGGTCACTCACAAAGGGAATGCCTTAACTTTGGTGGAGGTTTGTAAGTAAAAGTCAAAGATAAAACACAAGACAGATATAAACACATATATATAAGCAGTGGAAAACATCAGACTTTTTATTTCATAAATAAGTGTTCATACAAAACATTTCCATAGCTGTCACATAATAACTTCCAAAACATTACATCATCATTCTTGTCTTGGTTATTGCATAAAACATAATTAAAACCGCATAAATCCCCAGGATTGTGTCCAACAGCCATAGCCAAAGCAAGAGAGTCCAAACCGTACATCTACTATCTTGAAGCTTGCAAGGAGTCTGACTAAGCTGGGTTGTTTCCTCCCTGTGGACCTGGAGGGGGGAACGGAAGAAAAGAAGATGAAAGAAAATAGGGTCAGACATAAAGCCTGGTAAGTCTAGTGACTCCTCAGTATGAGAATAAGAATACGGGCATGATAGGTATAAACTGGAAACAGGAAAATGTCATAAACTAAGGTAAAGTAGTTTTGAAACGAATATACTATCGCACCCCACACTATAACTCTGCACCTATTTGTACTGTCTTAACTGGCACCCCATGCAGGAGGTGAAGTGATCCCCTTTTTCTAAAGATCGGCTCCTACTCGCATAATCATTTCTGTCTTACGGCCCCCAAAGATTGTAGATACCTATGCTGGTCCCACCATGGGGTGTATCAAGTCCCATGGTGGCAGCCCGACATAATTCTAGAATGCATAGGTTATACTACTGGTGCCCCCAGTGCCCTGTTTGTTTGCTCCGAAGTGTGTGCACGCCCGCACTCCGTTAGAACCCACACTATTGCACCCACCGCCGTCGCTTTTGACCGCTTACAATCAGCCCAGTAATCGTGCCCCACCCTGCCTAGTTTCAGGGTACCATGATACCTAATTGGGTTACTGCTGAAATGGGTCCCCGTTACTAGGGTTTTCTAGTCAAACATGTTAAGTGGTTAAGTGTCTGTATTTATCTAACCCCACCCATCAATTTAATTAACATGTTGAATTGGTTAAGTGTTTTTAGTTAACTTAACCCTACCATCCTAACTATATGTCCATAGGTTTTTAAAGCACCGACCACTCACATTAGATAGGTATAGTTATGGTTACTGGATGTGCCGGTCGGTTCCGGGCAGATTTACACCGTAACTCAGTCTAACCTCGGGTCCTTATTGGGATCAATGCTTAACCACCCACATTGGATAGGTATTGTTGTGACCACTGGACAGCCGGGCGGGTCCGAGCACGTTTACATCACAACTCAATCCAACCTCGTGTTAAGCATATTCGTATTTTCTAAATTTACATATTTGTCTTTATTACTTGTTATACGTAAATTAAATGTCATGACCCACTTTTCCAAGTTTAACGTTTTTGGTATAAGAAATTATACCGTTTAAATGCCACTAATTTTTGGCATGTGACAAACATGCCAATTTCATATATTTTTAAATTTTCCCAACATTACCCCGTCTAAATATTAGGCTAACAATTTTAGTCTAATTTTACGTTCGCATGATTTTCAACATATAATATTAGGCTAAAAACTTAGCCTAATTTAGCGTACACAAAATTGGCATAGAGAAGTTCATTAACATAAGCATGACATAGGTGTAAACTTGGCAATTTTGGCCTAATCAATATGAACATCATAGGTGTGAACTTGCAAAATAGCCAACATGAATGTCATAGGTGTGAACTTGCAAAATAGTCAACATACATATATGTGAATTTGCAACACAGCCTAAATCAACTTACATATATTTGAACTTGCATTGAAATAAGGGTCTAACCAAATAGGTGTCACATGACTTAGCATATGATTTAGACAACATAAGCCTAAACATGTTTTGGTTCTAGGCATAACATCGAACATCACTAGCATATGACAAGAATTTGACATTTTAATAAGTATGTATAACTTTTTGACAAGGGTGTGAACTAGATCCAATCACATATCTAATTACAACATGAAACATGTACTAAAGTGGATCTTGAAATTGATCCAATTAGGAACTTACAACTTTTGTATAAACATAGGAGCATGTATATGAACATAACCATTTAGGCATAAAGGTTCTAGCATAAAGTACATACATGAGGTTCTAATTACAAACACCCTATATAATCACATAAACATGAACTATACAACTTGCTTGTGATGTTGTTTTCATTCTAAAAGTACAATAGGATCAACATCAATCTTAATTATACCATAAACATCCCAATTCCATTCACAACACAATCATTTCAATACAGATTAACATCATCGTTACATAATATCACAATTGCACTTCCAATTTACATCGAATCAAGTCTTAGTTTTATTCTCATCGGAAAAATCACTATACTTATAACGAACGATGAATCTTGAATTCTAGATTCTGAGTTCTGAATTTGATATGATTTCCTTTGGGTAGACAAACGATGTTTAGATTCGTGTTTTACTTTAGTATTGGCTTTCCTCTAAGCTTTCTAACTGACGGCCGCACTTAGTTTCTTTCAAGCAGCATGGTGGCCCTAGTACTATATTATTTGTGTGAATTTAGGTTTAGACTTGAGTTATATTTATAGAATTTTAAACTGATTAGAGCCGTCGATGAAGCTGGAGTGGATCTAGACCATCCATCTCAAGAGAAACCAATTAGAAAGCGACATGTAAGCCCTAGTGACACAGCCAAGCCTCAGAAATCGACCAGAACCCGACCAGGCCAGCCAGGCCTGACCAAGCAGGTTTCTGGCCTGGGCGCACTTGGCAGGTGCGCCAGTGCAAATTTGCACTGGCGCAATTCCCAAGTGCGCCAGTGAAATTTTGTTCTGGCGCACTTCCCAAGTGCGCCAGTGCATTCTGACCCGTTTCTGGTTTTTCTGCCCAACTTCGTTCGTTCATATCTTCTTCATACGCTATCCGTTTTATGCAAACTTGGACTCTATCTCAAGCAGAATTCCGAGACAAATGCAATGGCGTAACCCATTTCCCTTAATTCCATAATTTAGAATTAATTATACTTTAGTTTGTTAAGTTACAGTTAACAGAAAAATTCGGGGTGTTACATTCTCCCATCCTTAAAGGATTTCGTCCCCGAAATCTTCAAGTCTAGGAGAACGTAGGTCCTAAAATCCAATCGTCCATCTACTTAACCAACAAACACAGGCGTCCATTGTCCTTAAAAGACTTCTAATGCTTTACGATTATATGCACAATGTGTGTATATGTCCTTACCTAATTCAAAATCAGGTGGTCTACTGATCCAGTTGACCTCCTTAATGCAAATCATGTAAGTGTCATGAATCCATTATGTATGCAAAATTTTCCTTACTCATAATTCTACATGAGTGTGCAACCATCAATACAAATGCAACATCCATATGACAACATATCATGTTTCAACCACATACAAATATGAATACATATATGCATATGCAGTATGAAGTGACTGAGCCGATCTAAAACCTAGGTTGTGTGTGTGTATGCATCCACGAGCAACCAATAGAAACCACCTGCAGCCATCAACCATAACATGTTTATATCCAAAGGGGTTTCTACCTAAGGATAAAGGATAATATCGAGGAGATATACCTAAAAAGATAGATACAACTTAAGGAAAAAGAGAGGTCAAGGATGTACCCTCAAAAAGAAAAGGGTAGGCCGCGCGTATTCTGTCCTTAGTTTCCTAAGTCGCGTCTTCCTCGGAGTCGCTCCACTGAACCTTAACGAGCTTGACTTCGCGGTTGCGTAGCTTTTTCACTTCAGTTCCTACGATTCGAGTTGGAACTCTCCTCACAGTTGCTTCGCGTTCCACTTGGGCTTCTTCTAGAATGCTTGGCTCCACCACTTCCGCAGATTCATGTAGACATTTTTGGAGATGAGAAACGTGAAAGACGTTGTGAAGTCCAGCCAATCTTTCAGGCAGCTCTACTCTATAAGCCATTTTCCCAATCTTCTCGATGATAGGGAACGGTCCTACAAATCTTGGTGCTAGCTTTCCTGCGGATCCAAAGCGAACGACGTTCCTTAGAGGGGATACCTTAAGGAAAACCCTGTCCCCAACTTCAAACTCAAGGTCAGTCCTTCTTTTGTCCGCGTAGGATTTCTGTCTGTCCTGGGCAGTCTTCATTCTCCTTCGTATCAAGTCCACTTTTTCTGGAGTCTCTCTAATCATGTCTGGCCCTAGTATAATCTTGTCAGTAGTCTCCCACTAACAAGTTGGTGATCGGCGCGGTCTTCCATACAAAGCTTCGAAGGGGGCCATACCGATTATGGCTTGGTAACTGCGGTTATAGGCGAATTCCACTAAAGGAAGGTGATCCTCCCAAGTCCCTCCGAAGTCAAGAACGCACAGTCTTAGAAGATCTTCTAGTACTCTATTCACCTTTTCTATCTGACCATCAGTTTGGGGGTAATAGGCCGTGCTCAAGCATAACTGTGTGCCGACAGCTTCTTGCAGACTCCGCCAAAATTCGCTCGTGAAGATGGGGTCTCTGTCACTCACTATGCTGGAGGGTATTCCATGGAGTCGAACTATTTCCTTGAGATAAAGAGAAGCTAGTGACGAGGCAGTTCTTTTACTCTTGATAGGTATAAAGTAGGCGCTTTTAGTAAGCCTATCCACTATCACCCAGATGCTATTATTGCCTCTTCTTGACCTAGGCAACCCGTCAATGAAGTCTATTGAAATGCTATCCCACTTCCATTGCGGGACTTCTAGAGGATGAAGCAGTCCTCCAGGATTCTTTTGTTCCGCCTTGACCTGTTGGCATGTCACGTACTTAGAAACGAAATCTGCCACGTCCTTCTTTATGCCGCATCAATAGAAAATTCTCTTTACATCCTTGTACATCTTGTCTCCTCCTGGGTGTATTGTCATCTTGGAATGATGTGCCTCCTCGAGAACCTTATTCACTAAACCCCTAACTTGTAGGACGCATAGCCTTCCATCACGACTCAGCCAACCCTTATTATCGATGGAATACCTATTGAGGTGACTGGAAGTTTCACCCCTAATTAGTTTATCAATCACATCCGTAAGCTGAGGGTCTTCATGTTGTGCGGCCCCTATCGAGTCTAAAAGAGTGGGCCGTACTTCTAGGGATGCCAATAAACCAGGTATAAAATCTGAGGAGGGCCTAAAGTCAAAACTGGCTATATACTCCAAGCTTTGCCTTTCTACAAAGAGAGGGCTTATGGTCGGCTTCTTTTTGCTCAATGCATCTGCTACTATGTTGCCTTTGCCAGGAGTATAGGAAATTTCAAAGTCATACGAGGAAAGGAATTCCATCCATCTTTGCTGCCTTAGGTTAAGATCTTTCTGCGAGAAAAGATACTTCAACGATTTATGGTCAGTATATAATTCGAACTTCTCACCTAGGAGATAATGCGCCAAGACTTAAGCACAAAGACGATGGAGGCCAACTCAAGATCGTGGGTTGGGTAGTTCTTTTCATGCACTTTCAATTGTATTCCACCATAAGCTACTACCCTCCCTTCTTGCATTAGAACAGCGCCTAGGCCCGTAGCACAAGCATCCGTATATACTGTGAACATTTTGCTTCCATCCGGCAAAGTCAGAATTGGGGCTGTTGTGAGAGCCCTTTTTAATCGTTGGAAAGCAAACTCGCAATACAAATCCCAAGTGAATGCCAGATTCTTCTTTGTTAGCCTTGTGAGTGGAGATGAGATTTTCGTGAAATCCCTAATGAACTTTTGGTAAAAACCGGCTAGCCCAAGAAAGCTTCAGACTTCGGTTGAATTTCTTGGTGTCTTCCAATCTTGCACTGCCACCACTTTCGTGGGGTCCACAACTTACCCCTCTTTGGACACTATATGTCCAAGAAATATTACTTCTTCTCTCCAAAAGTGGCACTTAGAGAATTTGGATTTTAGCTGATGAACTCGAAGAGTTTCCATGATCTCCTTCAGATGCTGAGCATGTTCTTCCTCATTCTTTGAGAAGATCAAGATATCGTTTACGAAGACCACCACAAACTTATTGAGGAATTCTCTGAACACCCTACTCATTAGGTCCACGAAATAAGCGGGTGCGTTTGTCAAGCCGAAAGGCATGACAAGCCACTCGAAGAAACCATATGGGGTTCTAAACGTCGTTTTATCAATACTATCTTTATCTACCCTTAGCTGATGGAACCCAGTAGCTAGATCAAGTTGGGAGAAGACCGATGCACCTACAAGATGATCAAACAGATCGTCTATTCTGGGAAGCGGGTGTCTATTCTTTTTAGTCAGCTTGTATAGCTCCCTATAGTCCACACAAAGATGTAGTGAACCTTCTGCTTTGGTGGCGAACACCACTGGATCACCCCATTCCGAGATACTCCGCCGTATAAACCCCTTCTCGAGAAGCTCCTTAACTTGCTTACTGAGTTCTTTTCTCTCCTTTGGAGCCATGTGTCTAACAGGCAGAGCTACGGGCTTTGCATTATCAACAAGATATATGCGGAAGTCTATTTCAGAGGTAAGCCTTTTAGCTCTTCAAAGACATCCGGATATTCCCGGACCACCCTAACCGACTGCAAATTCTCAACAAAAGCATCAAGTGACTCTATATAACTAAGCATAACAACATTCAAGGGATTACAAGAAATTTCTAGAGTGTTACCGAGCCGAGTTAAGAGCCTAAACACTCTTTTCTCACAATCAAGAATGGCACCGTTACTGGATAACCAGTCCATGCCTAAGATCAGTCCATATCCTGAGAAGCCCAAAACAAAGGCACTACATCTAAATTCAACACTTAGAATAGAGATTTTCAAATCCAAGCAAATCGTCGACAAATAAGCCGAGCCCCCAATCGGATTTGAAACAACCAAGGGATCTTCTACCATACTAGTGTCTAGGTGTAGAGATTCTACTAAAGAAGATGAAATAAAGGAGTCTGATGCACCAGAATCAAAGAGAGTGCGAACTGGATGATCATACAGATAAACTAAGCTTTCAACAGAAATATTTCTACCTCGTTCCTGTGGAGGTGCCACCAGCGCGTGAACTTGTCCGCCTGAGGTGGATCCAGTCCTCTGTCCCTGCCCCCGCTTCTTTGGGCAGTCCTTAGCCAAGTGTCCAGTCTCGCCACAACTGAAGCAACCACCATTCATCTTTGCCTTCTTCTTTCTGCAGTCTTTTGCTATATGTCCAACAATGCCATGGAAATTGCACTTTCTCTTTTCATAGGATTTGTTGTTCTTCCCGCCTTTCTTGAAGTCTGTCTTCTTAGCCTGTAAACCCTCTTTCTTTTCTTGAGGCACTTCCGCCTTTGCCTCTTTCTTGCCTTTATATTCCTCGTGTAGCAGCGCCATGTCCACCAAGCTTTCATAGGTCGCTCCCATGGGTATATGGGTCATAGCAAGGCTGTGTAGAGGCTCATTCAGACCTTTGAAGAAGCGAAGGGCCTTCTTGTGTTGGGTGTTTAATAAATCCAGCCCAAATCTGGCCAGCTGATTAAAATGATTGACGGACTCCCTGATCGTCATACTCCCTTGCTTAAGAGTTAAGAACTTCCCCATTTGCAGGCTTCTTTCAGCTTGGGAGAGGAATTTCATCTCAAACCTCATCCTGAAATCTTCCCATGTTTCCACTGGACTTTCCGCATGCGTAACTTCCCACCAATAGGAAGCTTCATCTTTGAGCAACCACACTGCTAGCTGTATCTTTTGCCTGTCGTCAACTTCGAAGATAACAAATAAATCCTCAGTCTCCTTCAGCCAGTTCCTTGCTACCACAAATGATTCGGTTCCATAAAAGTACTTTCCTCCCATTACCTTGAAGTCTCTACATGTCTTAGCGAAAGTGTTCCCACGAGGAGGAGGAGGAACCACGGCCACTGTAGGAGGAGGAATGTATGCTGGGCCCGCACCATTGGCCCTAGCCTCTAGGTACTTTCGGAACTAGCCAGGGATCAGTACTGCTTCTGGAAGGTTAAGATCTTCAGACATGCTGGAACAAAAAGGAAAGTATTCATGATAAAGAGATAGAGGGATAATGCATATGGCTCTGGGGAATTATGCCTTTTAAAAACAACAGTTTTCTTGAAAAAGATGCTCCTTAAAACTTCTTTTTGAAAATAGTTTCAAATTTTTTTATGTAGTCCTGTAAATCTATGCTCTGATACCAAGTGAAACACCCCACCCTCCATTAAGGTCACTCACAAAGGGAATGCCTTAACTTTGGTGGACGTTTGTAAGTAAAAGTCACAGATAAAACACAAGACAGATATAAACACATATATATAAGTAGTGGAAAACAACAGACTTTTTATTTCATAAATAAGTGTTCATACAAAACATTTCCATAACTGTCACATAATAACTTCCAAAACATTACATCATCATTTCTGTCTTGGTTATTAAAAAACAAGCATAAAACGTAAATAAAACTGTATAAATCCCCATGATTGTGTCCAATAGCCATAGCCAAAGCAAGAAAGTCCAAACCGTACATCTACGATCTTGAAGCTTGGAAAGAGTCTGACTAAGATGGGTTGTTTCCTCCCTGTGGACCTGGGGGGGGGGGGGGGGAGGGAACGGAAGAAAAGAAGACAAAAGCAAATAAGGTCAGACGTAAAGCCTGGTAAGTCTAGTGACTCCTCAGTATGAGAATAAGAATAAGGGCATGATAGATATAAACTGGAAACAGGAAAGTATCATAAACTAAGGTAAAGTAGTTTTGAAACGAATATACTATTGCACCCACACTATAAATCTGCACCTATTTGTATTTTCTTAACTGGCACCCCATGCAGGAGGTGAAGTGATCCCTTTTTTCTAAAGATCGGCTCCTACTCGCATAATCATTTGTGTCTTACGACCCCCAAAGATTGCAGATACCTATGTTGGTCCCACCATGGGGTGTATCAAGTCCCATGGTGGCGGCCCGACACAATTCTAGAATGCATAGGTTATACTACTGGTGCCCCCTGTGCACTGTTTGTCAGCTACGAAGTGTGTGCACGCCCGCACTCCGTCAGAACCCACACTGTTGCGCCCACCGCCGTCGCTTTTGACTGCTTACGATCAGCCCAGTAATCGTGCCTCACCCTGCCTAGTTTCAGGGTACCATGATACCTAATTAGGTTACTGCTAAAATGAGTCCACGTTACTAGGGTTTTCTAGTCAAACATGTTAAGTGGTTAAGTGTTGTATTTACCTAACCCCACCCATCAGTTTAATTAACATGTTGAATTGGTTAAATGTTTTTAGTTAACTTAACCCTACCATCTTGACTGTCTGTCCTTAGCTTTTTAAAGCACCGACCACTCACATTAGACAGGTATTGTTACGGTTACTGGATGTGCTGGTCAATTCCGGGCAGATTTACACCGTAACTCAGTCTAACCTCGGGTCCTTATTGGGCTCAATGCTTAACAACCCACATTGGATAGGTATTGTTGTGACCACTGGACAACCGGGCGCGTCCAGGCAGGTTTACATCACAACTCAATCCAACCTTGTGTTAAGCATATTCGTATTTTCTAAATTTACATATTTGTCTTTATTACTTATTATATGTAAATTAAATGTCATGGCCCACTTTTCCAAGTTTAACGTTTTTGGTATAAGAAATTATACCGTTTAAATGCCACTAATTTTTGGCATGTGACAAACATGCCAATTTCATATTTTTTTAAATTTTCCCAACGTTAGCCCGTCTAAATATTAGGCTAACAATCTTAGCCTAAATTTACGTTCGCATGATTTTCAACATATAATATTAGGCTAAAAACTTTGCTTAATTTAGCGTACACAAAATTGGCATAGAGAAGTTCATTAACATAAACATGACATAGGTTTAAACTTGGCGTTTTTGGCAATATGAACATCATAGGTGTGAACTTGCAAAATAGCCAACGTGAATGTCATATGTGTGAACTTGCAAAATAGTCAACATACATATATGTGAATTTGCAACATAGCCTAAATCAACTTACATATATGTGAACTTGCATTGAAATAAGGGTCTAACCAAATAGGTGTCACATGAATTAGCATATGATTTAGACAACATAAGCCTAAACATGTTTTGGTTCTAAGCATAACATCGAACATCACTAGCATATGACAAGAATATGACATTTTCATAAGTATGTATAACTTTATGACAGGGGTGTGAACTAGATCCAATCACATATCAACATGAAACATGTACTAAAGTGGATTATGACATGGATCCAGTTAGGAACTTACAACTTTTGTATAAACATAGGAGCATGTATATGAACATAACCAATTAGGCATAAAGGTTCTAGCATAAAGTACATACATGAGGTTCTAATTACAAACACCCTATATAATCACATAAACATGAACTATACAACTTTCTTGTGATGTTGTTTTCATTCTAAAAGTACAATAGGATCAACATCAATCTTAATTATACCACAAACATCCCAATTCCATTCACAACACAATCATTTCAATACAGATTAACATCGTCATTACATAATAGCACAATTCCACTTCCAATTTACATCGAATCAAGTCTTAGTTTTATTCTCATTGGAAAAATCACTATACTTACAACGAATGACGAATCTTGAATTCTGGACTCTGAATTCTGAATTTGATATGCTTTCCTTTGGGTAGACTAAAGTTGTTTAGATTCGTGTTTTACTTTAGTATTGGCTTGCGTCTAAGCTTTCTAACTGACGGCCACTCCTAATTTCTTTCCAGCAGCATGGCGGCTTTAGTACTATATTATTTGTGTGAATTTGGGTCTAGACTTGAGTTATATTTATAGAATTTTAAACTGATTAGAGCCGTCGATGAAGCTGGAGTGGATCCAGACCATCCATCTCAAGAGAAACTAATCAAAAAGCGACATGTAAGCCCTTGTGACACAGCCAAGCCTCAGAAATCGACCAGAACCCGACCAGGCCAGCCAGGGCCTAACCAAGCAGGTTTCTGGCCTGGGTGCACTTGGCAGGTGCGCCAGTGCAAATTTGTATTGGCGCACTTCCCAAGTGCGCCAGTGCAATTTTGTTCTGGCGCACTTCCCAAGTGTGCCAGTGCATTCTGACCCATTTCTGTTTTTTCTGCCCAACTCCGTTCGTTCATATCTTCTTCATACGGTATCTTTTTTACGCAAACTTGGACTCTATCTCAAGAAAAATTCTGAGACGAAAGCAATTGCATAACCCGTTTCCCTTAATTCCATCATTTAGAATTAATTATACTTTAGTTTGTTAAGTTACAGTTAACAGAAAAATTCTGGGTGTTACATAGGGACTAATGAGTTAGTGACCGAAGCTGTGTATATCTATGTGTTCTTTACTTTTCGCATTAATGTTTCTACATTATTAATTTGTTTATTTGTCAATTATTTTATATACTTTATTCACTCCCACAAGGGTATATTGCACGATTCTAACAGTATGATGTGAATTACCATCCTCGTATAGTAATTAATGGACATGTGCTAGCTTACCTTACCATATAATTCACAAACAACGCTGGTGAGGAAGAAGAGAAAGAGTCATAGTTATATAATGGAAACTATTTGTTTATGGTGACAAAGCTACTTTTTGGGTGTTAGGGTCATAATTAAAACTCCCCGAGGATGTTATCTTTTCTATGCTTTGAGATTGGAATTACCCGCCACTAACAAGCAAGAATAATATGAAGCATTTGAAACTACCTACAGATCATGTGATATGGGGGATATTTATTTTTTGAACATTAGATGATAAAAGTAAAGAAAATTCTGAATATATTGAGTATCTAGATGGTACAAGTAAAATAAATGCAAATAATAAAATATAACATAAGATATTTTTATATTGGTTTGGACACATCCTATTTCCAATCACACGCCCTCTTTTAGATTTAAACTATCAACACCATCTCTTCCCCCAGCGAAATAGGTTTACAACTATTACTTGATTTGCATGGACTCTAAGCTCACCTACTTAATTTGTCGAGCCGCAAGCTTGCCCACCTGATTTGAATGGACTACAGGCTCACCTGTTACAACGATAGAATGAATTTTTCTTTGACTCTATTGTTGTAGATACAACATTGATTTGTCTCTTGTAATACACCCTTCTATAATCTTCTCCTCAAGTCGAATATGTTTATATGAATGTACATGAAGGTGAAGAAGATAAGTATTGCTTTTATTATGGAGGTTTGAATGTTTGAGTTGCTTAAATATAAAAGCAAATAATGCAAGTTTTAAAAATTCAGGAATAGAGAAATGGTAAACAACACTAATAATTTTATTATTGAGTTTGTTTTTATTTATAGAGATTGAATTGTTGCAACTCTATGCAAAAGGTCAAGATGAAAGGAAATAGATGGAACTCTGAAGAGAATTCTCTTTGAGAAAGAAGACATTTGTTCACTAAAATTTAAAAAATATGGTTGTTAGAATAATCCAATCGACCAATACTGTAGTTAATCGACTGAACTGAATCAGAGAGGAAAGAATACAAAGACATTACATTTGATCGACTAAATATATATACACACACACACATATCAGTCGACTGACCTTAAGTTAAGAACTTGTGCACATGCATAGGTTCAGTCGACTAAAATGGGTGAACTAAGCGACTGATCTAAGTTTATTTCTTTATTTTCAGGTCTTTGATAAGAAATTTATTTTTTAAAACTTATGATGTGAATACGTGTGTATATGAACTATTTAAGGATATATTTTAACAATTCTAAATAATTGAACAATGACTTTGATACATACATGAATTAATACCTAATTTCTATTAGTCATTTCTTCGTCGTCATAGTTCATTATTGAAGATTCATTATCTTTGTCTTTGAGTAATTTGTTTCGTCGATCATCGAAATCTTGACTCTAACAATCTCCCTTTTTTGGTGATGGCAGTAACATAATGTATATGAATGAATCTTCTAAGAAGTCTCACCTGTATTTGATATTTTGTCAAATAGGGCTTCTCAAATCTTCCTCTGAATTCTTGAATACTTTAATATATTTTCTCAAATCTACCCCTGGATTGTTGAATCATTTATCACTGTTATTATTAAAAATCATTATCTATATTCATTTTCTCTCACTCTATCATCGTCAAAAGAAGAATAAAGTATACAATGAATTTGTAAAAATGTTACATATGTGATTATAAGAATCCTAGTCATATATTTTATTATGATACAATATGAATGCTAGACTTAATCATCATGCTTTTACAACAACATTGACAAGTTATATACATATGAAGAAAGAAACATGTCGACCTTTTAAACACTAAATGACACATAGTTTTTATAGCAAGGAAAGAACACCAAAACGAAATAAAATGTTTAGTTACATACTTAATATGATAGATTTTGTCACAAAGCTAGAAAAACTAACACCTATACATTCTTATCCCAATTAAGAAAAAACTCCTCTTCGTTATCTTTTTCTCCTCCCTTATCATCTCCTTTTTTATCATCCTGTGAACTTCCGTTATCCATTTGTGTCTCTTCTTCTTTATCGTAGTTTGGCTACATCTGGGGTTTCCGTTGGCTCATGACGGATGGAAATGACCAGTCATTCGACCATCAACTCATTCGAGTCTTTAGTTGGTGTAGCTAGATTATTGTTTGTTATGGATGTTATGATTGCTTGTGTATTCTCTTTTATTTCTTTGGGCAGGCTATTACCTTAGGTGACTGAAGAAAAGTAGGGATTGGAATTCCTGTTCTGTGACTATTGTAAACTTCTATGTTATTTTGAGTAGCATATTTTATGTGATTATCATGTGCTAACTCTTTTGTTGCAGTAACTGGTCAAGTGAGACTTGAACTATCTAGTATCATATTTTCCTGTATATATGTTGATAGTCTTTTGTCGCTAATACCAGACTGTTGTCTGACTAAAGGTTTTATATTTCCTCTTATTACCTTAGGATGCTCATCAACATGCCCGGTCCAAGTAAGAATAGGGCCCTAGGAATAACAAAGCAACTAAATTCCAAACCCCACTCTCAGATACAAAATGATATATCATCACACACTTCATCTCCAGGACTTGAACATGACAACCTCCCACTCCCCAAACAGGCCAGGCCCAGGGCCGGCTCTATCGTCAATGATGTTACTAAGTATATTGAGTATCCGGTAACATGTTTGGTGATGATGCTATTGTGTGATGACGAACATGAGGCTGATGCATTAATATTCTTCCATTATATACCTGTTGGATGATTTTCGCTGCTATGACTATTATAGACTCTGACGAGGGAAGTAGTGAGGCTTCATGTATTCAGATATTCAGATTTTTGAGATGTATTGTGCATGACTTCTGAGCCTTTTATGAAGATGGGATTTTCTGTTTTACTATGCTTCACAAATATACCATGTTGTATATTTAATTATTACATATTATGCATGTGTTTTGAGTTATATGGAAGGTTCTATTACAATTACTTTCCTTAATGATCGTCTCATATCGGCCTTGAACGACATGTATTTCACTTTTCTTATAGTACTGTGTTGGAGGTACGTGGCCCAAATCACTTATTATTTGGTTTATAACTCCATATTGACTTATAAAATTCCGTCACTTATAAAAATTTCTTTATGAGTTCATTTTCTTACCAAATTCCATGTAAGGCCCAAATCACTTATAATTTGGTTCATAACTCTATATTGACTTCCAATCTAATTATAAAATATTGGTTCAAAACCCAATATAAACCATTGTCCAATCTCCGTTGTATATTTATTTATACAAATCCCGTTATAAGCCCAGTAGCAAAGTCATTGCTTAATTAACACTTTCCATTTATTTTGTTAGTTCAACATTTCCTTTTTGAATGTATTTTACGAACTATACATAATTTCAACATCAATTTTAGTTGATTTCCACAAATCCTTTTTCATTTAATAATTCTAATTTAAAATGATCATATTATTAAAAACTTATATATAAAAAACATATAATTTGTTTTTATATTTTAAATATTGAAACATTAAGTTCTTAAAATAATAAATTTTAAAATATATGTAACGACCCGGAAAATCTGAACCAATTTAAATTTTTTAAATTGGCTAAAGTATTGGATTTTAAATATTTAAAATAAATATTTTAAATAATAAAGATGAAAACTGAGTTTGAATTGACAGAATATAATTAATTCTAATTATAAACAAGGCCTGAAATGGCGCGGTAGTTTCAAATTTTGAATTCAAACTTTGACTGACTGTACCGGGTGCAAAACAAAATGGATTTGAGTGAAGCCAAAAATATATAAATCTGTTAGTGAATACCTTTCTAACGAATCTGAAAAATCGAAGTTTCATAGCGGAAAGCAAAAGTATGGCCAAATGAATTTTTAGAAAGGTCACTATGGAATTTATATAGCCCATGAAATTGGCCATTTTGCAAACGACCTCGGAATTCGACGAAACCACTTTTGTTGGATCCGGGATGAGAAGTTATTGCTAGGTTTCAAATTTCATAATTTTTGAAGCTAATATGAGCGTGGCAAAGGAAAACGTGACAGCCCGCCCCGCACCAACCGACATTTACTCCAAAGGTGCGTTGTACACATGTCCAGTTAGCGCGGAACGGGTCGTGAGAAGGAAAGGGAAGAAAGAAATGAACATACAAAGAACCTGTAGAATGTCTCACAGCGCATAGAACAAAATATAATAATAACATACTTGACATAAAATAGGAGAGACAGTGCATAAGCTGAAAATCAGAACTAAACATCATAGCAGCGGAAATCCAAAATACAGCTTATTACAACTTTCAAACTGTCTCAAACAAAAGCAAGATAAATGAGGTACACTACTAATGCCCAAGTAGCGACCACCAACGACACAGGGAGAATGTGCATATATATATATATATCATACGTGGAAGCCTCCTGCCCGCCTCCGAATCAGCTACTCGCGCATCACCAGCTAACCTGTCTCTAGTCTGCTCGTGTGAGCACCCAGAGTAATAAGAGGAGACATAAAACTCTGGGTCAGACATAAAGCCTGGTATGAGCGATAAGCATCTAAAGTGAACAATAACAGGTAGACTAAAACATACCTGAACCTGGACCTGCAACCAAAGAGTTAGCACTACATACTGTACAACACTCTAAGGTATCACATCAAACAATATAAGATACGGAGGTGGGGGAGGTGTACATGTCATAGGGATGGAAAACAATCAAGCATAGCATCCATCCTCACATCTCTCACTCAGTGCGTAAAGCATACGATATTCACCACTTCGATCACCCAACACACCTTGCTACGATCACTTTGCCCCCATGAAGTCATAAATGGCTTCACTGCACTGATAACGTAGCCACAAATCCTTCGCTATGTCCACTTTGCCCCATGGAGTCACAAGAACCCCACTGCACTGGCTCATAGCCTTACAAATCTTTACTATGTCCACTTTGCCCCATGGAGTCACAAGAACCCCACTGCACTGGCTCATAGTCTTACCAATCCTTACTATGTCCACTTGCCCCATGGAGTTATTCACCCCATCTGCGCTGGCTCATAGTCTTACTACGCATCACCTTGCCCCTCAGGTCATAATGACCCTACTGCACTGATAACGTAGTCTTGCTACCATCACCTTGCCCCTCAGGTCACAATGACCCTACTGCACTGATAAGTAGCCCATCATTCATTCTTAGTGGTGAATCGAAGTTATGAACGTCGACAACTCCTTAGCACGCGTCCCGCAGCAAAGTCCAACCATGAAGTGAACTCATTGGTTCCCAACTGGTTCCGGGATCCTGAGCTCTAACTCCCATTTGGACTACCTTTGCATCTCGGGTTATTGGTCATCACCATCGAATCGGATCGGATCGGCCTTCAATATTCTTCATCGGATCGGATCGGCCTAGTTCGGATCGCCAACACCCCCTGCGGATCGAATCGTGTTCCTCCAGCTCGTGGCTCCTCCTGGTTCGGATCGGCATCACCACTTCGGGTCGGATCGGGTTGCTTCATCCAGGTCGGGTCGTGCCTTCTGATCGGGTCGTCGCGCCCTAGTACCCATCGACTCGTGAGCTCCCCGCCCTCTTCTGGTTCGGATCGGGAATACTTGTTGGTTCGGATCGTGCTTCTACCACCGGATCATGCCACCTAGCTAAGTCGTGACTTACCCCTTTCGGATCGTGATGCCCATGCTGGAATGGGTCGAGTCGCGCTCCCCTCCACCGATCCGATCCGGATTCTGGGCCATATCCTACATGTCTTCCTGTGACTGTTTCTACGCTATTCGACGGCGTTTTCGACCAATCTAACACTTCTAAACAATCACCAAGCATACCATACAGTCATAGCAACATGTAATATCGATCCCAAACATCAAAACATAAATCATAGCATGTAAAATGGACCTAACATACCCAAAATCCCATATTTCCCCTTAAGCATATTTAGGTGAGACTAATGATAGAATTAACAAAACTTAACCAAATTAACCAAAATTCATATCAGAGGTCTAAAACATCATTCCGAATTTTATAAACATTTTTCCAGAATTTTATCACGTTTAAATTCGCTAATTAACACTAATCACCCCTAATTAGCCATAATTAGTGCAAAACTATGCAAATCACTCACCTTAACCACAAAATAAACTAAGATCTGAAACAAATATCTGATTTGATGCGAATCTCAATGCCAAACAGCAGCTCCTATGTTGCTTTGGTGAAGATCTTCCTTGATTAGGGGTTGCTAAGCTTAATCCTTGTCCAAGAGATGATTTGGAGGTGATTTAGAGGTTGGAGGCCATTTTTAGGGATCCTTGGTGATAAGTGGAGGCTAGAAAACTGAAATGGAATGATTCTCCATCTCATTCCAGCCCTCCCATAACCCTAATCCCGAAATGGGTTATGGGCCTACTCACTAATCACCCGATTTGGCCCGGTTAAGCAGTTTTTCACCCTCAAAACCTTGTTTCAGCCATATCTCCCAAACGGTAAGTCCGTTTGGCTATTATGACCACTCTACGGAAAGGTAAACCATCAAACGAATCTAATAGAAGTGGTTTCAGATCAGAATTCCTTTCCAATCAAAAGTTATGGCCAAAACAGTACCAACTAGGGGCAAAATGGTCATTTAAAAATCGACAAAAATCATGAACATGGGAAATGACTCTAATGGATGTTTCCCAAAGTTACATGACCATACGACTTCACATGGGAAAGAAATAAATATTCTACAATCCTATGATGTATAGAATACGGGTCGTTACACTCTTCCCCCCTTAAGAAATTTCGCCCCCGAAATTCCCTAATCCAACACACACAAAGGTCCCGCATGCCTATCAATCATAAAACAACCATCAAACATGCAAAACAAGAAAAACAAGTCTATCCTAGCATGCGGAATAACTAAATCGCAAAGTAAATCTTACCAGGCAAAGAGTTCTGGATGTGCCTTCCTAATGCTCTCCTCTGTCTCCCAAGTACAATCATTCTCGTCCTCGCCCCACTGAACCTTGACTAGCTTCAACGACTTCCTTCGAAGTTGCTTCGTATCGTGCCCCACAATACGGATCGGCTTGCGGTTCCCAACCGCCTCAGGTTCTACTTCGAAGTCCTCTAACTGATCAGGTGAAATAGTCATATCTGAGTCATGAACTAACTTCCTTAGTTGGGAAACATGAAATACATTGTGAACTCCCGCCATTTTCTCTGGTAAGCCAACTCTATAGGCCAAATTCCCGACAAGTTCAAGAACAGGGAATGGGCCAACAAATCTTGGTGCCAACATGCCTCTCCTGCCAAATCGTATCACGCTTTTCAACGGAGAAATCTTGACAAACACCAAGTCACCAACGGATAATTTCAAGTCTCTTCTCCTCTTATCAGCATAACTCTTCTGCCTATCTTGGGCAGCTTTCATTCGTTGCTGAATGATCTTAATCTTATCCGAAGTTTCTCTCACTACATCTGGTCCAAGCACAAACTTCTCGCCAGTCTCTATCCAACATGATGGTGAGTTGCACGGTCTCCCGTACAAAGCTTCATATGGAGCCATACCGATACTGGATTGGTAGCTATTATTATATGCAAACTCTACTAGATGCAAATGGTCATCCCATGATCCACCAAAATCCAATATACAAGCTCTCAAGAGATCTTCCAATATACGATTCACCCTCTCCGTCTGACCATCGGTCTGAGGATGATATGCGGTACTGAGATGTAATCCTGACCCTAGAGCCTCTTGTAAGCTCTTCCAAAACCCACTAGTGAACAACGGGTCTCGGTCACTCACAATGCTTTTGGGTACTCCATGAAATCTCACTACCCACTTCATATACAATTCTGCCAACTTGGCTTCCGTTCTGGTTGATTTGACTGGTATAAATCTTGCACTCTTAGTCAATCGATCCATAATTACCCAAATGCTATCATATCCCGATCTAGTCCTTGGTAAACCATCGATGAAATCCATCGAGACTTGCTCCCATTTCCATTCGGGAATTTCTAATGGTTGCAACAACCCACTAGGCTTCTTTTGCTCGGCTTTAACTAGCTGGCAATTCATGCATTTGGATATAAACTTCCCAACGTCTCTTTTCATCCCTTCCCAGTAGTAAGTCTGTCTCATGTCCCGATACATCTTATTACCACCGGGATGTATAGTCAGTTTTGAGTGATGACATTCTCTAAGCACTTGATCTCTCAAACCATTCACGTCGGCCACAACTAGCCTTCCATTTTTCCGAAGCCATCCATCTCGATCAAGCCCATACACATTCATCTCCTCATCGATACCCATCTCTAACTTGGAGATGATTTCTAATATATTAGGAACATCCCTCTGACTAGAACCAATTCGCTCTATCAAAGTGGGTCTGATCGTCAAACTAGCTAGCATAACTGGATCCAATTCGCACTTTGGTCTGAAATCAAACCCCGCGATATACTCCAGTTGCTTCCATTCAAGAAACATTGCCCCTAAGCTGGCATGTCTCCTACTCAAGGCATCGGCTACCGCATTACCCTTCCTAGGTGTGTATGCGATATTAAAATCATACGAAGCCAAGAACTCTAACCATCTCTGCTGACGGAGATTCAGATCTTTCTGAGAGAAGAGATACTTCAACGATTTATGATCGGTAAACAACTCAAACCTTTCTCCCAAGAGATAGTGTCTCCACATCTTCAGCGCAAATACAATCGCTGCCAATTCCAAATCATGGGTAGGATACTTCTTCTCATGCGGCTTTAGCTGTCGACTAGCATAAGCTACAACCCTACCTCCTTGCATCAATACGACACCCAGTCCGGTACCACAAGCATCCGTGTATACCGTCATCTCTTCATTCCCTTTAGGAATGACTAACACTGACGCACGCGTCAACTTCTCCTTTAGACTCTTGAAGTCATCCTCACACACTCCGTCCCAGACGAAGGATTGATTATTCTTAGTCAACTGAGTCAACAGTGCTGCTATCTTGGAGAAGTCCTGGATAAACTTACGATAATATCCATCTAATCCCAAGAAACTTCTTACATCTGTTGCATTCTTGGGCGTAGGCCAATCCTGTACCGTAGCCACCTTCACAGGGTCCACGGCAATACCACTCTCTGAAACAACATGACCCAAGAATCTCACTTCCCTCCTCCAAAAATGACACTTAGAGAATTTCGCTTTCAATTGGTGTTTCCTCAACACCTCCATCACTATCCTTAAGTGCCCCTTGTGTTCCTCCTCTGTCCTTGAGTAAACAAGGATATCATCCACGAACACAAGAACAAACTTATTCAACTGATCTCTGAATACTCGATTCATAAGATCCACAAAGTAAGCTGGTGCATTGGTCAACCCAAACGGCATGACCAACCACTCATAAAATCCAGACGGCGTCCTAAATGCCGTTTTCGGAACACTCTCATCTGCTACTCGAAGCTGATGAAATCCTGTCGCGAGGTCCAACTGGGAGAACACTCTAGCTCCTTCCAGCTGATCAAACAAATCATCTATCCGCGGTAGAGGATACTTATTCTTCCTCGTCACCTTATTCAACTCGCGATAGTCCACACACAAATGAAGGGAACCATCTGCCTTAGTGGCAAACACAACTGGTGCTCCCCACTCGGAGACACTCCTTCTAATCAATCCCTTCTTCAAAAGATTGCTGACTTGCACCCCGAGCTCTCGCTGCTCCCTTGGTGCCATACGACGAAGTGGCATCACTATAGGTCTGGCATCTTTCACTAAATCAATACGGAACTCAATCTCTCGATGTGGTGGAAGCCCGGTCACCTCCTCGAAGACGTCCGGATACTGGCCAACCACGGGCACATCTGACAACTCATCCTGCGGGATGTCGAGGGAATTTACAAAACTAGCCATAACCCCATCACTGGGTAGACTACCAAACACTACCCTCCGCCCATCATCCACCCTCACTGTCACCAAAAAGCCCTCACAGTCTACCACCACCCCGTATCTTTGGAGCCAATCGACTCCCAATATAATGCCATACCCAGTAAAGCCCAAAACAAAGAAATCACATACAAACATACATCCATGACTCGATAAGACCAAATTCCTGCAAATCATACTAAGGCTAGTCGAACCACCAATCGGGTTCGTCACAACCAATGGTCTATCGACTATCTCGGGTTCCAGTCCCAACCTATCTACCAGGTCACTAGATATGAAGGAACGGGAAGCCCCAGTATCAAACCAAACTCGAACTGGTACATCATAAATAGAAAGCATACCTTGAATAACAACATTCTTTCCTTTCTCCGCCGCAGTTGGGGCATTCGACGAAGAAGGAATAGCATCAAGTGCATATGCTTTCACAATCTGCTTCTCCTTAAGAGGTTGCAGACACTTATCCTTCTGATGTCCCACTTGACCACAGTTGTAGCACTTCCTTTCCGCTGGCTTGGCCCGACATTCTTTAGCATAATGGCCCTTCTTTCCACAGCTGAAGCACTCAACGTCCTTCTTGCTCTTTTTCTGACCACCTTTAGATTGGTCCTGCTTCCTCTTATTCTGAGAATTATTCTTGCCTCCACCGCCTGCTTGCGGCTTTGGCCCTTCTGCAGATGCAGCCTCAGTCTTTGACTTAGGGTAAAGACTCTCTGATCTCAAAGCTTTCCCCACGATCGATTCAAAAGTCTCATCGATGTGATTAATAAGCCTTTCCCCCAAGTACCCATCCAAACCAGTAATGAACTTCTCATTCTTCTTCTCAGGAGTATCGATAAGAGACAGTCCATACTTCGACAAAGTGTCGAACTCAGCAATATAATCAGAAACTGCCCTTCCGTTCTGCTTGAGTTCCAAGAACCTCTTAAACAATACTGACTTCTGGGCAGCTGGAATAAACTTCTCGCTAAAGCGAGCCTTGAACTGAACCCAAGTAACCTGGTCCTCTGGAGTAGCTGTTGTAATGGCATTCCACCAATTCATCGCTCGCCCTTGCAGCTGACGAGACGCTAACTTTCTCTTCATCGCATCCACAAGACCCAAGTCATCGAAGATACGATCACAGCTATCCATCCAATCTTGAACATCCGTGGCCGATTCCGTTCCATGGAACGGCTTTCCACCAAGATTAGTGTAATCCTTGCACAACTTGGCGAAATCGACCCTAGGCGCCTGCACTACTGGGCCAACACCAACTCCAGGATTGGGAACTGCCCCTTGCACTTCTCTAAGCATGTCTCTCATGAGGTTAGTAAACATCGCCCTCATGTCAGCGGCATTCCCTTGGTTGGTCCCTCTACCAGCACCCCTCGTGTCTCGGCTCATCGTCAATCTGAAAAAGGGAAACGATTAACGACCCCATAGTGGTGCTAGTGCAGTGCGAATTCATCTCTATACTACTAATAGGATATATATAGCTTTTGAAAACCAAAGTAATCACAAATACGCGCTCTCATATACGTACTATCTCTCCCTAGTGTCTTTCCCTAGGTTAACTACGCAACCTAGAGCTCTGATACCAAGTGTGACAACCCGCCCCGCACCAACCGACATTTACTCCAAAGGTGCGCTGTACACATGTCCAGTTAGCGCGGAACGGGTCGTGAGAAGGAAAGGGAAGAAAGAAATGAACATACAAAGAACCTGTAGAATGTCTCATAGCGCATAGAACAAAATATAATAATAACATACTTGACATAAAACAGGAGAGACAGTGCATAATCTGAAAATCAGAACTAAACATCATAGCAGCGGAAATCCAAAATACAGCTTATTACAACTTTCAAACTGTCTCAAACAAAAGCAAGATAAATGAGGTACACTACTAATTCCCAAGTAGCGACCACCAACGACACAGGGAGAATGTGCATATATATATATATCATACGTGGAAGCCTCCTGCCCGCCTCCGAATCAGCTACTCGCGCATCACCAGCTAACCTGTCTCTAGTCTGCTCGTGTGAGAACCCAGAGTAATAAGAGGAGACATAAAACTCTGGGTCATACATAAAGCCTGGTATGAGCGATAAGCATCTAAAGTGAACAATAACAGGTAGACTAAAACATACCTGAACCTGGACCTGCAACCAAAGAGTTAGCACTACATATAGTAAAACACTCTAAGGTATCACATCAAACAATATAAGATACGGAGGTGGGGGAGGTGTACATGTCATAGGGATGGCAAACAATCAAGCATAGCATCCATCCTCACATCTCTCACTCAGTGCGTAAAGCATACGATATTCACCACTTCGATCACCCAACATACCTTGCTACGATCACTTTGCCCCATGAAGTCATAAATGGCTTCACTGCACTGATAACGTAGCCACAAATCCTTCGCTATGTCCACTTTGCCCCATGGAGTCACAAGAACCCCACTGCACTGGCTCATAGCCTTACAAATCTTTACTATGTCCACTTTGCCCCATGGAGTCACAAGAAACCCACTGCACTGGCTCATAGTCTTACCAATCCTTACTATGTCCACTTGCCCTATGGAGTTATTCACCCCATCTGCGCTGGCTCATGGTCTTACTACGCATCACCTTGCCCCTCAGGTCATAATGACCCTACTGCACTGATAACGTAGTCTTGCTACCATCACCTTGCCCCTCAGGTCACAATGACCCTACTGCACTGATAAGTAGCCCATCATTCATTCTTAGTGGTGAATCGAAGTTATGAACGTCGACAACTCCTTAGCACGCGTCCCGCAGCAAAGTCCAACCATGAAGTGAACTCATTGGTTCCCAACTAGTTCCGGGATCCTGAGCTCTAACTCCCATTTGGACTACCTTTGCATCTCGGGTTATTGGTCATCACCATCGAATCGGATCGGATCGGCCTTCAATATTCTTCATCGGATCGGATCGGCCTAGTTCGGATCGCTAACACCCCCTGCGGATCGAATCGTGTTCCTCCAGCTCGTGGCTCCTCCTCCTGGTTCGGATCGGCGTCACCACTTCGGGTCGGATCGGGTTGCTTCATGCGGGTCGGGTCGTGCCTTCTGATCGGGTCGTCTCGCCCTAGTACCCATCGACTCGTGAGCTCCCCACCCTCTTCTGGTTCGGATCGGGAATACTTGTTGGTTCGGATCGTGCTTCTACCACCGGATCATGCCACCTAGCTGTCGTGACTTACCCCTTTCGGATCGTGACGCCCATGCTGGAACAGGTCGAGTCGCGCTCCCCTCCACCGATCCGATCCGGATTCTGGGCCATTTCCTGCATGTTTTCCTGCGACTGTTTCTACGCCATTCGACGGCGTTTTCGACCAATCTAACACTTCTAAACAATCACCAAGCATACCATACAGTCATAGCAACATGTAATATCGATCCCAAACATCAAAACATAAATCATAGCATGTAAAATGGACCAAACATACCCAAAATCCCATATTTCCCCTTAAGCATATTTAGGTGAAACTAATGATAGGATTAACAAAACTTAACCAAATTAACCCAAATTCATATCAGAGGTATAAAACATCATTCCGAATTTTATAAACATTTTTCCAGAATTTTATCACGTTTAAATTCGCTAATTAACACTAATCACCCCTAATTAGCCATAATTAGTGCAAAACTATGCAAATCACTCACCTTAACCACAAAATAAACTAAGATCTGAAACAAATCTCTGATTTGATGCAAATCTCAATGCCAAACAGCAGCTCCTATGTTGCTTTGGTGAAGATCTTCCTTGATTAGGGGTTGCTAAGCTTAATCCTTGTCCAAGAGATGATTTGGAGGTGATTTAGAGGTTGAAGGCCATTTTTAGGGATCCTTGGTGATAAGTGGAGGCTAGAAAACTGAAATGGAATGATTCTCCATCTCATTTCAGCCCTCCCATAACCCCAATCCCGAAATGGGTTATGGGCCTACTCACTAATCACCCGATTTGGCCCGGTTAAGCAGTTTTTCACCCTCAAAACCTTGTTTCAGCCATATCTCCCAAACGGTAAGTCCGTTTGGCTATTATGACCACTCTACGGAAAGGTAAACCATCAAACGAATCTAATGGAAGTGGTTTCAGATCAGAATTCCTTTCCAATCAAAAGTTATGGCCAAAACAGTACCAACTAGGGGCAAAATGGTCATTTAAAAATTGACAAAAATCATGAACATGGGAAATGACTCTAATGAATGTTTCCCAAAGTTACATGACCATACGACTTCACATGGGAAAGAAATAAATATTCTACAATCCTATGATGTATAGAATACGGGTCATTACAGAAAATGTGTATTGGTCAATTACAGTTAAATTGGATCAACCAGAAATGGCCATTTGAATTTTGAGTGCTTCTTTGTAAGCTTCGTTAAGTGACCATATATCTTCGAAAAGTTTTTAACGAACTTCCGGTAAAAACTAGCCAATCCGAGAAAACTGCGGACTTCTGTAGGAGTACTGGGCTATTTCCAGTTTTGAATAGCTGTGATTTTACTTGGATCCACAGCAATTCCTTCTTCCGATACGACGTGGCTTAGAAATTTCACTTCATCTTGCCAAAATGTACATTTGGATAGTTTGCTTTTAATACATTCCTTCCGAGGATTTCCAGAACCTGTTCCAAATGTTTTTCATGTTCGGCCTTTGATTTAGAGAAGATTAGAATATCGTCAATAAAAACCAGAACAAATTTATTCAAAACCCCTCTGAACACTCTATTCATCAGATCGACGAAGTAAGCTGGAGCATTATATAAGCCGAACGAAATTACTAACCACTCGTAGAATATGTCCGAACCCTTGAATGCTGTCATTGGAACACACTCTTCGGCAATTCGAAGCTGATGGAAGCCTGTAGCTAGGTATATCCTTGAAAATACTTGTGCTCCATTCAGATGATCCAATAAGTCATCGATTCGCGGCAATGGATATTTGTTCTTTATTGTCTGCTTGTTCAAATCACGATAATCCACACATAGCCGTAGAGTACCATTAGATTTTGGGACAAACACCATTGTTGCACCCCAATCAGAGAAACTAGGCCTGATTAGACCCTTCCATACTAGCTGCCATGTTTGATTGTCTAATTCCTCTTTCTCTTTCAAGGACATTCTTCGAATAGCGTGAACTACCGGCCTTGCATTCGAAATCAAAGCAATTTTGAAATCTATTTCTCTCTGCGGAGGTAAGCGAACAACTTCTTCGAACACATCCGCATAGTTCTTGACAACAGGAATGTCTTTGATGAGGTCAGGAATATTCTCTGTGACTTCAGGGATATTTTCTATTTGAACTGGAGAAACATCCAAAGCTGCCCAGAAGTCTTTTTTATTAGCATTCTGGCCTTCACAGGGAATGGTTATATAATCACCTGATTTAATCTTCGCCTTAACGACTCTGTCGGCGCATTTAACCTCAGCTTCATACTTGGTCAACCAGTCTAACCCCAAGATAAGATCAAACTCTTTAAAATTCATTATGACCGCGATGGTAGGGAACCGATAACGAGAAAAGGAAACCTGCACTCCACAAACCCAACTGAGATTGATGGAACCCCCAACCGGATTTTGAACAGTCATTGGTTCTTTGAGCTTCTTCAAATTTAAATCCAGCTTCTTAACTACATTCTTGGCAATGAAGCTTCGTGACGCGCCTGTGTCAAACAGTACTTTAACTGGAATATCTTTGACAGTTAGCGTGCCTTCTAAAACATCTGGCCTTTCTTAAGCAGACGAAGATGCAGGCACTTCGGCTATTTCATTTCTATATATATATATATATATATATATATATATATATCGATTCTTCGATTTCAAAACTATAGAAACATATACTTCAAATGTAAATGTGTCTATCGAGGTGTAATTTCATTCTGCTTTACTCATACTAGGATATTGCTGATCCTATCTACATAGAGTCACCCATCCTAGAGCACTACTGGTTCTATTTCTGACGAGTTCGTTAATGTGTTATATTCCAAGGATTACCCTTGCCACCGTCAGTATGGGTTTGGGGTCGTCTCATTTGGTATTAGAGCTTTGGTTAAGCTTAGTTCTGGAATATAACATATTAACGAACTCGTCAGAAATAGAACCAGTACTGTTCTAGGACGGGTGACTCTATACAGATAGGATCAGCAATATCCTAGTATGAGTAAAGCAGAATGAAATTACACCTCGATAGACATTTATGTATAGCTGAACTGTATTTGTACTAAGTATGATCCTGTATACTGTGTAACTCTGATGATTACGTTTATCCAGTATATTCTATTGTTCATTATCTGGTGTATTTATTTAATTCTGCTTTGCTGTTATCTGTTATATTCCAAGGATTACCCTTGCCACCGTCAGTACGGGGTTTGCGGTCGTCTCAATATAGCTTTTACTAAATTATTTAAATTAATAACATACTTTCTAAAAACAGATCATTTTTATAAAACTCGACATAGACGATTTCTGATTGTAAATCCCACTAGTTTATTTCAACTCAATTTAAATTTTGAACTTCGGAATGAAATTCATTGTTTCCTTTCAAATCGATTTCCAATTCCTTTTCAAATTCATACTGAAATTTATATGCTTAAATTATGGAATGATAATTATTTCACCACATTTATAAACCTTGTTTATGAATTAAATCCTTGTTTCATCTATAAAAACACGACTATATTTCAAGTCCATTCATAATCCAATTTTTATTTCGAAAAATATAAAACTTTCCCTTTAAATCGTTTTTAAGCTTAAATTCTCTTTTTAAACCCGATTTTGATTCCCGAAATCATATTTAATAAGTATGATACTATATTTGGTTTCAATTTATTATACACTGTATTTTCACAAAAATGTTAATCAATTTCTAATAGTTGGATACTTGTTTAATCCCATAATCTCTTTACAATATAAATTTTCCTGAATTCAAAATTCATTTTTACATTCAAATACATTATATGGTATATAAATGCCAAAATTCAAGGTCTAGTGCTATTTAAGCATCCAAACACATAATAATATATCACTGAAAATTCAACACAACATATATCACTATATATATGTATATGAAAAAAACAATATAAATATTAAGGAATCCAATTGGATCCCTATAACCTGTTTTCTTGCATCCATTGATGTTAGTTAACACAAATAATAATACCAATCCCCGCTTCAAGGCCGAATATCACGGTATAAAGAGTCATTCGCTATTATGCGGGATGCATTGGGTCTCATCCGCTAAATTGTGCAGGAATATCCGACTACCAACCTTAAATATAACTATATATATATAATATTAAAATAAATAAATAATTTATTAATCCATCCAAACAGTCGTCATACAACATATAAATATTATATACTAAATAAAAATTCATTTATAATAAATTATAAACGAACCAGTGATAGTGAAGTTACTTACCTTGATTTTATTCGTTGAAATAGTGATTTATTTTTGATTTAATTAAACAATCATTTAATTTAATCGAAAATTCCTACTGGCTCCATATTACTCTAATTCAACCGTTTAGTGTAGATATCGTTGATACGGTTTCAATGTTTCTAGTTTCGTTAAAATTTGACATCGTTTGTAGGAGTTATAATCTTCATAAGTTTGGACGAATTAAAATTAAAGATAACTTCATTAATTTAATTAACAAAATTTACTTGCCTAAACTACCTTAAACACGTTGTTAAATCTTCCCCCCTTGTGAACTGTTCGACCCTGTGACCTCCTGACATGGTCGTAACCTCCATGACTCTTTCTCCCTCTACTTTTCACCGATCACCAAACTAATGCCACTGTTCTCTTACTCGAAGCGAGTACCACATCCCTATCACCATTCCATTAAACTCGAACTGCTCCATTACACCGCGTGAAATAGCCTGAACCGATGCTATAATAAGAAGTAGCGACAATTACCAGAGTCGAACTCCACCGTTTTTGCACGCCATGTGTTTTTCTCCTCCCCAAAGCCGAATCTGTTGTAACAACCCTGTCTTCCTTCGTCAAAGTAATGGTGTGTTAATCAAAATGAAATTATTAAATTTGAATTATGACGATTTGCTAATTAATTAATAGACTAAACTGGATTAGACTATTTACGAAATTAAGCAATTTTATTTTATTGTATATGAATGAAATAGATGGAAATATAACTATTTTACAATGTTGGATTACTGAATATAGTGCCAAACATTGTGTTAAATAGCATTGTTTAGTGGCAATAAACTAATCGTCAAATGCGACGTTAATCAAATTGTAACTGATATAAAATGGTTTTGGAATTATTAAATAATAATTTTATATGTGCACTCTTATTGTACAGACGTCAAATTAATAAATAAATCAGGTGAGCGTTGAACGCAATAAAATTCTTGAATTACTTGATCATTGCCTGTAAGTGAGTTGCGATTTGTTTGAAGTTAACATTGAAGTTTATTTTGTGAAATAAAATCCAAACTAGAATGTACTAGTAAACGAAAAAAATTTGGACAGCAAACTCTTAAGGTGCAGACCCATTATCCCTCTCTGGATATTTCGAACAACATCCTGGCTTCTCCAGAAAAGTCATCACCTTATCAACGAAAAAAAGGGGGGGGGGTCCGAAATCCCTAATTTGAGAGTTCAGAGAGGGGAAAAAAAGGAAAAAAAAAAAAAGAGAAGTTGGCGCGTCGCTTCTGTGACTGGAGGCGCGACGATGAAGGGGTTAGTGGTGCAATGAAGCACGATGGCGGAGGGTGGTGGAGCGCTGCTCTGAGATGCGTGCGAGGCTTGGTCTGGAGTTGCGCGCGGAGGAAGCGAGCGATGGTAATAGTAGCGACGTCTGGATATGCATCTGGACACGAGGATGACAGTGGTGATTTTTAGATGAGCACACAAGCTGTGATGGAAGAAGTAAACTAAGGACAACGGCTACTGGGTCAATTACAATAGTTCTTGGGTTCGCAGCAAAGGTATCATCATATTTTAGTCGTCCATTTAGGTGAGTCCCCCTCACTCACATCTATGTTTTCTTCTATTGTAGTTACATACACACCTTCATCAAGTTATGACTGATTCTCTTGGGTGACTAAATGGATGAATTATATACTGTTATGATTGGATTGATCGTTGTGATAGTCATGGAATATTAATTTTGGGTGAAGTGCAATCGTTTCTGAAGTTGTGTTTGAGCTTGTTGGATGTTTTAAAAAAATATAGAGGGGATGTTGTCTATTGTTATGCTCAACTTGTAGTTTGATAAATTGTTTATTTTGACGATTAATCAATTTTATGACTTTTTTATATAATTTGAGATAGTTTATAAAAGTATATAGGTAATAACAGTACGATGTTCAAGATTATGCTATTATAAATTAAAGCATAGAATGCAATTTTCTATATTGATTAGTGGTTGAAACTATAAGCATATTTAATTTAAATAATATATTCTTTGAAAAAAATAAGTATTTTAAATTGTATTTCAACGGTTGTTCGAACAAGATAAATCAATTACATGAATCCTTCTCTGTTGTTCAGCATATTAAAATTATATATTGTAACAACCCGTATTTTCAGAACCAATTTAAAATTTTGATTTAAGCCATTTTAAGGAATATGCGAATGGAAATTGGTTATTTTTGCTAAATAAAATTTGAGAATAATTATAAAATTAGTTTTTATCTTTTACTTGACTAAAAATAAACTCAGTAAAAAATTTCAATTGATTTAAAAGCTTTGTTTTGGAAATTTTGAAAATTCGATGTTTAAAATCAATACATAGCCCTTAAAAATTGAAATTTTGCGTATGAGCTCAGAGTTCGATGAAATAAATTTTTCTGAATTTGCAATGATAAATTATTGTGAGTTCCAAAAGGTGCGTCGAACGGATTTAGCATGTGGCCGTGCGAGCTAAAATAGTTCAGGGCAAAACATGCAGTCATTTTACAAAGGAACATTATGCAGACGATCTCAGAATTCAATTCCTTTTTTTTGGGATTCATATCATCAAATAATGGTTAAATCGAAAAGGCCATAATTTTGAAGTTGACATTTGGACGTACAAGGAGAAAACATATGCTAAAATCACATTTTAAAGCTAATTTTAGCAATTTTACAAAGGAACATTATTTAGATGACCTCGGAATTCGACGAAACTTTTTTTATTGAATCTGTAGCGTCGAATAATGGTAAGATTCCAAATTTCATGATTTTTAAAATTAGTATGTGATCGGGAGCGATTTTTAAAGTGAAAAACAGACAATATTTTGATTTTAGAAATTCGTTGTTTGTGCATATGAACTCGGAATTGAAGAAACCAGTTTTGTTAGGTCCGTAATGTCAGAGAGTAGCTGTACGTCAATTTTTATAAAAAATGGAATCAGTAGGTGACCACACGGATTTTTAAACTAGAAAAATGAGCGATATTTAGGTATAATAAAATATAAAATCAATGAAAAATAATAATTCCTCTACTATATAATATCCTTTTCACTTCCTTAACCTAATCCCATTTCTGAAAATCACATTGCCTCCCCACTTTTCATTCCAACATGAGTCTCCCCCTTCCAAAAATCAAAATCGAATGAAATCAAATCCTAAAAATCATGGAATAAATATATGCGAGTTCGTAGCGAGCTTCTCTTCAATCTCATACCAAATTCCAGGTGTTCATATCAATCTTTGCCACTGTCTACTTTTCCAGCGTGTGTTTTTTTTATGCGGCCTAGGGTTGATGAATTCGTGAGATAGAAGCAACGATGCAAGACTCGGTTATTGTTTTTGAGTTTGTGGCAAGAAATGAAGGTTGTATGCAAAGTTTGGATGGATTTGGTGACAAAAAGTATCGGGAAGTTTGCATTGGCCGTGAGTTTTGCTGTAAAAAATCGGCCAAAAATTTTGGAGCTTGATTTTGAGATTCATGGTGTTGAAATTGAAGATGATAAGAAAGAAGGAGAATGGTGTTTACAGTTTGTGATTTCGTTGAGAAAAGAGGAAGAATGGATGTCATGAAGCTTGCATGAAAATGGATATGGGAGGAGTTGTGTGTAAGTTGTCTATAGGAGGGAGAAGATGAGCAAGATGATTAGGGGTAGATTAAGGTAATTAATTAATTTATATGTTAAGTTAATTACATATACATGTACATGAAACTTGTAAAAAGCATAACTTTTTCATACTAACTCGGAATTCAACGAAACTGGATCCATTGGAACCGTATCGACGAGTGCTTCACAATGAAATTGATTTGGAGAGAATTGGAGCTCGTCTCAATTTTTGGTGGAGGAAAATGTCATATTCGATCAATCGATCGTTTGGCGGTATTTAGCGACAAACTAATCAAGGTGAGAACTCCTCACTAAAATTTCTACATAATCATTATTTATTTTCATAACTGAAAAATATATAGAATTGCCAGTGTAGATTTTTATTAGTTAATCACTATAAATTGTACTGTTAGATCACCTCCCTCGTCCACAAACTACGGACGATTTAAATTGACTGTATTGCATGTTGTTTGTGATGTGAAATGTTTATTATACTAAAAATAATTTTAATATTAATAGGATAGTGAAATTTAAATTATAAATATTCATTTATAATTTGAATAGTGAAATTTGGTTAAATTTATTAAGCAATAATTTGTTTAAATAGACTGTTGTTGTTTGAAAACCCTACATGGGAATTGGGATGATATTTGACATACACTAGTCCCATCATTTATTTTATATGTCAATCGATGGATTGACAGTCTGTGATGAACATTATTTATTAATTTTAACGCTCACACAGTTGTAAATTTCACTTTGCACGTGATTGGACCATTTGATGATTATTTATCATTATTGTTGCATACATGCGATGTATGAAATCCATATAACTGAAATTATATGGTAATTGATTAAGTCACATTCCGATTCAAAATCAAAAGAACATGGTTTATAAAAATCAAAAGAACATGATTTATAAAAATCAAAAGAACATGGTTTATAAAAATAAAAAGAATATCGTTTATAAAAATATAAAGAGCATTGTTTTTAAAAATAAAAAAGACATTCTTTTAAAAATAAAAAGTGCATTCTTTTTTAATAAAATTAGCATTGTTTTGAATAGTAAAATTTACATTGTTTTGATAAATAAAGCAAACATTGTTTTGATAAAATAAACATTGTTTAGATAAATAAAACAAACATTGTTTTGTAAAATGAAATATACATTATTCTGTAAAACAAACTGTACATTGTTTTGTAAAACAAAATATACATTGTTTTGTAGATAAATTATACATTGTTCTGTAAAACAAGATATACATTGTTTTGTAAAACAAAATAAAAGAAATTTTAGAATAAAATAACATTTTGGAATGAAAAAGACATTTTAGAATAAAATAAAATTTTAGAATGAAAAATACATTTTAGATAAAATAACATGTTAGAATATAAAAGACATGTTAGAATATAAAAGACATGTCAGAATGTAAAAAGACATTTTTAATATAAAGGTCATTTTAATATAAAAGAACATTTCAAAATAAAAGAAACATTTTTATGAACCATTTTTATATGAAAGAACATTTCAAAATAGAATTAACATTTTGAAGTGTAAGATCCATTTTTATATAAAAAGAACATTGCAATGTAAAGAAACATTTCAATGTAAAGAAAAATTTTCATGTAAAAGATACATTTTAATGAAAAGAATATTTTAAATAAAAGAACATTTTAACGAAAGGAATCATTTTTAATGTAAATAATGTAAAAGAATCATTATAATGTAAAAGAGCCATTTTAATGTAATAGAACATTTTTAATGTAAGTAATGTAAAAGGACATTTTAATGTCAAGAATACTTTAAATAAAGAATATTTTAAAATCAAGAATCTTTTAAAAATTTAAAATATTTTAAAGTAACGAATATTTTAAAATAATATTTAGTAAAGAACAAAATTATGATTATGATGTCCGATTTTGGATGGATACAAAAATATAAAAATATGAAGCCGAATTAAGTAGCAAAAGCCATTTTAAACCAAACGGGCTTATCAACCGATTTTATTCATTTTAAAATGAATATCGAAAAGAAATGATTTCAAAATATAATATTTTGAAAACATTATCATTTTAATATGATAAAGATATATAATATTCAATTTTGATTCAAAATTGAAAAATGTAGTTGGAATCGTTTTAAAACGAGTTTATAAACGATTTATAAAATACGATTCAAATGGAAATCGACGACATATATATATATATATAATATATTTAATGGCCTGAATACAACGCGTCGCGCAACGACCGTTCGCGAATTTCGACTATTAACTTCAAATGGGTGTAACGGCAGATCCGACCGTCGGATTCTCCTATAATCGGAACTATTGGGTTCGTATCGAAAAGAGCTTTCCAATAAATATAAGAGATTTGAAATATAACGGTTGGATTTGGAAATATGTCCAAATCAAATTTGGAAAAGGTCGTTGTAAGTGCAGTTCGATGACCGTTTATGGAAATAGACTGTAAGTGCCTTAATAAAATTATTAAAAATATGGAAAATTTATGTAAAATCATAATAAATGATTAGGAAAGAATTTGGATGAAAAATTCCAATTCTGTAAAGATAAAAAAAATATTTTTATCAAAATTAACTAATTATTAACTAGAAAAAAAAATCCAATGTTTTTAAAGGAATAAATAAATTGGATTTTGGGTTTGTCGTGAATGGTGTCTTAAATAACACTGTTCTTAAAACCTGTATGAAAAGAATAAATATTTTAATTAAGATTATTAGAGTTTCCAAATTATATTTAGTAATTGGAATAAAATGAAATGTGAATTGGGTTTATCGTGAACTATGTTTTTAACGACATTCGTTCTTTAACCCGATTTATAGTGAAAATATAATTTGGAATTTGTAAATCTTTTTATTAAGATTTAATGGAAATTTCCTAAAGCAAAGTTTTTTCCAATTTAATATATTAAATTGGAATTGAATGGAACTCGATTTAATAATAATCGAGATGAGCTTCTGTGAATGAAAACCGTTACTATATATGGAATTTAAAAGGCTTTGCCGTTATTCCATTTATATTATTAGTCTGATACGGGATTTATCGATTATATATTGATCTGATTTCTGTGAAAATTCCATATTTAATGGAAGATGATTTTGGGTTTATCATGAGAAATGTTTTAAATAACATTGGTTCTTTAACCTAGTTAAAGATAAGATTAATTTCTTAAATTTGAATAATCATTAAGTAATGATTTTTGAGATTAAAACCGAACTAGAGTTTTAATGAATCTTTAATAGGTTAATAATGTGAATATTTTAATAGAAGAATATTCTGAATTGGAATGAGACGTATGTGTTTTTATAGCACTTGTTTATAAAATATGCGTGTTATTCGGAAAGACCGGGTTTAACCCATTCTGAATGATCACTATGACGATCAAGAGTCGAAGATGAAGAAGGTGGTTGAAGACCGGAGATCTTCACATTGTTGGGTGATTATTGATGTCTTGATTGGGCCGTACACCCAAGAAAAGGTAATAAGTGGTGATCGTCCAAATCGTACTTGGAGATCGACGGATAACGAGGACCTCTCTCCTGTATTGAACATATGGGACGAGGAATAAGGTGCCTCCGTTTTCGTTCATACCCCGAGCGGACTTGTAAATGGATGGTATGTTTGACATTGTATTCTTATATGTTGTATTCGTTGATCTCTGCTAAATATGTATATGTTTCGTGGCGGAGAATTTATTCTCTTGCTTAACACCCTTCTCTGAGACTAGAGGTTATATATTGGCAGAAATCAATGGTATGGATTGACAATGTGGCATGCTAAGATGCAAATGATCAAGGCTTTTTTTGAAAACCAGAGCCTTGTGGATGATGATCAAAGCACAACTTCAATTAGCATAGCTTTGTGTATAACATTACTTCACGAGCTTCAAACCCCGGTATGAACCAGAAACGGGAGAGGACAACAGGGGGGCATTACGTTCTTTCGAGCCAGGTGGGTTGTCAGCGTTTTGCAAGCCCTGACATTTACTCATGTGGTTGTTGCTTATTATTACTTGATGGATAAAGAGGCTCCTCGGATATGTATATATTGATAGATGTTTTGGTCGACATTACTGACCAGATTATTTTATGCCCCATAGGGCGGGGAAATGCATGCTTAAGAATTATGAATCCACCATCGTACTTAGTGTGGACCGGCCCTGCATGTTACCTAGGTACAGTTGCGGCTGAAGCCTGAGGCTCAGCTAGAGAGTCTCGAAACGGAAGGACTGCGCCTTGCCTTGGTTCACAGATGGAAATCCAACTTCCAGTACGACATCATGTGGTTTTGATTGTAGAACTAGTATGGCGACATGATATATGGTACCTATGCCGCCTAGATTGATACATTTATATTCGAAGTTGATTTCTTCACTTATAGTAATAATAAAATATAAATTTTCACATATCTAGAATTTTTGGCTATTACAAGGAAAAACTCTATCTTCTGACTGCGTTCATTGTGTGACGGGACCTAAGTCTTATAATAGCTTCGTTTTTCAAAAAGCATTGTGATGTTTTATTTTAAACTAAGATTCATGTGGAGTAAGCCCATTCCGTGTTATACGGCATGGTTCCATGATATCCCCACTTTAAAATTTAAGATTAATAACCGTTTTATTTCTCATACCAGTCCCATGACAGACCTGGAGTTTATTATTTTAGCCTAAACTCTGGGTGCCCATATTTTCCACACGGGCAGCTAGTAGTTTTGGTTTGCAGATATTATATTCACAGGATCCTGGTTTACAGCTGAAGCGATATTCGAAAAGCTCTGTATCTGTGTATTTCTTTCAGTTGTATTTTGTATTATTTTTCCGTTGTTTTATATAAAGGTAATTTAAATCTCTGATATGGTATTTCTATTGTATATTATTTATTCATACTCTGGAATATTCTGGTACTCTGGTGTAATTGTTGTAATAAGCAATTAAATGTTCTTCTATTTGTGCTCTGATGAGTATTGTTCTCAAAGCAACCCGTACTTTCGTTTACGGGAAAGTTTCGGTCGTTTAATTTGGTATCAGAGCTTTGGTTTACAGACCTCGAGAACTAGGCACATTAGATCCGAACAAAAGAATTCATCAGAGATTGGATTGGTAATATCCAATAAGAATGACTCATTAGAGATGGGATCAGTAGTATCCTAGAATGAGTCCGAAGAGTGTTATTTAAAAAAAATTAAAAATGAAAACAAACTTTGGTTTGAAAATTTAAAACCATATTATACATATTTGAATATTTATTTTATATTGATTTGGAAAATCGAGTATATAGAGATTTGCATATACGCCTAGCTAGCATATATACGAAGCCTCCAATATGCTGGACAGATATAGAGTCACACTCTAGTCGCCCAGAGATGATTCTGATGATGAGCATGACATCATCAACATTTATGTTCGAGTATTCGAAAGTGAGATATCTATATATTTCCAATTGACTGGTGTGAGAACCAAAACTAGATAGGATTTATTGTTGTGATTTGACACTAAAAATATGATTTTGACTATGTATTAAAGTTATGTCTTTGAAAAGCTAATCAACTAATTGATTGCTGGTTGTGATGATTTGATTATTAGTTTAACTAATAAAAATATTGGAATGATAATTAATTTGACCAATATGAGAATGAATAATAAATAAAGCCAAATTGAATTAAATATTGAACTGAACTGAATTTTGATTGGAATTACATACATGCACATATATATATGTGTGAACAGGTCATGGTAGGGAAGCTAAGAAGAGGAATAAAATTGTATGCCAGACAAATAGGTGCATATTTACTATATTTATTGGGGTTTGATGATTTTATAAGCCGATTGGCTAGCCGCTTGGCCTTTTCTTTTTCTTTTGGATTGATGAAGGCAATGTGAGGCAAGTTGCGGTTTTAAATATCAACCCGTACAAAGGGGGTTATGGCGAAATTTTTCGAAAATTTAGGGTGTTAGTTAAATTTTTGAAAAATTAGAAAATTCTTAGAAACTGAAAAGTTGAAGAATGAAAGCCAGAATGAAAGTTGAGTTGGTTAGTTAAACAACTTTTAGCTCTGTTCCTTTTCGAGGATAAAAAGATTTTAAGTGGGGGAGATTGTAACAACCCGTATTTTCAGAACCAATTTAAAATTTTGATTTAAGCCATTTTAAGGAATATGCGAATGGAAATTGGTTATTTTTGCTAAATAAAATTTGAGAATAATTCTAAAATTAGTTTTTATCTTTTACTTGACTAAAAATAAACTCAGTAAAAAAATTCAATTGATTTAAAAGCTTTGTTTTAGAAATTTTGAAAATTCGATGCTTAAAATCAATACATAGCCCTTAAAAATTGAAATTTTGCATATGAGCTCAGAATTTGACGAAATAAATTTTTCTGAATTTGCAATGATAAATTATTGTTGAGTTCCAAAAGGTGGGTCGAACAGAGTTAACATGTGGCCGTGCGAGCTAAAACAGTTCAGGGAAAACATGTAGTCATTTTACAAAGGAACATTATGTAGGCGATCTCAGAATTCGATACAGTTTTTTTTGGATTTGTATCGTCAAATAATGGTTAAATCCAAGAGGCCATAATTTTTGAAGTTGGAGTTTGGGCGTACAAGGAGAAAATATACGCTAAAATCGCATTTTTGAAGCTAATTTTAGTAATTTTTACAAAGGAACATTATTGAGGATACCTCGGAATTCGACGACACTTTTTTTATTGAATCCGTAGCGTCGAATAATGGTAAAATTCTAAATTTCATGATTTTTAAAATCAGTATGTGATCGGGAGTGATTTTTAAAGTGAAAAACAAACAATATTTTGACTTTAAAAATTCGATGTTTGTGCATACGGACTCGGAATTCAACGAAACCAGTTTTGTTAGGTCCGTAATGTCAAAGAATAGCTGCACGTCAATTTTTATTAAAAACGAAATCAGTAGGTGACCACTCGGATTTTTAAACTATAAAAATGAGCGATATTTAAGTATAATAAAATATAAAATCAATTAAAAAATAAATTCCTCTACTATATAATATCCTTTTCACTTCCTTAACCTAATCCCATTTCTGAAAATCACGTTGCCTCCCCACTTTTCATTCCAACGTGAGTCTCCCCCTTCCAAAAAATCAAAATCGAATGAAATCAAATCCTAAAAATCATGGAATAAATATATGCGAGTTCGTAGCGAGCTCCTCTTCAATCTCATACCAAATTCCAGGTGTTCATGTCAGTCTTTGGCACTGTCTATTTTTCCAACGTGCGTTCTATTTTTATTTTTATGCGGCCTAGGGTAGATGAATTCATGAGATAGATGCAACGATGCAAGACTTGGTTATTGTTTTTTGTGTTTGTGGCAAGAAATGAAGGTTGTATGCAAAGTTTGAATGGATTTGGTGACAAAAAGTATTAGGATGTTTGCATTGGCCGTGAGTTTTGCTATAAGAAATCAGCCGAAGTTTTTGGAGCTTGATTTTGAGATTCATTGTGTTGAAATTGAAGAGGAGAAGAAGAGAAGGAGAATGGTGTTACGCACTACTACAAAAGTGGGCATATTCGACACTAATTTGTGTGCGTTGCATGAAAAGTGTGGCGAAAGCTATGATTTCTTTGAGCTTCTGCAACATTATTCATATGTTGTTTCATTATACGTGGATGCACTGTTGCGGTGGGAATTTCAGTGTTTTGATGTGCAACATCAGTTAAAAGCATAGCATTACGTATATATAATCCATCTCAGCGATCCGCGTTATCAACATATAAAAACCCCAACCGTAGATGAAAGATTAATCCAACGGTTCAAACCATCTATGGATCTGATGATCTTAATGTTAGCCATCATCCAATCATTGACAACCACGTCATTGCATTCTTTTGATGAAATTTTGGCGCGATCTTCTCCCTTCATGAAATCGTTTTCTTCTCTATCATCTAATCGTTTTCCCCCCTTTTTACTATTGACAAAAATTTAAACCTAAATTCACGTCATTATCGCTCCTTTCCTCGACAACAAATTCTATTCCGAAAAGGATGAAGTTTTGAAACGCTTTCTAGCTTTGATTGCTCAGGGCGCTGACATCGCCAGTTTTTTCCCTCAGGTACGGTTTGTATAGCACTGTGAATTAGTTGCGCTTATTATAGATTGGATTATGAGTAATTGGTAATTAGTTCAGTTGTTACATTTTGGAAAACCCACTCGCTTATGAGTAATTAGTTGCGCTCATTATTGATTTGGGATTATGCTGAGGTTTATTCGAAAATTATACCCAGCAATAAACCATGAGAACCGGGCTATTGGCATGAAAAAGACATTGGTTTATTATAGAGGTCGAGCTAGTTAAGGAATGGGGACTGCGGTTAATTTGCACTGCTTGAGGTTCATACCTTACACTGAGGTTAATTTGTATGCTTGAGGTTAATTTGCACTGCGGTGTGTTTGCACTGCAGTGTGTATGCACTGCGGTGAGTTTGCACTGAGGTTTTGTGATACACGCAGTGCATACACGCACAAGTATACACGATTTTTTTATTACGAACGATGCTAGTATGCCTCGGTGTAAAGCCGAGTAAAATGTGCGATTCAGTGGGAACTGAGGAAATCATGGGGGAATGATGGTAATTTTGTGTCTGATGATATTAGGGACATCCAAATTTTAAGCCTCTTACCGTAGATTTTTACAAAATCTAAAGCGGGCACTCAAGCATTTTCGTTTTATTACAATACACATCATACACGCAGTGCATACACGCACAAGTTACACGAACGCACAAGTGTATACGCACACACAAGTATACACGCTCAAGTATCATAAGTATACATGCACAAGTATACACGCACAAGTATCATAAGTATACACGCTCAAGTATCATAAGTATCATAAGTATACACACACACGTATACACGCACAAGTATCAAAAGTATAAGTATACACGCTCAAGTATCATAAGTATACATGCACAAGTATACACGCACGCACAATTATACACGCACAAGTATCATAAGGTAGCCATCTGAAGGCACATACAAGTATACACGCACAAGTATCACAAGTATACACGCTCAGGTATCATAAGTATACACGCACAAGTATACACGCTCAAGTAGACACGCACGAGTATACACGCACGCACAAGTATACATGCATGCACAAGTATCATAAGGCAGCCATCTGAAGGCACGCACAAGTATCATAAGATTAAAAAAATCACCAGCATTCATAAACATTCACTACGTACCATTCACAAACATTCACCAACATCCATCATCAGTCATCGACAGTCATCACCAACAATCACAAACTTCTACAACCACACAAAATTTCATAAATATTCACAAACTTTCAAGCCAAAAATCATTACTAGCAGAAAAAAAAAACCAACATCCACAAACATCATCAGTCATCACCAGCATCCACACCAGCATCAGCATCAGCACCAACATCTTCTTCTTTTTCTTCGGAGTCAGTGTCCATGTCAGAGTCTTTGTCCATGTCACAATCATTGTCTACGTCAGAGTGACTGAATGGGGATTATGTGATCATTGATATATTCCAATTAGCACCTTATATAAATGATCATAGTTTTAAGAAGAAACTTCTAGATATATAAGACAATCCACTTGTGATAATGTGTTATTTTATGTTAATGTTGGTATAGCTACTTTCTAGTTGAATGTCGGTCATCTGGTTGTGTCTCATTATAAGGCTATTATAACCATGTATGTATGTATGTGAGTGTGTGCATGTGTGGTTGTGTCTCATTATAAGGTTGTTAAGGATAGAACATAGTCAGCGATGAAACCAGAATTTCTTGTTGTAGAGGGCAAAAAGTTACAAAGTGATTTTTGGATGATGAAACTTTAATAATATAATAGTAACGTACATTTGTAAAAGTGTTCGATGGGAATTAGTCACATCGATGCAGCAAACATTATTAGGTAAATTCTATTTCCATACACATTTTCGATCACCTAATCCACCCTATAAAGTAAGGTCTTTGACTTTTAACATGTAAAACTTAATTAGTTTATCCACCTAATATATTATATGATTCAATTCTCAAATAATGTGATCCACTAAGAGTTTATATGCCTTAATTATCAAACAATTTGACATGTAACACACATTGAGTATGGTGATTTTTTTTCACAATTAAGTACTTTGGGTTTTTTTCCAGTAATGTTAAAAATTGGAAGTGATCTCATAAAATTCCACTATATTTTAGAAGATAAAGCAGTTCCTGCATATAAAAAGAACATTATACTCCATGATTACTTTTTCTCTAACTTAATGACATTATTCTATGATAAATTATAAAGTGGTCACCCACAAAAGATCTATGCATTAGGGTGTTTGAAGAAAAATTAATAAACTCCTTAATTCATGGTAGCAGTGAACATGGTTGAAGTTATTATTCATTTTGTAAAATGATTTTTTTTCATGGTAGCAGTTTACCACATCTGAAGGAAATTCATGCCATACATTAACAGTGTCTCAAATTCAAGCCATACAACCACATCTATGTACAACTAACAAAGCACCAGTTTGTATTATTATTTTAGAATCTTGGGTGGGGCATTATAACCTTGTATGAATGTATGTGAGTGTGTGCATGTGTGGTTGTGTCTCACTATAAGGCTGTTAAGGATAAAGCATAGTTGAATGAACACTTTGTAATTATGTTCTTTGGCAAATTTACCTCGATTGGCCAAACATATTATGGATTAACTAAAAGAAACCGTGGATGGAAGTAAAATTTACCTATGATCACAAAAAAATGGTACCACCGGTTCCTCCCTATTGCTCACAAATAGAATTTCAGCCCTTGTCTCAAGATGAGCATGTATGGTGCGCTGAACCCTAATGAGGTAAACCTTGTTGTTGAATCAAGCAGCAAAAGTATTCTCCAAGCCAATGCCTTCATAAAATTCCATTTTCAGGTATAATGATCTATGGTCAATTCGAGACCAATGACAGTCGTCAATTTCACACACATTTCCCATTGGCGTCATTAATTTTTTAATTGCAGGAACATTTTTCTTCAGGAACTCGGGAAAGCCAACAACTCTAGCCCATGATTCTGGCTCGAACGCTGGTTCAGGCTCAAATTCTTCACTAGACCATTGTTGCACATAAAAAGTTCCTCTGCATTTTGTAAAAAGTTTCAATATTAGCGCATGATCACGCTAACTGTAAGATGGGCATGTTATTAGAAAAGAGTTTTTGGGTATAACCCGTATAGGCCACTCCTCATTATGCTTCAGAATATGCCTAAGCATGAGATGCACAAATTCGTGAGTCCAATGTCCTGAAGGCAACCGCAAATACGGGGATTGGGATCACGTTATCATATGTCATAGATTACTAGTTAGGTAGTGCAGAGATATAGAAATCAGTATAAATAGGGTAGTTGCGAAGCAGAGGAGTAGAAGCGCATTTAGTTTACCAGTACATTCAGTTTATCAGTACATTCAGTTTATCGGTACATTCATTTTATCGATACATTCAGTTTATCTTGCCATATCCCATGCTTATCCCATATTATCTTGCTACTATGGTTTAGTCTTATATTTAGTTTATTCATGTCATGACCCTTTTCCTCGTTTAAATACTAAGAATCACTAGACTTACCAGACTTTATGTCTGACCTAGTTTCCTTTCGCTACTTTTCTTCTGTTTCCTCCCCCCAGGTAGTCAGGGAGGGAATAGCTCAGGTTTGTGTGGACCGTTACTCTTTCCAAGCTTGAAGACTCTTTGATGTGTTGCCTTGGACTCTCTCTTCTACTGCTATGGCTGGCTCATGCTTCATTTGGGGAAATCATTTTATGCTTCTTTATTTTTGTAAACAAGACAGGATACTTTGGTATTGTAAAACAATCTTTGTACAAGTTGTTTATCAATGAAATAAAGTTTTATTTATTTGTCGCTGCTTTAATTGTCTGTCTTGTGATTTATCTGGATCTTTTACCTATAATGCTCCACCGAAATTAAGGCATTCCCTTTGTGAGTGACCTTAACGGAGGTGGGGTGTTTCAAATCATTAACACCTTTAGTAGAAATTGACCAACCATAACATGGTTCATGTACAATTTATAACATAAACAAAGTACTTTATTTAGTGAATTTGAATATACCAATCATTTTCAGTGACAACTGCCTCAAACCACCTACGTTGAATAACATAAGGAATCATTACACATGTTTCAGGTTGACAAGGGGTGATCATCGAGGATGAAACAAAAGTAATTTCATGTATATCATATTGCACATGAACAAAATATAATAAAAACATATATAGCAAAATAGTAGTAAGACATAATAAAGTGAAAACATCACCTCTATGAAATCATTAAGCTATGTACAATAAATAGTAATATTTGTTACCTCAAGTCCTCACTAAACTTACCTTAGGGTATTTAAGAAAAACAACAGAGGCAAGATATCTACGATATAGAGTAATAAGCTAAGCTTTCAAAATACAAAAAAAATTAGTTCAAGGGCTTTCGGCCTGGAAACCTCGTGTAAATGGCGATACAGATTCACAAATTATTTCCTCCTTCAAGATCTATTCTCCTCCTCTTTCTTAAATTCTCTTAAACTCCTCCATCATTTCCTCATTTCTTCATGATTCCCATCTCCAAATCCTTGCTTTCACTATGCGTACGAATGTTTCCATACCCTAGTTTAATTTCCAGATCTAAAACCCTTCAGCAAGTGCGCATCTTTTAGCCCCTTTCATCCCCTTTCCGATCGTCTTCTCAGTAACATCCCCTTTCAAAACTCGCTACAGCTGACCTTTCCTCATCTTGGTGTGGTGGCTAGACTGTTTCACGGTTTTGGTTTCGATTAGCTAGATCCTAAACTATTCGGTACTGTGTTGTGTGCCCATTGCTGCAGCAGATCACACTCTTATGTGATGTATCACGACTCACCATCTACACTTTTCTGGTATGCTGAATTTTTACTCTGTTAACTAATGAGATGCAATCTATGCCCATACACGAGACTGAGATTTTCAGCTAAACATGGGTTGTAAATGTGGTGTTTTGTCTCTACTTGGTGAGCTATAACAGAGTGGTTTAGCATATTGATTTGTTTAGTAGGTTGTGTTGGTTCCTCTCTTGTCATTTGTGTTTTGTTGTACCTTTAGATTTCGACTTCCAGTATCGATTTGCTTGCTATGGTTTAGTTCAGCTAGTTGGTTTTGTTTGCTATATATCTCAGTTGAACGGTGGTTTATCTGAAGCTGCATGTCATATTATCAAGTTTCTGGTCATGTAATTTGTGGTTCAAATTTTGGTTGTATCACTAAAGGCTTGCTGGTTCAACTTTATTCATCGCAAAATTACCAACACAGGTGAAGTGTCTTGCTCTCGACATTGCTATTTTCTTTGGTTGTTTTCGATTCCTTCTATTTCATGGTGCACCCCTAGTTTGGCCTACTGACGAGATGGTTAAGGCGCAAGCCTAACTACTAGCAAGGAGGCTACTATGATGAAATTTTTAGCTGTTGCATATTGTTCGGTGTGGAGCTCAAGAAATGCAAGCAACTGTCTCTTCGGTTGTCTTGATTATGCCATGTCATTTCGTGGATGGGTGCAGTTCTCCTTTTCCCTCTACATGTATTTACGGCTAGACTATTCTTAAATTCCCTGTGTACTTTTTGTACTTGGTCCATATTTGTTAGCTTGTAAATATACATGTTTCTCTATTATGTAGAATGTAATATAAAACATGTGACTCCCTGCTTGGTGCAATAAGTTGTATTCTAGTAACTTAGCTAGCTCCAGTGCTCTAAGCTTGTTTAGGTAGAGTGGATGGAACACTTTAAACCCCGCATATGGTGGACAGTCCACTTTAAAAACCGAAAGTAGTTGGCGGTCAACTAACCATTACCTGTACTATATTGTATTTTTTATTTTTAGTTATAATTAAAGCTATTTGTGGTCACCTTAAAAATCGGTCAGCTTTGCCAAAAAAATAATAATAAGCTAAGCTTTCCTAGCTCATCGCTAAATAGCTACAACGCCACCAAAACCTACCATCTAGTCTATTCATCAGAGACGTCAATGAACATCCAAGATAATAAGTGAAAACATGAAATACTAGACCAGACAATAGTCTGGTGTAAGCAATAAATTACTATCAAAAGATATATTGGAAAATATGCTACTAAATAGATTTAAGTGACACATTTGACAGTTCTATACAATCAAAGAGTTAACACATAATAACCAAATATATGCTACTCAAGTAAACTAACAGTAGAGGATACTATGATTAGAAGAACTTAAGCAAACTCCTTCATTCTATTCTCAATCCTCACTCCAATATCATGTAGTTGATAGTGTTAATGATATTTTTCGTCAACACCGGAATTAAGTCTAAGGATGTGAACCTAAGGGAACAAAAGGGTTATTTAGTTCTACAAGCTTGGGTTAGTTCACGGTTTCCTAGATATCAAGGTCTTAAGCCCGAAGATTAGTTACACTTCCATAAAGAGGTGGGAACCATGCTTACGAGACTCAATGACCAACAGCTTAGGATAAGGATTCCCTAAGCACAATGCAAGTTAGAAAGATAAACGGCTTATAAAAGGATATTTTGGGTATTTTGGCCTATGCATGAAGACTTGCCATGGAGAAGCATTAGAAAAATTAGCAGCATTAGTGATATAGAAATTCATGACATTAATCTCAAGTATTAATTCTCTCTTTATTGATCACTTTGTAGAGTACATAGAAGTTTCTAAGTTAAACTCCCAAATTGATTTAGAAATTAGGGTTTCCTCTATAAGAAAAGACTACAAGATTGGAGAATGGAAAATAAAGTCCACTCAAATGAGACCTCTTGGGTTTTGTTTATAGACAAATTGGCCCCCTTTTACAACATTCAGTGGAAACAACTTTCGGTTTCGGTAACGAAACCGGGTATCGGCCGCCTTGGTGGCTTTCGGTGCCGATTCTGGTTTCGCCTTTCTTTCCGCTTCTAAGCTTTGTTATAGGATCTTCTTAGCTTTCGGAATTCGGTTTCGATCTAATGTGACTTATGATTCAGATACTGCCTCCATATAGTGCATCGATACCAAGTAGATTGGTATGGGTAGCCTCTCTGTCTGCTTTTGGTTTCAGTGTAAAACGATAGCCTTGATAACAAATCTTGCTTCAGTAACTTCTGTGTGCTTCCTGGTGTCAGTATCGATACTAAGTAAATAAGTATCGATAGCCCCTTGTGCTTCCTCTTAGCTTCATGCCATGCTTGTTTTCTCATGGCCTTGGGTTTGGGTATCGGATCGCCTGCCTTTGGATATCTCCCATTGTTTGCTTTAGGTATCGATTTGTATGCTCTCAGAGCTAAATCCTAGTTGGCCACTTTCAGTATTGAAACCATATTGTTGTCATCTTCTGGTATCGGACCAAGATTTCCTGCTTATGTTGGTATCAATATCACATATTTTGAGTTATTTCCTTTCCTTCTTTTGGTATCGTTGTCTTTTAGGACCTCTTTACTTTGTTGCTTCTGATTCGGTGGCGACTATCAGTTGACTGCTTTCTTCCTTGTATCAGTATTAAGCCTGCTTTGCTTGTGTTGGCGCCGATAACATGTGAACTAGGCTTTCCTCTACTGGCTTTCGGTATCGACGTCTAAGTGTCTTAATGTAAGTTTCGTACTTATGAAACCATCTCATGTTGCTTGTTGCGCTTCAACACCCTTTCGCCTTTATTTTCTTTCAGTGTCGAAATCCGGTAGTAACATTTGCTCCCCTTTTGTGAAGGGTTATTTTCGACTTTTCAAGTCAAACATTTACTTTCCTCCTTGTACTTTTGATTTCCCACCTTTTGGCATTTGTGATTTGGTTGGCTCATTGCTCTATGCCTATTTGTGAGGCCAAGATTATTAGGTGCTTTAACCATAAAAGATCCCCTTCTTCCCCCTCATTCCTTCACCTGCAAGAAATCATTTTCATACCAGATAACCGTTTTTTTGCACATTTTCAAGATTACAAACTCGATTGCACCTCTGTGAGTATTTGACAAAATTTAGAATACAATTTGAAAATCATCTCCCCACTCAATTAAGAGATCAATTGGGATTGGTAGGCTTTTAATCTTTTATGAGAATGGCTCTGATTAATCGGAGTAGCTTAAATGTCCTTGAATAATGGATAAGGTGAAATTTTCAACTACCCCCTTAACATATTTTCTGGGATTCAAAATGCAGAACACATATATGTTGGTCCTTAATTTGTATTATGAAAATGAAGTTTCATTTTTTTCCTTTGTTTACCAACGAACTCGCTATTAGTTTGCCATTGGTTTTTTTGCTTTTGTTTTAATGATGCCAAGGTTAATGAAGGTAACACTGAAGACTATATCTTCTTGTGTATCGACAAAACTTAAAGTGTAGGAATTAGATAGGTTGTTATTGAAACTGCAATATTCTTAACTTTTGACATTATTGGTACCAATTTTTAGACTTCCTTGATATTAGTTAAGTCTTTGGCACCGATAACTAAGCTCTTGGTTTTAGTCTAACCGATACCCAAGATTTAAGTCATTTCAATTTTGGACTACCTAGATACCGAGACCTTATTGGTTTTGGTGCAGGGATAGTTTTTATAAATAGCACCAAAGACTTAACTATTCTCAGGTTCATATGTACAACACATGATCAAATGTGGTCCATGTTAAAGACCTGATTTTAACGACTTGTGATGCGTCCTAATTTTCAAAGAGACATAGGATGGCTATTGTTATTAAGGTTACATAATGGTCTTAAGCTTATGAAAGATCCATATTTGCTAATACAAAATTATTCTGTTAATGTGCCTTATGGAACGATATCACCTGGGAGCGTAATGTCTGGAAATCAAAGTGTTGGAGGATTGAACCTAGGTTGTCCCTCTATCCCTCAGTCAAGGTTGGAAGGCATCTCTCGACTTTCTCTTGTCGAACTGAGGATGAGGTTAAAGCTATTCTTGAAAGTTTTGGTATGAATGGAGTCAACACCATTCTTGCCTCTGGGAAAGATACCATTGAGAATCCACCATAAGGGTTCTTTGCATACTCGGTCATCCACATCTGGCACTTTGGTTTCTACCCATTCCCAGATTTTGTTTCAAGGTTTTTACAGTATTTTAAGTTGAATCCCATCCAGCTGACTCCAAATACGTATACTTGTCGCCCATGCCTTGAGCTCCTATCTCTTGAGTTAGGACAACCTTCTCTCATCCCTCATCTTTTGCATCATTTGTTACAATTCTTAGTAGTTATGGGGACCCATCCTCTTATTCCTCATGCGGACCCTCGAAGAAGTTGTTTGGCAACAATATTACCCAATTATTAGATTGAGATACACAATTTTTCTACATCCGATGTCCCCCGTGTATCGCAAGCGCATTTTCTACTCTAGGCAAGTTTTATTCCTTATTATACATTATATCGTTTCTAAAGCTTTCTTTGATCTTTGTTTTGTTTCATCTCTTACTCCCATATGAGAAGATTTAGCGATGAGGAAGCTCGCGTTGTTGATGTTATTCATAAGGCTTCCGAAAAATTGGGAAAATGATCCCTCCTATTGACTTCGTGTAACCTCCGGAAGTATGGTTTTCTTCCTTATGGGAGAAAGATTTTGGGAAGACCGCCTATTCATTTTCCTGGTACTAAGCACATATTTTTGGGCTCAAATGTGTTAACATACTTAACCCCTTATTTCCTGAAACTCCAAATAAAGGTACTCCTTCGTTTTATTTGTGAAGGTTTGTTCCATGCTTGATCTTTCTAATTTAATTTTCCCTGATGATTATTTTGATCACCCTCCCTATGTAACAACCCGTAAAATCTGGGCCAGTTTAAAATTTTTATTTTGGCCATTTTAGCGAATTTAGATTATTTAAAATGAATTATTTTAAATAATATCGACGAGAAATTTATTTTGAATATATTCGAACGTATATATTATACGCGTCGTCGTTAGAATATAAATAATTATATATAATTATAAATAGAATTGAAAATGGCGCGGTAGTTCGATAATTCGATTTCAAACTTCAATTGAATGTACCGGGTGCAAAACAATCCGGATTTTAGTGAAACCAAAAATAATGGAATCTAATAGTGAATATCTTTCCAACGAACCCGAATGATCAAAATTTCTTAGCGGGAATCAAAAGATATGTCCAGTTGAAAATTCTGAATAGTCGCTATGGAATTCAGGCCCTTAAAAATGGACATTTTGCAAACGACCTCGGATTTCGACGAAACCAGTTTTGTTGGGTCCGTGATGTAAAGTTATTGCTAGATTTCAAATTTCATAATTTTTCGAATCAATATGTGAGCGTGGCAAAGGAAAACGCGTTTGACCAGTTTCAGTTGATTTTAATCGACTGGAAATTGGCCATTTTTCAAACGGTCTCAGAATTTGACGAAACTAGTTTTGTTAGGACCGTATCGTCAATACGAAGCTAGAAAATATTTTTCTGGAATTTTTCTAGTTAGTATGTGACCCCGGTAATTTGAAATGTATGTTTAAAATTCAATATAGTGATTTAAATGAAAATTCAAAAGGAAACTGATTGTAACGATCAAATCAGCTTGCGATACATATCCCATTGTATCCGGAATGGGGGTATTACGCTAGGGACGACAGTCGTTGGATCCAATTCAAAGCCCAAACGAAAAAGCAACTTTACGGAGAATTAATTGAATAAATAATTAAATATATTTTCTTTTATAAACACCCCCCCCCCCCCGTTACTTTCTCATTTCAGAAACAAAAAAAGGAAAAAAAAAAAAAAAAAAAAGAACCCCGCCTCGTCGATCCCGCCCCCTACCCTAACCACCGCCGCCAGGCGATTTCCGCTCCCTCCCCCAATCGCGCGCCGCTCAGCCCCCCCCCTCGACGAAGCTTCCTCCCCCACCCCTCGTCCTTCCAGTTATCGAACCCCCCCTCCGCAGCCAAATCGAGGTCGCGACGCCATCGGTGGGGCCCCAACCACCTGCCGCCGATGAAGTCGATGCCCCCCTAGAAGCTGCCGCCGATGAAGTCGATGCACCACCCCTGTAAGTTTTTTTTTTTTTTTTTTTATTTATTTTATTTTTATTTTATTTAAAAACAGAAAATGTAAACCTGATTATTTTAAAAATGAAAACTGATTATTTTATTTAAATTTGAAAAACTGATTATTTTAAAATTTGAAAACTGATTATTTTATTTTTGTTTTGAAAACTGATTTTTATAGGAAGTAAAACTGATTTTATTTTGAAAGGGAAAATGATTTTTAAACTGAATTTAAAATGATTTCTAAACTAGGAAGAGATTAGAAATTTAAAAGGAAAAATCAGATTTCTATATATCGAAAGTCGAAAGAAAAATATAGTTTTTATGTTTTGAACTTCGAAAAAAAATAGGATTTTTATATATTGAACATAGAAATAAAAATTCGATTTTTATATATTGAACTTTGAAATAAAAATTCGATTTTTATATATTGAACTTTGAAATAAAAATTCGATTTTTATATATTGAACTTTGAAGTAAAAATTCGATTTTTATATATTGAACTTTGAAGTAAAAATTCGATTTTTATATATTGAACTTTGAACTAAAAATTCGATTTTTATATATTGAACTTTGAAATAAAAATTCGATTTTTATATATTGAACTTTGAACTAAAAATTCGATTTTTATATATTGAACTTTGAAATAAAAATTCGATTTTTATATATATAGTGACTACGGGCAACGAAGATGGCGATGATGCGATAGCGATGAAGATTTCTATCAATGAAGTGCCGTGGAGCTAGGACAGCTATATGTGAGAATTTCTCACCTTTCTATTTATTTTCTAGTTATATATATATACTAGGATGCAGACGGTGCTTAGTAGCACCCGACACAATCGTCCACAGACCATGGACTTGTTTGTTTGACAGTTTGGTGATTGATTGCGATATTGTTTGAATGTGGTTTGTGGTGTGAAAAATCGAATCGATAAATTGGTTAGGATTAGACGTGCGCCGTTATAAGGCGAAGGAGTAAGGCTAGGTTAGATCCTTACTCCAAAGTTTGCGGTTTGCATAACGAATTGATTTGATTGATGTGTGAATGGCGTGGGCCTTCACTAGACCGGGGATAAGGCTAGGCCTTGTCCCGTTTCTAGTATCGTGCCGTTATGCCGCCGAAATTTTCTAAAACATGTTAGAAAAATAAAAATATCATTTTATTGAATAAATGAATTGAATAGAAATTCATAGGTTGAAATAAAATGTTTTATCGTTAAAAATATAATTTTTAACGTGAATATGAAAATAGTGAAGTGAATAAATAAATATTCATTTACAAACCAGATGGTTTGTTTATGTACACTTATTTGAATGATATTGATTGGGTCGATAAATTTCACACATCGCCCAACTGCACAAATAAAATCTGTGTTTGATTGTTTGAAACCCCACACGGGTGTTAGGATGAAATATGCAGTTCACTCATCCTGATTGATTAAATATGTCGATCGATTGATTGACAGGCTGTTATAAGCGTTGAATATCTGTATTTGATGCTTATGCAGTGTAGTGCACTTTGGTTGATGGTTGATTATTTTTCAATGCTATGATATACATGTGTTGTATGAAAATCCATATAATTAACTTTATATGGTAATTGATTGGGCCTCATTCCAATTTGAAAAATAAAGAATATTATAAAATAAAAGTTCATGTGTTGACAGTACTCATTCATTGAGATTGGTCATGTGTTGAACGAAATATTTTGATAATAACAACTATTTTGAAAAAGAAATATTTGAAATAGAATATTTGAAAATAGAAATTTATGAAGCCGTGTATGGACGCCATTTTGACGTGAACGATATTTATATCGAATTGAAAACGATTTCGAAATGAAATGAATTGAAAACGATTTCGAAATGAATTGAATTGAAAACGATTTCGAAATGAAATGAATTGAAAACGATTTCGAAATGAATTGAATTGAAAACGATTTCGAAATGAATTGAATTGAAAACGAATTCAAAATAAATTGAAAACGATTTCGAAATGAAATGAATTGAAAACGATTTCGAAATGAATTGAATTGAAAACGATTTCGAAATGAAATGAATTGAAAACGATTTCGAAATGAATTGAATTGAAAACGAATTCAAATGGAATAGAAAGCGAATTGAAATGAATTCAAATTGAATTGAAATTCGAATTGAATAGAAATGAATTTTAAAACGAATTTATAGAGAAGAATTCAATTTTGATTTGAATTGAAATGGAAGTTGAAAATGTTTTTGAAACGAATTCAAAACTATTTATATAATTCGTTTTAAATAGAAATCGACGAAATATATATTATATATATTATATATAATATAATGGCCTGAATAGAACGCGCCGCGCCGCGGCAGTTCGCGAATTTCGACCATTTATTTCAAACGGACATTACAGGAGATCCGACCGTCGGATTCTCCTAAAACCGGAACCGTTGGGTTCGTATCGAAAAGAGCTTTCTAATTAATGTTAGAAATTTGAAATCTAACGGTTGGATTTGGAGATACGTCCAAATCAAATTCGAAAAAGGTCGTTGTAAGTGCAGTTCGATGGCCATTGTTGGAAATCGACTGTACGGGCCTTGATAAAATTATTAAAAATAGTAATAATTTGTGTAAAATCATAAGAAATGATTTGTGAAAGTTTGGGGTGAAAATCTCCATATTTGAAAAGATAAAAAAATGGATTTTTATCGAAATGAACTAGTTTTGAACTAGAATTATAATTCTATTTATTTTTAAATAAATAAATTGAATTTGAAATGGTTTTGAAAATAACCAAAATTTCCAATGATTGCATTGGAGTGGATTTGAATCGAAATTGTCTTCGGAATATTTCGATGTTGGAATTCGTGACATTACAGGTGTTGTTATGGAAATTTGAAAGATATATATTTGTATCGTTATTTCCAATACGACATTTGTTAGTCGTAGAATTCGATATTGAATATAAGCCGATATATTTTCTATTCAGAGCCTTGTATTGAATATCGAATGTGATTTGGGTTTGTCGTGAATGGTGTCTTCACTAACACTGTTCTTGAACCCAGTTGAGAAAAGATTAAATCTTTTTATTTAGATTTAATGAAGTGTACCAATTAAATGATATTTAATTGGAATTGAATTGGTATTGATTTTTGGGTTTATCGTGAACAGTGTTTTAAATAACACTTGTTCTTTAACCCGATAATTAATGGAATGTGATTTTGGGTTTATCGTGAATCGTGTTTTAAATGACACTGATTCTTTAACCCAGATAATGATTAAAACTAAGTGGAGTTTTAATGAATCTTTAATTAGATTGAAAAGATCGAGAATGGAGTATCACCAGTTTTGCTCCAGGCGATAGTTAAATCTTTAATTAGATTTGAACGTGAAATTTAGAAACTAACTGTCGGTTAGCCAAGCAGAATGGTTTTCTGGATATTGATCTGATGTTGGTTTCGGCCTTCGGGGTTAATATTTGGGGAATTATTCTCTTGATTAATTTACGGTTAGTGACTGATGAATTGGAATGAGGCGTATGTTGTGTTTGTGTAACACTTTTATAAAATATACGCGAGTTATTCGGGAAGACCGGGTTTATCCCATTCTGAATAACTGATACGACGATAAGTCGAAGATGAAGACGATGGTCGAAGACCGGAGGTCTTCACGTCGTTTGGGTGATAACTGATGATCTTGATTGGGCTGTACACCCAAGAAGATGGAAACAGTTGGTGATCGTCCAGACGTACTTGGAGATCGATGGATATGCGGGGTACTAGGTGCCTCCGGTTTCGTTCAGCCCCAGAACGGACTTGTAAATGGACTGTGTGTCTGACATTGGATTTCATTCTGTGTGACTGATATCGGTTGCATAGAGTGGTTTGCCTGTGTGGCATGCTAAGATGCAAATGATCAAGGCTTCTGTTGAAAAGCAAAGTCTTGTGGTGATGATCAAAGCACGGCCTTTGTGGCGTAGCTTTGTGTAACGTTTGATTCGCGAGTTTCACACCCGGTATGAATCAAAAACGGGAGACGGACCTCAGGGAGGGCATGCGTTTCTTTCTAGTTAGAAGTGGCGTCAGTGGTTTTACACGCCCTGACGAGTTTGACTTATGTTGTTGTTGCTGTTGCGAGGCGCCTCGGTTATATCGGTTTCGGCCGAATGCATTCTGGTCGGCTGACGGACCAGACTTACACCCCATAGGGTGGGGAGACGTATTGTTCAGGCATAATAATCCACTCCGTGTGGACCGGCCCTGACGATCCAAGGGGCAGTTGCGGCTGTTCCTGAGGGGCGGGCTAGAGCGTCTCGAATCGGTTGAGGATCTTGCCCCTAGCCTCGGTTCATAGATGGAAACCCAATTTCCAAATACGTGACATTTGCGGTTTTATTTGTAAACCTATATATGGCGACATAGTGGTATGGGGCATTCATGCCGCCTATGATTGATACTTATGATTTGAAGTTGTTTTATACTCTATGCACTTATAATAGTATCAAATGATTTGTTTTAAACGTATCAAGCATTCTTTGGCTGTTATAAGGGAAAACCCTATCCTCGACTGCGTTGCATTGTGTGATGGGACCTGGGTCTTATAACAGCTTCATTTTTCTTTATTTAGCATTGCGTTGTTTGTCTTATGCACTGGTATTCTTGGGAGGAAACCCGTTCCGTGTTATACGGCGTGGTCCCTTGTTTTACCTAGCTTTGAAAATAAAGATTTATAACTGCTTTAGTTCTCACACCAGTCACATGACTGACCTGGAGTTTATTGTTTTGACCTAAACTCTGGGTGCCCTTATTTTGACACGGGCAGCTAGTAGTTTTGGTTTTGCAGATTTATATTCACAGGATCCTGGTTTACGACTGGAACGATATCCGGGAAGCTTTGTATCCGTATATCTCATTCTAGTTGTGTATTGTATTATTTTCCGCTGCTATGTATTTAAATGTAATTTAAATCTCTGATATTTCTGTGTAATATTCTTTTATACTCTGTATATTCTTGTAATCTGATGCATTGTTGTTATATACAATGAAATGTTCTTCTATATGCGTTCTGTTGTGGTTTGTTCTCGAACTATCCGACGCTTTCCTTTACGGGGAAGTTACGGGTCTTCACAGTTGGTATCAGAGCTTTGGTTTACAAAGCAGAGAACAAGACACATTAGAACCGTACGAAGGAATTCATCAGATATTGGATTAGTAATATCCAATGGAATGACTCGTTAGAGATGGGATCAGTAGTATCCTAGAACGAGTGTGAAGAGTATATTTTTAAAATGAAAACGATTTTTGATTTGAAAATTTAAATCAATTATTCGTATTTGATTATTTATTTTATATTGATTAGGACAATCCAAAATATAAAGATTTTTGCGTATGCGCCTAGCTAGCGTGTATTCGAAGTTTTAATATATTGGATAGATATAGCACCACACCCTAGTCGCCCGGAGATGATATTGATGATAGCGATCGCATCATCAACATTTATGTTCGTGTTTCGAAGGTTTGATATCTATATATTTCCTATTGACTGGTGTGAGAACCAAAATTAGATAGGGCTAATTGTTGTGATTTGGCATCAAAAATCTGATTTTTGTATATATATCGAAATTATGAATTTGAAACGTTAATCCACTAATTGATTGAAGTTTGTGTTGTTTGTTTAATTGTTTGCTAATTTTGAACAATTATGCCTAATTGAATCAAATATTGAACTCTATTGAAAATTGGTCGCATTTGTTTGCATATACATATATATCATTGAACAGGTCATAGCAAGGAGGCTAGAGCAGAGAATAAAATTTGTTTGCCCGACAAATAGGTACATGTTTATTACATAATTTACTGTTTTGTTTGGGTGATGATGATTTTATGAGCCTATTGGCTAGCCGCTTGGCTTTTTCTTTTTCTTTTTGAGATCTGAAGGACCGGGAACGCTATTTGCAATTTCCCGATGCTCCCGGTGCAGGGGAGGTTATGGCGAAATTTTTCAAAAATTTAGGGTGTTAGCCAAATTTTTGAAATTTTAAAAATTCTCAGAAACTAAAGAGTTGGAGAATGGAAGCCAGATCAAATGTGGAGCTGAATAATCAAACCACTTTCGACTTTGTTCCTTTTCGGGGACGAAAAGTTTTAAGTGGGGGAGATTGTAACAACCCGTAAAATCTGGGCCAGTTTAAAATTTTTATTTTGGCCATTTTAGCGAATTTAGATTATTTAAAATGAATTATTTTAAATAATATCGACGAGAAATTTATTTTGAATATATTCGAACGTATATATTATACGCGTCGTCGTTAGAATATAAATAATTATATATAATTATAAATAGAATTGAAAATGGCGCGGTAGTTCGATAATTCGATTTCAAACTTCAATTGAATGTACCGGGTGCAAAACAATCCGGATTTTAGTGAAACCAAAAATAATGGAATCTAATAGTGAATATCTTTCCAACGAACCCGAATGATCAAAATTTCTTAGCGGGAATCAAAAGATATGTCCAGTTGAAAATTCTGAATAGTCGCTATGGAATTCAGGCCCTTAAAAATGGACATTTTGCAAACGACCTCGGATTTCGACGAAACCAGTTTTGTTGGGTCCGTGATGTAAAGTTATTGCTAGATTTCAAATTTCATAATTTTTCGAATCAATATGTGAGCGTGGCAAAGGAAAACGCGTTTGACCAGTTTCAGTTGATTTTAATCGACTGGAAATTGGCCATTTTTCAAACGGTCTCAGAATTTGACGAAACTAGTTTTGTTAGGACCGTATCGTCAATACGAAGCTAGAAAATATTTTTCTGGAATTTTTCTAGTTAGTATGTGACCCCGGTAATTTGAAATGTATGTTTAAAATTCAATATAGTGATTTAAATGAAAATTCAAAAGGAAACTGATTGTAACGATCAAATCAGCTTGCGATACATATCCCATTGTATCCGGAATGGGGGTATTACGCTAGGGACGACAGTCGTTGGATCCAATTCAAAGCCCAAACGAAAAAGCAACTTTACGGAGAATTAATTGAATAAATAATTAAATATATTTTCTTTTATAAACACCCCCCCCCCCCCCCCGTTACTTTCTCATTTCAGAAACAAAAAAAGGAAAAAAAAAAAAAAAAAAAAGAACCCCGCCTCGTCGATCCCGCCCCCTACCCTAACCACCGCCGCCAGGCGATTTCCGCTCCCTCCCCCAATCGCGCGCCGCTCAGCCCCCCCCCTCGACGAAGCTTCCTCCCCCACCCCTCGTCCTTCCAGTTATCGAACCCCCCCTCCGCAGCCAAATCGAGGTCGCGACGCCATCGGTGGGGCCCCAACCACCTGCCGCCGATGAAGTCGATGCCCCCCTAGAAGCTGCCGCCGATGAAGTCGATGCACCACCCCTGTAAGTTTTTTTTTTTTTTTTTTTATTTATTTTATTTTTATTTTATTTAAAAACAGAAAATGTAAACCTGATTATTTTAAAAATGAAAACTGATTATTTTATTTAAATTTGAAAAACTGATTATTTTAAAATTTGAAAACTGATTATTTTATTTTTGTTTTGAAAACTGATTTTTATAGGAAGTAAAACTGATTTTATTTTGAAAGGGAAAATGATTTTTAAACTGAATTTAAAATGATTTCTAAACTAGGAAGAGATTAGAAATTTAAAAGGAAAAATCAGATTTCTATATATCGAAAGTCGAAAGAAAAATATAGTTTTTATGTTTTGAACTTCGAAAAAAAATAGGATTTTTATATATTGAACATAGAAATAAAAATTCGATTTTTATATATTGAACTTTGAAATAAAAATTCGATTTTTATATATTGAACTTTGAAATAAAAATTCGATTTTTATATATTGAACTTTGAAGTAAAAATTCGATTTTTATATATTGAACTTTGAAGTAAAAATTCGATTTTTATATATTGAACTTTGAACTAAAAATTCGATTTTTATATATTGAACTTTGAAATAAAAATTCGATTTTTATATATTGAACTTTGAACTAAAAATTCGATTTTTATATATTGAACTTTGAAATAAAAATTCGATTTTTATATATATAGTGACTACGGGCAACGAAGATGGCGATGATGCGATAGCGATGAAGATTTCTATCAATGAAGTGCCGTGGAGCTAGGACAGCTATATGTGAGAATTTCTCACCTTTCTATTTATTTTCTAGTTATATATATATACTAGGATGCAGACGGTGCTTAGTAGCACCCGACACAATCGTCCACAGACCATGGACTTGTTTGTTTGACAGTTTGGTGATTGATTGCGATATTGTTTGAATGTGGTTTGTGGTGTGAAAAATCGAATCGATAAATTGGTTAGGATTAGACGTGCGCCGTTATAAGGCGAAGGAGTAAGGCTAGGTTAGATCCTTACTCCAAAGTTTGCGGTTTGCATAACGAATTGATTTGATTGATGTGTGAATGGCGTGGGCCTTCACTAGACCGGGGATAAGGCTAGGCCTTGTCCCGTTTCTAGTATCGTGCCGTTATGCCGCCGAAATTTTCTAAAACATGTTAGAAAAATAAAAATATCATTTTATTGAATAAATGAATTGAATAGAAATTCATAGGTTGAAATAAAATGTTTTATCGTTAAAAATATAATTTTTAACGTGAATATGAAAATAGTGAAGTGAATAAATAAATATTCATTTACAAACCAGATGGTTTGTTTATGTACACTTATTTGAATGATATTGATTGGGTCGATAAATTTCACACATCGCCCAACTGCACAAATAAAATCTGTGTTTGATTGTTTGAAACCCCACACGGGTGTTAGGATGAAATATGCAGTTCACTCATCCTGATTGATTAAATATGTCGATCGATTGATTGACAGGCTGTTATAAGCGTTGAATATCTGTATTTGATGCTTATGCAGTGTAGTGCACTTTGGTTGATGGTTGATTATTTTTCAATGCTATGATATACATGTGTTGTATGAAAATCCATATAATTAACTTTATATGGTAATTGATTGGGCCTCATTCCAATTTGAAAAATAAAGAATATTATAAAATAAAAGTTCATGTGTTGACAGTACTCATTCATTGAGATTGGTCATGTGTTGAACGAAATATTTTGATAATAACAACTATTTTGAAAAAGAAATATTTGAAATAGAATATTTGAAAATAGAAATTTATGAAGCCGTGTATGGACGCCATTTTGACGTGAACGATATTTATATCGAATTGAAAACGATTTCGAAATGAAATGAATTGAAAACGATTTCGAAATGAATTGAATTGAAAACGATTTCGAAATGAAATGAATTGAAAACGATTTCGAAATGAATTGAATTGAAAACGATTTCGAAATGAATTGAATTGAAAACGAATTCAAAATAAATTGAAAACGATTTCGAAATGAAATGAATTGAAAACGATTTCGAAATGAATTGAATTGAAAACGATTTCGAAATGAAATGAATTGAAAACGATTTCGAAATGAATTGAATTGAAAACGAATTCAAATGGAATAGAAAGCGAATTGAAATGAATTCAAATTGAATTGAAATTCGAATTGAATAGAAATGAATTTTAAAACGAATTTATAGAGAAGAATTCAATTTTGATTTGAATTGAAATGGAAGTTGAAAATGTTTTTGAAACGAATTCAAAACTATTTATATAATTCGTTTTAAATAGAAATCGACGAAATATATATTATATATATTATATATAATATAATGGCCTGAATAGAACGCGCCGCGCCGCGGCAGTTCGCGAATTTCGACCATTTATTTCAAACGGACATTACAGGAGATCCGACCGTCGGATTCTCCTAAAACCGGAACCGTTGGGTTCGTATCGAAAAGAGCTTTCTAATTAATGTTAGAAATTTGAAATCTAACGGTTGGATTTGGAGATACGTCCAAATCAAATTCGAAAAAGGTCGTTGTAAGTGCAGTTCGATGGCCATTGTTGGAAATCGACTGTACGGGCCTTGATAAAATTATTAAAAATAGTAATAATTTGTGTAAAATCATAAGAAATGATTTGTGAAAGTTTGGGGTGAAAATCTCCATATTTGAAAAGATAAAAAAATGGATTTTTATCGAAATGAACTAGTTTTGAACTAGAATTATAATTCTATTTATTTTTAAATAAATAAATTGAATTTGAAATGGTTTTGAAAATAACCAAAATTTCCAATGATTGCATTGGAGTGGATTTGAATCGAAATTGTCTTCGGAATATTTCGATGTTGGAATTCGTGACATTACAGGTGTTGTTATGGAAATTTGAAAGATATATATTTGTATCGTTATTTCCAATACGACATTTGTTAGTCGTAGAATTCGATATTGAATATAAGCCGATATATTTTCTATTCAGAGCCTTGTATTGAATATCGAATGTGATTTGGGTTTGTCGTGAATGGTGTCTTCACTAACACTGTTCTTGAACCCAGTTGAGAAAAGATTAAATCTTTTTATTTAGATTTAATGAAGTGTACCAATTAAATGATATTTAATTGGAATTGAATTGGTATTGATTTTTGGGTTTATCGTGAACAGTGTTTTAAATAACACTTGTTCTTTAACCCGATAATTAATGGAATGTGATTTTGGGTTTATCGTGAATCGTGTTTTAAATGACACTGATTCTTTAACCCAGATAATGATTAAAACTAAGTGGAGTTTTAATGAATCTTTAATTAGATTGAAAAGATCGAGAATGGAGTATCACCAGTTTTGCTCCAGGCGATAGTTAAATCTTTAATTAGATTTGAACGTGAAATTTAGAAACTAACTGTCGGTTAGCCAAGCAGAATGGTTTTCTGGATATTGATCTGATGTTGGTTTCGGCCTTCGGGGTTAATATTTGGGGAATTATTCTCTTGATTAATTTACGGTTAGTGACTGATGAATTGGAATGAGGCGTATGTTGTGTTTGTGTAACACTTTTATAAAATATACGCGAGTTATTCGGGAAGACCGGGTTTATCCCATTCTGAATAACTGATACGACGATAAGTCGAAGATGAAGACGATGGTCGAAGACCGGAGGTCTTCACGTCGTTTGGGTGATAACTGATGATCTTGATTGGGCTGTACACCCAAGAAGATGGAAACAGTTGGTGATCGTCCAGACGTACTTGGAGATCGATGGATATGCGGGGTACTAGGTGCCTCCGGTTTCGTTCAGCCCCAGAACGGACTTGTAAATGGACTGTGTGTCTGACATTGGATTTCATTCTGTGTGACTGATATCGGTTGCATAGAGTGGTTTGCCTGTGTGGCATGCTAAGATGCAAATGATCAAGGCTTCTGTTGAAAAGCAAAGTCTTGTGGTGATGATCAAAGCACGGCCTTTGTGGCGTAGCTTTGTGTAACGTTTGATTCGCGAGTTTCACACCCGGTATGAATCAAAAACGGGAGACGGACCTCAGGGAGGGCATGCGTTTCTTTCTAGTTAGAAGTGGCGTCAGTGGTTTTACACGCCCTGACGAGTTTGACTTATGTTGTTGTTGCTGTTGCGAGGCGCCTCGGTTATATCGGTTTCGGCCGAATGCATTCTGGTCGGCTGACGGACCAGACTTACACCCCATAGGGTGGGGAGACGTATTGTTCAGGCATAATAATCCACTCCGTGTGGACCGGCCCTGACGATCCAAGGGGCAGTTGCGGCTGTTCCTGAGGGGCGGGCTAGAGCGTCTCGAATCGGTTGAGGATCTTGCCCCTAGCCTCGGTTCATAGATGGAAACCCAATTTCCAAATACGTGACATTTGCGGTTTTATTTGTAAACCTATATATGGCGACATAGTGGTATGGGGCATTCATGCCGCCTATGATTGATACTTATGATTTGAAGTTGTTTTATACTCTATGCACTTATAATAGTATCAAATGATTTGTTTTAAACGTATCAAGCATTCTTTGGCTGTTATAAGGGAAAACCCTATCCTCGACTGCGTTGCATTGTGTGATGGGACCTGGGTCTTATAACAGCTTCATTTTTCTTTATTTAGCATTGCGTTGTTTGTCTTATGCACTGGTATTCTTGGGAGGAAACCCGTTCCGTGTTATACGGCGTGGTCCCTTGTTTTACCTAGCTTTGAAAATAAAGATTTATAACTGCTTTAGTTCTCACACCAGTCACATGACTGACCTGGAGTTTATTGTTTTGACCTAAACTCTGGGTGCCCTTATTTTGACACGGGCAGCTAGTAGTTTTGGTTTTGCAGATTTATATTCACAGGATCCTGGTTTACGACTGGAACGATATCCGGGAAGCTTTGTATCCGTATATCTCATTCTAGTTGTGTATTGTATTATTTTCCGCTGCTATGTATTTAAATGTAATTTAAATCTCTGATATTTCTGTGTAATATTCTTTTATACTCTGTATATTCTTGTAATCTGATGCATTGTTGTTATATACAATGAAATGTTCTTCTATATGCGTTCTGTTGTGGTTTGTTCTCGAACTATCCGACGCTTTCCTTTACGGGGAAGTTACGGGTCTTCACACCCTAACTTTTAATGGGGAATCCACTGTAGATTCTCTTGCATGTTCTACTTTTGCTGCCAAAAGAAGTCTTACTACCACTACCGATGAACTATCCTCTTAAAGACATAAGGATGGATCTTCAATTCCCCATTCCTTTTCTAACAGTGTTGTTGTGGAACCTGGTGAGCATAACATTCTTAATTCTAATGCCCTTATTGCTGATACGATCCCTGGTGTCACTTCTTCACAAATTGCGACCCCTGGTACTGATTTTCATGACTATATCGGGAAACCTGATTCTCCCGAAGCTTTAAATTTAAGGGAATAAGAACTGAAAACGTGTTCTTCACCCAGACATGCCGATTCTTCCAGACCTCCTCCAATGGTTCAGGATTTTCATGAACTCGTAATGCTTTCTCTTTCTGCTGAGGAGATTGCCAACATTTCCTTGCCAAGTTCATTTTTAGACTTAATGAGTTTGCCTCGATCACTTATAGAACAAAAACACTTGGTATATCATTATTTTACTTTACTTCTTTGATTTTTCACTTTTTTTTATGAGCATTGATCCTTATTCTCCTTTTCTTAGATTATCAAGAAATTTTTTCTTTCCTGAAGATGGTTACCCCACCTCCTTCGGAAGTCGCGATACTTGGAGAAGAGAGGACTATATGAATTCCAAAATTAAGTCTTTGACGAAGGAACATAAGAAAGAGTGTGTAGAATTAAGGATATCTCTTAAGAAGGTTGAGTGGGAACTTGAGGATGATAGAAAGGCTAAGTTTCTTTTGAATGACTAGGTACTGGCACTTAAGCTGTCTAAACAGGAGCTTGACGAATGGAAGGCTAGGATGGTAGCTAACCATACTAAAAGGATAAAAGAGAAAGATAACCAATTTTCCAAGGCTCGGGATGCGCTCTTCAATGCTAAAGCATAATTTATGAGGCCAAAAACAGAATTTATTCCTTTTTGAAATCTCATTATCCGAAGGCAATGCTAAAGTCGTTTGAAGAGGCTCTTTTTTTAGGGTATTATGATAACTTTCAAAAGTATCCAGCGATTGAATTCCCTTCAGTTCGTCACTCTATCGCAGGCCAGGTTATGCATAGAATTGAGCGTCTTAAGAAAGGTATCGATGTTCCAGAGGGGGCAACAATGAAACCTAGAGGCCTTTTATATATTGAGGAACTTCCAGATGATTTTGAAGAGGAAGACAATGATGTGGATACCGACGATTATTGGGATGATAATGGTGATGATCACATCTTCCAAGGTAAATATCTCCCTAGTGATTTGAGAGGAGGAGAAGCCATCACTCTTCCTTTCACTGGAATCAGTCGTATTTCTAAGGAATTGATTCCTAGTCCTTCGGACACTCCTGTAGTCCTGGATTCAACTGAAACCTTTTCCAAAGATAGAAATCCCTTAAATCGAGGGCGGATAGGTTTGGCGCATTCATCTCAGACTGGAGCCTCTAGGTACGATGTTCATTTTCGGCAGTGTTTCCTTTCCTCTTGAGTTCTGGATATTTGTTTCCCTGTAATATCATATAAATAGGATAATACATGGATTTGTAACATAATGCAGGGTTAGATAATAACCAGAAGGAAATAACTTAGCTTTTCTTTGGATGGGTAGGGTTGCTGATAGGATGATCATACTTCCGATGATAAATTCTTTCATTAATGGTTCCTTATTTTGTTTTGTATTATGATTGAATCTTACCTTGAAGACGCATTCTCAAAGGATCCTTACATTCATATTTTAGTCTAATGGCAGAATCTTCATTGGAAACTATGTCTGAACTTGAAAGAGATCCATTATTATGTATCCTTCGATGTACTTGTATGAAATATGGGATTCCCCTAGATTTTCCCGATGATGAATGGGAATCCGTTGCACAAAAATCTTAATAACCCGCTTATCTAGCTTGATGATGTATAAGATGTGCTTTAATCAACTAGGTTGTTGTTGTAATTCCTAATGTGTGTGTATTTTTTGACAAACTTCTTTGTTAGCAAAAGCCATATTTTACAAACCTCGTTCTTTCTAAGTAGAATTTGTAAATAAGCGTGTTTTGTTTTTCTTGTGAATAGGAGGATCAACCTCGAATTACATCTCCTCAATCTAAAGAAGGAACATTGGATATTTTTAAGAGTGTTCCTCTCACGGGTTGGGAACAATTATATTGTGTCCAAAAGGTGACAATTAAGAATCAGAGTGAACAAATATCATTTCTAAAAGGCCAACTGAAAGAAAAGGATGAAACTATTCTTGAGTTAAAGAGGCAACTAAGTGCCAATCCCTTTACTAATTCTGATGAGGAGATAAGAAAACTACTTCAACAAATTAATGAGTTGGAGTTTGAATTGGAGGATACTAGAGCAAGCCATAAATCTTTGGAATATTCCTTAAAGAATCCTAACTCAGACCAGAAAGTGTAGTTATTATGAAACTTCTTCATTTGGTAAAACGTGATGAAATACTTAGGATGATATGAATGAAGGACTACAAACACTTGATGTTGCTATATTTTGTATTTGGTAACTTGTGGAATGATTTTGTAAACAAGTTTGTGAATTACATAAATATCACCTGATGTGTGATCTTTACTATGTTCTGAATATCCTCTTCTGGCATTCTTTTGTGTTATTTTGCACAAAGCTTCATACACAATGTTTTCATATTATCCCTTTGTCAGCACTACAATATATGTAATAACTTGCTCAAATTAGGCGAATAACTATTTGGGTTGTAACAAAGTAGTGAGTAAATCTTTTGTGATTGATTAATGCAACCCTTTGAATTTTGTATTCTATTACAATAACCTATAACAACTATATATGTTTAGGTTTAGAGCATCTCCTTGTGTGAGATATGAAATTTCGTGACCTTTCATCAGAAAGCATCAGTGTACAGGTCCTGGCATACCAACCCAGTATTGTTTAACAAATCCTTCTTCGGGAATAAGAATTGTAGTCTTGGGACCCAGAATCGGGTATTCAAGCATGGATCCGAAATCTTCTTTTGGAAGTATTAGGAAGAAATTTTGCAGCCCATATTCATGCATTTGTAATAAAAGACCAGACATTCTCTTCTGGTATTAGTAAAAGTGTTGAACCATAATCCAGATTCAGGTTTCTGACAGAAGACCAGAATTCCATTCTGGTAACTGATAGATGTCCCAAACCATAACCTAGGTTCGTGTACTTATGATAGAAGCCCAGAAATCCATTTCTGGTAATAATAGAAATTTCGAACCATAACCCCTGGTTCTTATTTTCCGGGTTGTTACAGTTTTCCTTTTCATTTTTCATTTATTTGTCTTCGATTATTCTCTACAATTTTATTTCTTGGGTGTTGTGCCAATTTTTGGTTCAACATAAAACATAATTGTAAAAGAAAATAAGTGCATTTGGAATTATTTCGCCTTATTATTGAACTAAATTTAATCATTTATTTGGTTCTAAATGCATGTTATAAAGCTTGTCAGATGGATATACATACATTTTAAATTGACTAATAAAATTACCGTTACTGCTGGTATTGAAGAAATGTTACCAATAATTTACCGTTACCATACCATTTTAACTGGTATATCGATTTCAATAAAAAATGATTACCGATCGGCTGGTAATGGTGTGGTAATGGTAAATTTAGTGTTATCGTAACAACCTTAATATTACTTCGTGGGAAGTCAAAGGTGTTGTAAGCGTTGAACGTATAATCCTAACAATAAATTTAAGGGTAGTAGGGACTAACGAGTTAGTGATTTAAGCTGTGTATATCTATGTGTTCTTTACTTTTCACATTAACGTTTCCACATTATTTATTTGTTTATCTATGAAATATTCTATATACTTTATTCACTCCCACAAGGGTATATTGCACGATTCTAACAGTACGATGTGAATTGCCATCCTCGAATAGCAATTAATAGACATGTGCTAGCTAACCTTACCATAAAATTCACTAACAAGGATGGTGAGGAAGAAGAGAAAGAGTCATAGTTATATAATGGAAAATATTTGCTGATGGTGGAAAGACTACTTTTTGGGGGCTAGGGTTATAATTGAAACTCCCAAAGGACGCTATGTTTTATATACTTTGAGATTGGAATTACCCGCCACTAACAAGCAAGAATAATACGAAGCATTTGAAAATACCTATGGATCATGTAATATGGGGGATATATATTTTTTGAACATTATATGATAGAAGTAAATCAAATGCTAAATATATTAAGTATTTAGACAGTAGCAGTAAAGTAAATGCAAATAATAAAAATATAACTTTAGAGATTTTTGTATTGTTTCGGACACATCCTATATCCAATCGCACACCCTCTTCTGGATTTAAACTATCAACCCCCTCTCTTAACCCAGAGAAATAGGTTTACAACTCCTACTTGATTTGTATGGACTCTAAGCTCACCCACATGATTTGCGAGTCGCAACCTTACCCACCTGATTTGAATGGACTATAGGCTCACCTGTTACAACAATAGAATAAATTTGTCTTTGACTCTTTTGTTCTAGTTATAACATTGATTCGTCGCTTGTAGTACACCCTTCTATAATATTCTCCTCAAGTAGTATATATTTAGTGAATGTACATGAAGGTAATGAAGATAAGTATTGCTTTTAGAATGAATATTTAAATGTTCAAGTTGCTTAAATATAAAAGCAAAAATGCAAGTTCCAAAATGTCAGGAATAGATAAATGGTAGACAGAACTAATAATCTTATTATTGAATTTGTTTTTATTTATAGAGATTGAATTGTTGCAACTCTGTGGAAAAGGTCAGGATGAAAGGAAATAGATGGAACTCTGAAGAGATTTCTCTTTGCGAAAGAAGACATTTATTCACTAAAATTTAAAAAAATATAGTTGTTAGAATAAGTCAATCAACTGAAAACTATAGTTAATCGACTGAACTAAATCAGAGGGGAAATAGTACAAAAACATTACATTCGATCGATTGAATATATATATGTCAGTCGACTAACCACTGAAATGGGTGATCTAATCGACCGACCTAAGTTTATTTCTTTATTTTCAGGTCATTGATAAGATTTTTTTTGAACTTATGACGTAAATATGTGTTTATATGAACTATTTGAGGATATGTTTTAATAATTATAAATAATTGAATAATGACTTTAATACATATACAAATTCATACCTAATTTCTTCGAGTCTTGTCTTCATCTTCATAGTTCATTATTGAAGATTCATTATCTTTGTCTTTGAGTAGTTTGTTTCGTCGATCAACAAAACCTTAACTCTTACAATCTCCCTTTTTTCGTGATGGCAGTACCATATTGGATATGAATGAATCTTCTAAGGTGTCTCCCTTGTATTTGATATTTTGTCAAATAAGGCTTCTTAAATCTTCCTCTGAATTCTTGGATCCTTGAATATAGTTTCTCAAATTTACCCTTGGATTCTTGAATCATTTATTGTACTGTTATTCTTAAAAAAATCATTAGCTGCATTCATTTTCTCTCACTCTATCATCGTCAAAAGGAAGAAGAAAGAATACAATAAATTTGTAAAAATGTTACATATGTGGTTATAAGAATCCTAGTTATATTTTTTAATATACAATATAAATGCTATACTTAATCATCACGCTTTTACAACAACATTGACAAGTTATATACATATGAAGAAAGCAACATGTCAACCTTTTAAACACTAAATAACACATAGTTTTTACAGCAAGGAAACAACACCAAAACAAAATAAAATGTTTACTTACATACTTAATATGATAGATTTTGTCACAAAGCTAGAAAAACTAAAACCTATTCATCCTTATCCCAATTAAAAAACCTCCCTCTTCATCATCCTTTTCTCATCCCTTATCATCTTCGTTTCTATCATCTTATGAACTCCCGTTATCCATTTCTGTCTTTTCTTCTTCATTATGGTTTGTCTACATTTGGGGTTTCCGTTTGCTCTTGACAGATGGAAATGACTAGTCATTCGGATATCAACTCATTCAAGTCTTTAGTCGGTGATAGCTAGATTATTGTTTGTTATGGATGTTATGACTGCTTGTTATACTATTTTATTTCTCTAGGCAGGCTATTACCTTAGGTTACAGAAGAAAAGTGGGGATTGGAAATCCTGTTCTGACTAGTGTCTACTTCTATGTTATTTTGAGTAGCATATTTTATGTGATTATCATGTGCTAACTCTTAGTTGCAGTAACAGGTCAAGTGAGACTTGAACTATCTAGTATCATATTTTCATGTATATACGTTGATAGTCTTTTGTTGCTCATACCGGATTGTTGTATTACTCAAGGTTTTATATTTCCTCTTATTACCTTAGGATGCTCATCAATAGGCCTTGTCTAAGTAAGAATAGGGTCCCGGTCAAAACAAAGCAACCAAATTCCGGACCCAAATCTCAGATACAAAATGAAATATCATCACACACTTGATCTCCAGGACTTGAACATGGAAACCTCCTGCTCCTCAATTGAAAATCATACCATCCCAACTAGTATGGTTTTGCTAATAGCATATATCAACAGCTTGTATTCTAAAATATCACATTTGTAATTTGGCCGTTCTTCCAACTGGGCCCTGGGCGGTCGCCCGAACAGGTAAGGCCCAGGGCCGGCTCTGCTCATCAACGATGTTGTTGAGTATATTGAGTAGCAGGTAACATGTTTGGTAGTGATGCTATTGTGTGATGACGAACATGGGGCTGATGTTTTAATATTCTTCCATTATATAGTTGTTGGATGATTTTCGCTGTTTTGACTATTATAGACACTGATAAGGGAAGTAGTGAGGCTTGATTTATTCAGATATTCAGATTTTGAGATGTATTGTGCATGACTTCTGAGCCTTTTATGAAGATGAGATTTTCTGTTTTACTATGCTTCACTAATATATCATGTTGTATATTTTATTATTACATATTATCCATGTGTTATGAGTTATACAATAGGTTCTGTTACAATTACTTTCCTTAATGATCATCTCATATCGACCTTGAACGACATGCATTGCACTTTTCTTATAGTACTATGCTAGAGGTATGGGGTACAAATAACTATTAATTTGGTTTATAACTCCATATTGACTTATAAAATTCCATTACTTATAAAAATTCCTTTATGAGTTCATTTTCTTAACAAATTCCATATAATGCCCAAATCACTTATAATTTGGTTTATAACTCCATATTGACTTTCAATCTAATTATAAAATATTGGTTCAAAACCCAGTATAAATCATTGTCCAATCTCCGTTGTATATTTATTTATACAAATCCCATTATAAGCCCGGTTGTAAAGTCGTTGCTTAACTGACACTTTCCATTTATTTTAATAGTTCAACATTTCGTTTTTTGAATGTATTTTACGAACTATACATAACTTCAATATCAACTTTATTTGATTTTCACAAATCCTTTTTCATTTAGTAATTTTAATTTAAAATGATCATATTATTACAAAATTATATATATATATAACATAGAATTTGTTTTTATATTTTAAATATTAAAATATTAGCTTCTTAAAATAATAACTTTTAAAATATAGTTTTTATAAAATTATTTAAATTAATAACATACTTTCTAAAAACATATCAATTTTATAAAACTCGATATAGTTGATTTTCGATTGTAAATCCCACTAGATTTATTTGAATTCAATTTAAATTTCGAACTTCAGAATGAAATTCATCGTTTCCTTCCGAATCGATTTTCGTTCCTTTTCAAATTCACATTAAATTTATATGCTCAAATTATCGAATGATAATTATTTCACCTTATTTGTAAACCTCGTTTATAAATTAACTCCTTGTTTTATCTATAAAAACACGGTTATATTTCTAGTCCATTCATAATCAAATTTTCATTTGGAAAAATATAAAATTTTCCTTTTAAATCCTTTTTAAGCTCAAATTCCCCTTATAAACTCGATTTCAGTTCCCGAAATCATATTTAATAAATATGATACTATATTTAGTTTCAATTTATTATATGCAGTATTTTCACAAAAATGTTAATTAATTAATTTCTAACAATTGGATATTTGTTTAATTCCATAATCTCTTTTATAATATAAATTTCCCTAGATTCAAAATTCACTTTTAAAATTCCTTTTTACATTTAAATACATTATATGGTATATAAATACCAAAATTCAAGGTCCAGTGCTATTTATGCATCCAAACACATAATAATCCATCATTGAATATTCAACACAGCATATATCACAATATATATATGTATATGTATTTGAAAAAATACAATATAAATATTAAGGAATCCAGTTGGATCCCTACAACCTGTTTTTCTGCATCCACAGATGTTAATCAACATGAATAAAAATAACAATCCCCGCTTCAAGGCAGGATATCGTGGTATAAAGGGTCATCGTTATTATGCGGGGTGCACAGGGTCTCAGCCGCTAAATTGTGCTGGAATATCCAACTACCAACCTAATTATAACTATATATATATAATAGTAAAATCGATAAATAATTTATTAATCCATCCAAATAGTCATCACACATCATATAAATATTATATACTAAATAAAAATTCGATTATAATAAATTATAAACGAACCAGTGATAGTGAATTTAGTTACCTTGATTTTATTCGTCGAAATAGCGATTTATTTTTGATTAAATTAAACAAGCATTTAATTTAATCGAAAATTCCTACTACCTCCATATTACTCCAATTTGGCTGTGTCGTTGATTCGGTTCCAATGCTTCTTGTTTTGTTAAAATCTGACATCGTATACAGGAGTTATAATCTTTATAAGTTTGAACAGATTAAAATAAAAGATAACTTCATTAACTTAATTAATAATATTTACTTACCTAAACTACCTTAAACACGCTGTTATATCCTTCTCCCCTCTGTGAACTGTTCGAACTCGTGACTCCCTGATATGGCCGTAACCTCCATGACTCTTTCTCTCTCTACTTAACAATGCCACCGTTCTCTTCCTCGAAGTGAGTACCACATCCCTATCACCATTCCATTAAACTTAAACTGCTCCATTACATCACGTAAAATAGCCTAAACTTATGCTATAGTAAGAAGTAGTGACAGTTACCAGAGTCGAAGTCCACCATTTTTGCACGCTAGGTGTTGTTCTCTTCCCCGAGCCCGAATCTTTGCTCGAAACCATGAACTGAAGCTCCAATCTCCTTCAAGAATCAACCGTAATACCGACTATACCTAAATCAAGCCCTGATGTTTTGCAATGCACCATGCAAAAGTTACATTAGACCGAAGTACATGAGCTAACGAATCCAACAAACTAAAAATCATTTGGTTTCATTTATAAATTTTCAAATGAATTATAAGGAGTCAGCTCAATTTGTGTTGAGTACGAATGAAGGGTTGAAGAGGGAGTGAAGGTTTGGATGTTAAATAGTGCAGGGTTATATTATTTAATTTGATTATAATATTCACGCGTAATTTTTGTTTGGCGTTTTTAATTCATACGATCACATACGAAATCCAATTGTCATGGAAATTGACACCTTGCTATGGTTCGATGTTCCGGACTCAATGAAACTGATTTTGTCGAATTCCGATAAAATTTGAAAATTAAACACTATTTTACATACTAAATCATTAGTCGATACGTATTTAAATTGCGCATGCTCACATAGCAACTCTGATTGACAGGAAACTTAAACTCTAGCAATAAATAACTATTACGGATTTAATAAAACTAGTTTCGTCGAAATCCGAGGTCGTTTGAAAATTAGCTATTTTCACATGTTAAATTAAATCAATTTCAAAACAGTCTAATCCATTGATAATAAATTATTATTATCGTTCTAATCCAAATAGTATTTGTATAAATCATGAGAATCATCTCGATTCATTTTTTACTTCAAATTCAATTATTTCTCGTTTTCGTATCACAGTAATTTGATATATTCGAGATTAAATTTTATCCGTTTATTAATTCGATAAAATTCATATTAGAATCCATCTATATTTTCAATTCAACATTCAAGTTTTGAATATTCAAAATTAAACGACTAAAAATTAGGGTCGTTACAATTTCGACATCGCCAATTCATCAAGTATTAATCTAAAGCGCTCAATTGAAGTGCTAATAAACATACCCAAAATTGAAAGTTTGCTCAAAGACGCGAAAGTATTCTCATGATCAACCAAAGACTAGAGCATGATTTAAGCCTCGGAACTCAAAGAAATTGAGTACATAAAAGCTTAAATAGCAAAAATTTCCGAGCATAGAAGCTGACTCGTGCATCAAACAATAGCCAAGGAAGAAGGATAAGCCGTTTTAGTAGGTAGGGATTGGAAGGAAACGAGTTTATGCATTTGATGTGTCTGATGCGATGTATCTCCCACCTCTAGTGACTCCAATATGGATTTCATTGTGAAAATGGATGCGTTACGAACTATAGCATACTTAAAAAAAAGTCATAAGAGCAATACCTTAATATTATCCTTGAGCACGTCACCATATTGATAATGATGTTCATGCCTACATAGTTAAGTCAAAATTTTCAAAAAGAAAAAATTAAGGTTAGAATATAATTAAGCTTGTAGTAATGTGTTTGCCTTCCACTTATAATTTCAAGTACCAAAGGAAGTATAGTTTCGATGTTTACTTATGATTGAATTATTTCAATTAATTAAATATTAACTAATTATATTTAATGCTTTGACATCTAAACAAATTATTCTTAAATAATAGATAATGAATATAAATTAAAAGATTATTTAACAATTTTTGTATTACGAAATTGTAAATTTTGAAGTTTTTCAAAATAAAAGAATTCCATATAAATAATGGTTCATAAAAATATATTCATAATTTATTACGACCAATACAACATGCGATTTGCACATGATCATTACACTTATTTTGTGACTGAATTATAATTTTAGAAGTTATGTATGTTTATAACATTTAAGAGAAACTAATTTGTACAAATGTTTAATTATAATTTTTTTTGGCAAGGCCAACCTGTTTTTAAAGTATTCCGTAATATTTTTCCCATTACAACAAATAATGAATACAAAATATTACGGGAGATAGGCAGACTACCTTTCTGCTATATACATTTTCCTAGCTCAGGAAAATAATTCACCATGTAGGGTGAGCTTCTAGCTAGAAAAGCAGTTAAAACACTTACGTTACAAGCTGCCGAGGCAGTCTTACAGCACACAAAGCTATTGTTAACGTAAACAATACAACAAACCAGTACCCATATCACATACACTTGCTGCTAAACAGTCACAAAATCACAACAACTCACGCTCTGCAGGCTGCTTAGAGCAACCCCAATGGGGACTCGATTGCTTTTCAACCGACCCCAATGCTAAGGTCAAAGAGGGGGCCATTGTTGCCGTGGCAACACTGGAGGGTGGTGGAGCAACCAGTTGGTTGCTACAACAACCCTCGCTTGGTCGGCTTTGAAAAAGCTAGGTAAGCCGACCAAGGGGGATTTTTTATAAAAATAAATCTCTCTCCCTTAGCCATCTTTTTAAAAGCTGCCTAAGGGAGAGGGATTGTTTTAATAAAAAATCCCCCCCACCGAGTCGGCTTTGAAAAAGCCGGCTAAGGGTATAAACCCTTACCCAGCTTTTACAAAGCCGGCTAAGGCAAAATCAACCCCTACTCGTCCATTGGGGGTTTCTCGGGTCAACCGGTTTCGACGACAGCAAGCAACCCCCCATGTTAGGATGCTCTTAACATCAAGCAACCCTACAGCAACTACTCACCACTGAAATGATATCCAAGACCCAACAAACGACAGGATTCAAAATCAAATGAAACTCAACAAGAAACAATAGTAAGCCCTAAGCAGCCTACCCAACGACGACTACCAAAAATACTCAAGTTGCAAACTCACAACTAGCAACTACAGAATAAAACCACGCAAAAACAACACAACTAACCAATCTAGCCCAAACACAAATTATCCACAACACATACATCAGATGAATACGATACAATGAACAAGAAGGCACCACCAGCACGTCGAAACCAGTTCGATCCACACTGTATCCTAGCTCAAGCAAGAAGGAACAGTTGCCTTTCGATGATGGCTAAACAACGTTAATACATAGCAAGCTAGTGAAGTGAAAGTGGGAAGGTCGCGTATAGTCACAGAGATTTGTTAAGAGAAGGACAACCGCAGTCGGCAAGCACCACCGCGAGTAATGGTAGAGTACATGGAAAGTGATGTGGAAAGGAGTTAGGTAGGGTCGGCACGATGAAAGGTCGAGGGCGAGGAAAATCAGGGAAACGGATCTAGATCTGAGCTTGGGTTTGGTAGCAAAAAACAACTCACGCGACAGGAGGGAAGGAGTGAAGCAGATCAGGAAGACGAAAGGAAGGGGAAAGAGAGCGAAGATGCATTTTAGAGTTAGCCGAGGAAGAAAAAAAAACAATGATGACAAACTGCCTCTGCTTTACAATAATTTTTTTCTTCAATTTTTAGCATACCTCGTAGAGACCCTACAAGATTCTTTACTTTACGACCTTCGAGGTAAAGTAAAGATCTCGTAGAGGCTCTATGAGCTAGACTAAAAATCTCATAGAGCCCCTACGAGGAAGGGTAAAAATGACTTTTTTTTAAATAATACATGAGTGAACTCAACAAAACGCTGAGTTCACCTTGTTTTTTTAGATTTGCTGGGATTACTCAGCAAATTCTTGGATCCAAATAAAATTTGTCATTCAACAATGTTATATCTAATTTTTTTATTAATTTCAACTTTTAATTACGTTGTTAATTAATAAATACAATGTTATAAATAATGTTGTATGTTAAATCACACATTTAAAAGTGATATTAAAATTTGTTAATATTTAATTACGGAGATGCGTTTTGAAATTATAAAAGTGTATAATTGTTTGATTCTATTTTTAATTGATGTAAAAATATAAATATATCTAAGGGTACATTTAAAATTTCATGATCGATCCAAAAGTTTTGTACCAAAGATAAAATCAATTCAGTTCTTTCATGGCTATGGTAATTAATTTCGTTATCCAGAATTATACCACTTGAACATGCGTGGTTAATCATGATCAAACACCATTAGGTCTTTTATGCATTGATTCAGCAATCTATAAACCAACATTAGATATTTCATCAATATACTGTATATTTCTATACAAAGAGGTTTACGCATTTGCTTTAAAGGAAAAAAAAAAAAGCCTTACGCAATGCACTACACAGAGCATGTTGCACCTAACATATAATTAGTGTCCATAGCAAGTTTTGAAACATTGCTCAGTGCATTCATAATCAAACTCTGCAAAACAAAACGCAACAGAAATATGGTATATAAGCATAAAAATAAACGACTAATGAATGAATCAATAATGATATATGTTACCTGGTTGAACGATGGTGCCATTAACCATTGGTATACTACTGTCAAAACAATAATTGCGAAAGAAACATTCGATGCTGCATTTGTTTACAGCTTTGCGCAGCCCACAAATTGCCCTACATAAAGGCTTGCACCAAGATTCGACTCCAATGACACTGACGCATATGGGACTGCAGGTGTCACAGCAAAGGCCACAGTTGTCGCTGTTAGTGCTAACAAGCATCATACAAAGAAGCATTGCCATTACTTGGATTTTGCTTATCATAACTGTATATTTATGATTCGAATAATGATGTCTGGAACCGATTGTCCTTCAGCTTTAATATGTCTAGAAGAAACTTGAGTCGATGTGGTTGAAGAAGTTAAAATCTATATCCAGATTTTGCATGTAATCTTTGCCTACTGCAAATTAATTGGTGGGGGGAAGGAGAGGGGGGGTGGGGGTGGGGGGGGGGGGTAACCCTTAACGCAGGTATAGAAGGAAAATATTTTTCATATTATCATGTATACAGAGTTCTTATATGGTTGATCAATTAGTATGTGTAAAGGAAAAACATGAGTTATTCATGTAAATATGTGGGATATGAATGAAAATCAAGATCTTCAAGAAAAGTACTAGCATGAATCTATGCTTACGTGCAGATAGTTCGGTTATACAGAACGACATAATGCAGTTGAAGATTAAAGAAATAACCCCAGTACAATAATCAGTTCATAATAGCATTTCCAACCATGGTTTGTTTGGGATGCGACCAGCTCTAAATAACTGAGACAGATCTTAAAGAGTTCTGGTATCTAAAACCAAAAATGAAAGAAAAAGATTTATACAAAAACTAATATATTACATCAAATCTATTCATTTTGTTTAATAATAACAATTAAAAAAAGAAATAATTTTATTTGGAACAATAATTGAAATTATACAACAAAAGTAATACCAATTACTCATCAATATTCTATTTGCGAAACTGCAGATAATATTATAAATTTCAAGTTCATTGACCTCATTTTGTTCAATCGTTAAAGGGTCAAACTATTTAATCTTTCTTCTGACATAGTAGCAAATGTGACTGGTACAGCCAGAATTATTTTATATGCAATCCAAACGTTAGGAAAATTTAACTCTTTTAAACGGAATTTATGAAATTCAGCAACTCAAATTTCTTTTGATTTTTCATTTGGCAAGATAACCTTCAATACTTTTAATTTTGAAAATAGCCCCCTTCCATCTATATTAGAATGCAAGTTATGTCTTAAATATTCCTTAAATTTAAAACAATGCCTCTCAGTTTCTTATTATCCATAGAAGTAAACATTTTTAAATCAAATAAGAAGCCAAATCTATTTTCATGTTCTTTGAATTGCTCAAATCGAGCCATTCACGAAGCACATGCTTTGTTCATAATATATAGAAAATAATTGATTCATAGACTTCTTAAGTGCTTGCATTAGTTCTTCAACCATTCACATAGATCATTGAACTATTATTTTCTATGAATAATTATTTTTGGAGGAAAAACTGGTTCAATATCTAATGTTTAGGTTATTTCTTTAGCATCAACCATCGATGAATCAGCATGTTTTGAAATCTTTTAAAAAAAATCAATAACCTCTTGTAATATAACATGGTCCGAACATCAACTTGCATATCATCGTTTTTAAAGAATCTTGCTAATAATTTTTACATTTCATACCAAATGCACAATCCGAACAAGAACTCGAAATTTTCAATTTCATTTCTTACAATACTTTCGGCTTCACTCTTCGCCACAGTATCACTGGTTCTATTTAATATGGAAATTCTATCTTTTATCTCTACACTTTGATATAATCTAATAGACTTCACTGCTTTTATTTGACTTTCCTATCATGTGTGTGACGACGGTTTAACATTACAAGCTGATACATGATCTTTGAAATTCTATCTTCTTTGTATGGATAAAGAAAATAAATTAAATATTCGTTGGATCACCCCAAATAGTTTGATGCTTTAGGATATGATTTAGTCATATCACATGGCACAAAACTATTGTTGTGATTTGTGCATGAAATCACATATGTTAATGAAGAGGATGTAATCAAGTGATTGATCTGATTAATTGATTGATTGATTTGGTTAATTATTAATTAATTAACTAATTGGTTGATTCATTGGCTGATTGATTTGATTGAATGATTTTATCATAGAAGGAAAAAAATGAATGATTATATTCTGGATATATTTCTGAGGGGCAAATATGATATTTGCTTAGATCTTCTATTCTACTGTAAAAAAAATCATCTAGTGTTGTATTAAAAGCATGAGATTGAGACCGAGATAATTAATCCAAGGGTTTTCCGCTGTTCTTCATTGTTCTTCTTCTCCAACAAGAGTTCTAGTCATATAGATATTCTTTCTCTTTCTCAATAAGGTTATTGATTCATTATATTTTGTTTCTTTTTGGTTATTGATCCATTGTATGTAAACAAAATTTGTTTTGTTGAATCAATAAAGAGTGTTGGGTGAAATATCTTGTATTTGTGCATGTAATTCCATATCTTGTTGTTTTTATATAGAAATCATCTTTATGTAATTGGGTGAATAAGATCCTAGTCGCTTCCGCAAAGGCGCAGTTTCCACAACAACTATGACAACTACTAGACATGAAGAAAGCTCTTGGATTAATTTTTAACAGTCTTTGTTGCACCCCTTTTCTGTTTTTCTTTCATATTTGATACATTATCATAACCTTGTCCTCTTACATCATATACAATATCTTATAATACTTTTTTAAACTTGTTAATAAGTCAAAGTATACAAGTATCTTTCAAAATTTAATAAAAAAACCTTTTTACATTTTTGGAAATTGTGGAAGCATTAACACATCTTATTACAAAAGACATTTGTTTAATACAGCTAATATTTTGAGTGCAGTCTAAATAACTAAAAAATACTTGGTTTTTTATTTTTATTCATAGAATTTCAATCGCCAATGTGAGTATTGACTCATTTTCAAATTTATGTCCCAAATAATGTATTTTAATTTCTTTTTGTTCAACTTGTCAAACATGTTCCTGTGTTACTAGGTATTTTTCTCAAAAAGTCTTTTTTCATCCCACAAAATGCTAAATAATTAGAAGCAAGTGTTTTCATAAAAATAATTATCCTTACAAACAATTTCTTCCAACATACTTTTCCTGTATTTATTTGATTTATTATACTCTGCTCGATGGTTGCCTTGTCTTTCAATTTTGTTTCCAACTCAATCCAACTGCTCATATTTAGAAGATGATCTTTACTACCTTCATTTTGTTTTAATTCAGTGCTAAGATTGCACTAATCATTAACTCCTTTAGTAGCAACTGACCAATTGTAACGTGGTTCATGTAAAATTTATAGCAAAAACAAAGTACTTTATTAAGTGAATTTGAATATACCAATCATTTTCTATGATAACTGCCCCAAACCATCAACGTCAAATAACATATAAAATCATTGCACATGTGTCAGGTTGACATGGGGTGATCATCGAGGAGTAAACAAAAGTAATGTCACGTATATCATATTGTAGACGAATAAAATACAATAAAAACATATATAACAAATTAATAGTAAGACATAATAAAGTGAAAACATCATCTCTATGAAATCATTAAGTTATGTACAATAAATAGTAATATTTGGTACCTCAAGTCCTCACTAAACTTACCTCAGAGTATTTAAGAAAAACAACAGAAGCAAGATATCTACAACATAGAGTAATAACCTAAGCTTTTAAAATACAATTTTTTTTAGTTTCAAGGGCTTTCGGTCTAAAAACCTCGTGTAAACAGCGATAAGGATTCACAAATTATTTCCTCCTACATGATCTATTCTCCTCCGCTTTCTTCAATTCTCTTAAACTCCTCCATCATTTCCTCATTTCTTCATGATTCCCATCCCAAAATCCTTGCTTTTGCTATGTGTACGACGTTTCTATACCCTAGTTTAATTTCCATATCTAAAACCCTTCAGCAAGTGCGCATCTTTTAGCCTCTTTCATCCCCTTTCCCATCGTCTTCTCAACAACAGCCCCTTTTTGAACACGATACAGCTGACCTTTCTGCGTCTTGGCATGGTGGCCAAACAGTTTCACGGTTTTGGTTTCGATTAGCTAGATCCTAGATTGTTCGGTATTATGCGGTGTGTCCATTGCTACAGCAGATGACACTCTTCTGTAATGCATCACGACTCGCCGTCTACACTTTTCTGGTATGCTGAATTTTTACTCTGTTAACTACTGAGATGCATTCTACGCCCAGACATGAGACTGAGATTTTCAGCTAAACATGGGTTGTAAATGTGGTGTTTTCTCTCTACTCAGTGAGCTATAACAGAGTGGTTTAGCATATTGATTTGTTTAGTAGGTTGTGTTGGTTCCTCTCTTCTCTCTTGTCGTTTGTGTTTAGATTTCGACTTGCAGTATCGATTTGCTGGATGTGGTTTAGTTAAGGTAGTTGGTTTTGTTTGTTGTGTATCTCGGTTGAGCGGTGCTTTATCTGAAGGTGCATGTCATATTAACAAGTTTCTAGTCATGTAATTTGTGGTTCAAATTCTGGTTGTATCGTGAAAGGCTTGCTGGTTCAACTTTATTCATCGCAAAATTAGCAGCATAGGTGAAGTGTCTTACTCTCGATGTTGCTATATTCTTCGGTGGTTTTCGATTCCTTCCTTTTCATTGTGCACTCCTAGTTTGTCCTACTGACGAGATAGTTAAGGCATAAGCCTAACTAATAGCAAGGAAGCTACTATGATGAAATTTTTAGCTATTGCATATTGTTCGGTGTGGAGCTCAAGAAATTCAAGCAGCTGTCTCTTCGGTTGTCTTTGCTATGCCATGTCATTTCATGGATGGGTGCAGTTCTCTGTTTCCCTCTACATGTATTTACGGCTACACTATTCCTACATGCCCTATATACTTTGTGTACTCGGTCTTTATTTGTTAGCTTGTAAATATATATATGTTTCTCTACTTTGTAGTATGTAATATAAAACAAGTGACTCCCTGCTAGGAGCAATAAGTTGTAGACTTGTAGTCTAGTAGCTTAGCTGGCTCCAGTGCTCTAAGTCTGTTTAGGTAGAGTGAATGAAATACTATAAACTCTATATGTTGTTGCTCCACCTTAAAAACTGAAAGTAGTTGACTGTCAACTTATAATCACCTATACTGTATTGTATTTTTTATAATTAGTTATGATAAACGGTGTTTGCGGTCACCTTAAAAACCGGCCAATTTTGCCAAAATAATAATAATAATAAGTTAAGCTTTCCTAGCTCATCTCCAGAATAGCTACAACGTCACCAAAACCTACCATCTAGTCTATTCATCAGCGACGTCAATGAACATCCAAGATAATAAGCGAAAACATGAAATCTTAGGTCAGATAATAGTTTGGTGTAAGCAATAAATTACTATCGAAAGCTATATTGGAAAATATGCTACTAGATAGATTTAAAATACACATAATAACCGAATATATGTTACTCAAGTAAACTAAGAGTAGAGGATACTATGATTAGAAGAATCTAAGAAACCTTCTTCATTCTATTCTCAATCCTCACTCCAATATCCTGTAGGTGATAGTGTTACGATATATTTTGTCAACACCGGAATTAAGTCTAAGGATGTGGACCTAAGGGAACAAAAGGGTTATTTAGTTTCTACAAGCTTGGGTTAGTTCACCGTTTCCTAAATATCAAGGTCTTAAGCCCGAAGATTAGTTACTCTTCCTTCAAGAGGTGAGTATCACGCTTACGAGACACAAGGACCAACAATTACCTTGGGATAAGGATTCCCTAAGCATAATGCAAGTTAGAAAGCTAAACGACTTGTAGAAGGCTATTTTGGACTATGCATGAAGCCTTGTCGTGGAGAAGCATTTAGAAAATTTGCAACAAAAGTGATAAAGAAATTCATGACATTAATCTCAAGTATTGATATTCTATTTATTGATCACTTTGTAGAGTACACAGAAATTTCTAAGTAAAATCCCCAAACTGATTTAGAAATTAGGATTTACTCTATAAGAAAGGATTACAAGATCGGAGCTTGGAAAAAAAGTCCCTTCAAAAGTGACCCCTGGGGTCTTATTTATAGACAAATTAGGCCCCCTTTTAACAATGTTCAATGGAAGCCTCTTTCGGTTCGATAATGAAACTGGGTGTCGGCCGCCTTGGTAGCTTTTGGTGCCGATTCTGGTTTCATCTTTCATTCCACTTCGAAGCTTATTTATCGGATCTTCTTTGCTTTCATAATTCGTTCTCGATCCATGATGACTTATGATTTAGATACTACCTTCATATAGTGCATCGATACCGAGTAGATTGGTATGGGTAGCCTCATTGTCTACTCTTGGTTTTGGTGTCAAACGATATCCCTGATAGCAAATCATGCTTCAATTACTTCTGAGTGCCTCCTGGTGTCGGTATCAATACTAAGTAAATTAGTATCGATAGCCCCTTCGCTTCCTCCTAGCTTCGAGCAATGCTTCCTTTCTTATGGTCTTGGGTTTCGGTATCGAATCGCTTGCCTTTGGCTATCTCCCATTGTTTTATTTAGGTGTCGAGTCGTATGCACTAGGAACCAACTCCCAGTTGGCCACTTTCAGTACTGAAACCACTTTGTTGTCATCTTCTGTTATCAGTTCAAGCTTTCCTGCTTATGTCGATATCGATATCACATATTTTGAGTTATTTACCTTCCTTCTTTCGGTATCGTTTATTTTTAGGACCACTTTACTTTGTTGCTTATGATTCGGTGGCGACTATCGATTGAGTGCTTTCTTCCTTGTATCGGTATCAAGCTTGCTTTGCTTGTGTTGGTACCGATAGCATGTGAACTAGGCTTTCCTCTGCTGGCTTTCGGTATCGATCGTCTAAGTGTCTTGGTGTTGGTTTCGTACTTATGAAACCATCTCATGTTGCTTTTTGCGCTTTGATAACCCTTCGCCTTCATTTGGTTTCGGTGTCGATATCTGGTAGTAACATTTGCCCTTCTTTTTCGAAGGGGTATTATCTACTTTTCAAGTCAAACTTTGACTTTCATCCTTTTGCTTTTGATTTCCTACCCTTCAGCATTTGTGAATATGTCTAGTTCGTTGCTCTAGGCCTATTTGTGCAGCCAAGATTAATAGGTGTTGTAACCATAAAATCTCTCCTTCTTCCCCCACATTCCTTCACCTGCAAGAAATCATTTTCATAGACAATCACTGTTTTTTGCACATTTTGAAGATTACAAACTCGATTGCACCTCTGTAAGTATTTGATAAAACTTATATTATAATTTGAAAATCATCTCCCCACTAAATTAAGAGATCAATTGGGATTGATAGGCTTTTATTCTTTTATGAGAATGGCTTTGATTAATCAGAGCATCTTAAATGACCTTGAATAAAGGATAAGGCAAAATTTTCAATTAACCCCTTAACATATTTTGTAGGATTCAAAATGCAGAATGCATATATGTTGGCCTTAATTTTTATTATGAAAATGATGTTTCTTTTATTTTCCTTTCTTTTTACCAACAAACTCGCTATTAGTTTGCCACTGGTTTTTTTTTTCTTTTGTTTTAATGATGTGAAGGTTAATGTAGGTAACACCGAAGGCTATATCTTCTTGTGTACCGACAAAACTTAAAGTGTTGGAATTAGATAGGTTGTTACCAAATCCGTGATATTCTTAACTTTTCACTTTATTGGTACCAATTTTTAGACTTCCTTGGTATTAGTTAAGTTTTTGGCACCGATAACCATGCTTTTGGTTTCTGTCAAACTGATACCTACAATTTAAATCATTTCACCAAAGACCTTATTGGTTTTGGTGTAGAGACAATTTTTATAAACATCATCAAAGACTTAACTACTCTCAGGTTCATATATAAAACACATGATCAAATGTGGGCCATGTTAAAGAGCTGATTTCAATGACTTATGATGCATCTTAGTTTTCATTGAGACATAGGGTGGCTATTATTATTATTATTAAGGTTACTTGATGGTTTTAAGCTTATGAAAGATCAGTATTTTCTTATACAAAATTATTGGGTTAATGTGCCTTATGGAACGATATCACCTGGAACCATAATGTCTGGAAAGCAAAGTGTTGGAGGATTGAACCTAGGCCGTCCCTCTATCCTTCAGTCAAGGTTGGTAGGCATCTCACGACATTCTCTTCTCCGAGCTCAGGATGAGGTGAAAGCTATTATCGAAAGTTTTGGTATGAATGGAGTCAATAAACTTCTTTCCCCAAGGAAAGATACCATTGAGAATCCACCAGAAGGGTTCTTTTCATACTCAATCATCCACACCTGGCGCGGTGGTTTCTTCCCATTCCTAGATTTTGTTTTAAGGTTTTTACAGTATTTGAAGTTGGCCCCCATCCAGCTGACTCCAAATACGTATACCGTGACAACCCGGATTCCGACAGATCGATTTTTTTTTTTTAAATCCAATCTATCGAAACCCGAGTTGGGTGCTCTGATATCCTGCAGAAAAAGACAAAGATAAAGAAACATGTCAGAACTCGTAAAGCATCTCACAGCGGAAGGAAATAAAGTGTAATATTCAAATATTGCTTTATCTTATTAATAATACTGCTAAACCAGTATCCAAAGCTACACCATCTCTGTCATGAACTTAACCTGGAAGTATGTAATGAGGAAGGGGTCAGAACATAAGTTCTTGTGACTGGACTTAGAATAAATTTCTGTGTAATTATATTTTCTTGCTTATTAGGTTATTCGCGATATTAGCTCTCTAGGCTATACTCATGTCCCACTACTAGGTTAACCTAATACAACGTATATGTAGATACCCCCAACTGGTCTAATCCTTTCCATCTATATATACAGTTCCTTGCCGTATGTCATACGAGATACATCATGTAAATCTATACTACTTTAGTGTAGTGCCACCATTCTTGAAATCGTTTGGACTACCACTCTCCATCTTGCTAGATTCTGTGTATCATCTAGATCTAATCTAAGGTTTACTATCGAGTGCTTCCTAGATTCAACCAGGGTTTACGCTACCCAAGGCCACTAGGGTTTATGCTATCTATTGAACGCTTCTCGGATTCAGGGTTTATGCGACCTAGGTCCAACTAGGGAAAATGCCACCTATCGAACGATGCCCCCTAGTCTAGGACACACTACCCAGAGCGATATATGTTCCTAGACTTTCCCCACGTACGTGTCGTGAATCGTTATCGATGTCTAGTTGCACATGTCCTCTATATGTGCGGCCCAAGTCCTGTGGCAGGGCTAATCTAGAAACATGGAACTCGGTCAAGAGCTTTAAGTTATCTACCGATGCAGATGCTAAGGTATGTTTTTATCTGTGTGTGGCTACGGTCCTACTTGACCCCTCCCTCAACTAATGAAAGGCACCTAAGAAAATCAAGAATGAGAACTATACGCTGGCCCCTTATGCCCCCACAAACCTATTTGCCAAACCTCACCCATAACTAGATAGCAAGTATATGGTTTGTTGGAGTTCTCCGCCTTTCCGCTTCACGTAATCGATTGACTCAAGATGGTAGGTCGACGACGACGTGCTATCACACGGCTAAATATCACCGCCTCACACTGGTCCATCCTAGTCTTTAGGTTGCTTATATTGCAACCAAGGCATACTCTTGGTTCTTCTAACGTAGGCCTTAACCTCTGTGAGCCCAAGAGGATCATCTGCAACCTCACAGAGGGATACCAAGAGTACCCTCACGTCCGCTTGAAGCCGCGTGCTTCGTCACCTAGACAGTTGGAGCGTTCTTCATGATCATATGGATGTTCGCTTCTCCTCATGTTCCAATTGGTTTTCTTGACTAAGGTTTTCTACTTAGTTCTCTTAACTAAGGTCTACTACTTAGTTTCCTGATTCGTTCATTTTCTTAACTAAGGTTTACTACTTAGTCCTCTTAACTAAGGTTTACTACTTATTTCTCTAAGTCGTTCGTTTTCTTAACTAAGGTTTACAACTTAGTCCTCTTAACTAAGGTTTACTACTTAGTTATATTTTTCGTTATTTACTTAGTTCTCTTAACTAAGGTTTATTACTTGGTTCTCTTAAACAAGGTTTTATACTTAGTTTCTGTTACTTAGTTCTCTTTAACTAAGGTTTGTTACTTAGTTCCTTTTAACTAAGGTTTACCTATGAATTCAAGCATGACTTAAGTTCTCTTTGTCAAATGATAGCGTACAGGTGTTCTCCCACATTTCCAGCTTAGATTAACTTATTTCATGGTATAAGTCGTCCCACCCTTCGAGTCTTGTATTACATCTTAAGTCTTATTCATTTCTTATCCCTAGGATAAGTTTATCTATTATTTAATCTTATCATTCCCCACTTCTCCTTGCTTTGATACTGTTATATTGGTTAAGTTTGCCTATGTGTCCAAGTTGACTTAACCCCCAATCACGTATTTAATTCAACCCACGCGTCATGTCAAATTGGTTAAGTGTTATCCAGCAGTTCACGTTGACTTAACCCACCCATATATTGAATCAAATTAGTTAAGTGTTATCTAGCAGTTCACGTTGACTTAACCCACCCATATATCATGTTAAATTGGTTAAGTGTTATCTATCAGTTCGTGTTGATTTAACCTACCTACATATCATGTCAAATTGGTTAAGTGTTATCTAGTGGTTCTCGTTGACTTAACCCACCCATATATCGAGTCAAAATGGTTAAGTGTTGTGTAGTATTTCATGTTGACTTAACCTTACCATACTAGCGTGTGTCATTAGCATTAATTAATTATTAATGCCCAACCTCTCACATTAGACCTATTGTTGCGGTCACTGGATGTGCCGGTTGGTTCTGGGCAGGATTAAACCACAACTCATTGGAACCTATTGTTTGCAGTCACTAGATGTGTCTGGCGGGTCCGGGCAGGATTGCACCGCAAACTCATTCTAACCTCGAGTTAGCCATGTTTCATGTTTAGTTCATGTCCATTCTAGATGTCATATGTCAATTATCAATTCACAAGCATGTTCGTGTTTATTTTAGATTTCATATGTCAATTATCAATTTCATGTCATGTGTCGAGTTCCATAATTAAATAAAAACATGGTTTGTCCAACATATTCCATTTTTAATTTTGTTTCTTGGATCTTAACGGCATATCCAATTTCCAAGTCTCAAATTCAAGCTTTGCCCAAAAACCCCAATTTATGTTCATGCTAATAATACCATTAATAGGCACTACCTATTATTCCAATTTTTCCATACATATTCCTCATAGGTTGGTTAAGTTTATTCAAATGTCAAGTGCTACTTAACCCATTTATACCTTTCTTATACAACCATTCGTGAAATAATCTTTTTACCCAAATTACTCAATTATAGCCAAATTCACCAGTTCCATGTTATTCATATCCAAACATGCCAATTTCCAAAATCCCATTATACCTAATTTCATAAAATCAATATTTTCCTAATATATTTCCCCACGTTTATACATATAATCTAATCACCTTTTAGGCTTAATTTCAAGTCACAAACAAATTCCGCCAATTGTCCCAATATTTGCAGTAATAATTGTTATGCCACAATTCCCCAAATTTCAGATTATATTCCTCAATTGCATAAAATAAGTTATGCCCCAATATTCCCATATTTCAATCGTACGTATGTATAATAAGATTTCATCTAGGTTCGAGATAACCTAGATCCAAAAATAAAAAGGGAAGGAGAACAAAAGAACAATTATTATAACATAAATCTTGCATTGAATTTATAACTGGGGAAATGACGAACGATACTTATACCATTATGCAACAAGTTTATTATAATTCCACTCACCTTGATTGGATTGGAGAAATAAGTGATTTGTCGTTGATGTAGAACGCTGATTTAATCTTCTTATTTGATTATTGGTGAAGAGCATGAACTGTTGATGAAGAACTTTGCTACTTGATTTGAGTACACTCCAAAGTTGATGAAGAACTTGCAATTTAATTTCGAGTTTCGGGGCGGCGACTATGTTTGGTTGAAGTTTGGCAGCATGGAGGCATCTTAAGGAATTGTTATGAATTGGGGTTAGGTCTTGCTATGTATTTATAGGTGTAGAGAGTGTTTAAGAGCCCTTAGATTGACCTAGAAGCCATCCGACCCGTACAACACAACAAAACACGTCACAGGAACTGAAATCGCCCAGATCTGGGGATAGGCGACCCCCAGGTTGACCTCCCTAGGGGTAGGTCGACTCCCAAGTCGACCCCCTGGTCGACCTGACCCCGTGGTCGACCTGGCCCCAAGGTCGACCGCCAGGTCGACCTGCTTGGTTTTGGCAAGAAATTTCCCGCCCAGCTGCTTGGGTCGAATTTGGAACTGTTTTGAATTTTTGTTGAATCTTCTAAAGGCCATAACTCCTTCATACGGAGTCCGATTTACGCAAACTTGGACTCTATTCCAAGCATAATTCCGAGACAAATGCAATGGTGATGTCCGTTTTACTTAATTCTTGATATTTAAATTAAGTATCTTTGTTTTCTCATCTCTTCCGTCACATACACTGTTATTGAATTAATTTTTAGTTATATTAAAAATGCGGGGTGTTACATTCTCTCACCCTTAAAGAATTTCGTCCCCAAAATTTGATAAGATAAAATAGATAAGCCCTTGCAATATCCATCCATCAAGTGTGCATCCAATTGTTGCAAACATTGTGCACATGTGCAAAGTGAGATACATCATTGTAAAGTATGTATGCCTAATTTAGATCCACCTGTATGTATGCAAAATTTAAAAACTCTTTCAAAACATGATGCTCACATCCTAAATATACTTGCAGTTCTATATGAATGCAATATTCTTGAAAAATCAAAATATTTTTCATCCAAGTTTACCCCTATTCTTATAGAATAAGAGAATAGTTCACCCAATTGTCGCATCCAAAACCCTACCATCCATCATTAAATTCGAAATTTAGCAAAAATTCGATTTCTTATGATACGAAAACGGAAAAATTCACATCCTACGTTTTATTCTAATTGTACCTGGATTTTACACAACTATTCTATAAAGATTTCCTATTTTCCTGTCCAAGCACAATCACATAAGAAAACTTTTCTTTTGTTTTCCAAATTATCTTGGAAAAATTTCATATTTATTCATCTTTTTCTTAAGATTTCCATTTCTTTTCCCGTCACATTTGTTGCCTTACTGAATTTATTGTTTCTTGTTAGCTAGGATTTTCTCTTTCTTAGCTTATTTGACTTTATCCAATTACTTAAGTTTATTATTTCAAATAAGCTTTTTCTGTTTTCAACTCAAACAGCAACCTACACGGCTACTACTATGGGCCAAGAATCTTAGGACTTTGTCATCTCAGACAATTGTGAGTCCACACAACAGGATCTACCCACTTACTTGCCCTTTACTACTTAGTAGTCACTACTAGTCCTTGCAGTGTATTACTATCCTATCTATTTTTTTCCTTTTTCTCCAGCAACAAACCTAGGTTTCTCAATTCTTATGCATTCTACGGGAAATTTTCCATTAGTTTAATATTAGCTAATCCCTAATTGTAAATTGGCAAGAGAGTAACTCCCTAAATATCAACCCCGAAGACCGAAATCAACATCAGATTGACACTCAGAAAATCACTCAACTTAACCAATCTTTAGTTGGTTCCAATTGTTTAATTCATAGCTTTAACTTTCTCTCGTTCTATTCTAGGCACTAATCCTTACCTACTCCATTCTTTTTAAAACATGGTTTGGCCTCCTTTCTATTCATTACATTTTTCTTTCAAAAAAAAGGTGTTAAAACTTTATTTTCTTCTCCAAAACTTGTTTTCGCCAAACCATAAAAACATGTCACAATATAAAAATGCAAAACATTTTTTTGTCAAATCACAAAGCTGGAGTAGACATGGATAACTATCGGGCTTATATTGTTTCTAATTGCAATGTTAATTTAACTACTCGCTATAAGTTGCACACATCTATTCTATTCCTACAACTTATTTTGTCCACCCGACAAAATTTCTTCGTAAATCAATAATCAAAATTTATTGGTAACATAATAGAATTTCAAAACTTCTTTTCATATGAAAACTAGCAAGCTATTTATGCTCCATAAACCTTTTTATGAGAGAATTTATTTAAAACAAGAAATCATTGTTTTACGCAATATACCCCACTTTACTTCAAAACCCATCATGCATTTATCAAAATACTTTTAAGATTAAATCTTGGAATAATACCACAAACTCTTTTACATATTCAAGTTCTTAATAGCTTATCATTGGGTTACACTCAAAGTGGTTTTTCAAAACACTAGGCTTTCTGAGGCACTTTCGCGAATTTAATTCTCACGACTATATATATTCTTAATCCATTTTTCATTTCTCAACCTTTTCTAGTTTCTATGGTGACACTTCTAACCCACTACTCTGAAATACTAACATTTTAGTTTCCATCCTGTGGGATATTTTCTTTCTCTAACATCAAGTCATATTGTACACTTTCCAACCAATCCTCTTAAGGGTCTCAAAATTCCTATGTTCATTCCTTTAGTGTACAAACTAGATAACCCAACTCTTTTCATGTCTAGTGGGCTACTATATGGATTTAGGTTTATATATAAAATATATTTATATTTTAGAAAATACAAATACGTCCACTCATTATCTCCCTAAGATCACTAAACCGAAGCTCTGATACCAGATGTGACAACCCGGATTCCTACAGACTGGATTTTTTTCAAAAATCAAATCTATCGAAACCCGAGTTGGATGCTCTGGTATCCTGCAGAAAAAGACAGAGATAAAGAAACATGTCAGAACTCGTAAAGCATCTCACAGCGGAAGGAAATAAAGTATAATATTCAAATATTGCTTTACCTTATTAACAATACTGCTAAACTAGTATCCAAAGCTATACCATCTCTGTCATGAACCTAACCTGGAAGTATGTAATAAGGAGGGGGTCAGAACATAAGTTCTGGTGATTGGACTTAGAATAAACTTCTGTATAATCCTTCATATACCGTTCAGTTATATTTTTTTGCTTATTAGGTTATTCGCGATATTAGCTCTCTAGGCTATACTCATGTCCCACTAGTAGTTTAACCTAATACAACGTATATGTAGATACCCCCAACTCGTCTAATCCTTTCCATGTATATATACAGCCCCTTGCCGTATGTCGTACGGGCTTCATCATGTAAATCTATACTACTTTAGTGTAGTTCCACCATTCTCGAAATCGTTTGGACTGCTACTCTAGTTCTTGCTAGATTCCGTGTATCATCTAGATCTAATCTAAGGTGTACTATCGAGCGCTTCCTAGATTCAACCAGGGTTTACGCTATCCTGGGCCACTGGGGTTTATGCTATCTATTGAACGCTTCTCGGATTCAGGGTTTACGCGACCTAGGTCCAACTAGAGATTATGCTAACTATCGAATAATGCCCCTAGTCTAGGACACACTACCCGGAGCGATATATATTCCTAGACTTTCTCCACGTACGTGTCGTGAATCGTTATCGATGTCTAGTTGCACATGTCCTCTATATATGCGGCCCGAGTCTCGTGGCTGGGCTAATCAAGAAACACGGAACTCGGTCGGGAGCTTTAAGTTATCTACCGACGCAGATGCTAAGGTCTATTTTTATTTGTGTGTGGCTATGGTCCCACTTGACCCCTCCCTCAACTAATGAAAGGCACCCAAGAAAATCAAGAATGAGAACTATATGTAGGCCCACTATGCCCCATAAACCTATTGGCCAAACCTCACCCATAACTAGATAGCAAGTATGTGGTCTGTTGGAGTTCACCGCCTTTCCGCTTCACGTACTCGATTGACTCAAGATGGTAGGTAGACGACGACGTGCAATCACAGGGCTAAACAAGATATCGCTGCCTTATGCTGGTCCATCCTAGTCTTTAGGTTGCTTATATTGCAACCAAGGCATACTCTTGGTTCTTCTAACACAGACCTTAACCTCTGCGAGCCCAGGAGAATCATCTGCAACCTCACAGAGGGATACCAAGAGTACCCCCATGTCCCCACGAAGTCGCGTGCTTCCTAACCCAAACCGTTGTAGCCTTCTTCATGATCAGATGGATGTTCGCTCCTCCTCCTATTCTACTTGGTTTTTTTGACTAAGGTTTACTATTTAGACCTCTTAACTATGGTTTACTACTTAGTTTCCTGAATCTTTCATTTTCTTAACTAAGGTTTACAACTTAGTCCTCTTAACTAAGGTTTACTGCTTAGTTCTCTTTTTCGTTATTTACTTAGTTCTTTTAACTAAGGTTTATTACTTGGTTCTCTTAACCAAGGGTTGATACTTAGTTTCTGTTACTTAGTTCTCTTTAACTAAGGTTTGTTACTTAGTTCCTTTTAACTAAGGTTTACCTATGAATTCAAGCATGACTTAAGTTCTCTTTATCAAATGATAGCGTACGGGTGTTCTCCCACATTTCCAGCTTAGATTAACTTATTTCATGATATAAGTCGTCCCACCCTTCGAGTCTTGTATTGCATCTTAAGTCATATTCATTTCTTATCCCTATGATAAGTTTATCTATTATTTAATCTTATCATTAGAACCTATTGTTTGCGGTATTGTAGTCTTGTATTGTTGTGGTTACTGGATGTGCTAGTTTGTTCCAGGCAGGATTACACCACAACTCAATCTAACCTTGGGTTTCAAGCACGTTATGCCTAACTTCTCACATTAGAACCTATTGTTTGCGGTCACTGGATGTGTCGGGCAGTTCCGGGCAGGATTACACCGCAAACTCATTCTAACCTAGAGTTAGCCATGTTTCATGTTTAGTTCATGTCCATTCTAGATGTCATATGTCAATTATCAATTCATAAACATGTTCATGTTTATTCTAGATGCCATATGTCAATTATCAATTTCATGTCATGTGTCGAGTTCCATAATTACATAAAAACATGGTTTGTCCAACATATTCCATTTTTAATTATGTTTCTATGATCTTAAAGGCATATCCAATTTCCAAGTCTCAAATTCAAGCTTTACCCAAAAACCCCAATTTATGTTCATGCTTATAATCCCATTAATAGGCTCTACCTTTTATTCCAATTTTTCCATACATGTGTTCCTAATAGGTTACTATCATTCCTCATAGGTTGGTTAAGTTTATTCATATTTCAAGTGTTAATTAACCCATTTCTACTTTGCTTATACAACCATTCGTGAAATAATCTTTTTACTCAAATTACTCAATTATATCCAAATTCACCAATTCCATGTTATTCATACCCAAACATGCCAATTTCCAAAATCCCATCATACCCAATTTCATAAAATCAATATTTTCCCTATATATTTCCCCACGTTTATACATATAATCTAATTCATCTTTTAGGCTTAATTTGAAGTCACAAACAAATTCAGCCAATTATCCCAATATTTGCAATAATAATTGTTATGCCACAATTCCCCAAATTTCATATTATATTCCTCGATTGCATAAAATAAGTTATGCTCCAATATTCCCATATTTCAATCGTACGTATGTATAATATGTTTCGTCTAGGTTCGAGATAACCTAGATCCAAAAATAAAGAGGGAAGGAGAATAAAAGAAAAATTATTATAACATAAATCTTGCATTGAATTTATAACTGGGGAAATGACGACGATACTTATACCATTATGCAACAAGTTTATTATAATTCCACTCACCTTGACTGGATTGGAGAAATAAATTATTTGTCGTTGATGTAGAATGCTGATTTAATCTTCTTTTTTAATTGTTGGTGAAGAGCATGAATTGTTGATGAAGAACTTTGTTACTTGATTTGACTAAACTCCAAAGTTGATGAAGAACTAGCAATTTAATTTAGAGTTTCGGGGCGACGACTATGTTTGGTTGAACTTTGGCGGCATGAAGGCGTCTTAAGGAATTGTTATGAATTAGGGTTAGGTCTTGCTATGTACTTATAGGTATAGAGAGTTTTTTAGAGCCCTTAGATTGACCTAGAAGCCATCCGACCCGTATAGCATATCAAAACACGTCATAGGAACTGAAATCGCCTAGATCTGGGGCTAGGTCGAACCCCGGGTCGACCTCCCTAGGGGTAGGTCGACCCCCTGGTCGACTTGACCCCCAGGTCGACCCCCAAGTCGACCTACCTGGTTTTGGCGGGAAATTTCCTTCCCAGCTACCTGGGTCGAATTTCGAACTGTTTTGAATTTTTGTTGAATCTTCTAAAGACCATAACTCCTTCATACGGAGTCCGAGACGAACATAATGGTGATGTCCGTTATACTTAATTCCTAATATTTAAATATCTTTATTTTCTCATATCGTCCGTCACACACACTGTTATTGAATTAATTTTTAATTATACTAAAAATGCGGGGTGTTACATATACTTTCCTCCTATGCCTTGAGCTCCTAGCTCTTGAGTCAGGACAACTTTCTCTCAGTCCTCGTCTTTTTCATTATTTGTTACAATTGTCATCAGTTAAGGGGACCCATCTGCCTATTCTTCATGCAGACCCTTCGAAGAAGTTGATTGGTGACAATCTTACCCAATTCTCAGATTGGGATGCACAATTTTCTACATCCGATGTCCCTCGGGTATCACAACCGCTTTTCTACTCCAGGCAAGTTTTATTCCTTTATATCCATTATGTCATTTCTTAAGCTTTATTTAATCTTGGTTTTATTTCAGCTCCTACTCCCATAGGAGAAGATTTAGGTGACGAGGAAGCTCGCCTATTGATGTTATTCATAAGGCTTCCAAAAAATTGGGTAAATGATCTCTTCTATTAACTTCGGGTAACCTTCGGAAGTATGGTTTTCTTCCTTCTGGGAAAAAGATTTTGGGAAGACCGCCTATTCATTTTCCTGGTACTAAGCCTATATGAAACACCCCATGTCCGTTAATGTCACTCACTAAGGGAATGCATTAAGTTTCATGAAGCGCTTATAGGTAAACAGACACAGAATAATTACAAGACAGATATAGATAAGATAACAGCGGAAATTTTAAACTTTTATTTCAAAGATAAGTCATAACACCGTGGTCCACAATTTCATAAGTCACAAGAACCACTACAGTAAAATAACTTCCGTCTTAATCAGAGTACACAAGCAAATAAAAAGCATCATTCCACAATTAAAAGAGTTAAGCCATAGTAGGGACAAGAGATTGAGCCGTTCTTCACAAGCAACTCCTAGCAAGATGATATCTGATTCCCGATTAAGTCTGAGTGTTTCTCCCTGAGAACCCGAGGGGGAGGGGGGGGGGGGGACAACAGGGTCAGACATAAAGTCTGGCGAGTCTAGTTACTTTTAGCTAGTAGATAATTAAAAGCAACATGATAGGCATATAAAGTGGATAAGAGATATCACTACATAAATGGCAGGTATGTCAAGGTAAGCAAGTTAAGGTGTATGTGCTTTACCAATGATTACTCTACAATATTACTAGTATAACTGAAATGAGATGATCCCTTCCACTATAAGTTGGTAGGCTTAGGTCATACGTCCAAGTATACCCTAACTACTACCCTAATCGATTGGCTCCATATCCTATAGATATTCTGTGCTGGCCCCACAGTAGGAGGTATCACTTCCTAAAATGGCAACCCATGGTGTGCACAACCATATCTACTAGTGTCATGGTTGTCTTAGCCCCCTCTGCCCGGCCCATGCATGCACATGTCCTCGGTCGGTTTGCGTTGCCCGCACCATCTGCCTCGTTTGGATCTCTTACAATCAATCAGTAAGTGTGCCCCTTCTCCTCCTAATACGGAGGTCTTTACTTAATAAAAAATTCGGGTTACTGACTGAAATGGATCCCACACAATATGATACAAGCTCTCCCCTTTGTCTTGTATCACCACTAGGTTTTCCACTGACTATATATACCCTTAGGTGTCTTTAATTACAGAGCCCTATACTAGTTATTCTTACCCTAAAGGGTGTCTTTAATAACATAACTTCATTACATTACCTAGCGGTTATGCATACCACTAGGTATCTTTTATTACATAACCTTATTGAGTTAAGTTCATGGGCATATATATATATATATATATATATATATATATATATATATATATATATATATATTACCCACCCCTTCTAATTTACTTAACCCTCCACTACGCATCCAATTTTACTTACCCTAACTTAAGTCCATAGTCATATTAAATTAGGTTAAGTAGTCCATTTCATTACCATGTCCAATTATGGTTACAATAGGCTAGACCTCCCACATTAGGCCTACAACATGTGGATGCTGGATATGCTAGTCGGGTCCGGGCAGTCTTATTCCATAGTTGGGCCTAACCTCGTGTCTTAGCCCGATTCGTATTTGCGTACTTAGACCTCCCACATTAGGTTCAACATTAGTGGCTGCTGGATTGCCGGTCGGGTCCGGGCAGACTTCCACCACTAATGTAACCTAACCTTGTGTCATACGTACAATTTACAATTCCTAATTGTAAATTATCAAACATTCCAAATTAATCCAATTCCATCTATGTCATTATAGGTAACTATTTCTATGTTTTCCCCATTTGAATTACATGTCCCACTTCATATTAAACATTACATAAATCATGCCAATTATAATCCCTTTTTCCCCGTTTCCTCTCTAACGCATTCATATGTATTTTGGCGGCATCTAGGCTATAAAGTAGCTTAACTATAACAATAAAAGCGAATATGAGAAGGGTGATAGTTTCAACATGTCTTGGCACAAACATGAACATAGACTATCATAATAACAAAGTGAATGAACATGTGATCAACATCATAATAAAGTGGACATCAAACTAGTAACTTGTGGTGATCACTATAATGTTTAAGCAAGCATAATGAGGTCTAGATTAAACATTAGGTGTCCAATTACCTAGACCTAGCATAGTTAAGGTGACATAGTTACATGTTTATATCAAAGGGTGGATTCACATGTCAAGTTTACGACATATCTCCATGTATCACAATATGACAGATGAAAGGTGATTGACATAAAGATCTAGATTCAAATAATGTCTCAATTATCCCAATTAATAGATGTACATCCACCATTACATGGTTACAAGTCAAGATCCATATAAGTATCATATTCGAATCACCACAATTTTATTTGATCTAGAAAATTAGATCTTTCATGACATAGGATAGAATTTCATATTAACACAGAATCATACTTTACAACATATCCAATACATTGTCTATCAAAGCATACTTTTATTTATCTAAACCTAAAAGTAATCTCAAAACTCATAGCGTTAGGTTTAGAGAATTTAGGAAAAATAGATCTAGAATTTCTGAATTAGATTTGTAGAATATGACCTCCATGACTCCCAATGAAGAGAATATCAGAAATATGACACACACACACACACACACACACACACACATATATATATATATATATAGCTACCAGACCTCCTGAAACCGAGTGCCATCTCAGCCTTAGGGGGGTCAACACTCCTGTGGGTGGGTCGACACCCCTCTAGGGAGGTCGACCATAGAGGGGGGTCGACCCCCTAGAGTAGGAATTTTGCCGCTCAGAGGAATTTTTCGAATTTTAATCCTCTGGATAGGATTCTGATTCATCTCTGACTCACCTCTGACTCATGCATATATATATATATATATATATAATATTTCTATGCGTATACAAACTTAAAATTCCCATAACTTCTTCATACTGTGTCCATTTTACGCAAACCAAATGTCTATCTTGACCAGAATTTTGAGACGGATGCAATGGTGTTGTTCGTTTCCTCTAATTCTGAACATTAAATTAATTATTATTTAATTTATTCTCCTTACTGTCGTTAAAATTTCAGGGTGTTACATTCTCCCCAACTCAAAGGATTTCGTCCCTGAAATCTCTAAGTTAAAAAGAATGCATATCCTACCATCCATCATCCATCTACTCATCCAGCAACCACTGGCATCCATTGTCCTTAAAGTTTTCTAATGCTTATATGAATACGTGCAACCGTGTGTGTATATGTCCCAACGCTAATGCAAAAGATCAGGTGGTCTACTGATTCAGTTATCCTCCTTAATGCAATGTATGTTAGTGCCATGAATCCAATATGTATGCAAATAAACCTATTGTTTCATATAAGTTCTATATGTGTGCACACCTATTCGTCAAAATGCGACATCCATTTGCCACTTCATCCATAAAAGAAAAGATAATGCACACACATCCAAATGCAATATGGAAGTGATTGAGCCGATCTTAGTGCCTAATGTGTGTGTATATGCGTCCACAGGAAACCACTAGCAAACACTTGCATCCACTTGCATCCATCAAACATAACATGTTTCAAACACATGTTTACATCCATAAGATTCCTATCTAAAGGTCGAAAATACCATGGATAAGATATACTCTATTGACAGAAACAAGTACTGATAAAATTTAGGAAAAGGAGTTAAGAACATACCCTCGAAATGAAATGGGTACGAAGGACGAATCTTATCTTCGGTTTCCCAAGTCGCATCTTCTAGGTTATCCCCTCATTGAACCTTTAGCAACTTGATTTCCTTATTGCGTAGCTTCTTAACCTCTGACCAAGAATACGGGTGGGGACTCGTTTGACTGTCGCCTCCCGTTCCACTTCGACTTCTTCCAAATTGCTCGGCTCAACAACTTGTGCGGTGTCATGCAGGCACTTCCGTAGATGAGAGACATGGAAAACATCATGAACACCTGATAAATATTCTGGGAGCTTTACTTTGTAAGCTATTTGGCCAATCCTCTCAGTTATGGGAAATGGTCCCACAAACCAAGGTGCTAGCTTCCTACTGACCCGAGGTGAACCACATTCCTCAAAGATGATAGTTTGATAAAAACTAAGTCTCCTACTTCAAATTCGATGTCAGTCCTTCTATTGTCTACATAGGACCTCTGCCTATCTTGAGCTGTCTTCATCCACCATCGAATAAGGTCAATCTTTTTGGATGTTTCCCTAACCATATCTGGTCCAAGCAATAATCTTTCTGTAGATTCCCACCAACAAGTTGGCGATCTACAGGGTCGTCCATACAATGCTTTGAAGGGTGCCGTACCGATACTAGCCTGATAGCTGTTATTATAGGCAAACTCTACTAAAGGAAGATGCACTTTCCAAGTCCCTTCGAAGTCAAGGGTACACAGCCTTAAAAGATCTTCTAGAATTCTGTTCACCCTCTCCATCTGCCCATCGGTCTGAGGATGATAAGCGGTGCTCAAATAAAACTGTGTACCTAATGCTTCTTGCAAGATCCTCCAAAATTCATTGGTAAAGATGGGGTCACGATCGCTCAGGATGCTGGAAGGAACTCCGTGGAGACGAACTATCTCACAAACATAAATTGCTTCTGACCATGATGTCGTCCTTTTACTTTTAACTGGAATAAAGTGAATGCTCTTAGTGAGTCTGTCCACTATCACCCAAATACTGGTATTACCTTTCTTCGATCTAAGAAAACTACCTATAAAATCCATAGAGACGCTCACCCATTTCCACTATGGAACCTCCAACGGATGAAGTAATCCACCGGGCTTCTTTTGCTCAGCTTTTACTTGCTGGCGAACTAAACATTGAGAAACAAATTCGGACACGTCCTTCTTCATCCCAGCCTAAAAGAAAACTGTCTTCATGTCTCTACACATCTGGTCACCGCCTAGATGAATGGACATCTTAGAATCGTGGGTTTCTTCTAGGACTGCCTTTATCAAGCTTCCATATTGAGGAACACAAAGCCTTCCATCTCATCGCAACCACCCCTTTTCATCTATGGCATACATACTGAGGTGACTAGAAGTCTCCCCTCTTCTGAGCTTATCCATGATGTCTAGAATCTGTGGGTCACCTTATTGTGAAGCTCCTATCTTGTGCACAAGAGTCGGTCGTATCTCCAAGGATGGAAATAAACCAGGCAAAACCTCGATGGATGGTCTAAAATCAAAAGCCGATATGAACTCCAAGTTCTTTCTTTCTACAAACAGAGGACTCAACACCACTCTCTGCCTACTTAGTGCGTCTACCACCACATTTCTCTTGCCAGGAGTATAAGCAATCTCAACATCATATGAGGCTAAGAACTCCATCCATCGTTGTTGACTTAGGTTTAGATCCTTTTGTGAGAATAGATACTTGAGAGATTTATGATCGGTGTATAACTCAAACTTTTCCCCAAACAAATAATGACGCCACGTCTTTAACGCTAATACTATGGCAGCTAACTCTAGATCATGGGTGGGGTAGTTCTTCTCATGAACTCTCAACTGTCTATCCCCATAACATATTACTTTCCCTTCTTGCATCAGAACCGCACCAAGCCCTGTACCACATGCATCAGTGTAAACAGTAAACACTTTACTCCTATCGGGCAAGATTAAGAATGGGGTTGTTGTCAGAGCCCTTTTTAGTCCTTGGAAAGCAATCACAGTCTATGTCCCATGAAAATGTCAAATTCTTCTTTGTTAGCCTGGTGAGAGGGGCTGATATCTTTGCGAAGTCCTTAATGAACTTCCTATAATAACCTGCCAACCCAAGAAAGCTTCTCACCTCGGTTGTATTTTTAGGAACCTGCCAATCTTGTACTGCAACCACCTTCGCGGGATCTACGACTATCCCTTCTTTGGAGACTACATGCCCCAAGAATCTTGCCTCCTTTCTCCAGAAATGGCATTTGAAGAACTTTGCTTTTAGCTGATGGTCATGGAGAGTTTCCAGAACTTCTCCCGAATGCTGGGCATGCTCTTCTTCACTCTTGGAGAAAATCAAAATATATTCAACAAAGACTACTACGAATTTGTTTCGGAACTCCCGAAACACCCTACTCATCAAATCAACAAAATAGGCGGGTGCATTCGTCAACCCAAAAGGCACAACTAGCCATTCAAAGAAACCGTTCGGAGTCCTTAAAGCAGTCTTATCTATGCTGTCCTCAGCCACTCTCAACTGATGGAACCCCATAGCCAAGTCCAACTGAGAAAATACCAAGGCACCAACAAGCTGACCAAATAAATCATCAATCCTCGGAAGTGTGTGCCTGTTCTTCTTGGTGAGCTTATTTAACTCTCTATAGTCAACACACAAACGAAGCGAACCATCCGCTTTAGTTGTGAATACTACTGGGGCACCCCACTCAGATATGCTTCGTCTGATAAACCCTTTTTCAAGTAGCTCCCCTACTTGCTTACTCATCTCCCTCCTTTCTCTTGGAGCCATGTGGCGCACCGGTAATGCAACTGGCTTTGCATTGTCCATCGGATATATGCGGAAGTCATTCTCACACCTTAGAGGTAAACTCCGTACCTCATCAAAAACATCGGGATAATCTCGAACCACCGGAACAAATTGCAAATCATCTATGGATGCATCTAGAGACTCTAGGAAGCTAAGCATAACATACCCTTAGGGGTCACAAGAAAATTCGAGAGCCTTTCCATGACAAGTAAGGAGTCTAATAACCCTCTTCTCACAATCTAGAATGGTTCCATACGTGGTAAGCCGATCCATTCCTAGAATCAACCCATAGCTCATAAAACCGAGCACATATGCGTCGCATTCAAATTCGATGCCTGACACATATATTTTCAAACCCCGACAAATCATTGATAAATGAGCCGAACCACCAATGGGGTTTGAAACAACTACGGGATCTACTACCATACTAGTAATTAAATGCAGAGATTTAACCACAGAACTAGATATAAACGAGTGTGAAGCACCAAAATCAAAATGTGTTCTAACTGGATAGTTTGAAAGAGAAACTAAACTTTCTACGGAAAATTTTCTACCTCTTTGAGGAGAACTGATCGCGAGAGCATGCACCTGTCACCCAGAAGTCCCTGCTCTTTGCCCTTGTCCCTGCGATCCCTGTTTCTTTGGGCACTCCTTAGAGAAGTGTCCGACCTCTCCGTAATTAAACAACTAGCCTTCCTTCTCTTGCAATCTTTGATCAGGTGGCCCTCCTTTCCACAATTGTGACATTTTCTCTTATCCTTGCCTTTATCATCTTTTCCCCTTTCTTCTGCTATTGCTGCCCCTTCTTGGGCCATACCTTCTTATTCTACGATGTTCCCTCAGTCTGTGTTTCCTTCTTTTCTCCCTTGTCCTCCTCATGCATCAGGCCATATCAACACGCTTTTCAAAGTTGGCCCCCATTGGAAGATGGGACATAGCTAAACCATGTAGAGGCTCATTCAGCCCATTAGCAAACCGCAAAGCCCTTTTATGCGGTATGTCTGCCAACTCAAGGCCGAACATTGCCAGCTGGTTGAACTTGTTCACATATTCCTTCACCGTCAAATTTCCTTGTTGAGTGTTAAGAACCTCTCCACCTGTATGCTATGCTCTGCTTGAGAAAGAAATTTCATTTCGAACCTCTGTTTAAAGTCTTCCCAAATATCTATCAGACGTCCAGCTTGGGAGACTGCCCACCAAAATGAGGCTTCATTCCTTAACAGCAAAGTAGCTAATCGAATTTTCCTTCGGTCCTCCACTTCAAAGGTTGTGAATAAGTCCTCGGTCTTCTTAAGCCAATTCCGAGCTTCTATGAATGTCTCGTTCCCGTGGAATGGCCTTCCTCCCATAGCCTGGAAATCTTTGCAGATTTTGGCAAAGTTATCGGCTCTTAGAGGGGGAGGAGAAGTAATAACTGGTGCAGCTGGGGGAGGAACATTTTCTTGGCCTTCGCTAGGCGCCGCGACCTCCAAATACCTATGAAACCATCCGGGTATTGTGATGCCCTCTGGGATATTAAGATTGTTTTGTTCCCCAGACATGCTGAAAAAGGGAAAAGGAAGAAATTTAAATAAAGGATACTACATATGGCACTTTTGGGGAAAATTTTCAAAATAGACTTTCCTTTTGAAAATGTTTTTCATTAAAACCTTTTTTTGAAAATAATTTTCAAAAACTTTTATCTAATCTGGTAACCTTCAGCTCTGATACCAAGTGAAACACCCCACGTTCGTTAATGTCACTCACTGAGGGAATGCATTAAGTTTCGTGAAGCGTTTATAGGTAAACAGACACAGAATAATTACAAGACATATATAAATAAGATAGCAGCGGAACTTTTAAACTTTTATTTCAAACATAAGTTATAACACCGTGGTCCACAATTTCATAAGTCAAAAAAACCATTACAATAAAATAACTTTTGAATTGCACCATCAGAGTACAGAAGCAAACAAAAAGCATCATTCCCTAATTAAAAGGGTCAAGCCATAGTAGAGACAAGAACTTGAGCCACACTTCAGAAGTAGCTCCTAGAAAGATGATACCTGATTCCTGATTAAATCTGAGTGTTTCATCCCTGATAACCTAGGGGGAATGGAAGAAAGAAGGAGAAACAACAGGGTCAGACATAAAGTATGGCGAGTCTAGTTGCTTTTAGCCAATAGATAATTAAAAGCAATATGATAGGCATATAAAGTGGATAAGAGAGATCGTTACATAAATGGCAGGTATGACAAGGTAAGCAAGTTAAGGTGTATGTGCCTTACTAATGATTACTTATATTATTACTAGTATAACTGAAATGAGATGATCCCTTCCACTATAAATTGGTAGGCTTAGGTCATATGTCCAAGTATACCCTAACTACTACCCAAATCGATCGGCCCCTTACCCTGTAGATTTTCTGTGCTGGCCCCATAGTAGGAGGTATCACTTCCTAAAGTGGCAATCCATAGTGTGCGCAACCATATCTATTGGTTTCACGATTGTCTTAGCCCCCTCTACCCGACCCATGCACGCATATGTCCTCGATTGGTTTGCACCGCCCGCACCATCCGCCTTGCTTGGATCTCTTACAATCAATCAGTAAGTGTGCCCCTTCTCTGCCTAGTACGGAGGTCTTTACTTGATACCAACTTCGGGTTACTGACTGAAATGGGTCCCACACAATATGACACAAGTTCCCCCTCTTGTCTTGTATCCCACAAGGTTTTCCACTGACTATGTATACCCTTAGGTGTCATTAATTACATAGCCCTATACCTGTTATGCTTACCCTAAAGGGTGTCTTTAATTACATAACTTCATTACATTACCTATCGGTTATGCATACCACTAGGTATCTTTAATTACATAACCTTATTGGGTTAAGATCGTGGGAGTGTGTGTGTGTATGTGTATATTACCCCTCCTTCTAATTTACTTAACCCACCACTACGCATCCAATTTTACTTAACCCAAACTTAAGCCCATAGTCATAAATTAGTTTAAGTAGTCCATTTCATTACCATGTCCAATTACGGTTAAAATGGGCTAGATCTCCCACATTAGGCCTACAATATGTGGATGCTGGATATTCCGGTCGGGTCCGGGCAATCTTATTCCATAGTTGAGCCTAACCTCGTGTCTTAGCCCGATTTGTATTTGTGTACTTAGACCTCCCACATTAGGTTCAACATTAGTGACTACTGGATATGCCGGTTGGGTCCGGGCAGACTTCCACCACTAATGTAACCTAATCTCGTGTCATAAGTACAATTTACAGTTCCTAATTGTAAATTATTAAACATTCCAAATTAATCCAAATCTACCTATGTCATTATAGGTAACTATTTCAACGTTTTCCCCATTTGAATTACATGTCCCATTTAATATTAAACATTACATAAGTCGTGCCAATTATAATCCCTTTTTTCCCCTATTTCATCTCTAACGTATTCGTACGTATTTTGGCGGCATCTAGGCTATAAAGTAGCTTAGCTATAACAATAAAAGGGAATATAACAAGGGTGATAGTTTCAACACGTCTCTTGGCACAAACATGAACATGGACTGTCATAATAATAAAGTGAATGGACATGTGATTAACATCATAATAAAGCGGACATCAGACTAGTAAGTTGTGGCAAACACTATGATGTTTAAGCAAGCATAATGAGGTCTAGATTAAACATTAGGTGTCCAATTTCCTAGATCTAGCATAATTAAGGTGACATAGTAACATGTTTATATAAAAGGGTGGGTTCACATGTCAAGTTTACAACATATCTCCATGCATCACAATATGACAGATGAAAGGTGATTAACATAAAGATCTAGATCCAAGTAATGTATCAATTATCCCAATTAATAGATGTACATCCACCATAACATGGTTACAAGTCAAGATCCACATAAGCATCATAATCAAATCACCACAATTTTATTAGATCTAGGAAATTAGATTGTCACGACTTAGGATAGAATTTCATATTAACATAGAATCATACTTTACAACATATCCAATTCGTTGTCTATCAAAGCATACTTTTATTTATCTAAACCTAAAAGTAATCTAAAAACTCACAGCGTTAGGTTTAGAGAATTTAGGAAGAACGGATCTAGAATTTCTGAATTGGATTTGTAGAATATGTTGTCGTAGAAAAGGTTCAGTTCGCACTCCAGCAGCATATGGCCTCCATGACTTCCAATGAAGAGAATATGAGAAATATGACATATATATATAGCTGCCAGACCCCCTGAAACTGAGTGCCACCTCAGCCCTAGGGGTGTCGACAACCCTGTGGGTGGGTCGACCCCTAGGTCGACACCCCTTTAGAGGGGGTCGGCCCCTAGTTTGACAACCCTCTAGAGGGGTCGACCCCCTAGAGTGGGAACTTTGCCGCTCAGAGGAATTTTTCGAATTTGAATCCTCTAGGTAGGATTCTGACTCATCTCTGACTTACCTCTGACTCATGCATATATATAAAATATTTCTATGCATATACAAACTTAATCCTCTCATAACTTTTTCATACGGTGTCCGTTTTACACAAACCAAATGTCTTTCTTGACCAAAATTTTGAGATGGACGCAATGGTGCGGTCTGTTTCCTCTAATTATGAACATTAAATTAATTATAATTTAATTTGTTCTCTTTAATGTCATTAAAAATTCAGGGTGTTACAATATATTTTTGGGATCATATATGTTTACATACTTAACCCCATATTTCCCAAAACTCCAAATAAAAGTACTCTTTTGTTTTATTTGTGAAGGTTTGTTCCATGATTGATCTTTCTGATTTGATTTTCCTTGATGATTATTTCGATCATGCTCCCCAACTTTTAATAGGGAATCCACTCTAGATTCTTTATCCCGATCTATTTCTACGGCCAAAACAAGTCTTATTACCACTACCGATGAACCAACCTCTAAAAGACATAAGGATGGATCTTCAATTTCCCCTTCCTTTTCTAGAGGTGTTGTTGTGGAACCTGATGAGCATAACGCTTTTAATTCTATTGCCCTTCTTGCTGATATGACCCATGGTGTCACTTCTTCACAAACTGCGACTCCAAGTATTGATTTTCTTGGCTGTATCCGAATACCTGATTCTCCTAAATCTTTAAATTTAACGGAACAAGGACTGAAAACATATTCTTCACCTAGACATGCCAGTTCTTCCAGACCTCCTCTAATGGTTCAGGATTTTAATGAACTCGTAACGCTTGCTCTTTCTACTGAGGAGATTGCTAACATTTCCTTGCCATCCTCATTTTTAGACTTAATGAGTTTGCCTTGATCACTTATAGAACAAAAACTCTTGATATAGCATTATTTCACTTTAATTCTTTGATTTTTCACTTTTTTATGAGCAATGATCCTTATTCTCCTTTTCTCAAATTATCAAGAAAGTTTTTCTCTCCTAAAAACGATTACCCCACCTCCTTCGGAAGTCGCGATATTTGGAGAAGAGAGGATTGTATTGGATTCCAAAATTAAGTCTTTGATTGGGGAGCATAAGAAAGAATGCCGATTTAAGGGTATCTTTTAAGAAGGTTGAGTCGGAACTTGAGGATGAGAAAAAGGCTAAGTTTCTTTTGAATGACTAGGTACTGGCACTTAAGTTGTCTAAACAGGAACTTGTAGAAGGGAAGGCTAGGATGGTAGCTAACCATAATAGAAGGCTAAAAGAGAATGATAACGAATTTTGCAAGGCTCAGGATGCGCTCTCCAATGCTAAAGCATAATTTATGAGGCCAAAAACAGAATTTATTCCTATTTGAAATCTCATTATTCGAAGGCAGTGCTAAAGTCTTTAGAAGATGCTCTTTTGTTGGTGTATTCTGATAACTCTTAAAAGTATCCAGCAATTGAATTCCCTTCAGTTCATCACTCTATCGCAGGTCGAGTTATGCACAAATTGTGCGTCTTAAGCAAGGTATGGGTGTTTCAGAGGAGGCTCCAATGAAGCCTGGAGACTTTTTACATATTGAGGATCTTTTAGACGATTCTGAAGAGGAAGACGATGCTACGGATACCAACGATAAATGGGATAATAATGGTGATGATCAGAGCTCCCAATGTAAAGACCTCCCTAATGATTTGAGAGAAGGAGAAGCCATCACTCTTCCTTCTGCTGGCAGCATTCGTATTTCTAAGGAATTGATTCCTAGTCCTTTGGACACTCCTTCAATCCTAGATTCAGCTGAAGCCTCTTCCAAAGATAGAAATTCCTTAAATCGAGGGCCGATTGGTATGGCACATTCTTCTCAGACTAAAGCCTTTTTTGCTCAGGTAAGATGTTCGTTTTCGGCAGTGTTTCATTTCCTCTTAAGTTCTGGATAACTGTTTCCCTGTAATATCATATGAATAGGAGAATACATGGATTTTTAATATAATGCGGGGTTAGACAATAATTAGAAGGAAATAACTTAGCATTGCTTTGGATGGGTAGAGTTGCTGAAAGGATGATCATACTTCAAATGATAACAACTTTCATTAGTGATTCCTTATTTTGTTTTGTATTATTATAGAATCTTACCTTACCTGAAGATATATTCTCGAAGGATGTGTTACACTCATATTTTAGTCTAGTGGTAGAATGTTCATTGGATACTATGTCCGAACTTGAAAGAGATCCATTAGTATGTATCCTTCGATGCATTTGTATGAAATATTGGCATCCCCAAGATTTTCCCGATGATGAACGGGAAGCCGTTCCACAAGAAACATAATAACACGCTTATCTAGCTTGATGATGTATAAGATGTACTTTAATCAACTAGGTTATTATTGTAATTCCCAATGTGTGTTTATTTTGGGACAAACTTCGTTGTTAACAAAAGCTATAATTTACAAACCTCGTTCTTTCCAAGAAGAATTTGTAAATAAGCGTGTTTTGTTTTCTTTTGAATAAGAAGATCAACCTCGAATTATATCTCCTCAATCTAGAGAACGAAATTGGATATTTTTAAGAGTGCTCCTCTCACGGGTTGGGAAAGGTCATATTATCTCCAAAGGTGACAATTAAGAATTAAAGTGAACAAATATCCTTTCTAAAAGGCCAACTGAAAGAAAAGGATGAAACTATTCTTGAGTTAAATAGGTAGCTAAGCGCCAATCCCTTTACCAATTCTGATGAGGATATAAGAAAACTACTTCAATGAATTAACAAGTTGGAGGATACTAAAGCAAGCAATAAATCTTTAGAATATGCCTTAAAGAATCCTGACTCAAACTTGAAAGTGTAGTTGTTATGAAACTTCTTCATCTGGTAACACGTGATAAAGTACTTAGGATGATATGAATGTATGACTATAAATACTTGATGTTGCTATATTTTGTACCTGGTAACTTGTGGAATGATTTTGTAAACAAGTTTGTGAATTGCATAAATATCACCTGATATGTGATCCTTTCTATGTTATAAATATCCTCTTTTAGCATTTCTTTTGTGCACAAAGCTTCATACACAATGTTTTCATATTAGACCTTTGTCAGCACTATGATATATGTAATAACTTGCTCAAATTAGGCAAACCCTTATTTGGGTTGTAACAAAGTAGTAAGTAAATCTTTTGTGATTGATTAATGCAACCCTTTCATTTTGTATTCTATTAGAATAACCTATAACAACCCTATATATTTAGTTTTAGAGTATCTCCCTGTGTGAGATATGAGATTTCATGACCTTTCATCAGAAAGCATCAGTGTATAGGTCCTGAGATACCAACCCAGGTTTGTTTAACGAATCCTTCTTCAAGAATAAGAATTGCAGTCTTGGGACCCAGAAAGGGTACTTAAGCATAGATCCAGAAACCTTCTTTTGGAAGTATTAGGAAGAAATTTTGCAGCTCATATTCATGCATTTGTAATAGAAGACCAAACGTTCTCTTCTGGTATTAGTAAAAGTTCTAAACCATAATCCAGATTTAGGTATTTGACAAAAGACCAGAGTTCCATTTCTGGTAATTGATAGATGTCCCAAACCATAACCCGGGTTCGGGTATTTACGATAGAAGACCAGAAATCCATTTCTAGTAATAACAAAAGTTCCGAACCATAACCTAGGTTCATGTATTAATGGTTAAAGACCAAAAATCCACTTTAGTAATAATAGAAGTCTCGAACCAACCCAGACTTGGGTACTTGTTGCTGCTTGTGCCAATCCTAGGCTTACTCTATGTGCTTTAAGCGCTCTTCTCTCGAACTTTTGTTCCCTTTTTATGGGATATCGATGTAAGCAGAAGCGACTGCGTTCTTAGAATGCTCCGAAAGAGCCTTGTCTTCCTCGATGGGATTTTCATGTAAGTAGAGGATGTACGTACTTACTAAGCCACCCTCTGGGATTTTCTTTGTCAAAGAAGAGGTTGTGCGTGCTTTGTTACCCACTCTTCGAGCTTGTGCATCTAGTGCGCTTGGCTAGCTTAAACTTATGAAGGGCCCAAAGACTTACCCTACCTCCTTCCAAGAGGCGCCTTAGCCAAGCCATCGTAGGCGGTGATAACGACTTAGATGCTTTGACCTGACCATCATAAGCATGGCAAAAAGGATTACTCTTTTGATGCTCTACCATGGTCTAAGGGGTGACTTAACCTGGCAATCGTAGATGCGGATAAGGGTTTTTGTTCCCTTCTGCAGGATACGAGGAACACAAGAAGAGGTAGGGCGTGCTATTTTACGAGCAGAGGAAGGACGTGCTTAGTTCAAGCAGAGGCATGGAGGACTCTTCTTCGAGCAGAGGCAGGACATGCTTATTTAGATGCTCTATCCCGACAATTTTTGGCGTGGATCAGAGACTTAGCTTTTGATGCTTTAACCTGGGCCTTTTTGACTTGGGCGCGGCTAAAGGCGTACACCGCACCCTCTTTCGGGAGATGCCTTGTCCTGGCCATCTCGGCGGTGACAAGTGTTTTTAACAATTGTAATCTTTTTGACCCATTTTGGGTTGTCCCAAATTTTGAGAGGGTTTCCATACCCTTAGCTATGTAGGCATTCTTTCTTCGAGAAGACCTTTATTTGACTTAGTTCGATCCTTTTGCAATCGGCCTGGACTAAGGAACTTGATAATCAATCCTTTAAGAACTCTGTAGTGTTTAGTTTCATGTCCATTCATAATATGGTAATGGCCATATGCCTCCCTAATTTGCTCTCGTATTCGGGTTTCTTTTTCACTAATGGTCAAAAGTTAAGCTCGTGTTTGGTAAGGAAGTAGATATTTTCAATTGAGGTGGTAATGTGGCACTCCTAAGGTTTCCTTAACTCAAAGTTTCCTTTTAGTCATTGGAGCTTAGACCTTCTATTATTCAGTCTCGTTGTCTACTTTGAGTCTTCAATCCTTCTTTTCAATGTATTTTGAGACTGAAGTGCTATCCTCTTAGACTATTTAGAGGTGAATCTATTGATGTCTCTCATTATTCCTTGTTCGAATATTGTTCCTCTGGCCTGCGCATGGGTGGCTTCCTTTACGTAGGAGAATACATTATACCCTACCTACTGCTACATTCCCCAAGGTTTCAACTAGGTATTAGTCAACAATTACAACGCTTACAACACCCGTAAACTCGAGACAATTCCTAGCCTATTTTTCCTAACCCTACACTCAAAACTTATCCCCAGTTTCTACTAGGAGCTACACAAAAGGCCTCACAATCTCGCTCTAGTTGCACTAATCCTACGCTCAAAACCCTGCACTGATTTCTATCCCCAAAATCAGATTTCCTCGAATTACAATCCCGTAATTCGTCTCCCTAGTTTTAAAGAAAAACTAGTAAACTATAAGCTCAATTACAAATTTAAATGAATAAAAAACAAACAATTAAAACCCTTAATACAAAACTAAACCCTAGTTTATAATTAATAAAATCCTTTTTAGCCCTAGGGTTAACTTGACCGGCCCCTTCTGTTTTGTTTCCATATTGATCGGCCTCTTTATCTCTTTCTCTCTGGAGATTGAAATTGGCAGTGGTGATTTAGACTAGCATTTCGAATCTCTTGAATTAGAGGTTGTCTCTCTCTCTCTTTGTTGGTGCTCTGAATCTCCAGTAGCTATCTTCGTTTGGTTTAAGTCAAGTACTTCGATTTTGGATCCAAGCAAATTTGATTATCTGTTATGATTTTTCAAATCGAAATTCTTTTTATTTATGCTAGAACTTGGATGGATTAGATGCCTGTGATGATTGGTGTATTTATAGGATTGAAATCCTTAAAAATCTCTGATTTCGATGCTTCGAATTTGTCATGATATATACGAGAATTTTGGGGCTTTTTGAAATCTTTGGTTACTCTTGAGATTTCTTCGATTAATTCTAGAATTTGAATTGGTCTTTCTTATATAAAATATCGATTTAAAAATGCCATATATATATATATATTTCTGGAAATAATTATTTGCATGTAAAAATCCTGACTTTGAATTTGTGGCTTGATTTCTAGATCTTCGAAATTCGTTTCTTGTTGACCATTTTGAGATGCACCTGTTCTTATCACCCTTGCTGAATATATGTTGTTTCCACTTTGTGCACATGTATTGAATCATTTACTTGTGACTACCATATGTTGTATATGATGTTGGTCCTGTTTATATGTTGTTGCACGCATGATGAGTTGCTGTCTTGTATTTGCTCGATTCTCGACTTCATATGCCACTCTGGTTAAAAATGCTGCATCATGCCCATTATGTTATGCTATGTTCCTTGCTTCGTCACTGTGTACATGTTGCTTTATCCGTCCTGAAATGTAGCCCTGAACTTACCTTATTCATTTAAGCTCCTCATTACCATTACAAAGATTGCTTAATGACTCAAATTTGTTGCCAGTAGCTACAGCTGTATTACTTATTGAGCAAACACTATTAGCAATGCCTAGTTTAACACTTTTGCCAATAGGACTTAAAATTACACCAGAGCCCTGATTAACAGTGGTTCCTTTGACTCTCTTCCACTTACTTTGAGACTGATAAGAACAGTTACTTTATTGATTTTGTGCCATGACCAGTATATGCTGAACCATGTTTGCATTATTCATTGCTTTAAACAGAACACTTGTTTTTGTGAAATTGGCATTTCTCATGTTTGCGTACTCCGAACCATTTCATTTTCTTGCTTGTATATGTTGTCCTTTGCTATATCCCTGTTAAAAAAACTCTACACAGCAGCTCTATGTATTTTGTCATACTGTGTATTTGAAACTGAGATTCTTGCTAGCTTGTATGTGCATGTTGGTATGCTATGACCTTTCACGAATTTGACATTGAGCTACCTGACATGTCTCCATTGTATATTTGCTATTGGGTTCGGTCTGCTTTGTACATTGTCATCATCCGTTTGCGACTTGTCTTGTTTCTGTCCATACTGCTATGACTTCTTGTAGTAATCATTCACATTTGCCTGCACCATGTTGTTGTTGTGTTCCATTTTGCTGTATGTTGTCATCTGTCTTGTTCAATATTGATTTGTGTCCATTTGAGTTCTGGGCATGCAGCGTGCACTCACTGTTTTGACCATTTTGCATTCGCACAAATATATGTGTATATATACACAAGTGTGTAAATACATGTATCATGCATTGAGTCGAGTTAGTCCACGTGGCTGCTCCTCAGTTGCTATACTGCATTTTGATTGGCGAGCAAGTGCACGCATATATATTTATACACATGTGTACATGCAGTTTTTCAGAATATTTTTCCTGTCCTTGTATATCAGACCAAGTCAGAAAAATGATGAGAAACACACCAAAATTATGAGGTAAAAAGAATTTAAAATAAATTTATATTTGCATGTGTTCAGTTTTATTTCTATTGCAGTCTTCTGTGTGTGTTTGTGTGTTTTTCTATTTGTGACAGGTATGCAGACGGTGACAGGACTGACTGTGAAGTGTTGTGAGGCAAGAAGACAGAAGACAAGTATTGAGCCAGTGAATGTACGCAACAGTGTTAGCAAATGTATATGAATCTATAAAACTGTATATGAATGTCAGAGGGTTGTAGTGAGGAATGAATGTACATAATTAGAAAATTGTATTTATATTTGTAATAGACAAATTTGATTGAGATATATTATATTGTGTTCAAATCAAATTTTCTATCATATCAAATTAATTCAGTAGTACAATTCCATGTAAAATATTATAACTGTGAATATACAATAGTGGAGTTAGAATGTTTGTACTATTTCAGATTTTGAAATAAAATATTTGAATAAATATACTGTGAATATATTCAATTGTGTATAATAGTATATTATTCAATAAATATTTATTACTGTGAAATGGTGTAATATAAAATAGTACAATTACAAACACATTTAAATAATACCATATGTTTGTTATCATCAAACAAAAATCATACAACACATTATTGTACCCAACACATATGATATTATACTTTACTACGCTTCTGATTGTGTTATGCTATATTACAAAAATACCCTTCTACAAGTCATTTAGCTTCCTAACTTTTGTTATGTTTGGGAGCCCTTATCCTAAGGTAACTATTGGTTGTTGAGCCTCGTAAGCGTAACACTCACCCTTTGAGGGAAGTGTAACTAATCTTCGGGCCCAAACCTTGTTATCTAGGAAACGGTGAACTAACTCAAGCTTGCGGGAGCTAAATAATATCATTCTATCCTTAGATCCACTTCCTTAAACCTATCTCTGGTGTCAACAAAAAATATCGTCAACATTTTGGCGCTAGAAGGAGGGCCAAAACCTCGGACCTTGTGGTTAACAGCCACATTCCTAACGTTGGTGTTCCGTCCCGGAATGGACTAAGCTTTGAATAAGCAAAATTATAGATAGAGTCTCGATAAGAAGTCTCTAAATTCGGCCGAATGTCTACTTCAACATCACTGATATAAGCTATTTGAGGAATAGTATAACCTTGAACCCCCGACCTTATTTCTTATGCTTCCATCCTTGTGGTTACCCTTAATTCTCCTACCCTCCATACTTAACTTAAACTTTCCGACCTTATTTCTCATTCCATCATAACAAGACACTCTGAAAGTCAATTAAAGATGATTCAATCAAAATGGAGTTGTAACGAAGGATCCAACACGTCATCCATCCCAGAAAACAACATTAACACATCCAAACTAGAAATTAGAGGACCTTCAACTTTAACAAAAATGAGTTCGAAATATTACACTTGGCTATGCTAATTGATACCACTATGAGATTTATTGAAGCGTACTTGGCCCGAAGTTCGCTTTATAGCCAAATTGATTCTTTATCAAAGCTATAAAGGAATCTAATTTCATAGAGAAACAATCAAGCATCAAAACAGGTGGTTGGTTCAGAAGAAAATGAGAGCCTAACATGGATAGAAACAGAAAGTGGAAGGGAATTCCTTTCTTCAAAGAAATAATGATGGTAAAGGTTCCATCTAAAATAAAAGAGAACAAACTTGCGTATGATGGGACTACAAACCCTGAAGAACACCTTGCCTTTTTTTGAGAATTACATGAATATGTATAACGCTTCTGAAGCCCTTCGATGCAAGGTCTTTCTAGCAACTCTTCATAGAAGAGCTCTTAAATGGTGCAAACATTATAATGGCCTGGCCATTACAATTGTCCACCGCATTCAACACACAATTCCATATGCAAAAGGATTCATCAAATAGTATTTATGATTTAGCTAGAAGCAACCAAGGTCCAATGTAGTCGTTTAACTGTTATCTAAAACGGTTCCACAATAAGTCGCTCAAAGTGAAAGGGGGAATGGATATAGGGAAGCTAAGAGTTGTGCAATCAGGGTTGCTTGTGCCATCCTACTTTTGGAAAGAGCATATCTTAAATGAATGCAAAAGATTGAATGATTTGTATTCCGGAGCTGATAAATTCATTCATATGGAAGAAATACTTATGCGAGGAAAGGCTTGAAGCAAAACAAGAGACAAAAGTGCTTCGTTCCAATCTCCTTGCAGAAGGCTCTTCAGAATCAAGCAAAAGAGAAGATTATTGTTCATATCACAAGACAAAAGGGCACAATACCAATCAATGTCGCAATTTGATAAAAAGAAATCAAGCCAAAAAGAAAAGTAAGCTCATTTGAGAAGTTTGAAATAAGACTAATAGGAAAGCCAGCCAGAGGCGACGCCACAAAGGGAATGAGAATTTAACAGTAAGTCCCCTATCTCAAATGATTACTTTTACTAGTCATCTAACTTTGTCTTTTTTACTTATGATCAAACAAATATTAATGTAAGTTCGAGTGCTATTACAGGTAAAAACCAAACCCAGTTCTGGCTTATGCATGCAACAAGAGCTTAGGGGGAGCCCTTGAAACGCGCCTAACCACTGCTTATGTCTCGTTCCGCAGAAGGGAACGAAAGCTCAAATAGGAGCAATTAAAGAATGTAATGCATGAATAAATGCATGACATAGTTATCAATCGACGGGTGTGAAGCATACCTGTGATGAAGGTGAATCAATAAAAGCTTTAAAAGAAAATGCGAATAAAAAAACCTTTAGAAGAAAAGGCACAACAAATAAAGCTTTGAGAAGAGAAGCACCATTAAATAAAGCTTTTGAGAAGAGAAGCACCATTAAATAAAGCTTCCGAGGAGAGAAGCACCATCAAACAAAGCTTCCAAGAATGGAAGCAACATCAGATAAAGCCTTCAGAATAGAGAAGTCACAACAGACGAAGCTTCCAAGAATAAAAGCCACACCTCCTACAATAGAGTTGCCTTTGAGTTGGGCTACAATACTCACATCTGATACAATGGAGTTGCCTTTGACAAGGGCTACAATATTCACATCTCCTACAATGGATTTGCCTTTGAGTAGGGCTACAATACTCACATCTCCTACAATGGAGTTGCCTTTAAGTGGGGCTACAATACTTACATCTTCTACAATGGAATTGCCCCCTAAGTAGGGCTGAATACTTACATCTCCAATTAGTGGAGTTCCCTCCTAAGTTGAGTTGCTTATAATACATGCATCTTCCTATAAAGGGGCCAGTGTCACTCAAGTAGTCATTCATCTGCATATCCTATGGGTTAGGAATAAGGCTAGACTTTAAATACCTGGTGGCTAGAAAGCTTAATGGTTAATCAAATCAAGATCGAGTTAATTTATTTTGAAAGCAGTCCTCTACATATGTGTCCTAGAGGTTATCCCTCGGTATATTTATCACTCTTTCATTCGTGTGGTTTCTGTGAGTGAACTTCCGAGGAACCCAAGATAACTTATGGTTGCTTGATCACTTTCCACAATGTTTGGATGGAGTGCACATATGTGGTCCTCGGATGATTTGTGATGCTTTAATTAGACGGCCTTTATGTAAACCTTTGATAGTTGCTTTATGTTCCTATAGAACATTCTGCTTACATCACTTTTCAGTTATTTCTAGTTTCCACTTACCTGAGTGTGAATCTAGGGGTTCCTATATAATTTCTGTTTCCTACTCACCTGAGTGTGAGTCACAGGGTTTATAATGATTTCTGATTTTCACTTTCTCAAGTGTGAGTCTTGGGTTTCTATATGGTTTCTGATTACTGCTTAACCAAGTGTGAGTCTCAGGGTTTTATATTAATTTCTAGTTTCCACTTACCTGAGTGTGAGTCTCGAGGTTCCTATATAATTTCCGTTTTCTACCTACCCGAGTGTGAGTCTCAGGGTTTATATATGATTTCTGATTTCTACTTATCCAATTGTGAGTCTCGGGGTTTATATATGATTGCTGATGTCTACTTTCCGTAGTGGAGTCTTGGGGTTTATAATAATTTCTGATTTTCATTACCTAAGTGGGAGTCTCGGGGTTTCTATATGATTTCTGATTACTACTTATCCGAGTGTGAGTCTTGGGGTTTTTATAGTAATTTCTAGTTTGCACTTACCTAAATGTGAGTTTTGGGGTTCCTATATAATTTTCATTTTCAACTTACCCGAGTGTGAGTCTCGGGGTTTATGTATGATCTTTGGTTTCTACTTAACCAAGTATGGGTCACGGGGTTTCTACATAATTCCTGATTTCTTCCTACCTGAGCATGGTTGTAAAGGTTTCTATTTTATTCAGATGATTTGAGACTTCAACTTACTCGAGTGTATTATCTTGAAGTTTCCATGTGATTTCTGATTTCTATTTTGTCCGAGTACGAGTCTCGGGATTCTTTCGATGTTCAAGTTTTTGGATTTCTATGGTATAAGTTCAAGTCTAAACCTTGAACCATTTTCCTTGTTATTCCAAAGGAATACTTTTAAATCTACAAATACTTTTAGAAAATGAACCTATAGACTTGCCTTGTTCTAACAGCTAAGCCTATCTATGAGTTCTATATGATAATTTCCACAGATAATGTTAATTTCCTGTTTTCATATTCACATATGGAGTTCAAATATAACTCTATTATTCCAAAGTAAAAGGTTCCTAAGTTAGTACACAAGATGGTACCATAGGCTTCTCATCGGAGGCTTTCGAACGATGATTTTGATCTTACAACACATCGTAAAGAAAAACAATAAAGGAGTTACATGATCTTGTCCTAAAGAACAAAAGCTTCTTTATACTGAGGGGCTAACGGTTAACACCAAAATTTGCACTGGACAAATATAAAGAAGCAGAGACTCCAAAGCTGAAACAGAAAAGGATTTCAGGATGCCAAACCAGAACTACTTAGAATATAGCCTGAACTGAAGCCAGGGAGCTACCACAAGAAAGCTCCGAAAGCCACTGCCGATACCAAAAGGTAGAACAGGAAAATACTTGGACACAAGGTTGATGGAATATAAAGTAGCAGCCCAAAATATAAACATCAACAATAGAAAGGGACAAGTTGCAGCCTAACATCAGCATCAAGTATTTCTATAGAAACGTCGCCAGGCTCACATCCGCAATAAAAGGGAAAGCCCGACAACCTCAAAATTGGTACCTAAGCACAAGGGTGTCATTTCGACACAGACAATAGAAGAATAAAGGAAGAAACAACAATAATGTTAAAGCAGAAGAAGAAAAAAGAGTGAAGTGTTGGTGCCGATATGAAAGAAAAATACCGACAAGATAGTACCAAGACCAAAGGGATTAACAAGGGTACAACCCTGAAAGCATACCACTTAAAAACATAAGCAAACAGAAGTGAGCAACCGAGGATATATAAATGAGACTCAAAGCCACGAAAGGGACGCACAACGTCAGGCAAGATAAGGCAAAAGGATGTCGACACTACTTAGGTTAATACCAACATTAACTGTAACAGCCTGCATTTTATGTATCGGAAGATCGTAAAATATTTTTGTTTTATTCCCGAGGGTTGGATCATTCTCATATTTTAATATGCTACTTATGGGGATGTGAGACATGTTTGTAATTTTTACCAATTTTGTTTGTGACCATTTTTCCCCTGTCAGTCTTGTACATGGCATAACTTTTGACTTAGGTCGAATCAGATGGTGATACTTGTGTTGTTGGAAAGGAATTAATGGTTGCCTTTCCGTATAGTGGTTACATTAAAGATTTGGCCCAGTGGTTTGGGAGAAATTATTGTTTTACGGTTTTTCAGTTGGCTGTTCAGGTTTAAAGAGCCACAATGGGTTGATTTGGGAAGGCCCATTGGTGGGCTATTGGAAGGGTATAAATAGAGGTAATGGATATGGGAAATCCTTTTAGTTTTCAATTCTCTCATTTGGTGCCTTGTGCTCCTCTTTCCTCTAACACCTTTCCACCATTAAAAATCATAGACCGATACTATTGGAGGCTAGATCTACATCAATCGAGGCAATGATTCATTGGATCAAGGTGTTTGGTGCAGAGTGCTTGCTGTCCGGATTCATTTTCCTTTGGTTTTTGCTTGTTTGGGGAAATCGGTGAGTAATTCACATCTCTCACATGGATTTAATGAAGTATATAAGTGTTTGTACGTGTTTTTCATCATATTTAAGTGTTTTATCATAGATCAATGCCATATTAAGTTTTTTCTCACATGAATCACCCTAGGATTTATTTTAGCAAGTTTAGTTTAATGATTTCTATCACATTTTATCTGAATATGCAAGTTAGATCTATAGTTTTGTTCATATGATCATTTGTTTTGATTTTGGAGTGAATTACATAATTTTGGATGAAATCGTCATATTCACATTGTTAATGATTTCATAACATGATTATGATGATATTTGGTGAATTGGATGAGTTGGTTTCATTGGATTTGTCGTATGGTGAAGTTTGAGTCGAAATCAGAGTTGCATTGGGGTGGTGCAGGTTTTGGGTTGGTCGAGATTGGGTCGATCGGGCCAAAAATCATGTCTTGGGGAACAAGCCAGTTGGTTAGAGTGAGCAAAGTACAAGGTTGGGTCGGTCGCACCTGAGTAGGTCAAGTCGAGCAGTATCTTGGGTCGAGCAAGCATGAATGGTCGGTCTGAAGCATGGGTCGGTCAAGATGTGGAGGTGGTTGGGGTCGGTTGTGCACCCAAAATATGGTCGGTCATGCATTGGGTCGAGCAAGCATATGGGGTCGAGCATGGGCCTAGTCAAGACGCTCCTGGTTGAGCCGCTCCTGGTCGAGCCGCTCCTGGTCGAGCAGAATGATTGGGTTGAACAGGTTTTGGGTCATGCAAGACTTGGTTTGGGCAAGCCTGGTCGGTCACACCATGTAGAACAGCGAATGAGGTAACAACTCAAAGGTCGTGAGTTAGTGGATAATGGTTGCTCGAGAATGTTGCTTGAGCTATGAAAAGCCATCAAGTTGGATAACTAGAGACGAGAAGGCCAAGAGCTTATCGTTGTTTTAAGTTCTAGCAGGCTCAAAGCAGGGGTACGATAGGGGCACCTAAAAGACCGGTTGTAGGTCGAGTACCCTGGGTATCTTTGAAAGACCTAGTTGTCAAGGTTGGACATACATACGTATCGTTGAAAGGCGTATGGAGTTTATGCTAGAACTGGGGTTACCATTAGCCCTTGACATATGGCAAGGTTGTCCGTCATACGATTAACGATGGTTTCAAAGCAGGATTGGCGGTGATAGGCAGAGTCAGTCATGGATGATTAGTTGTTCTGTTTTTACCGTCTCATGTAGGTCATCCAAAGCGAAGGAGATGTTCCTTGGGTGCTTGTCTGATATTGTTTTAGGCCTCTGGGGGCTTGTACTTGAGGGATGTTGAATTCGATTAGGATGGTTTACATGAGATATATATAATCTAGACGTTATGAGGGCTTTACCATGATTGAATGTGTGTTCTGGATGAATTAATGGTTGAATTTCTTAATGTAACGGCTATCAATGTTCGATGTAGGTAAGACGGGAGTTGAGTTCTTCTCTGGTGTTTGGTAGATTGGTTTGTTAATCTACCTATTCTTATATACTTTATTATTGAAGTTTGTTAGCAGTTTTATCGCTCACTAAGACTGTTGTCTGACTCAACGTTTTATGTTTTCTCTTATTAGCTTGGGCTGTTCATCCGATTGTGGATGGGAAGACTAAGTAGCAGGTTACAGGTTATTAGTGAGGACGATGATGCTATGCGGAGGCGAGCAGGAGGTTGGCGTACCAGTTTTATTACTATCTAGTATTTCTATTTCCTCTGTTGAGTGCGCTACGAGGGTTATAATGAAGCCTTATGTACAGACTTTGGTATTCATTAGATAACCTTTCAGGTTGTTGTGAAAATTTGAAAAGTTTGCTATGTGATGCTTCATTACTATTACCTGTTGTATAAGTTCTATTATATTTTGTCCTTGTGTTGTGAGTTCTACGACAAGTTCCGCTTGTGTTTACCTACTCTGATGATCGTCCATAGCTGCCTAGCACACCTTTCAGCGCATTATTTCTCTTGTTTAGTGCAGGGGTTATGGGCGGTCGTCACATTAACATAAAGGGGAAGCTCATGAATCACCCGAAAGGATATCAAGACCGAAACCATAAGTTATCGGAAGAAGGAAAGGGGGACCCATTCTAACATGCTTAGTTCCGATAATGAAACCAATGAGTGAAGGTTACATCTCCGAAAGCCAAATAGACACAGAGACAGCTAAAACCATCACTAGGAAACGTCTTTAAAGTCACCAACATGCATACCAAAGGCATGCTATCACAAAGTCCAGCTCTCAGAATCCTAGACCGTGCTAGAGAAAGGATGAAGTGATATCAATGTTCAAAAAGGGTATAAATGCGGCCAAAACCTTATTTTTGCATTGGAAAGAGGCTTGTGTTGAGTTTACACAAAAAGGAAGCCTAATTTACCTATAAATAACACCCCAGAGGTCTCATTTTGGAGGACTTTTCTCATTCCACAATCTCGCTCTTATTTCTAAGAGAGCTAACCCAAATTTGTAAATTTATTTGGGGATTTCTTATTTAACCTCCTCCATGAATAAAATCATAAAAACCCTTAAAGTGGATGTAGGTTCAATCTGAAACGTATAAATTGCGTGTTTTTACTATTTCCGCATATGATACTGTACTTTACTATGCTTCTGATTGTGTTATGCTATATTACCAAAATACCCTTCTACAGGCCGTTTAGCTTCCTAACCTTTGTTGTGCTTAGGGAGCTCTTATCCTAAGGTAATTATTGGTTGTTGAGTCTCGTAAGCATGATACTCACCCCTTGAGGGAAGTTAACTAATCTTAGGGCCTAAGACCTTGGTATCTAGGAAACGGTGAACTAACACAAGATTGTGGGAACTAAATAATCTCATTCTATCCTTAGGTCCACTTCCTTAGGCCTATCTCCGATGTTGACTAAAAATATCGTCAACACCATCTATCAAGGGCTAATGGCGAACCCCGGTTCTAGCTAAACTCTATACGCTATCGTGACTCGTATGTTTGTCTTACTCACGAAGACAACTAGGCCTATCATGACTGCCCGGAGTACACGATCTTTATCAAATAAGATCCTAATATGTGTCCCCACAATACCCCTGCTTTGATCCCGCTAGAACCTCCGACTAACGATAATCTCTTGGCCTCTATTACTCTAGCCATCATCACCGGCGACTATCCATAAGCTCATATCACCTTGAGCAACCATTATCCACGAACTCACACACTCTTGAGTTGTCTTCCCATTTGTTGCATTTCATCGATCAACGAATACTTCACGACACTTCGAATATTCCACCATGAATTCACTTCGAAGCCATGTCCAACATCTAAGCAAAAGCAAGCTTCGTTTGGTCGATATACAATGGATTGTTCATGATCCATTCGATGGATCAATCATGATCCATACATACCACATCCTTGGCTAACCCAATCATTTTGACGGCGATCCATCTGACTCACTCCACCAACCCATCAATGCACGACTCTCATTTACTTTAGCCAATCCATCACAATCTACCACTGATCCACCAATTTTACCATGACTAATCCACTTCTGCACATAAGCCCAATGCATACCCTAGATCTACTATTCTTGTGAGGGCGATCCATCTCATGGAATCACCGATCCATTATTTCTTACTCCGCAAGCCACAAACACTCGATCCGTTCAATGTCGATCCACCGATGCTCGAACTCACACACTTAACTCGATCAAAACTAACTAATTTTGAGCAGCCAATCAACAACAAACTCAAGCAACAATCAACAATCATTAGCATGCCAATCATCATCATCATACGATCGTACATAATTCCCCAAATGATGATAAAACAATAAAGGAATCACTGAATGGATTTAAAATTGTGTAAACATGTGATTAACTTATGAATTAACCTTTATAATCTTACTAGATTAGATCCTATGGTGATTCAAATTAAATATACTTACCTCCATTAGATCTATGTGAAAACAACTTGAAATAGTGAAAATTAAGATCAAATAACTCATATACATAATTGAATCTGCATGGGAGATGTTTATAACTCACCAAATCTTCAAAATATCTTGAATTCAATTAATCTCTAATCCGAACTGCCAAGAACGATTTTCAAATCACCCAATTTGATGTGATCTACTCTCTCTTGACATTGACATTCAATCTGCTAGTATAGATATAAGAATTTAATGGAGTGGAGATGTATTTGATGGAGCAAGGAGGATCAAGAGATCAACCAATAAGGGAAATGAATGAACTAAACCATTCTCCTTGCCTATACCCCTCTATTTATAGCCAACAACTCCTAGCTTTAATGGGTCTTACTAATCAGCCCACTAATGACTAATTAGTCTGTCAAGAAATTGTTTAGCACTAAAACAGCAATTCCTCCTAAACTGCTGAACCGAATCTTTAATGTGACTACTCTACGGAATTGGAAATATCATTTCCTTTCTAGTAAAATTGATTCCATCACCTGATTCGATCAAAATCAAAAGTTAGGCCCTGTACAAAACTGATAGGGGCAAAACCATCAATAATAAAATTGGTAAAAATTATGGATATGTCTCACATCCCCATAAATAACATATTAAAATATGACAATGATTTGACCCTTATAGAATTAAATTAAAATATTTTACGATCCTCCGATACGTGAAATGTGGATCGTTACAGGCTAGGCTGAAGCACATTGTTATGAAGCACATTGTCTGTCTGGTGACGCTTCTGGAGCCTTTTTTGGTTCTTAAAGAGGTTTCTAGGTTGGTTCTGTCTCTTGGCTTTCGGTGTGCCTTGGCCAATGTGTCTGATAAGACTTGGATCCTTTGGTCCAAGGACGTTGTGGTTAACCACGTGTTCGATTCCGTTAAGCTTCTCTCAGTATCCTTCTCAGCTCCCTCTATCTCTTCGTCCTTTCTATTTTTGGGTGTCTAAGCCAGGTGTGATTGGATTGAGAGATGAAATCTTAGGTCCGACATCCTCTCCCTCTCTGACATGGGTTTCGAGGTCTCAGTTTTGGGAGGAGACTTCAACGTTGTCGCGTGCCAAGATGAGAAGCTGGGAGGCAACGCCATTAACCATGTTATGGTAGTGGATTTTAATGCCTTCATCGTTAGCTTGGGTCTTTACGAGTTATCTTTCGTTGGATTGGCTTTTATTTGGTGTAATAACCAAGAGGAGCCAAACTGGATTCTCTCTAGGCTTGACAGAGTATTCGGATTGGAAGGTTAGTTCAACCTTCGGTTCTCGTTATCTGTTTCGCATCTGCATTGTACCTTTTCAGCTCATGCTTCTATAATTCTCCGATGCTCGCCCCATTCTCTCTTTTGTCCTTCCTAGTTTAGATTCCAAAGTATACGGAGATCCGACCATATGTTCCAGTGAGTGGTGGAAGATTTATGGAACTCTCCTACTCTTTGCTCCCTTTTTATTGTTTTCTCTCTTAAACTGAAGTGTTTCAAGGCTTGCCTCAAGGTTTGGAACATGGAAGTTTTCAAGAATATTTTCGACCGTGTTCGTGTGGCCGAAGAGACTCATATTTTAGTAGAAGCATCTTTTGATGAGGATCCAACTTCAACTAACAAGGAGGCGTGGGTGATTTCCCAACTGGTTTTTCGTCGGATCTTCGTATTGAGAATGACTGTCTTCGCCAGAAGGCGAGGAATAAGTTGGTAGTCGAAGGAGATATGAACTCTAAGTTCTTCCATTCTTCTATTCGTAAAAAGAAGAATATTATTATCCGTCAGATTCAGCGTCCTGATCACTCTGTAGCTTCTATGTCGGAGGAAGTCAAAAAGACCATTCTGTCTCATTTCGAATATTTCCTCGATTCTCCCTCTGTGGTTGACTCTGATCCGGCCCTGTTAGCCTTCTTTCCCAGGATGGTACTTCCTTTGGGGAGTGTTGACCTTGTCGTACCTCCTTCCTAGGAAGAAATATGTGCTTTTGTCTTCGCTCATAGTAACGATAGTGCATGTGGACCTAATAGCTTTAACGGTGTCTTTTCTTAGTGTAACGACGCGTATTCTATGTACCGAAAGACCGTAGAATATTTATGTTATTTTCATATGTGGTTGTATGACCATATAACTTCGGGAAATGACCGATAGGTTCATTTCCTACTTTTTCCATTTTCATCAAATTTTAATGTAACCATTTTCCCATAGGGAGCCTTGTTTCGTCAATAACTTTTGAATGGTGGCTTCTTGAGCAAGCCAACCTTTAGTGGTTTCTCTTAGAAGCTAAAGGTGGCTTCTCAAGGAAGCCAATCTTTAGTGGCTTCTTAAGGAAGCCAATCTGTAGTGGATTCCCTTGGAAGAAAAAGGTGCCTTCTCAAGGAAGCCAAAGGTGCCTTCTCAAGGAAGACAATAGTTAGTGGCTTCCCTTGGAAGCCAAAGGCGACTTTTCAAGGAAGCCAATCTTTAGTGGCTTTCCTTGGAAGTTAAAGATGGCTTCTCAAGAAAGACAACCCTTAGTAGTTTCTCCTGGAACCCAAAGCATTAGTAGCTTCTCAAAGAAGCTTTGTTTCTCTATATATAGAGAGTTCACTTGCAAATTTTCCTATCCATTTTTCCAACTTTCAAAAAGCTTCTACATAAACCATTAATGGCTTCTATCCACCATAGTCCACCATCTGAGTATCCAACTATCTAAATTTAGTGCAACTCAAGGAGAAAGCTGCTGTAACGTGTTGAAATTCAAGCCAACTACCATCATTTTCGGAACTAACCTTTTAGGGGTAATTTAGGTGAGTAATAGTAGTCTTATTTACTAATTTGCATAGATTAGCATGTAGGTTCGTATAATTCAAGTTATGACACATATATAAGTTGGGTTGATTTGGATTTGATCTGTGAATCCCGGATCCAATTGGATATGGGAGTATCAAATCAAATGTTGTTAGATTCGAAGCACCAAACCGAGACTTTCCTATCCGAAACTAATCCTATCTAAGATATGCAAAGGGAACGAGTTCGCATGGCATTGCATTACTTCTTGATAACGTTTAGACTCTTTTGAAGACCAATTCCAATATGACTATTTAAACCCAAGATGCAAAGAAAGTCTAAATAAGAAGTTACCACCAAGGATCCAGATAGGAACCATCGGGGTGACATCTAAGTTGGACTTTGCTGCGGGAACAGGCGTAACGGAGATATCGATATTCGTAACCTCGGTATGTCATTACGAGAGTGGCACAAGAACAAATCAGAGTCAATGCGGTGTGGACTGATTGGACCCAGAGCCAATGCGATGTGGACTGGGTAGGGTTTTCTACTATAGCTCATGCGGTAGGGCATAGCGATAGACAGGTGGAGCTCATGCAGTAGGGCCCGCCAGTGTCTAGATTGATTTCACGTCAAAAGAATTGAATATTGTATGCTCGATACACTGAGTGGGTGAATGTGAGGATGTTTTCTATGATTGGATGATTGTTATCACAGTGACACACACTTCCACTTATACTCAGTATCTTGATTACCATAAAGTATAATATATGATTATCTGTGCTAATGTTTTGGATGTAGGGCCAGGTCAGGTATGACTCTTCATACCTATTGTATTATCTTATTTAGTGATTAAGATTACCATCGGTCACACCAGACTTTGTCTGACCTGGAGTTTTATGCATTGCTTCTTATTACTCTGGGTGCTCTTAAATGAGCAGATTAGAGACAGGTTGGTGTGCTCAAGTAGCTGGTCGGAGACGAGTAAGAGGCTTCTACGTACTATATATACTCTTATCCCTATTGCTTTCGTGGGTCACTACTTTGGGCATTAGTAGTGTATCTTGTTTAGAGACAATATTTTGGAGATGTACTGATGACTTATTAGTTATTTTGCTGTTAATATGAATCTATTACTCTGATATTTATGATTCAGTTTTCAACTCATACACTACCTCGCCTGTTTTATATCATGACTTATGTTACTATTATATTTTATTCCATGCGTTGTGAGATATACGACAGGTTATATGGGTTTCCGTACTTCAATCCTTGGCGATCGTCGTGTATTAGTTGGGCACGTTCACAACGCAACCTGTTGGGTGTCAACTAGTACAGGGCGGTCATCATATTTGGTATAAGAGCCTAGGTTGCGTAGTTTAACCTAAATGGGTAACACCAAGGTTAAGCGTATATGTATATATATGAGAGCGTGTATTTGTAGTATTTTGGTTTTTAAAGCTATATATATACTATTAGTATACGTAAGGGTGAAGTCGAACTGCACATGCATCGCTAAATAGGATTCCTTGGAAGGACAAGTAGTAGACTTCTTTACAGATTGAATGATGAGTCGTCAAACAAGGGATGCCGCTAGGAACTCTAGTTCTGGAATTGAGGAAGGAGTAGGCTCAAGAGCCAATAATGCTAACACTCCTGATATGAAGACAATGTTTACTGCTTTCATGAGAGAGATGCTTAAAAATGCTCAAGGAGTTGCTTCCAATGTCGTTGAGGGTGGTGGTGCACTTGTGCAGGCACCTAGGGCTGACTTTGCCAAGTTGAATAAGGACTTCACCAATCTGAGCGGTAAACCGTGCCAAGGAATGGAACTAGCTACGGAGGTCCAGGATTGGATTGATACATGCAATCACATCATTGATGACCTTGAACTCGATGATGCTACGAAGAGAAGACAGGCTTTATGTCAGCTTCAAGGCTGGGCTATGAATTGGCGGAATGTTATAAAAGCTTCTACTCCCGAAGACCAGTTTACTTATGAGCGATTTAAAGCTCGATTTTGTGAGAAGTTTATTCTGGCTGCTCAGAAATCAGAGTTGTTTCGAAAATTTGCAAGGCTTAAGCAAAAAGGTAGGTTTGTTTCTGAGTACATTGTTGAGTTCGATACTTTGTCAAAATATGGGATGTCTTTTATTAATACAGCCAAGAAGAATCAGAAATTCATCACTGGATTGGATGGTTACTTGGGAGAGAGGCTTATTAATCATATCGATGAGACTTTCGAGTCTACTCATGGGAAAAGCTTTAAGGTTAGAAAGTCTTTATCCTAAATCGAAGACTGAAGTCGTTGTTGCTTTTGAAGTCTTTATCCTAAAAGAAGAATCTTCCTAATAAAAGGAATCCCTGTCCAGCCAAGAATGGGCAGAAAAAGAAGGCTAAGTTAGAATTATCTTGTTATGGTTGTGGAAAGAAGGGCCATCTTATCAGGGACTGTAGGTCCAAGCCAGGGGAGAAGGCGTGCTTAAATTATGGAAAGGAGGGGCACGTAAAAATGATTTTCCAGAGCCCCCAAAAGATAAGCAGTTGGTGAAATCATACACTATTAATGTTGTTCCTTCTTCATCTAATTACCCAACTGCGATAGATAAGGGAACGCGTATCGTAATCCAAGGTATGCTTTCAGTTTATGATGTTCCTGTTAGAATTCTATTTGATGCTTTGGCTTCCCATTCACTTATATCTAGTGACCTGGTAAATAGACTGGAATTGGAACCTGAGATTATTGATCAACTTCGATTGTGACAAACCCAATTGGTGGTTCTACCAACCTTTGCATGGTTTGTCATGGGTTGGTCTTATCGAGTCATGGATGCATGTTTTCTTGTGATTGTTTTGTTTTGGGCTTTACTTGGTCTGGTATTATCCTCGGAGTTGATTGGCTCCAGAGGCATGGGGTGGTTGTAGATTGTGAAAGGTATTTGGTGGCCATTTGGACGGATGTTGGGCGGAGAGTAGTGTTCGGCCGTTTACCTGGTAACGAGGTGATGGCTAGTATTCTATATTCTCTCAACATCCCGTACAATAAGTTATTGGGTGTGCCTATTGCTATTGAGTATCCGGACATTTCGAGGAAGTGACCGGACTTCAACTACATTGAAAGATTGAGTTTCGTATTGATTTAGTGAAAGATGCCAAAACTATAGTAATGCCTCTTCGACGAATGGCACCAAAAGAGCAGCAAGAGCTCGAGGTGCAAGTAAGTGACCTCTTGAGGAAGGGGTTTATCCGGAGAAGTATTTTTGAGTGGGGAGCACCCGTTGTATTCACCACAAAGGCGGATGGTTCCCTTCGATTGTGTGTAGACTACCGAGAGCTAAACAGACTGATAAGAAATAACATGTATCCTCTTACTCGGATAGACGATTTGTTTGATAGGTTGAATGGTGCACGGATATTTTCTCAGCTCGACCTTGTGACAGGACTCCATCAGCTACGGGTAATATAGGAAAGTATACCTAAGGCAACATTTCGAACACCATCTGGTTTCTATGAGTGGTTGGTTATGCCGTTCGGATTGAAAAACGCACTGGCATAGTTCGTGGATCTCATGAATCGTGTCTTTAGAGATCAATTAAATAAGTTCGTGCTTGTGTTCGTTGATGATATATAGGTCTACTCACGGATAGAAAAAGAACGTAAGGTGCATTTGAGAATTTTGATGGAGGTGTTAAGGAAACACCAGCTAAAGGCTAAATTTTCTAAATGTCATTTCTGGAGGAGGGAAGTGAAGTTCTTAGGACTGTTGTTTCTAAAAATGGTATTGCCATGGACCATGCGTAGGTGGCGATAGTACAAGAATGGCCTACGCCTAAAAATGCAACTGATGTGAGAAGTTTCTTAGGACTAGCTGGATATTAACGTAAGTTTATCCAGGCCTTCTCCAAAATAGCAACACCTTAATTCAGTTGACTAAAAAGAATCAGGCGTTTAGCTGGGATGCAAGATGTGAGTGCGCATTTAAGAGCTTAAAGAAAAAGTTAACGTGTGCCCCAGTGTGAGTTATTCCAAAAGGAAACAAGGATATGACGGTATATGCTGATGCTTGTGGTACCGGACTTAGTGCAGTATTGATGCAAAGGGGTAAAGTTGTCGCCAATGCTACTCGGCAACTAAAACCACACGAAAAGAGGTATGCCACACATGATATGGAATTTGCGGCAATTGTGTCCGCATTAAAGATCTAGAGGCATTATCTTTTAGGAGAAAGATTTGAGTTGTTTACCGACCATAAGTCATTGAAGTATCTTTTATCTCAGAAAGAGTTAAATCTCCGTGAACAGCTATGGTTGGAATTTTTAGCGTCCTATGATTTTAATATTGCATACACACTGGTAAAGGGTAACGCGGTCATAGATGCATTGAGTAGGAGACATGCCAGTTTGGGAACTATGTTTCGAGAATGGAAACAACTAGAGTTTATTGCTGGTTATATCTCCAGACCAAGATGTGGATTTGAGCCAAATATGTTGGTGAGCGTAATAATTAAACCAACTTTGGTAGAATGGATCGACTCTAGTCAGAGAAGCGATCCTCGATTATTGGAGACCATCACCAAAGTGGAAGCTGATATATATGATGAGCTTAAGGGCTTGTACAAACTCGATCGTAATGGTTAGCTTCGGAAAGGTGGGAGATTGGCTGTACCTGACGTCGATGGATTATGGGATGAGGTACTTAAAGAGTGTCATCACTCAGAGTTAACCATATATTCTGGTGGTAACAAAATGTATAAAGACATGAGGCATACATATTACTAGGAGGGCACGAAGAAGGACGTTAGGAAATTTATCTCTAAGTACATGAATTGCCAATTGGTTAAAGTTGAGCAGACGAAGACCAGTACTCATGCGGATCATCATAGTATTTGGGTCATTGTGGATAGGTTGACCAAGAGTGCTAGGTTTATACCTGTAAAGTCAAATAGAACAACAACTAAGTTCGTAGAATTATATGTGAAGTGGGTTGTGCGATTCCATGGAGTACCAAAAGGCATTGTAAGTGATCGAGATCCATTGGTTACTAGTGGATTCTAGAATAGCTTGCAAGAAGCTTTGGAGTCAGAGTTACGTCTCAGTACTGCATACCATCCTCAAACTGATGGTCAGACAGAAAGGGTGAACCGTATACTAGAGTATCTCTTGAGAGCGTGCATTCTGGACTTTGGAGGTTCATGGGATGACCATCTACATTTAGTTGAATGTGCATATAATAATAGTTATCAGTCAAGCATTGGCTTGGCTCCATATGAAGCCTTATATGTGAGACTGTGCAATGCTCCATTGTGTTGGTTAGATGTAGGTGAGAAACCCATACTTAGCCAGATATAGTTAGAGAAACTTTAGAAAAAATTGAAATCATTTGGCAATGAATGAAAGCTGCCCATGACATGTAGAAGAGCTACGCCGATAATAGACGTAGAGACTTGGTATTCACTATTGGTGACTTGGTTTTTGTCAAGATTTCTCCTTTGATGAATGTGATTCGATTTGGCAAAAAAGGGGAATTGGGACCAAGTTTTGTTGATCCATTTCCAGTACTTGAGCGGGTCGAAAATTTGGCATATAAGGTTGGGTTACCTCAAAAGATGGCTAGGGTACATAATGTGTTTCATGTTTCACATTTGAGGAAGTTTGTGCATGATTCCAATACCACTATCACATCGGATTAGTTGGATGATATCCTGGTAGAACTAGAAACCACTATGACTCGTAGACAAATTCGTACATTGAACATGATATGAAGAAGCTTAGGAGAAAGACATTGACGCTTATCAAGGTTTAGTGGGGTGAAAATGTAAGTGATTGTACTAAGGAGACGGAGGAGAGCATGCGGATGTCTTATCCAGAGCTCTTTGCTTAGTAAGTTTTAAAATATCACACTCAAAAATTCTATTTGTGATATCATCAAATTTCTTGCTTAGTATCCTACATTCTAGGATAGGTTTAAATTGTTTATATGTATGTCAGATTGTTTGTGTATGATTGATAGGCATGTGGGACAATCTTATTGGTTGTTTAAAGAATTTCGGGCATGAAATTTCGTAAGAGTAGGAGAATGTAACAACCCATATTCTACGTACCGAAAGGCCGTAGAATATTTATGTTATTTTCATATGAGGTTGTATGATAGTATAACTTTGGGAAATGATTGATAGGTTCATCTCCTACTATTTCCATTTTTGTCAAATTTTAATGTAACCATTTTCCCATAGGGAGCATTGTTTCGTCCATAACTTTTGAAAGGTGGCTTATTGAGAAAGCCAACCTTTAGTGGCTTCTCATAGAAGCTAAAGGTGGCTTCTCAAGGAAGCCAATCTTTAGTAGATTCTTAAGGAAACCAATCGTTAATGGCTTCCCTTGGAAGCCGAAGGTGGCTTCTCAAGGAATCCAATATTTAGTGGCTTCCCTTGGAAGCCAAAGGTGGCTTCGCAAGGAAGCCAATCTTTAGTGGCTTCCTTGGAAGCCAAAGATGGCTTCTCAAGGAAGCCAACCCTTAGTAGCTTCTCCTGGAACCCGAAGCATTAGTAACTTCTCAAAGAAGCTTTGTTTCTCTATATATAGAGAGTTCACTTGCAAATTTTCCTATCCAATTTTCTAACTTTCAAAAAGCTTCTACACAAACCATCAATGGCTTCTATCCACAACTAATACACCATCTGAGTGTCCAACTACCTAAACTAAGTGCAAATTAAGACAAAAGCTGTCGTGACGTGTTGAAATCCAAGCCAAATACCATCATTTTCGGATTTAACCTTTTTTATATAATTAAGTGAGTAGTAATATTCATATTTACTAATTTGAGTAGATTAGCATGTAGGTTCTTATAATTCAAGTTATGAAACATATATAAGTTGGGTTGATTTGGATTTGATTTGTGAAGCCCGGATCTAATTAGATCTAGGAGTATCGAATCGAATGTTGTTAGATTCGAAGTATCAAACCGAGACTTTCCTATTCGGTATTATTCTATCCGGAACTTATTCTATCTAAGATATGCAAAGGGAATGGGTTCGCGTGGAGTTGCATTACTTCTTGATAATGTTTAGATTTTTTTGAAGACCAATTCCAATATGACTACTTAAACCCAAGACGCGAAGAAAATCTAAATAGGAAGTTACCACCAAAGATCCAGATGGGAACCATCGGGGTGACTTCTAGGTTGGACTTCACTGCGGGAACATCCGTAATGCGGATATCGATATTCGTAACCTCGGTACGTCATGGAGAGAGTGACACAAGAAAAAATCAGAGCCAATGCGGTGTGAACTGATTGGACCACGAGCCAATGCGGTGTGGACTGGGTAGGGTTTTCAGCTATAGCTCATGCTGTAGGGCATAGCGATAGACATGTGGAGCTTATACGGTAGGGCCCTCCAGTGTCTCGATTGATTTGACGTCCAAAGCATTGAATATTGTATGCTCAGTACATAAGTGGGTAAACGCGAGGATGCTTGCTATGATTGGACGATTATTATCATAATGACACACACTTCCACGTATACTCAGTATCTTGATTGCCATAGATTATAGTATATGATTATCTGTGCTAACTCTTTAGATGCAGGGCCAGGTCAGATATGACTCTTCATACCTATTGTATTATCTTATCTTATTTAGTGATTAAGATTGCTATTGCTCACACCAAACTTTGTCTGACCTGGAGTTTTACGCATGACTTCTTATTACTCTGGTTGCTCTAAAATGAGCAGACTCTAAACAGGTTGGTGTGATCGAGTAGCTGGTCGGAGACGAGCATGAGGCTTCTACGTACTATATATACTCTTATCCCTATCGCTTTTGTGGATCACTACTTTGGGCATTAGTAGTGTATCTTGTTTAGTGACAGTATTCTGGAGATGTACTTATGACTTATTAGATATTTTGCTCTTAATATGAATCTACCACTCTGATATTTTTTATTCCGTTTTCAGCTCGTACACTTTCTCGCCTGTTTTATATCATGACTTATGTTATTATTAAATTTTATTCCATGCATTGAGATATACGACATGTTATATGGGTTTTCGCACTTCAATCCTTGGCGATCATCATATATTAATTGTCCATATTGACAACGCAACCTATTGGGTGTCGACTAGTACAGGGCAGTTGTCACATTTGGTATCATAGCCTATTTTGCGTAGTTTAACCTAAATGGGTAACACCAAGGTTAAAAGAGATTGTGTGTGTATATCAGAGCGCGTATTTGTGTTATTTTGGTTTTAAAAGCTATATATACACTATTAGTATACTTAAGGGCGAAGTCGCACTGCACATGCACTGTTAAATAGGATTCCGTGGAAGGACAAATAATCGACTTCTTTACAGATAGAATGATGAGTCGTCAAACAAGGAGTGCTACTAGGAACTCTAGTTTTGGAATTGAGGAAGGAGCAGGCTCAAGAGCCAATAATGCTAATACTCTTGATGTGCAGACAATGTTTACTGCTTTCATGAGAGAGATGCTTAGAAATGCTCAAGGAGCTGCTTCCAATGTCGTTGAGGGTGGTGATGCACTTGTGCAGGCACCTAGGGCCGACTTTGCCAAGTTGAATAAGGACTTCACCAGTTTGGGTGGTAAACCGTTCCAAGGAACGAAATCAGCTAAGGAGGTCCAACACTGGATTGATACCTACAAGCGCATCTTTGAGGACCTTGGACACGATGATGCTATGAAGAGAAGATTGGCTTCACGCCAGCTTCAAGGAAGGGCTATGAATTGGTGGAATGCTATCAAAGCTGCTACTCCTAAAGACCAGTTTACTTGGGAGCAATTTAAAGCTCGATTTTGTGATAAGTTTATTCTGGTTGCTCAGAAATCGGAGCTGTTTCAAAAATTTTGCAGAGATTAAACAAAAAGGTAAATAGATTGGAATTGGAATTCAAAAATTTTCAGTTTATGATGTTCCTGTTAGAGTTGTATTTGATACCGGGGCTTCCCATTCCTTTATATCTACTGACCTGGTAAATAGATTGGAATCGGAACCCGGGATTATTGATCAACCTTTGATTGTAACAAACACAATTGGTGGTTCTGCCAACCTTTGCTTGGTTTGTCGTGGGTTGGTCTAATCGAGTCATGGATGCATGTTTGCTTGTGATTGTTTTATTTTGGGCTTTACTGTGTTTGGTATTATCCTCGGAGTTGATTGGCTCCAGAGACATGGGGTGGTGGTAGATTGTGAAAGGTATTCGGTGACTATTGGGACAGATGATGGGCGGAGGTTAGTGATAGGTTGTTTACATGGTGACGAGGTGATGGATAGTTTTCTATATTCCCTCGACATCCCGTACAATGAGTTATTAGGTGTTCCTATTGCTGGAGAGTATCTAGACTCTTTTGAGGAAGTGACCGGACTTCAACCACAGTGAGAGATTGAGTTTCGTATTGATTTAGTGAAAGATGCCAGAACTATAGTAATGCCTCTTTGACGAATGGCACCAAAAGAGCAGCGAGAGCTCAAGGTGTAAGCGAGTGACCTCTTGAGGAAGGGGTTTATCCGAAGAAGTATTTCTGAATGGGGAGCACCTGTTGTATTCACCACAAAGGAGGATGGTTCCCTACACAATGTGTAGATTACCGAGAGCTAAACAAAGTGACAAGAAAGAACAAGTATCCTCTTCCTCGGATAGAGGATCTGTTTGATCACTTGAATGGTGCACAAATATTTTCTCATCTCGACCTTGCAACAAGATTCCATCAACTACGGGTAGCAGAGGAAAGTGTACGTAAAACAACATTTCAAACACCATCTGGTTGCTATGAGTGGTCGGTCATGCTATTCGGATTGACAAACACATTGGCATATTTCGTGGATCTCATGAATCGTGTCTTTAGAGATCAATTAAATAAGTTCGTGCTTGTGTCCGTTGATGATATACTGGTCTACTCACGGACAGAGGAAGAACACAAGATGCGTTTGAGATTTATGATGGAGGTATTAAGGAAACACCAGCTAAAGGCTAAAATTTTTAAATGTCATTTCTGGAGGAGGCAAGTGAAGTTCTTAAGACATGTTGTTTCTAAAAATGATATTGCCGTGGACCCTGCAAAGGTGGCAACAGTACAAGATTTGCCTATGCCTAAAAATGCAACGGATGTGAGAAGTTTCTTAGGACTTGCTGGATATTACCGTAAGTTTATCCAGGACTTCTCCAAAATAGCAACATTGTTTACTCAGTTTGACTAAAAAGAATCAAGACTTTAGCTGGGATGCAAGAAGCTTGTATGCATTTAAGAGCATAAAGGAAAAGTTAACGAGTGACCCAGTGTGAGTTATTCCAAAAGGAAATAAGGATATGAGAGTATATACTGATGCTTGTGGTACCAGACTGGGTGCAGTATTGATGCAAGTGGGCAACGTTGTCGCCTATGTTAGTCGGCAACTAAATTCACATGAAAAGAGGTACGCAACACATTATTTGAAGTTGGCGGCAATTGTGTTCGCATTAAAGATCTAGAGGCATTATGTTTTTGGGAGAAAGATTTTAGTTGTTTACCGACCTTATGTCATTGAAATATCTTTTCTCTTAGAAAGACTTAAATCTCCATCAACAACGATGGTTGGAATTTTTAGCTTCACATAATTTTAATATCACATACACACCAGGAAAGGGTAACGCGGTCGTAGATGCATTGAATAGGAGACATGCTAGTTTGGGAACTATTTTTCGGGAATGGAAACAACTAGAGTTTATTGATTGTTATAACTTCAGTCCAAGAAGTGAATTGGAGCCAGATATGTCGACGAGCCTAACAATTAAACCAACTTTGGTAGAACGGATCGACTCTAGTCAAAGAAGCGATCCTCAATTGTTGGAGACCATCACCAAAGTGGAAGCTGATATAGATGATGAGGCTAAGGGCATGTACAAACTCGACTGTGGTGGTTAGCTTCAGAAAGGTGGGAGATTGGTTGTACCTGACGTCAGTGGATTAAAGGATGAGGTACTTAAAGAGTGTCATCACTCAAAGTTGACCATACATCCTGGTGGTAAAAAATGTATAAAGACATGATGGATACATACTGCTGGGAGGGCATGAAGAAGGACGTTGGGAAATTTATCTCTTAGTGCATGATTGCCAATTGGTTAAAGTGAGCAGAAGAAGCCTAGTGGCTTATTGCAACCATTAGAAGTTCCCGAGTGGAAATGGGAACAGGTTTCGATGGATTTCTTTTTAATGGTTTTCCTTGGACTCGTGCAGGTCATGATAGTATTTGGGTCATTATGGATAGGTTGACCAAGAGTGCCAGGTTTATACCTATCAAGTCAAACAGAACAACAACTAAGTTCGCAGAATAATATGTGAAGTGGGTTGTGCGATTCTATGGAGTACCAAAAGGCATTGTAAGTGATTGAGATCCATTGTTTACTAGTGGATTCTGGAAGAGCTTGTAAGAAGCTTTGGAGTCAGAGTTACATCTCTGTACTATATACCATCCTCAGACCGATGGTCAGACAGAAAGGGTGAACCATATAGTAGAGTATCTCTTGAGAGCGTGCATTCTAGATTTTGAAGGTTCGTGGGATAACCATTTACATTTAGTCGAATATGCATATAATAATAGTTATCAGTCAAGCATTGGCATGTCTCCATATGAAGCCTTATATGGGAGACTATGCAACGCTCCATTGTGGTAGTTAGAGGCAGGTGAGAAACTCATATTTGGGCCAGATATAGTTAGAGAAAGATTAGAAAAAATTGAAATCATTCAGCAACGAATGAAAGTTTCCCATGACAGGTAGAAGAGCTACGCCGATAAGATACGGAGAGAGTTGGTATTCACCATTGGTGACTTGGTGTTTTTCAACATTTTTCCTTTGAGGAATGTGATTCGATTTGGTAGAAAAGGGAAATTGGGACCAAGTCTTGTTGATCCATTTCCAGTCCTTGAGCGGGTCGGAAATTTGGCATATAAGGTTGGGTTACCTCAAAAGATGGCTGGGGTACATAATGTGTTTCATGTTTCCCATTTGAGGAAGTTTGTGCATGGTTCCAATACCGCCATCACACCGGATTAGTTGGATGATATCCAAGTAGAATTAGAAACCACTATGACCCATAGACAAATTCGTATCATTGGACACGATACAAAGAAGCTTAGGAGGAAGACAGTGAGGCTTATCAAGGTTCAGTGGGGTGAAAATGGAAGTGATTGCACTTAGGAGACGGGGTAGAGCATGCGAATTTCTTATCCAGAGCTCTTTTCTTAGTAAGTTTTAAAATATCACACTTTAAAATTCCGTCTGTGATATCATCAATTTTCTTGCTTAGTATCCTACATGCTAGGATAGGTTTATATTGTTTGCTATGTATGTCAGATCATTTGAGTATGATTGATAGGCATGTGGGACAATCTTATTTGTTGTTTAAAGAATTTCGGGGACGAAATTTCTTAAGGGTAGGAGAATGTGACGATCCGTATTCTACGTACCAAAAGACCGTAGAATATTTACGTTGTTCTCATATATGGATGTATGGCTGTATAACTAGGGGAAATGACTGATAGGTTTACCTCCCAAATTTTCCATTTTCGTCAAATTTTAATGTAACCATTTTCGCATAGGAAGCCTTGTTTCGTCCATAACTTTTGGAAGGTGGCTTCTTGAGGAAGCCAACCTTTAGTTTCTTCTATTAGAAGCTAAAGGTGGCTTCTCAAGGAAGCCAATCTTTAGTGGCTTCTCAAGGAAGCCAATCTTTAGTGGCTTCTTAAGGAAGCCAATTTTTGTGGCTTCCCTTGGAAGCCAAAGGTGGCTTTTCAAGTAAGCAAATATTTAGTGACTTCCCTTGGAAGCCAAAGGTGACTTTTCAAGGAAGTCAATCTTTAGTGGCTTTCCTTGGAAGCCAAAGTTGGCTTCTCAAGGAAGCCAACCCTTAGTAGCTTCTTATAACAACCCGGAATTGCTGAACTAATTTAAATTTTTTATGTTAGCTATTTTAATGGATTTTGAATATATAAAATGATTTATTTTAAATAATAATGGCTAAAAATTTATTCGAATCGAAGTTAGAACGTGTAAATTTATTTTAACAATAAACTGAACTCGAAATGGAGTGGTAGTTTGAAAATTCGATTTTTAATTTCAAATGAATGTACAGAATTCAAAATAACTCGGATTTCAGTAAAACAAAAAATATTAGAATCTGTTTAATTATATCTTTCTAATGAATGTGAAAAATACAGATTTCATAGTATAAGTTGAAAGTTATGTCCAATTTAAAAATTAAAATAGTCGCTATGGAATTTATATATATATATATATATATATATATATATATATAACCCTTAAAATAGCCCTTTTGCAAATGACCTCCGTTTTTGACGGAACCACTTTTGTTGGATCCGGAATGTCAAATTATTTCTAGGTTTCAAATTTTATAATTTTTAGAATTAATATGTGAGCGTAGTAAATTTAAACGCGTTTGGTAAATTCAATTTAAATTTAATCAACTAGAAAAAGGCCATTTTTCAAATGGTTTCCAAATTCGATGAAATTAGTTTTGTTAGAGATGTATCGCCAAAAAATAGCTAGATTTATTTTTCTGTAATTTTCGAAGTTAGTATTTGGCCCCGGTATATTAAAACGTATGTTTAAAATTCAATAAATTGATTTATATTTTAATTTAAAGAAAAATTGATCAAAACGGTCGAATTGTCTTACGAAACATATCTCATTTTGTCCGGAATGGGGGTATTTGATTAGCAATGACAGTCGTTTGGTTTGATTTGGAGTTCAAATGCAAAAACTCAATTTTTTGAATTAAAATAATATTAAATCATATGTATATAACCAACTCAATCGGTCAAAACTCTAAAGAAATCAAACCCGTGGTCAACCCTCTCTTACAACCGATATCACCAAACAAGGGTTTCAAAATCTCAAACCTTCTTCCCCTCCGATCTCACCATCACGCACCCATGTCGAGGACTTCCAACGAAAAGCTTCTTTGCCTCTACGAGATCTATGAAGTGAACGGATGTGACGGTAAATGGAGTTGCGTGGTGGGAGATTTTCTGCTTTGAAGGGCGTATGCTCGAAGCCAATTTCTGGCTTCAAGGGGACTTCGAGATGGACGGAACTCAGGGTGGAGGAAGGAGGCACTTCGGCGCATCAGGCGGCGACGACAGATCGGCTCCAGGTGGCCCCGATCATCGTGCGGCGTGATGGTTTTACGGTGGACGATGGGTTCATCGTTTGGGAAATGATACAAAGAACGTTAATTAAATTTAAACATTAATTAATTATTTAATTAAATTGTTCAATGTATTAAAATCTGTATCTTTGTCATACGAGGTCCAAATCCGATGAAATCAATTGCGTTGAAATCGTATCAACGCGATCTACATTTCAGAACTGACCAGAACAGAAACGGAGGCAGGTGAAATTTCTGACATGTTTAATTTTGTTAAAAAAATCATCAAATAAAGACTGACGGAGTGGAAACCAAAGTGAGAACTCCTTCTCACTAAATTATATTTTATCATGTTATTGTATTCATGTATAAAAATATAAGAATTGCCAATGTAGTTTTTTTATCAGTTTTAATCATTATAAATTGTATACGGTGCCTGTTATCTCACCTCCCTTGTCCATAGACCATGGATGATTTAATTGACTGTATTGTGTGCTGATTGTGATGCTGAAATGTTTAAAATATTAAAAAATGATTTAATATTATTTTGTGGTAGTTGAAATTAAATTATAAATACTCATTTTTAATTTAAACAGTGAAAATTGGTTAATTAGAAAAATAACTCAAATTGAATTAGAACTGGTTAAATTTATTAACCAGTGATTATTTTAAATAGACTGTTGTTTGAAAACCCCACATGTGTATTGAGATGATATTTGACATACACTAATTCCAATATTTAGTTGTATGTCAATCGATTGGGTGATAGATTGTGATAAGCATTATTTAATTATTTAATGCTTATATTGTTGTAAATTGCACTTTGGATGTGAATTGACTGTTTGATGATTATTTATCATTATTGTTTAATACATGTAATGTATGAAATCCATATAACTAAAATTATATCGTAATTGATTGAGTCACATTCTGATTTCGAAATAAGTAATATTTTAAAATAGCGAATATTTTAAAATAATGAATATTTTAAAATAATGAATACTTTAAAATAATGAATAATTTAAAATAATATTCAGTGAATAATCAAAATGTGATTTTGATGTTCGATTTGGGATGGGCACGGAAATATTTAAATATGGAAGTCGGGTTAAGTATATACGCCATTTTAACCCGAATGGGTTTATTGATCGATTTTATTCATTTTATAATGAATACGAAAAGGAAATGGATTTCAAAATCTGATATTTTGAAAATATTGTCATTTTAATATTATAATGAAATGGAATATTCAATTTTGATTTAAAAATGAAAATGAAGTTGAAATCATTTTGAAATTAATTTATAAACGATTTATAAAATTCGTTTTAAATGGGAATCGACGAAATATATTATTTATTAAATGGCCTGAATAGAACATGTCGTGCAGCGACCATTCACGAATTTTAACCATTAACTTAAAATGAACGTAATGGGAGATTCGACCTTCAGATTCTCCTAAATTCGGAACCATTGGGTTCGTATGGAAAAGATCTTTCCAATGATAATAAGAGATTTGAAATCTAACAGTTAGATTTTAAGATATGTCCAAATCAATTTTGGAAAAGGTCACTATGGATGCAGTTCGGTGGCCGATATTGGAAACCGACTTTAAAGGCCTTAATAAAATTATTAAAAATATGGAAAAATTGTTTAAAATCATAACAAATGATTGGAAAGATTTTGGATGAAAATTCCAGTTTTGAAAAGATAAAAATATATTTTTATGTAAATGAACTAGTTAATAACTAGAACGATAATCCAAAGATTTTTAGAAATAATAAATTGGATTGAAAATGGGTTTTAGAATAACCATAATTTTTCCAGCATATAAATTGGAAAGGATTTAAATGGAAATCATCTTCAAAATATTTCGATATTGTTAGACCGAAATCTGGGCCTAACTCCCAAATTCAGTGTGAAGTCCTCACAATCACAAATATCGGATCACAGAATGCAGATAAAGCAATAAAAACGGGGAACACACGAGGTTCTTATAGTGGTTCAGCTTAAACCAAGCCTACGTCCACTTTATATTTTCTTAAATCCTAAGAAATTACAAATACAATGCCATCTCACTATCCGTGAGATCTCTTTATACACAATAACCTTGTGTTTTATGAAGAAGTGGAGAAATGAGGGGTGATTTTATATGCGAAATCCTCGTGTTAGACTGAGTTTACTTTGTCTTGAGAAACACGCAAAGTCCTTGCATTGATAATGGTGGATGTCGTGAAGAAGAATTGCCAAAAGTCCTTTGAAAATCCTCAAAATGGTGTATTTATAGTCATTTCTTGATACTGGTTCGTGAGACACGTGGCATGCATCCCAAAAATTTCGAAATGTGATGGAAAACATCCAGAATTCCTCTTCAAGTCGTTATATGACATGTGTAATCAGATCCATGCGAGTTGGATTGAAAATAGCCTTGAGAATAGGTCAAAATTGTGTGTGGTTGCTGTTCTGGTATAGGCGTTTCGTGACCTAGGGGTGTGTCACGAGCGAGTCATGGCCCGAAGGTGCACCATGAGCGGTTCATGGTCGTGGAGATGCCAGCGAGGTGATCGGATCGTGGTCCCTGGGTGCAACACAAGCGGGTCATGGGCGATCCAATGTGGGCGAACCGGTTCGTGGGCGAACCGAGGGGCGAGCGGAGTCTGGGGCGAGCCGAGGTGGGTCCCATGAGCAAAAAGTGGTCCCACGAGCCGAGGTGGGCGACCCGACCAGGGATGTCGCCAATTCCAAAATCCAAGTTCTGTGCGCATTTATGGAAATGGGCGTAACTTCCAAATCGTAAACCCGTTTTGCCCAAACGAAAGCTCTACCTGAAGCTAATTCAGAGGGCTATAAGAGTTACGGAGAAAAGCTCCGTAATTGATTTTTTTGGGGCCCAAAAGAGGTCGTCTGATAGGAGTTTTGGGCCATTCTTTGTTTGTGATGCGACTTCAACCAAAATGCTTCCTGTCTTCTGACGATGTTCTCCGTACCCGAGCGCGATACTATCCAGATATTCCATATGTGATAGCATTTACCAAAAAGTGTGTCAAAAGATATTGGATTCCGTAATTATACGGATATTGTTGAGGAATTTGGAAGATATATATATCGTTATTGCCAATATGATATTTATTGGTTTTAGAATTTGATATTGAATATAAATCGATATAATTTCTATTTAGAGCCATGTATTTGATATCAAATTGGATTTTGGGTTGTCATGAATGGTGTCTTTATTAACACTGTTCTTTAACCCAGTTGAGAAAAGAATAAATCTTTTGATTAAGATTTAGAGAAGTTTTCCAAATTCATTAATATTTAATTGAAAATTGAGTTGAAATTGGATTTTTGGGTTTATCGTGAACGGTGTTTTAAATAAAACGTGTTGTTTAACCCAATTAACAGTGATGATATGATGATATGATTTGGAATTTATAAATCTTTGATCAAGATTTAATTGAAACTTTCAAAAGTAAAGTTTTCCAATTTAATATATTAAATTGGAATTGAATGGAATTCGATTCGGTAATAATCGAAATGAGCTTTTGTGAAGGAAGACAGTTACTATATATGGAATTTAAAAGGTTTTGCTGCTATTCCATTTGTATTATTAGTCTGATATGGGAACTTATATTGATTGTATACTGTTATGATTTCCATGTAGATTCCATTGTGATGGAAGATGATTTTAGGTTTATCGTGAATTGTGTTTTAAATGACACTAGTTCTTTAACCCAGTTAAAGAAAGGATTATTTCCTAATTTGAATAATAATTAAATAATGATTTTTGGAGATTAAAACTAAGTGGAGTTTTAATGAATCTTTAATTAGATTGAAATGTTAATGTGGTAATTAAATATTCCAAATTTGTGAAATATTCGAAAATGGAGTATCACCAGTTTTACTTCATGCGATAGTTAAATCTTTAATTAGATTTGAACGCTGAATGGTAATTGAATTTACCAATAACACAGTAGGTGTTAGATATAGAGTACTACCAGTTTTGTTCCATGAGATAAATAGGTTGGGATTGGAAAAAATAAATAAATGATTACTTCGGTAAGGCTCGATAATCCCGACTAGTTTGACAAAACTTAATTTGGTATAAAGTTATGAAAAGATAATACAAAATCTTTTGAAATGGTTTCCAAGTGAAGATTTAAACAAGAGGTTTAAAAGAATTAAATCTTCGATAAGATTTGTGGGAATAGTTACTAATGTAAAGAATATTTGAACAAAAGAATATTCTGGATTGTAATGAGGCGTATGATGTTCTTTTATAGCACCTGATTATAAAATATGCGAGTTATTCGGAAAGACCGTGTTTAACCCATTCTTAGTAACTGATACGACAACTAAGTCGAAGATATTGATGACAGTGGTTGAAGACTGGCGATCTTCACATGGAATGGATTACTACTGATGCCCTGGATTTGGGTAGCTCCCACAGAGGGGTTACAATGGCAGTGGTCCGGACGTACTTGTTGATTGTCCGGATATGCAAGGGCCTCTCTCCTGTATTGGACATATGGGATGAGGAATGATGTGCCTCCGGTTTCGTTCAAACCCAGGACGGATTTGCAAATTGATGGTATGTCTGACGTTGTATTCCTTTATATTGTATTCATTGATCTCTGCTAAATATACATCTGTTTGGTGGCAGAGAATTTATTCTCTTGCTTAACACCCTTCTCTGATATGTACCAGCTTAGAGGTTATATATTGGCAGAAATCAATAGTATGGTATGGATTGACAATGTGACATGCTGAGATGCATGGATCAAGGCTTTGGTGAAAATAAAAGCCATGTGGATGATGATCAAAGTATAGCTTTAATTAGCAAAGCTTTGTGTACCATTAATTCGCGAGCCTCACACACCGGTATGATGGTGAACTGTTGGTCAGGTTAGTATGCTTTTAAGATGAGGATAGACACCTTTAGTGTTGTCACAGATTTGGTCGACCGAGATGAGCTGAGTGTGGTCGCTCCACGCTCAGAGGGATATGGCACATCCCCGGGTTCCTAGAGGGATAGAGTAAGCGGTGTTTTCTCTAGCTGGGACGTAAGCCACAGTGATACTTGATTTCCCAGAAGGGCGAATGTGCATTACGGTGTTTTCTCTAGCTGGGACGTAAGCCATTGAGTATTGCACTATGCATTAGATCTTTCAAATCAGCAGCCATCATGATGGAAATCCAACTTTCCAATACGCGCTTTGCGGTTTTTGTTGCATACCTATATATATGGCGACATAATAGGATGGGGTATTATGACGGCTAGGATTGATACATTTACTTTCGAAGTTGATTTATGCACTATACACTTATAGTAATAAAAGATAAATTTCACATATCAAGCATATTTAGATATTATAAGGTAAAACTCTATCCTACGGCTTGCATTGCATTGTGTGATGGGACCTGAGTCTTATAATAGCTTCAATTTTCTTTTATTTAGCAATGCGTTGTTTGTTTTTTGGTATTCATGGGGGATAAACCTGTTACGTATTATACAGCATGGTCCTATGATTTACCTAACTTTAAAATAAAAGCTAATAATTGTTTTAGTTCTCTACCAGTCCCATGACTGACCTGGAGTTTATTGTTTTAACCTAAATTCTGGATGCCCATATTTTCCGCATGGGCAATCGGTAGTTTTGGTTTTGCATATTTCTTTTCACAGGATCCTGGTTTTCAGCTAGAGCTATATTCGGAAAGCTTTGTATCCGTGTATTTCTTTCAGTTGTTGTAGTTGATGTGTTATCCACTGTGCATTGTATTTATACATTTTAAAATTTCCACTGCTATGTATTTTAAATCTCTAATATTACTTTTTCAGTATGTAATATTTATTCGAACTCTGATATATTCTTGTACTCTGATGTAAATTGTTGTAATAGCAATGAAATGTTCTTGTGTTTACATTCTGATGCATCGTGTTCTCAAAGCAATCTTGGCTTTTCCGTAAGGGGAAGTTTGGGTCATTATAGTTTGGTATCAGAGCTTTGGTTAATACAGCACGAGAACAAGACACATTAGAACCAAACGAAAGAATTCATCAGAGATAGGATTAGTAATGTCCTATAAGAATAACTTGTTAGAGATAGGATCAGTAGTATCCTAGAACGAGTTTGAAGAGTATTTTTTCTAAAAAACGATTTTAATTTGATAATTTTATCATATTATAAGATTTAAGTATTTTATTTTATATTGAAATTGTACAATCGAGTATATGAAGATTTTGCATATACACGTCATGAACGTATTTTCGAAGTCTCAAATATACTGGGTAGATATAGAATAACACTCTAGTTGCTCGGAGATGATTCTGATGATAGGTTGACCATCATCACTATTTATGTTCAAGTTTCGAAAGTGGGATATCTATATATTTCCGATTGATTGGCATGAGAACCAAAACTTAGTTAGAATTTATTGTTTGTGATTTGACACTGAAAATAAGATTTTGAATATATATAAAAGCTATATATTTGAAAAGCTAGTTAACTAATTGATTATTGGTAGTGTTGTTTGATAATTAATTTAACTAATTAAAATATTGGAATTATAAAACTAATAAGGGAATGAAAGGTGAAATTAGCCAAATCAAGTCAAATTTTAAACTGAATTGAAAATTGATTGAAATTGCAAATAAGTACATGTGTATATATTGAGCAGGTCATAGCATGGAAGTTAAGAACAGGAATAAAATTGTATGCCAGACAAATAGGTACATGTTTACTATATTTGTTGAGTTTGATGATTTTATGAGCCGATTGGCAAGCTGCTTGGCTTTTTATTTTTGATCGATGAGGGCCCTGTGAGGCGAGTTGTGGTTTTACTGATCAACCCATACAAAGGAGGTTATGGCGAATTTTTTTGAAAATTTAGGGTGTTAGCTAAATTTTTGAGAAATTAGACAGTTCTTGGAAACTGAAAAGTTGAAGAACTGAAGCCAAAATGAAAGTTGAATTGGTTAGTTAAACAACTTTAAGCTCCTTTCCTTTTTGAGGACGAAAAGATTTTAAGTGGGGGAGATTGTAACAACCCGGAATTACTGAACCAATTTAAATTTTTTTATTTTAGCTATTTTAATGGATTTTGAATATTTAAGATGATTTATTTTAAATAATAATGGCTAAAAATTTATTTGAGTCGAAGTTAGAACGTATAAATTTATTTTAAAAATAAAACGAACTCGAAATTGCGTGGTAGTTTGAAAATTCGATTTTTAATTTCAAATGAATGTACATAATTCAAAATAAACCGGATTTCACTAAAACCAAAAATTTTAGAATCTGTTTAATTATATCTTTCTAATGAATGTGAAAAATTAAGATTTCATAATATAAGCTGAAAGTTATGTCCAATTTAAAATTTAAAATAGTCGCTATGGAATTTATATATTTTTTAATATAATATATAGCCCTTAAAATATCCATTTTGAAACGACCTCCGTTTTCGACGAAGCAACTTTTGTTGGATCCGGAATGTCAAATTTTTGCTAGGTTTTAAATTTTATAATTTTTGGAATTAATATGTGAGCGTATTAAATTTAAACGCATTTGGTAAATTCAGTTTAAATTTAATCGACTAGAAAAAGGCCATTTTTCAAATGGCCTCCAAAGTCGATAAAATTAGTTTTGTTAGGGCAGTAACGTTAAGACATACCTAGATTTATTTTTCTGTAATTTTTGGAGTTAGTATGTGGCCCCGGTAAATTAAAATTTACGTTTATAATTCAATATATTGATTTATATTGTAATTTAAAGAAAAAATAATCAAAATAGTCAAATTGGGTTACAAAATATATCCCATTGTGTCTGGAATGGGGGTATTTGGTTAAGAACGACAGTCGTTGAATTTGATTTGGAGTTCGAATGCAAAAACTCACTTTTATGAATAAAAATAATATTATATTATATGTATATAACCAACTCAATCGGTCAAAACCCTAAATAAGTCAAAACCGTGGTCAACCCTCTCTTACAGCTGATATCCCCAAATCGGCGATCCAAAATCTCTCAACCTTCTTCTCCTCCGATCTCACCATCCACGCACCCATGTCAAGGACTTCCAATGACAAACTTCTTCGGCTCCACGAGATCTATGAAGTGAACGGCTATGATGGTAAATGGAGTTGCATGGTGGCAGATTTTTTGCTTTGAAGGCGAACGCTCGAAGCCAATTTCTGGCTTCAGGTGGACTTCGAGATGGATGGAACTCAGGGCAAAGGAAGGAGGCACTTCGACGCATTAGGCGGCGACGGCAGATTGGCTCTAGGTGGCCTCGATCATCGTCCGGCGTGATGGTTTTATGGTGGATGATGGGTTCATCGTTTGGGAAACGTTATAGTGAAGGTTAAATAAATTTAAACCTTAATTAATTTATTATTTAATTAAATTGTTCAATGTATTAAAATCCGTATCTTTGTCATACGAGGTCCAAATCCGACAAAATCAGTTGCGTTGGAATCATCTCTACGCGATCTACATTTCAGAGCTAACCAGAACAGAAACGGAGCAAGTTGGAATTTTTGACAAAATTAAACAGTTGTTTAATTTTGTTAAAACGATCATCAAATAAAGACTGACGGAGTGGAAACTAAAGTGAGAACTTCTTCTCACTAAATTATATTTTATCATGTTATTGTATTCATGTATAAAAATATATAGAATTGCCAGTGTAGATTTTTATCAGCTTTAATCATTATAAATTGTATAAGTTTCCTGTTAGCTCACCTCCCTCGTCCACAGACTATGGACGATTTAATTGACTGTATTTTGTGTTGACTGTGATGCTGAAATGTTTAAAATATTAAAAAATAATTTAATATTATTTTTTGGTAGTTGAAATTAAGTTATAAATAATCATTTATAAATTAAACAGTGAAAATTGGTTAATTAGAAAAATAATTCAAATTAATTAGAACTGGTTAAATTTATTAACCAGTGATTATTTTAAATAGACTGTTGTTGTTTAAATAACCCCATATTGGGATGATATTTGACTTGCACTAATCCCAATATTTAGTTGAATGTCAATCGATTGGTTGACAGACTGTGATAAGCGTTATTTAATTATTTAATGTTTATACAGTTGTAAATTGCACTCTGGATGTGAATTGACTGTTTGATGATTATTTATCATTATTGTTGAATACATGTGATGTATGAAATCCATATAACTGAAATTATATGGTAATTGATTGAGTCGCATTCCCATTTTGAAATAAAGAATATTTTGAAATAACGAATATTTTAAAATAACGAATATTTTAAAATAACGAATATTTAAAGTAATATTCAGTGAATAATCAAAACGTGATTTTGATGTCCGATTTGGGATGGACACGAAAATATTGAAATATGGAAGCTCGGTTAAGAATATACGCCATTTTAAACCGAACTGGTTTATCGATCGATTTTATTCATTTTATAATGAACACGAAAAGGAAAATATTATCATTTTAATATTATAATGAAATGGAATATTCAATTTTGATTTAAAATTGAAAATGAAGTTGAAATCATTTTGAAATGAATTTGTAAACGATTTATAAAATTCTTTTTAAATGGAAATCGACAAAATATATATCATATATATTATATATATTAAATGGCCTGAATAGAACGTGTCGGGCAGCGATCGTTCACGAATTTCGACTGTTAAATTAAATGGACGTAACGGAAGATCCGACTGTTGGATTCTCCTAAAACAGGAACTGTGGGGTTCATATCGAAAAGATATTTTCAATGATAATAAGAGATTTGAAATCTAACAGTTAGATTTTAAGATATGTCCAAATCAATTTTGGAAAAGGTCGCTATTGATGCAGTTTGGTGGCTGATATTGGAAACCGACTGAAAGGCCTTAATAAAATTATGGAAAAATTGTGTAAAATCATAATAAATGTTCTGGAAAGAGTTTAGATGAAAAATTCAAGTTTGGAAAAGATAAAAATATATTTTTATCTAAATGAACTAGTTAATAACTAGAACGATAATCCAAGAATTTTTAGAAATTATAAATTGGATTAAAAATTGGTTTTGGAATAACCAGAATTTTTCCAATGTATAAATTGGAAAGGATTTAAATGGAAATCACCTTCGGAATATTTCGATATTGGATTCCGTAATTATACGGATATTGTTGAGAAATTTGGAAAATATATATATCGGTATTCTTAATACGATATTTGTTGGTTTCAGAATTTGATATTGAATATAAGTCTATATAATTTCTATTCAGAGCGTTGTATTTGATATCAAATTGGATTTTTAGTTTGTCGTGAATGATGTCTTTATTAACACTATTCTTAAACCTAGCTGAGAAAGGAATAAATCTTTTAATTAAGATTTGGAGAAGTTTTCCAAATTAATTAACATTTAATTGGAAATTGAGTTGAAATTGGATTTTTCGGGATTATTGCGAATGGTGTTTTAAATAACACTTGTTCTTTAACCCAACTATTAGTGAAGATATGATTTGGAATTTATAAATCTTTTAATCAAGATTTAACGAAAAAGTTTCCAAAGTAAAGTTTTCCAGTTTAATATATTAAATTGGAATTGAATGGAATTCGATTCGGTAATAATCGAAATGAGCTTCTATGAAGGAAGGCCGTTACTATATATGGAATTTAAAAGGCTTTGCCGCTATTCCATCTATATTATTAGTCTAATACCGGAATTTATATCGATTATATACTGTTATGATTTCCGTGTAGATTCCATTATGATGGAAGATGATTTTGGGTTTATCGTGAACTGTGTTTTAAATGACACTGGTTCTTTAACCCAGTTAAAAATAGGATTTATTTCCTAATTTGAATAATCATTAAATAATGATTTTTGGAGATTAAAACTAAGTGGAGTTTTTATGAATCTTTAATTAGATTGAATTGTTAATGTGGTAATTTAATTTACCAAATTTGAGAAATGTTCGGAAATGGAGTATCACCAGTTTTACTTCAGCGATAGTTAAATCTTTAATTAGATTTGAACGTTGAATGGTAATTGAATTTACCAATAACGCATTGGGTGTTAGATATGGAGTACGACAAGTTTTGCTCCATGGGATAAATAGGTTGGGACTGGAAAAATAAAGTAAATGATTACTTCGGTAAGGCTCGATAATCCCGGCTAGTTTGATAAACCTTAATTTGGTTTAAAGTTGTGAAAAGATAATACAAAATCTTTTGAAATGGTTTCCAAGTGAAGATTTAAACAAGAGGTTTAAATGAATTAAATCTTTGATAAGATTTATGGGAATAATTCCCAATGTAAAGAATATTTGAATAAAAGAATATTCTAGATTATAATGAGGTGTATGATGTGCTTTTATAGCACCTGATTATAAAATATGCGAGTTATTCGGAAAGACCATGTTTAACCCATTCAGAGTAACTGATACGACAACTAAGTCGAAGATATTGATGATGGTGGTTGAAGACCGGCGATCTTCACATCGAATGGATTACTACTGATGCCCTAGACTTGGGTAGCTCCCATGGAGGGTTTACAGTGGTAGTGGTCAGGACGTACTTTTTGATTGTCCGGATATGCGAGGGCCTCTCTCCTGTATCGGACATATGGAACGAGGAATAAGGTGCCTACGGTTTCGTTCAGACCCAGAACGGAGTTGCAAATCGATGGTATGTCTAATGTTGTATTCCTATATGTTGTATTCGTCGATCTCTGCTAAATATACATCTGTTTGGTGGAGAAGAATTTATTCTCTTGCTTAATACCCTTCTTTGAGATGTATGAGCTTATAGGTTATATATTGGCAGAAATCAAGGGTATGGTATGGATTGACAATGTGACAAGCTGAGATGCATGGATCAAGGCTTTTCTTGAAAAGTAGAGCTTTGTGGATGATGATCAAATAATAGCTTTAATTAGCAAAGCTTTGTGTACCATTAATTTGCGAGCCTCACACAGCGGTATGATGGTGAACTGATGGCCAAGTCAGTATGCTCTTGAGATGAGGATAGACACCTTTAGGGTTGTCACGAATTCGGTCGACCGAGATGAGTTGAGTGTGGTCGCTCAACGCTCAGAGGGATAGGATCCAATTCCCAGAGGGATAGAGTAAGCGGTGTTTTCTCTAGCTGGGACATAAGCCGCGGTGATACTTGATTTCCCAAAATGGCGGATGTGCATTATGGTTTTTTCTCTAGTTAGAACATATGCCGTCGAGTATTGCACTATGCGATAGATCATTCGAATCAGCAGCCATCATGATGGAAACCCAACTTCCCAATACGAGATTTGTGATTTTTGTTGTATACCTATACATATGGCGACATAATAGCATGGGGTATTATGCCGTCTAGGATTGATACATTTACTTTCGAAGTTGATTTATGCACTATACAATTACAGTAATAAAAGATAAATTTTCACGTATCAAGCATATTTGGCTATTATAAGGTAAAACTCTATCCTCCGGCTTGCGTTGCATTATGTGATGGAACCTGAGTCTTATAATAACTTCATTTTTCTTTTATTTAGCGTTGCGTTGTTTAATTTTTTGATATTCATGGGGGATAAAGTCGTTTCATGTTATACTGCTTGGTCCCGTGATTTAACTAACTTTAAAATAAAAGCTAATAATTGTTTTAGTTCTCACACCAGTCCCATGACTGACCTAGAGTTTATTGTTTTAATCTAAACTCTAGGTGCCCATATTTTCCGTATGGGTAGTCGGTAGTTTTGGTGTTGCAGATTTCTTTTCACGGGATCCTGGTTTACAGCTGCAGCTATATTCGGAAAGCTTTGTATCTGTAACACCCCGTAATTTTAAATATAAAAGTGACAAATTGAAGAATACTTACTTTTTAGAAGAAGAATTAAGTGAAACGGGTTACGCCATTGCGTTCGTCTCGAAATTCTACTTCAGATAGAGTTCGAGTTTGCATAAAACGGATAACGTATGAAGAAGTTATGAAGCTCGGAAGATTTAAAGTTTAAAGCTGTAAAACAAGTCGACCGCCCATTTTTCACCATTCATCTGGTACACGTCAACCGCCCATTTATCATGAGTCGACCGTTTTTAGACAGAAGTGAAAACTGTCGACTGGTTGAAATTGGCCAGTCGACTGGTTAATTCTGGGCAGTTTCCTGATGATGTGTTTTTCTAATTTGAGTGGTTCGGATGGTTCCTAATCAAATCTAAAGGCCCTTATACACCTAATACATCTATAAATAAACACCTGAACCTAACCCTAATCTCAATATGTTCATGCATGGCGCCTCCATGCTGCTCTAATCTAAATTAAAACAAGCCTTTCTTCTCCATTAAGCCAAATTAGAAGATCAAATTCTACAACAATGGTTTAGCTAATCAAATTCAGAATTCAGATCTATTCCACTCAATTCTCTGAACCTAACGCTGTGAGTTTCTAGATTACTTTTAGGTTTAGATAAATAAAAGTATGCTTTGATAGACAATGAATTGGATATGTTGTAAAGTATGATTCTATGTATGAACTTTATCCTATGTCATGACAAGATCTAATTTCCTAGATCTAATATAATTGTGGTGATTCGATTATGATGTTTATATGGATCTTGACTTGTAACCATGTTATGATGGAAGCACATCTATTAATTTAGATAATTGTGGCATTACTTGGATCTAGACTTTTATGCTAATCACCTTTCACTTGTCATATTGTGATACATTGATATATGTTGTAAACTTGACATGTGAATCTACCTTTTGATCTAAACATGTTGCCATGACTATGCTAGATCTAGTTAATTAGACACCTAACGTTAGATCTAGATCTCATTATGCTTACTCAAACATCATAGTAATTGACACAAGTTATTAATTATGCCCACTTGGTTATGATGTTAATCACATGTCCATTCACTTTGTTACTATGCCAGTTTATGATCATATTTATGTCACGACATGTTGAAACTATCACCCTCGTCATATTCCCTTTAAATAATTAAAACTAGGCTACTTTATAGCCTAGATGCCGCCAAATTACATACGAATACGTTAGAGAGAAAATGGGGAAAAAGGGAATTAAAATTGGCATGATTTTGTAATGTTTAATAGGAAATGGGACATGTAAATCAAATGGGGAAAATATAGACATAGTTACCTATAATGACATAGGTAGACTTGCATTAATTTTGAATGTTTAGTAATTTACAATTAGGAATCATAAATTGTACTTATGACACGAGGTTAGGTTACATTAGTGGTGGAAGTCTGCCTGGACCTGACCGGCATATCCAGCAGTCACTAATGTTGAACATAATGTGGGAGGTCTAAGTACGCAAATACGAATCGGGCTAAGTCACGAGGTGAGGCCCAACTATGGAATAAGACTGCCCGGACCCGACCAGCATATCCAGCATCCACACGTTGTAGGCCTAATGTGGGAGGTCTTGCCCCTTATAACCATAATTGGACATGGTAAAGAAATGGACTACTTAACCTAATTTAATATGACTATGGACTTAAGTTAGGGTTAAGTAAAATTGGATGGGGACTGGGGGTTAAGTAATTTAGAGGTGATGGGTAATATATATATATATATATATATATATATATATATATATATATATGTATATATATAGTCCTACATACTTATCCCAATAAGGTTATGTAATTAAAGACACCTAAGTGGTATACATAACCGGTAGATGATATAAGAAAGTTATGTAATTAAAGATACCCTTTAGGGTAAGCATAACTAGTATAGGGCTATGCAATTAAAGACACCTAAGGGTATACATAGTTAGTAGAAAAACCTAGTGGGGATACAAGACAAGGGGGAGAGCTTGTATCATATTAAGAGGGACCCATTTCAGTCAGTAACCCGAAGTGGTATCAAGTAAAGACCTCCGTACTAGGTGGAGAAGAGGCACGCTTACTGATTGATTGTAAGAGATCCAAACGAGGCGGATGGTGTGGGCAGCGCAAATCGACCAGGGACATGTGCGTGCATGAGCCGGGCAGAGGGGGTAAGATGACCGTGACACCAGTAGATATAGTTGTGAACACAATGGGTTGCCACTTTAGGAAGTGATACCTCCTACCGTGGGGCTAGCACAGGATATCCACAAGGTAGGGAGCCGATCGATTAGGGTAGTGGTTGGGGTATACTTGGACGTATGACCTAAGCCTACCAGCTTATAGTGGATGGGACCATTTCATTTCAGTTATACTTGTAATAATGCAGAGTTATCATTAGTAAGGCACATATACCTTAACTTGCTTTCCTTGTCACACCAGCCATTTATGTAGTAATTTCTCTCATACCCACTTTATATGCGTATCATGTTGCTTTTAATTATCTACTAGCTAAAGGTAACTAGACTCACCAGACTTTATGTCTGACCCTTTTGTTTCTCCTTCTTTCTTCCGTCCTCCCCCACCCCCAACCCACAGGTTCTCAGGGAGGAAATAATCAGACTTAATCAGGAATCAGATATTATCTTGCTATGAGCTACTTCAGTAACACCCCACGTCCATTAATGTCACTCTCAAGGGGAATGCATTAACTTTCATGGAGTATTATTGGTGAATGGAACAGAATATAACAAGACAAATACATATATTGATGCTTGAAAAATTTAAAACAACTTTTAATGCAGCGGAGAAATAGTTTGATTATAACAACATCATAAACCAACAGAAAAACCATGTACACTTAGTACCCATCTTGACAAATTGTTTTCTAAGTAAATAATGTAAAAACATAACCCCAACATAAGTAGCCATAAAAGATATGAGCTGAACTTTACTTTCAGCAATCCAAGCACTTCCAAAGAGAGAGAAAGATCCGAATCAAGCTCCACTAGCACTAGTCCCACCCTGAGAACCTAAGGGGGGGGGAAGGAAGAAAAGGGGCGAAAACAAAGGGGGTCAGATATGAAGTCTGGCGAGTACCATAACTTTAACAATATAATTATTAAAGTAATTATGACAAGTCATAAACTGGTAGAACAAGGAATGACTGTGAAACAAGTAGGCAAGACAAAACGAACAAGAGGAATATTCTGGCGTTAATCTCGCTCCTAATCACTACAGGATAATTACTATACTGCACCATTACTAGTCACCCTAAGAGTTGATCCTACCTACTGAACATAATAATCATAATGGTAGTCTCGTGTACCCCTAGCTGTCTTCATAGGTGCTGCCTTCCCCTATCTCCACTAGTTGTACCCTATACCCTCATGCGATCGACTCCCTAACTCGTAGATACCCGTGTTGGTCCCACAGTGGGGTGTATCACTCCCCAAAGTGGCAACCCGATACCACTAAAGATGCACGACTTATATCTACACGATGCAATAACGTCTTACCTACCAGCCCGGGCCCACGCACGCACATGACCCCGTTGGACTTGTGTTGCCACCGTTTACCTGTTTTGACCTCTTACAATCAAACCCAGTAATCATGTCCCGTCCTCAATCGAACTCGAGCTGACAAAGATACTTAATGGGTTACTGGTTTAAAAAGGGTCCCCCATGCTTAACACAAGCTTTCCACCTATGCTTGGTCCCCACTAGTATTTCTCACTTAACCTCTTCTTATTTACGTCTTCTTACATGTTTCAATTTGGTTAAGTGTTTCTAACTGTATTTCACATGTCACCCACTTAACCCCCATGTCCCACCACATGTTTATCTTGGTTAAGTGCTGCTTAATTCATTATAACCGTTACCTTGTAAGACCTTCCAAATTAGACTCCCGTTTGCGATTGCTGGATTTGCCGGGCGGGTCCGGGCAGTCTTATACAACAAACGTGTCTAACCTCATGTCTTTACAATTGTTATATATTTATTTTATGCCTTTGACCTCTCACATTAGACTATAGTTTGTGGTTGTTGGATTTGCCGGGCAGGTCCGGGGAGTCTTACACCGCAAACGAGTCTAACCTCGTGTCTTATGCGTTTATTATTACACATAATTATTTCACCCCAATATGAATTAATTAACCCTAATCAAATTATCAATAATTTCCGAATTAATTATGTCCATAATTGTCACCTAAATTATGTCCATACTTTTTAGGTATATAAATTATACCAATTAATATCTCAATTTAATTATATGCCTTTAAAGTTATTTTTATGTCAATTCACAATTTGCATAATTATTCCCTTTTGACCCACGCTATTCGTACGTTCTAATATGAGATATGTTAGACTCGCAAATAGTATAACTTATAAAAGAAAAGAAACATCACAACTTGCATAACACATAAAATAGATCTAACTTGCAAATAGGAATTATAACATAAATTTGCATAGCCAATAACTAGCATAGGCAATTAGGCATATAGATTCATATATTCGTATAAACTACCATGGATCTAAATATAGATCTAAACATGAAATTGTGAACTTGCGTATATGGATTATGGGTCTCACCTAACTTGCATATGTGAATATAATTTTCACCCAAAAATGTGAATACAGTTTTTCAACTAAACTTGCATATGGATTTCTATAACTTGCATATGAATCACATGTTTTTGCATATAAACTAGCATATGTATATACTTGATTCACATATAAACTTGTGTACAATTCACATATAGACTTGCATAAGATTGATATTCAAACTAGCATACGATTTAACATCCCAAACTTGCATAAAATTCACATACGAATTAGCATATGATTTAACATCCCAAACTTTCAAAAGATTCACATACGAATTAGCATATGATTTACGTCCCAAACTTGCATAAAATGAATCAAGTTAAACAGTATAATTGGACATATGAAATAAATCTACCAACGTAAGATAACAAAGTTACACAACATCACGTGATTCAACAGACATGTTCTCATAATCCAATTACAACTCATCATAATTAATTTATTAATTATATTGTGAATGAAATTGTACTCACAAAGATAGGTTAGAGAAGAGAATGATTTGTTCGTCTTTTGAATTAGAATTCTGACTTGCTAATCCCTAAGCTTTAGGAAGGAGAACTATCCTAGCAGCAGCATGATGGCCAAGAGACAAATTTTGTTTAGGTTTAGGGTTTGAGTCTAGGCACTCTTTTATAGAAGTTTGAATCAACCTAAGCCGTTAGATTATCATAGAAGCAATCCCAACCATCCAGGCTAGATAGAGCTATCTAGAACAGTCACATCAGCCCTAATGACTCAGCAAAGAGTCAGAAATCGTCACATTTCAGATTTGCCCGAGGGGGGTAGGTCGACCCCATAGTCGACCTATATAGGGTAGGTCGACCCCCTGGTCGACCTGGCCTTGGGCGGGAGAATTCCTGCCCAGCCCGCTCCCCTGTTTGAATTTTGAATTTTGAATTTTTATTCTGAACTGTTTCAATTTATATAAAATTGTTGAAACTTCCGAGGGTCATAACTTCCTCATACGAAGTCCGATTTACGAAAACTTGGACTCTATTCCAAGTAGAATTTCGAGACGAACGCAATGGCGTAACCCATTTCCCTTAATTCTCACTTTAATAATTAAGTATTCTTAGGTTGTTAATTTTAATATTCACAGAAAATTCAAGGTGTTACATTCTCCCCTCCTTAAAGGATTTCGCCCCCAAAATCTCCAAGTTAAGGAGAATGTATATCCTAACATACAATCATCCATCTACTCAACCATCAAACACTAGCATCCATTGTCCTTACAATATTTCTAATGCCGTATGAACATATGCAAAAAGTGTGTGTATATTTTATTTATCTAATGCAAAATCAGGCGGTCCACTGATTCAGTTGACCACCTTAATGCAAATCATGATAGTGCCATGCGTCCATTATGCACGCAAAAGAATCCTAACGATACATATTTCTTCTACATGTGTGCACAACCATTCATCAAAATGCAACATCCATATGATAACACAACCATTATGCAGCCATTAATTTAAATATGCACACACATTTATATGCAATATGAAAGTGGTTGAGACGATCTAGTGTCTAATGTGTGTGTACATGCATCCATGAGCAACTACTAGCAATCACTTGCAACCAGTCGCAGCCATCAATCATAACATGTTTCAAATACATGTTTACATCCATTAGGTACTACCTAAGGATAAAGAATAGGACTGAGGAGATATACTTAAAAGATAGATATAAGCATGAATAAACTTATGGAAAAAGAGATTAAGGAGGTACCCTCAAAGAGAAAAGGGTAGGTAGCGTGTATTTTCCTCTCAGTTTCTCAAATCGCGTCTTCCTCAGCGTCACTCCATTGAACTTTTACAAGCTTGACATCACGGTTGCATAGCTTTTCGACTTCTGTACCCAAGATACGAGTTGGAACTATTCTCACGGTCGCTTCTCGTTCCACTTCTACTTCCTCTAGTATATTTGGCTCCACCACTTCCGCAGATTCATGTAAGCATTTTTGTAGTTGAGAAACATGAAAAACATTATGAACTCCAGCCAGTCTCTCGGGTAGCTCTACCATGTAAGCCATCGTCCCAATCCTTTCAATGATAGGAAATGGTCCTACAAATCTTGGTACTAGCTTTCCTACGGACCAAAGCGAATGACATTCCTCAAAGGAGATACTTTAAAGAACACCCTATCTCGAACCTTAAACTCAAGGTCAGTCCTTCTTTTGTCTGCGTAGGACTTATGTCTATCTTGTGCAGCCTTCATCAGTCTTCTTATCAAGTCCACTTTTTTTGAGGTTTCTATAATCATGTCTGGCCCAAGTACAGGCTTGTCTGTAGACTCCCACTAACAAGTTGGTGATTGGCATGGTCTTTCATATAAAGCTTCGAAGGACGCCATGCCTATGGTGGCATGGTAGCTGTTGTTGTAGGCGAATTCCACCAAAGGAAGATGATCCTTCATGTCCCTCCAAAGCCAAGAATGCACAATCTCAAGAGGTCTTCCAATACTCTGTTCACCCTTTTCGTCTGACCTTCGGTTTGGGGGTGATACACTACAACAAAAAACACTTTTCGCAACAGGCGATATCTATTGCAGTAGACCTATTGCAACAGGCCTGCGCCTGTTGGTATAGCCGAAGTTGCTAAAAGTCTACAACATGTTCGGCCTGTTGCAATATGATGTTGCGGTATACCTTTTTGCAACAGGCTTTTATTGTTGCAACAGATCATTTTGCAACAGTATATGCCTGTTGCAATAGATCCATAAATCTATAAAAAAATTTTATAGCTTATAGATATTACATATTAAATGTATTCGTTTTAGTGATAGCGCATATCACAATATGAAATAAACAAACAAAAATTTTATTTTAACAAAGTTTTAATAGTACAAACGATTACAACAAAAATTTCTACAATTTTCATACATCATTCATGTATAACAATTTCTTCTCTCACACAACACATTATTTTAGAATAGAGTATTTTCTGATCATATTTCTACTCTATCATACATATACTAGAACAAGAAAACAAATATCATCAGTTCACTAGAGAAAAAATATGCAGTTTGTGCTCCATGTTTGCTGTCGATCATGAACATCATGGTACTTAACAGTTGCTGCTTTGATTCATGGCCAAGTACTTAAACAAGCCTCGGTATTCGAACAAAGGTGCAAACCAATTTTTTGTTATGATGGATGGCAAAGCAAGCTATAATCCTACGTACACCAATCAAGAATCATGGATGGCAAAGCAAGCTATAATCTAACCCAGAGCAGGTCCTGAGACATACAATGCCCAGTGCAATTAATCAAATGATGCCCCTATAATGAAATTTCGTGCAATGGTATTAGACAATATTCTTTTTTTTAACAAGACCAATGCTAAATTAACATCAAGGCTGCATTAGTTTGAGTTGCATATTACATGAACCTTAATAACGGGGAAACTTTGATATACATAATCCATTGCTGAAATTATTAGCAACATCAATAAACATATTACAAACAGTACCGTCTCTAATCCATTTAAAAAAATGCAACTTTCACTACTACAATCTACTACAAAAAAAAGTTGCTGCAATGGGTATGGTAAGAAATGCCGTGTATTTACTAGCCAGTATGTTTCCCATCATGAAATTGTGCATTTTTAGACGACTTGAAGGTTTCTAAAAATTACCTTGCTTTTTCATTTCGATCTTTTGCCTTGATTTGTCCTAACTGTGTTCAGCAGACATGATTTCAATCACTCTGGGCAATGCTTTTCCTACTGCATCAGTGTCGAGGAAAGCAAGTCGAGATCTCCTAACTATAAAATCGACAGCAGACACACAATACTCATTCTGGAAGGTTTGGGGATAACTGATTATAACAAGAATAAAATAATTTCTTAAACATGGAATTATAACAAGCTGAATTATAACAAGCTTAACATGGACCGATGAAAAAAATTCCTTAAACAAGAATAAAATAACTGATTATTTATGAAAATACTGATTTACACATAATAATAAGTAACATAAACACGCAATCGATGAACAAGGGAAATATTAATTGACATCTTACAAAATTAGGAACGGACAGAAACCTGCTGCTCCGTGATTCTTCCATGGCAAGAAGAAGCTCGTCGTTCCGAGAGAAAGACCATAGCGGTAATAGAGTTGAGGATGGCATCAGTGGCGGTGCTGACGGCATCTGACTTGGATACGACAACGGAAATTGTAGCAGTTTTCTTCTTTAGAAGGCAAGAGGGGCAATGTCGCTCTACAGTAAGTAATTTTTATCCAAGAAGGCGGCGGGGGAAACTGGAGCGTAGGTGGATTCCATATAAGCCAAGATTTGGTCGAATTTGTTTAGAAAATGAAAGCTTATTCCGGAAGATTTGGGGATCTAGGGTTTAGAAGGATAAAGAGTGAACGGGTGAAGGCTAGAAAAGAGGCGGGGACTGGAGAGAAAAATGTCATGTAGAATTTTAAGGTTGGAGCCAAAAAAGTTTTACGGATGGAGCCAAAATTTCAAGGAGCCACCAAAATTTGATTTCAACGAGTCAAACAAGAGTGCTGGAGCCAAAGTTCAAGGGCTGGAGCATATAAACGGTTAATTATTATTGATTATAGAGTTATTAACTATAAATAACTGTTAATTATTATTGATATAGAGTTATTAACTATAAATATCACTTTATAAAAAAATTTGTTAATTAATAATTATATTAAATTGTAATCCTAACTATTAAGTAATTACTAATATATTTGGTAATTTAGTAAATATTTATTGAAAAGTTGTTTATTAAAAATTAATTTAATTACATTTAATTATTAGTAGTTTTACATCTCAATTATAATCGAATACTAATTGTCAAATATAATGTATTATGTATAATTTATTAATTATTTAATATTTAAACATATTCATATTTCAAATTAATTATTAATTATTTTCCATTAGTTTTTAATTACTAATTTATTATTATTTAATACTTGTTTATCTATCTTATTGTTTTTTAAATGTTAATTATTAATTATCATTATTTAATTATCAGTTATAAATATCACTTTAAAATACTTTAATTTTATTATTAATTAATAATTATTAAATATTAATCTTAATTATTATATAATTACCAGAAGTTAATCATTTAATTGGTAACTATTTAAAACTAATTATTAAAAGTTAATCAATAAAACCTTATACTTATTTTTAGTACGTTTTTCGCAACTGACTTTACCGCTTGTTAAAAAATACAGTTATTGCAACTAGCGAAAATAGTTGCTAAAGATATTTATTCGCAACTGGCTAGGAAATGCAGTTGCAAATAATATGTTTGTTGCAACTGATATGGAAGCACAGTTGCTAAAAGTATGCTTTTGCAACAGGAAGAGAAGCGCAGTTGCTAAAAATATGCTTTCCGCAACAGATAAAAATGGCATGTTGCTAAATGTTATCTATTGCAACTGCTATAATATGTCTATTGCTAAATATCATTTACTGCAACTGTCAATTATCGCCTGTTGCAAATAGCTAGTTGCAATAGGGTATTTTTTTTGTAGTGATAGGCCGTGCTTAAGCATAATTGTGTGCCTACAGCCTCTTGCAAACTCCTCCAAAACTCGCTCGTAAAGATAGGATCTCGATCACTCACTATGCTGGAGGGTATCCCATGGAGTCAAACTATTTCTTTAAGATAAATGGATGCTAGGGATGAGGCAGTCCTTCTACTTTTAATAGGTATAAAGTGACCGCTTTTAGTGAGTCTGTCCACTATTACCCAAAAACTGGTATTATCCCTTCTTGACCAAGGAAACCCATCAACAAAGTCCATCGAAATGCTATTCCACTTCCACTGTGGGACCTCTAGGGGATGACGCATACCACCAGGCTTCTTCTGCTCCGCTTTGTCTTGCTGGCATATCAAACACTTAGTGACGAACTCAGCTACGTCAATCTTCATGCCATTCCAAAAGAAAACCCTTTTTATATCTTTATACATCTTGTCTCCGCCTGGGTATATGGTTAGCCTAAATTGGTGCACTTCTTCAAGAACCGTCTTCACTAAATCACTTACTTTTGGGATGCATAGCCTTCCGTCCCATCTCAACCAACCATTATCATCGATGGAGTATCTATTGAGGTGACTAGAAGTCTCACCTCTAACTAGCTTATCCATCACAACAACTAGTCAAGGGTCTTCTAATTGCGTGGTTCCTATTGAGTCCAAAAGAGTAGGCCGCACCTCTAGCGATGCTAACAGTCCGGCCACAATTTCAGAGGAGGGTCTAAAGTTAAAGTTTGCTATATACTCCAAGCTTTTCCTTTCTATAAAGAGAGGACTCAAGGTCAGCTTCTTTCTACTCAAGGCATCTACTACCACAATGCCATTGCCTGGGGTATAGGAAATCTCAAAATCATATAAGGCCAGAAATTCTATCCACCTTTGCTGTCTTAAGTTAAGATCTTTCTGCGAGAAAATGTAATTCAACGATTTATGGTCACTATACAATTCAAACTTTTCACCTAGGAGATAATGGCGCCAAGACTTAAGTGCAAAGATGATGGCAGCCAACTCTAGATCGTGGGTTGGGTAGTTTTTCTCATGTACTTTCAACTGTCTGCCTCCGTAAGCTACTACCTTCCCTTCTTGCATCATGACAACACCTAGTCCCATACCACATGCATCCGTGTATATGGTAAACATCTTGCTCCCATCCAGCAATGCCAGAACTGGGGCTGTTGTTAGAGTCCTTTTCAAACGTTGGAAAGCAATATCGTAATCCAAATCCAAAGCGAAAGTTAGGTTCTTCTTCGTTAATCTTGTGAGTGGGGATAAGATTTTTGCAAAGTCTTTAATGAATTTTTCGTAAAAGCCTGCTAGGCCGAGAAAGCTTCGGACTTCGGTTGCATTCCGTGGAACCTTCCAATCTTGCACCACAACTACTTTTGCGTGGTCCACAGCTAACCCTTCTTTGGACGCCACATGTCCAAGAAACCTCACTTCTTCTCTCCATAAATGGCATTTGGAGAATTTTGCTTTCAGCTGATGTGCACGAAGAGTATCCATGACTTCCCTTAAATGCAAAGCATGCTTTTCTTCATTCTTCGAGAAAATCAAAATGTCGTCTACGAAGACCACCACAAACTTATTAAGGAATTCTCAAAACACCCTGCTCATCAAGTCAACGAAGTAAGAAGGTGTGTTTTTCAAGCCGAAAGGCAAGACAAGCCATTCGAAGAAACCATCCGGGGTTCTAAACGCGGTCTTATCAATGTTGTCTTCAGCCACTCTTAGCTGATGGAACCCGTTATCCAAATCTAGTTGGGAGAAAGCAGACGCACCTACAAGCTGATCAAACAATTCTTGGAAGTAGGTGCCTATTCTTCTTGGTCAGCTTGTTTAGCTCCCTATAATCAACGCATAGGCGAAGTGAACCATCCGCTTTGGTTGCGAATACTACTGGAGCACCCCTTTCAGAAATACTCCGCCTTATAAACCCTTACTGAGCTCTTTTCTCTCCCTTGGAGCCATGTGTCTAACGGATAGAGCTATGAGTTTTGCATTATAAACAAGGTATATGCGGAAGTCTATCTCCCGCTTTGGAGGTAAGCGCTTCACCTCTTCAAATGCATCTGAGTATTTATGGACTACTCTAACAGACTGCAAGTTTTCAATAGACGCATCAAGAGATTCTAGGTAGCTAATCATAACAGAATGTATGGGATTACAAGAGATTTCGAGAGTGTTGCCGAGGCGAGTCATAAGTCAAACCACTCTCTTTTCATAATCGAGGATGGCACCATTACTGGATAAACAATCCATGCCTAGAATCAACCCATATCCCGTGAAGCCAAGAACGAAGGCATTGCATTCAAACTCAACGCTCAAGATAGATACTCTCAAATCCCGAATAATCATTGAAAGATGAGCCGAACCACCAATAGGATTTGAGACTACTATGGGATTCGTAACTAGACTAGTATTTAGGTGCAGTGTTTCAACTAATGAAGCAGATACAAACGAATGTGAAGCGCCAAAATCAAACAAATTACGAACATGATGATCAAACAGAAAGACCAAACTTTCAACAGAAATGTTTCTACCTCTCTACTGTCCTGGTGCCATGAGAGCGTGAACCTGCACTCTTTCCTACCCTGGTGCCATGAGAGCCTGAACCTACCCTCCAGAAGTAGACCCTACCCTCTGTCCTTGCCCTTGTCTTCTCGGACAGTCTTTGATCAGATGTTCTGCCTCACCACAGTTGAAGCAGCCAGTCATCTTCTTCCTACAGTCCTTGCCCAGATGGCCTAGTGTTCCATAATTAAAGCATCTTTTCTTTCCTTTGCTATTGTTGTCCTTACCACCTTTCTTAGGTTGCTGCTGTGACTTCTTTTGATCCCCTTTCTTTTTTGGTGCCTTATTAGCATTACCGCCTTTCTCCTCTTCATGCATAAGCGCCATGTCAACCAGTTTCTCAAAGGTAGCCCCCATCGGAATGTGGGTCATAGATAACCCATCTAGCGGCTCATTCAAACGTTTAACGAATCTCAGGGCCTTCTTTTCAGGTGTGTTCACCAAGTCTAAGCCAAACCTCGCCAACTGGTTAAACTTGTTAACGTACTCCTTTACTGATAAATTCCCCTGCTTCAATGCCAAGAACCTTTCCATGTATAAATTCTCTTCGGCTCGTGAGAGAAATTTCATCTCGAACCTATGTCTGAAATCCATCCATCGTGACCTCCCACCAAAACAAGGCTTCGTCCTTCACTAACCAAGCAGCCAATTGGACCTTCCTTCCATCTTCTATCTTGAAGATACCAAACAAGTCTTCTGCCTCCTTAAGCCAATTTCGAACTTCAACAAATGTCTCTAATCCGTGAAAAGGTTTTCCGCCCATTGCTCGAAAGTCTTTGCATATCTTTGACAAAGTATCAACATGGGGTGGGGGAGGAGGAATGTCTGCTGGGCCTGTGGCGGTGACCCTAGCCGCCAGATACCTTCTTAACCAGGATGGTATCGGTATTCCCTCGAGTATCTAGGGCAACCTAGACATACTGAAAAGAAAATGAAGAGATTCAAAACAGAGAATTCGAAAGAAAGATATATGGTTCTTGGGGGATATGTTTTTTAAAACAAACTTTTCCCTTGAAAATACTCTCCTTAAAACATACTTTTGAAAGTATTTCCTTATAAAACGCTTTTGAAAAACAGTTTTTCAAAATCTCTTATCTGTTTTGTTAACCTTCAGCTCTGATACTACGTGTAACACCCCACGTCCAATAATGTCACTCTCAAGGGGAATGCATTAATTTTCATGGAGTATTATTGGTGTATAGAACAGAATATTACAAGATAGATACATATATTGGTACTTGAAAATTTTAATACAACTTTTATTGCAACGGAGAAATAGTTTGATTACAACAGCATCATAAACCAACAGAAAAACCAAGTACACTTAGTAACCATCTTGACAAATTGTTTTCTGAGTACATAAAGTAAAAAACATAACCCTGATCGTCGCTTTCCTATGAACCAGAAAAGCGCGACATTTAAATTAAATTCTGCAAGCATACAGGTGTGTAGCATACAGGTCGAACACAGGGAGGTGTAATTAAAATCAAATTATTTGTTTAATCTCTTGGGCGAGTTAGACGATTTTCGAGGTTGGTTTCTGAACACAATAAAAATTGAAACTGCGATCCGATTCAGAACAAATCTAATTGAACCGACGATCAAATCACAACTATCAATTGGAAATTAAAATGCAAAACAGAAATAAAATGCAAAAAGTAAAATTGCAGGGAAAGGAGAACAACAAAAAGTAAATTAGGATTGTCGTTAAAACTAATCAAACGACTAATCACTAATAAAAAAATGTAAAATACAATTGGTGCTCTTCCAAAACTAATTGTGAAGACAACACCGATTGCTAAGAAAGAAAAATGCAGAAATAGTAAAAAGAAGAAGAACTTTTATTAATGGATAAGAGAATACAGAAAAAATGGAGATGGTGGCTACAATGACATTACAAGGGTATTTATAGGATAGAAAGCCAAACCCTAACCCTAACCCTAATATAATGATAGATGGGCCTTAGGGAAATCACCAAAAGAGTTTACAGTGAGAGTCTCAATGAGCCTTAGTTAAATCTATTAATTTTTTGGCCTTTCTTCTTTTCCTCTTGGTTCTTTGACAAGCCTCCTTTAATTTGAGATGTGCATGGCCTCTAAATCAGTTATTTTCTTATCCAATAGCAGTCAAATGTGAGATCTTCATCTACAATTCTTCAAAATGCAAATACACAGCAAATTGATCTCTATTTCTCTACATTTTTGGTTGCATGCGGGCTAGGTTGGAATATCTGTAAAAGTAACAAAACAATACCCAAGTAATATTCATTTATATACAAAATATAAGATATAAGAGCATAAAATAAACATATTTCTATGTCAATCAAATACCCCCACACTTATCTTTTACTCGTCCTCGAGTAAAACAAGAAATGAAAAAACTAGACTAGATAGGTCACACTTTCGTAGGAAACACGATTGCATTGAGCGTATGCAACAAGCCATTAAACCTCTAGGTGTCCCTAGTAGGACGAGTGGTGTCTCGTGAGGGTTTTCAGCGGATACTACCCACAAAATCCAAATGCAGTATGCTATGATTCTAATGAAACCACATGAATGCAATGGACATATGCAAAATAAAAGCAAAAATGAAAACAAGACTTGTTTCTAAAGTGGTACAACAAATTAAATTAAAAATTTCTAGTCAGTTGATTTTATTTTAGATACCTCAACTTGTCACAAATTTTCAAAATAAATCAAGTTTTCAAATGTTAAATTCCAGTTTGGCCAGTTAGTTCGGTCGATAACATAGTGTAGCCATGAAATAAATTCTTAGTTTGCTTGGCACAGTTTGCAAAGTGGTATTATTATTTTCTCATGTACGGCTAGTCAAATCAATAAGATCAAAAAGAGTTTGGGCATCATCGCTTATTCTTTATTCTATAAAATTTTAAAATTTATGTTCAAGTACATACACCTAACTTAGAAGACCAAGGTTTACCACCCATGCACTGCCTCGCGGACTAACGGAGAGTAGGTAAAGAGCTTGGCGGATTGTGCAGGCCGACTTTGACTTTGTCAACAACGTGTCGATAATCCTTAGGTGTCCAATCTCATAAAATGAGACCAAGATATTCCAACGCTGACTTTGTTAACAACATGTCGGATAGAGCTTGGCGGGTTTGCACACCAACGCTAGATATACAAGCAGTGTTGGATACCCTTGGATTACTATTATTATTATTGAAAATTTAAGCACAAAAGAGAGTTACGCGAATTCAACTTAACACAACTTAGTTTTAAAGATTCGAAAAGCCAATATAAGTATTTTAAGTCCTCCACTGATTTAAACAAGGTCTACAATATAGAATATATTTCATGGCCATCACCTAAGAATCTCCCTATGTACCGGTTACACTATTATCCCTCAAAATTAAACTTTTCATTATATTTCTTATTCGATCTAAGTTAAGAGAAAAAAATACTATCAACTGCCTAAAAATTGTAAACTTATTTTGTTGTATCAATTGAAAATGAGCCGTATTTACAAAAAAATAATAATTATGGTATGTTACTACGATATAAAATGTATGATGGTCCTACATGAAAAGAAAGAAAGAAAAATTAAAGAAAAATCAAAAGAATGCAATGCAGACTCCCCCCCCCCCCACACTAGAACTAAACAGTGTCCACACTGTAAACGTTTCCTAAATTTGAAAGATCGTACCCAAAGGTGAATGAGATGCAAAATTATTTGTAGAATGAAATGAAATCTAACTATATGTAAGAATGGATCATATATACAATGATATATGTGTTTGTGGTGCACGCGATGCAAAGATTGCCACCAACTTTTCCCCCCACACTTGGTTCTAGCCCGATGAGTCCTATTCCTACTATGTCTAGGCATGTTTTCTAATAAGCAAAGGTTTTTGAAAACCATCTCATCTTTAAACCTAGATTTATTGTCCAGGAGATAAATATCCAGGGTCGTCCTCACATGAAGTTTTTCCACCAAGCTAACGTTCCCAAAATAATTCATGTGCTCAACAAATTTATCAGTGTAATTGTTCAAAAATTTGTGATTGTATATAAATTCAGTGAAATTTGAAATCTGAGTGTTGTTCAAGACTATGTGATCACATTTCTCATCATTAACTGACAACGTATTTTCGACACTGATAACTTCAAATTCGTTGGAAGTTTTCTCAAAGTTAAAATTTTCGAACTCATGACGTGAATCTACTTCTTCCTCATTTGGCAACTCATCCTCATTCAATCCAAAAAATTCATGTTCATTAAAATCCTTTTCCAATTTTGCGTTGAAAAATTCAACATTTTCATTCTGTTCAATTTCTAGAATTTCAAGTTTTTCACAGCGTGAAAGAGGAAGGTCAAAATCTAAGCTTAGATCTTTTTTCTGAAAAGAGTTGAAGTCCAAATCATTTGTTAAATTTTGAAAAACTTCATCAAGATGATTATTCTCAATTTCCAAAGTCGTTATTTGAAAATTTTCAATGTCAGTAGAAATTGGATTATTTTCTGATTCAAGGCTTGTTTCAATTTGATTTTCTTGCTCTCGTTGTTCTTTATAAGACGCCATTAAACAAAGAAGTTCATCCATCTTTTTATTTAGCCTTTCCGCCCTCTCATTAAAATAACATTCTTTAGAGTTGTTGATTTGAGAGCTCTCATTTTTGATTTCTTGATTTTCAAAATAGTTTGAATTTTCAGAAAATTGAGATTGGAAATCATTTTGATTTTGAAAATTAGGTTCGTAACCAAAATTGTTAAAATTGGTGGGAAAATTCCAATTTTGGTCATTCTCAAGATGTGGATATGGGTTGTAGTTTTGAAAATTTTGATCGATTTGAAAATCATTTTCATTTTCAAAATTATTTTCGAAGTGATTTCCAACCCCATATTGGTGTGGATCAAAGCTATTTTGGAATTCAAAACTATATGATACGGATGTTGCCCATAATCGAAACTATTGAAATTTGAATTGAAATCGTCATTTCGATTATAATCATGATTTTGAAATTGATGGTCATTTTGAAAATATTGAAAATTGTTGACATTGGCCTCACGAAATCTTGGAAAATCTTGCTTTATGAGTTGTATTTCATACTCATATTCTTCAAGAGGACGTCTACTCCGATTATTATCCCACAATTCTCTCAATGATTTTTTTGAATTAGACATTTGAATGAAATCAAGGCAACACAGAAATCATTCTCACTTCAAAATAATATAAAATAATGAGTTGTGCTCTATTAATTAACTGACTCAATTAGAAAGGGGAAGAGGGTCTTATGGCCGTTCACGTATAGTATAAATACTAAGGGATACGACCAATGTTTTACGGGTAGTATGCAACCTCTTTTGCTAATAGTTCAATAAATTGAACTACTATATATATCCGCGATCCAATTATACGAGACAATCACTTTCACAAAGCACCACTTTTCAATTATATTATTTTAAAAATCAAATCAATTTTTTAAATGGAAAAGCGACGAGAGTGATTATTTCAGGTATGTGAATTCGTGCCTCACAAACAGGTTAGAAATATCAGTCACAGGATAGTCACAGAACAGAACAGTCACAAAACAGAAAATATTGTACAAGCAAGCCGCTGCCCCTGCACAAGATTTTTTTACAAGCAATTTCTATGTTTTTCAAGCAACTGCAGCACCTGTAGAGCTTAGAAATTGTTACAGTGGGTTATGGTAGTCCGTCCAGAGCAATTGAAATCCTTCTGTGTGCAATCGTTTGACCTTTTTCTTCTTTGTTCGATTTGATTGAATTTCGTCTTCTTCACTTGGCCTTTGATTTGGATTTTTTTCTTTTTTTTGTTGAAAAAAATTAAAATAAAACAAACAAAAATTAACAAAATAAAAACTAAATCGAAAGGAATAAAATGAAATAAAAACTAGCAAAACGATAGACTAATAGAAAACAAGCAAGACTAATTCAGCTTAGAGGAAAAAAATGTTAAAACTAAACTCAAAGAAACTAAGAAAACTAACAAACTCGACTCAACAGAACCAAAAGGAAGCAGATATTCTCAGTAAACCCGATGGAATCAACAATGGAGTGGAAATAAATATGTTCAAATATTATTTCTCTAAACACCGCAACCTGCCACAAGCACTGTGTACCAAAACACAGGCCCAAAGGAAATCAATCTTTAATTAAAAAGCCACACATTCAACAGGTAGCCGCTCGCGCAAATGGGATTCTCACAGATTAAACGGGAACAAATAAGTTCGCGAAAAGAAACAGTCACTATAAAAGATCATGCCCCTTGCTCCTTATTTTTCACGCATTACCCCTTCTATTAAACTCACGCTTTCTCCTCTTTCTCTCTTTTCCATAGAAGGCGGCACTTTCTAAATACCTCCAAGAATAAACAAAATCGCAATGAACCCAACCAAGTTTTGCGTCCCCTTATTTTTTCCGAAAATCGAAATCGAATTTTAGTCTATGAATCAGGTTTAGGGTTCGAGAGAAGGATCGGGTTTATGGTGTTCTTCAGATGTTCATTTGGCTCGTGGTTAGTTGCTGGAACTCGGTTGTCACGATGTGGTATGGGTCGATCGTGAATTGGGCAGAGGCTTTTATGGGTTCGAATCAGATGCTTTGGGTCTGTGAATTCGAATTTGGGTTCGTGATTTGGTTCGAATTTGGGGGTATTGATGTTTTGGCTATCTGCGGTGGGATTGATGAGGCTTGGTTGTTCTGTGATGACGGTTTGTGAGGGTTGCGAGTACGTGACTCAGTAAAGTAAGGGGTTGATGGGAGGTTGAAGTTTGATGAAGATCGGATGTTGATACGGGGTTTGGTGATGGTTGAAGGATGGTGCGGATGGGGATTGTCTGAAGTGGTTTGAAAATGGTTGCATTGGAAGATGATCTGTGCTGGAAGATGGTCTGTGTGAACGTGATGATGAAGGAATTTGGGACTCAGATGCATAAGGGTGGTTCTGTGTTTTAGCAGAAGGCAGAAGTTGATTGTTTGTGAGCCAAAGGATTGATTTTATGGAGTGTTTGTTTGTTTCAAGTGTGGATCGGCAGTGGATATTGAATGTAGGGTGGCTGTGGAAGAGGTTATGAGTGGTGCTTGTTGTGCAAAGATGAGGACGCTGGGATGTCGGATCTGTGGCTGAAGATGAGTTTCGGTTTGTAGAAATACTTGGATGTTGCGAAGACGATTTGTTGAGGTCTAGGATGAACGTGTTGTAAAGAATGGGACAGCGTTTTGGTCTGGGGTTGATGCTGCAACGTTGGAGAATTTGGTGATTGTAGAGCTGTGACTAGGAAGGCTACGGCAAAAACAAATGATACGTGATGAAACGTTGACTTGCAGTTTGCTTGTGGTTTCACCTATTAGTTTTAGATTTTGATTGTAGATTGAAGATATGATGGGGATCTTGCATAGGGGAAGATGATGGTTTGTGATAACTTTGGTGATGAAAGAAGACAGGGGCGAGAAGAGGTAGATGAATATGGGGAAGAGGATTTGGTTTCCTGTGATGTGGTTGAAGACGATTTGGAATTTGCAGTGGATGGCAGAAGAAAATTCACGGCAAGAAAATATAGAAGTGGGGGATTTTGTAATGAGTAAAAAAAAATATGGAAAGAAATAAAGAAAAAAGGATTTTTTTTTTTATATAAAAGAAGAAAGGAGAGATTTTTGTACAAGAAAAGAAAGGAAGGAAATATATAAAAACGGGAAATAAAATCTAGGAAATTTGGCAAGATTTTTTTTTTTTGAAAGATTATGGTATCAATGAATAATACCAAATCTAAGCAATTAAGAATTTTTTTCTATATCTATATACAAGAAAACAAAAGTAAAATATAAACAAAAACTAACACGAATCAGAAATTAAATAAATAATAAAATTTAATCGTTACCTCCCGGCAACGGCGCCAAAAACTTGATCGTCGCTTTCCTATGAACCAGAAAAGCGTGACATTTAAATTAAATTCTGCAAGCATACAGGTGTGTAGCATACAGGTCGAACACAGGGAGGTGTAATTAAAATCAAATTATTTGTTTAATCTCTTGGGCGAGTTAGACGATTTTCGAGGTTGGTTTTTGAAAACAATAAAAATTGAAACTGCGACCCGATTCAGAACAAATCTAATTGAACTGACGATAAAATCACAACTATCAATTGGAAATTAAAATGCAAAACAGAAATAAAATGCAGAAAGTAAAATTGCAGGGAAAGGAGAACAACAAAAAGTAAATTAGGATTGTCGTTGAAACTAATCAAACGACTAATCACTAACAAAAAAAATGTAAAATACAATTGGTGCTCTTCCAAAACTAATTGTGAAGACAACACCGATTGCTAAGAAAGAAAAATGCAGAAATAGTAAAAAGAAGAACTTTTATTAATGGAGAAGAGAATACAGAAAAAATGGAGATGGTGGCTACAATGACATTACAAGGGTATTTATAGGATAGAAAGCCAAACCCTAACCCTAATATAATGATAGATGGGCCTTAGGGAATTCACCAAAAGAGTTTACAATGAGAGTCTCAATGGGCCTTAGTTGAATCTATTAATTTTTTGGCCTTTCTTTTTTTCCTCTTGGTTCTTTGACAAGCCTCCTTTAATTTTAGATGTGCATGGCCTCTAAATCAGTTATTTTCTTGTCCAACAGCAGCCAAATGTGAGATCTTCATCTACAATTCTTCAAAATGCAAATACACAGCAAATTGATCTCTATTTCTCTACATTTCTGGTTGCATGCGGGCTGGGTTGGAATATCTGTAAAAGTAACAAAACAATACCCAAGTAATATTTATTTATATACAAAAGATAAGATATAAGAGCATAAAATAAACATATTTCTATGTCAATCAAACCCCAACATTAGTAGCCATAAAAGAGATGAGTTGAACTTTACTTTCAGCAATCCAAGCACGTCCAAAGAGAGAGAAAGATCAGAATCAAGCTCCACTAGCACTAGTCCCAATCTGAGAACTTGAGGGGGGAGGAAGGAAGAAAAGGGGCGGAAACAAAGGGGGTCAGACATAAAGTCTGGCGAGTACCATAACTTTAACAATATAATTGTTAAAGTAATTAGGATAAGGCATAAACTGGTAAAACAAGGAATGACTGTGAAACAAGTGGGAAAGACAAAACGAACAAGAGGAATATTCTGGCATTAATCTCGCTCCTAATCACTATAGGATAATTACTATACTGCACCATTACTTGTCACCCTAAGAGTTGATCCCGCCTATTGAACATAATAATCATAATGGTAGTTTTGTGTACCCCTAGTTGTCTTCATTGGTGCCTCTTGCTCCTATCTCCACTAGTTGTACCCTCTACCCCCATGCGATCGGCTCCCTAACTCATAGATAACCGTGTTGGTCCCACAGTGGGGTGTATCACTCCCCAAAGTGGCAACCCGATACCACTAAAGATGCACGGCTTATATCTACATGATGCAACAACGTCTTACCTACCGACCTGGGCCCACACACGCACATGACCCCGTTGGACTTGCGTTGCCACCGTTAACCCGTTTTGACCTCTTACAATCAAATCTAGTAAGCGTATCCCGTCCTCGATCTAACTCAAGCTCACAAAAATACTTAATGGGTTACTGGTTTGAAAAGGATCCCCCATGCTTGACACAAGCTTTCCACCTATGCTTGGTCCCCACTAGAATTTCCCACTTAACCCCCTTATTATTCATGTCTTCTTACATGTTTCAATTTGATTAAGTGTTTCTAATTGTATTTCACATGTCACCCATGTCACCCACTTAACCCCCATGTCCCACCACATGTTTATCTTGGTTATGTGTGCTTAATTCATTATAACCGTAACCTTGTAAGACCTCCCACATTAGACTCCCGTTTGCGGTTGCGGGATTTGTCGGGCGGGTCCGGGCAGTCTTATACCGCAAACGTGTCTAACCTCGTGTCTTTACAATTGTTATGCATTTAATTTATGCCTTTGACCTCTCACATTAGACTACCGTTTGTGGTTGTTGGATTTGCCGGGCGGGTCCGAGCAGTCTTACACCACAAACGAGTCTAACCTCGTGTCGTAGGCGTTTATTATTGCACATAATTATTTCACCCCAATATGAATTAATTATCCCTATTCAAATTTTCAATAATTCCCGAATTAATTATGTCCATAATTGTCACCTAAATTATGTCCATACTTTTTAGGTATATAAATTATACCAATTAATGTCTCAATTTAATTATATGCCTTCATAATTATTTTTATGTAAATTCTCAATTTGCATAATTAATATTTTCCCTTTTGTCCCTACGCTATTCGTACGTTCTAATATGAGATATGTTAGACTCGCAAATAGTCTAACTTATAAAAGAAAAGAAACATCACAACTTGTATAACATATAAAATAGATCTAACTTGCAAATAGGAATTATAACATAAATTTGAATAGCCAATAACTAGCATAGGCATATAGAATCAAATATTTTCATAAACTACCATGGATCTAAATATAGATCTAAACATGAAATTGTGAACTTGCATATATGGATTGTGGGTCTCACCTAACTTGCATATGTGAATATAATTTTCACCCAAAAATGTGAATATAATTTTTCACCTAAACTTGCATATGGATTTCTACAACTTGCATATGAATTTATCACATGTTTTTTCATATAAATTAGCATATGTATAGACTTGATTCACATATAAACTTGTGTACAATTCACATATAGACTTGCATAAGATTCATATTCAAACTAGCATTTGATTTAACATCCCAAACTTGCATAAAATTCACATACGAATTAACATATGATTTAACATCCCAAACTTGCATAAGATTCACATACGAATTAGCATATGATTTACATCCCAAACTTGCATAAAATGAATCAAGTTAAACATGTATAATTGGACATATGAAATAAATCTACCAACATAATATAAAAAAGTTAAACAACATCACGTGATTCAATAGACATGTTCTCATATTCCAATTATAACTAATCATAATTAATTTATTAATTATATTGTGAAAGAAATTGTACTCATAAAGATAGGTTAGAGAAGAGAATAATTTGTTCATCTTTTGAATTAGAATTCTGACTTGCTAATCAATAAGCTTTACGAAGGAGAACTATCCTACCAGCAGCATGGTGGCCAAGAGACAAATTATGTTTAGGTTTAGGGTTTGAGTCTAGGCACTCTTTTATAGAAGTTTGAATCAACTTAAGCCGTTAGATTATCATAGGAGCAATCCCAACCATCCAGACTAGATAGAGTTACCTAGAACAGCCACATCAGCCCTAATGACTCAGCAAAGAGTCAGAAATTGTCACATTTCAGATCTGCCCGGGGAGGGGGTAGGTCGACCCCCTGGTCGACCTGTATAGGGTAGGTCGACCCCCTGGTCGACCCCCAGGTCGACCCCCTTATCGACCTGGCCTTGGGCGGGAGAATTCCCGCCCAGCCTGCTCCCCTGTTTGAATTTTGAATTTTTATTCTGAACTGTTTCAATTTATATAAATTGCTGAAACTTCCGAGAGTCATAACTTCCTCATACAAAGTCCGATTTATGAAAACTTGGACTTTATTCCAAGCAGAATTTCGAGACGAACACAATGACATAACGCATTTCCCTTAATTCTCACTTTACAACTTCTAAAGTATGGCTCAAGTTCTTGACTCTACTATGGCTTAACTATTTTTATTGGGGAAATGATGCTTTTTATTTACTTATGTACTCTGATGGTGCAAGACAAAAGTATTTTTATTGTTACGGTTTTCGTGACTTATGAAATTTTGGACCACGGAGTTATGACTTATGTTTGAAATAAAACTTTAAATTTTCCGCTGCTGCCTTATTTATCTTTGTCTTGTAATTATTTTGTGTCTGTTTACCTATAGCGCTTCACGAAACTTAATGCATTCCCTTAGTGAGTGACATTAACGGACATGGGGTATTTCAGTATCCGTGTATTTCTTTCAGTTGTTGTAGTCGATGTATTCTCCACTGTGCATTGTATTTATACCAATGAAATTTCCACTGCTATGTATTTTAAATCTCTGATATTATTTTTCCGCTATGTAATATTTTCGAACTCTGAATTAAATTGTTGTAAGAGCAATGAAATGTTCTTATGTTTGCGTTCTAATGTGTCATGTTCTCAAAGAAATCCAAGCTTTCCCATATGGGGAAGTTTGGGTCATTATACTTCTCTTGGAACCCAAAGCATTAGTAGCATCTCAAAGAAGCTTTTTTTCTCTATATATAGAGAGTTCACTTGTAAATTTTCCTATCCATTTTTTCAACTTTCAAAAAGCTTCTACACAAACTACAAATGACTTCTATCCACCACTAATCCACCATCTCAGTATCCAACTACTAAATTAAATGCAAATCAAGACAAAAGCGGCTATGATGTGTTGAAATCCAAGCCAAAGACCATCATTTTCAGATCTAACTTTTTTGGGGTAATTTAGGTGACTAAAAGTATTCTTATTTACTAATTTGAGTAGATCAGCATGTAGGTTCTTATAATTCAAGTTATGACACATATATAAGTTGGGTTGATTTGAATTTGATTTGTGAAGCCCGGATCTAATTAGATCTGGGAGTATCAAATCAAATGTTGTTAGATTTGAGGCATCAAACCAAGACTTTCCTATCTGGAATTATTCGATCCAAAACTTACCCTATTTAAGATGTGCAAAGGGGAATGGATTCACGTGGCGTTGCATTACTTCTTGATAATGATTAGACTATTTTGAAGACCAATTCCAATGTGACTATTTAAACCCAAGATGCGAAGAAAGTCCAAATAGGAGGTTACCACCAAGGATCCAGATGGGAACCATCAGGGTGACTTCTAAGTTGGGCTTTGCTGCAGGAACATGCGTAATAGAGATATCGATATTCGTAACCTCAGTACATCATTAGGAGAGTGACACAAGAACGAATCAGAGCCAATGCAGTGCGGACTCATTGGACGCAGAGCCAATGCGCTATGGACCGGGTATGTTTTCAGCTATAGCTCATGTGGTAGGGCATAGCGATAGAGAGGTGGAGCTCATGCAGTAAGGCTCTCCAATGTCTAGATTGATTTCACATCAAAAGAATTGAATATTGTATGCTTGATACACTTAGTGGGTGAATGTGAGGATGTTTGCTATGATTGGATGATTGTTATCACAAAGATACACACTTCCACTTATACTCAGTATCTTGATTGCCATAGAGTATAGTATATGATTATCTGTGCTAACTCTTTGGATGCAGGGCTAGGTCAGGTATGACTCTTTATACCTATTGTATTATCTTATTTAGTTATTAAGATTGCTATCGCTCACACCAGACTTTGTCTGACCTGGAGTTTTATGCATTGCTTCTTATTACTCTAGGTGCTCTTAAATGAGCAGACTAGAGCAAGGTTGATTTGCTCGAGTAGCTGGTCGGAGACGAGAAGGAGGCTTCTACGTATTATATATATACTCTTATCCCTATTCCTTTCGTGGATCACTACTTTAGGCATTAGTAGTGTGTCTTATTTAAAGACATAATTTTGGAGATGTACTTATGACTAATTAGATATTCTGATGTTAACATGAATCTACTACTCTGATATTTATGATTCAGTTTTCATCTCATACACTGTCTCGCCTATTTTATATCAATACTTATGTTATTATTATATTTTATTTCATGTGTTGTGAGATATACGACATGTTATATGGGTTTCCATATTTCAATCCTTTGCGATCGTCCTGTATTAGTCGGGCACATTCAGAGCGCATCCTATTTGGTGTCGATTGGTACAAGGAGGTCGTCACATTAGGAGTGTCTAGCTAATTATCCAAGCAGATTTTTGTCTTGCTATTCGATATTTCTTCTTAAGTGGAGTTCTCCCTCAAGGATGGACGTCGAGCAATTTGGTTCTTACCCCCAAGTGCGAAAATCCTCGTTCGTGCACGGATTTTCGCCCAATCAGCTTGTGTAGTTTCTCTAACAAGGTTATTTCTAAGGTTCTAGCATCTCATCTAGCTCCGTTTCTGGAACGTATTATTTCCACTTCTTAGGCAGGGTTTATATAAGGACGTTTGATCACATATAATGTTTTTTTAGCCCAAGAACTGATTTCCCAGCTCAATCATAAGGTCAGAGGTTCTATTGTGGTCGTTAAGATGGACATGGCTAAGGCATATGATCACTGGTCTTGGTTTTTCTTCATTAAGGTTCTAAGGGCGTTAGGCTTTCCCGAACCCCTTATCGATATCTTCTAGAATCTAATTTCCAACTGTTGGTTCTCCGTTCTTATTAACGGGTCACCGATGAGTATTTTAAGGCAGGTAGGAGACTTCGTCAAGGAGACCCTTTTTAAGATTCTCTGTTCGTCATTGCTGCTGAGGCTTTCGTACATGGGTTGCACTTGCTTTCGATAGGTAGCCAGATTCAGAGGTTTTGGGTCCCTTCGGGATCCCTCTTATATATTCCCTTTCTTTTGCTGACGACATTATCATTTTCACCAATGGTAGTCGTCTGTTTATTCATCGCCTTCTTAGCCTCATTCAGCAGTACAAGAGGCGTTCGGGCCAGCTCGTTAACTGTGCTAAAAGCTTCTTCTTCCCACGAAAGACATTTCATCGGTTTGATCCACTTGGATCGAAACTTTCATAGATTTCAAGGCAACCGCCCATCCCTTGCCTTACCTTGGTATTTTGCTATACAAAGGTCAGAAGCTCAACGCTATCTTCGATCCCCTGACTAACAAAGCCAGGGAAAGATAATTCGTTGGAATGCATCTCTACTTTGAGGGTACACCGGTTATCATACAAACTGTTCTGGACTCTATCCGTTCGCATGTCTTTGCGGCTATGACTCATATTTCTTACTTTCGCTTGTATCGTTCTCTAACAGCGTCTTTTTTCTGGGGTTAAAAGGGCAATTCTAATCATCACTATTTGATTTCTTGGGATGCCATTTGTCATCCCAAAAGTGATGGGGGCTTAGGCCTATAAAATCCAAAAGACATCTTTACTACATATGCTTGCAAGTTGTGGAAATGGATGCAATTTGTGAAGTCCTTTTCGGATTCACATGGTAGTGGATTCAGATCGAATGGCGGTCATTTCTCGATCAGAGCACCGTGGGACTAGGCTAGAGCTCCGTCCCTACGTCTTCATCTTTTTTCCTTCATTTGGGATGTATGATTGCCTCTGAAGGTCTCTCTGTCTATGTGGAGAACCCTGCATGCATGATGGGTTACCAAAAGATGAGAACCTCCAAAGGATTGGCATCCCACGTGTCGCACTGAAGATGTTGTGGAACTGGTGAGTTGGAATCCATTGATCATTTGTTTTTCCATGGCTATTTTGCTAGAGCCGTTTGGAACTACTTCGGGAACTTGGTTGGTAACCGAAGTAATTCCACTTCTCTTGCCGATTTACTGAGATATTAGTGGGATGGCATCTCAGGTAAATCAGTTCTCCAAATCCTCTTCTTCTCGACCCATGTTTTATCTGCTGACATATTTGTTTGTCGCAGAATAGGGCAATTTTTGAGGAATTGCCTATTGATCCTCCTACCTTCAACCAAAGGGTAAGGAACGATGTATCCTTGCGTTTCGTGGTAGGGCGTTCAAGGGAACTATTGGCTCATGTTCGAGTAGGTTGGCTTGTACCTTTGGTGTAACTTCTGTACCGCCTCCCCCTAGGATGGGGATTGGTTGATTTATTTTGTTTGTTTTATGCAGGCTCCACCCCGCTATCATACTCATCCCCTCGGTCCCTCATTTTTTATCCGATGCTATGTTCTAATTCTACATGTCCAGGTTTAACGGGTACTCTGTGGATTGAGCCGTTAGGGGCTTAGGTTGTTGACAGTGTAGTTTAGGAGTTATTTTATTAGGGAGGAAGTCATTAGCGCTCGTATGTTGACTTATGAAATTGGCTCGCTGTTTTTCATGTTCTCTCCTCATTTTTTGGGTAGAGGAGACTTCAGAATCATCTTTTTGGTTGACGATCGGCTCGTCAGAGTCCATTGGTTGACTACTACATTGGGCTTGGTTGCTTCTGGGTTGTTCATCGGTTGTTTGTCTTATTTTGTCTATATTATGTTACTTATGTGTGTGCCCAAATTCTGTAGCATTTCTACAAATATATTTTTGTGACCCATTGGAGAATGGTTGGATTCTCCCTTTTGTTATATATATATTTGTTGTTTGAAATTTTTATTTATTTATTATAACATATAGTCCAACTTAGACATACGAGAGATCATAACCACTCATCTAGTCTAAAAATTCATTGAAATCGATAGGAGACTCGATTCAAACAACAAACAATTAAGTGAATTCATAATCTAAGTGGGGAGATCTAATCAATCGATATAAGTATAATTTCTAATTAGTAATTAGAATTGATATGGTAAAGTATTGAGTGTCAATTTGTGAATTTGGTGATGAAGTAGTTTAGATTCATGTTTAGAGTCGTAAGAAAAATGAAAAGAATCTTTAAAATTTTCCATTTAGTCCGTGTTTATAGTTAAAGGTGATTAAACTAACGAGCTCTCTAATTTCAGCAACTTAGCATTAATTTATTTATAGACATCAGCTTTTAAAACTTAAAAACTATCTTACCTCTCAAACTACTTATGTGGTTTCTTCATATGACCACAGTTATAAATTAGAAGCCAAATTCCTGAAGTAATAAGATAATTTAGAGCATCTAAATCGGCTTTAATGAAAAATAATGACTAAAATAAGATATCTTAAAGGGTAAAACTATCAATAAGAATTTGGAAAAAAGTTAATAATATCTAACATGCCCCATGGACCATGTCCTAAAATATTAGAATGTTAAGACCATATGTAACTAGAATATAATTATTTTTCAATCCTTCAATACATGAAATAAGGGTTATTATATTCCCTCTTTATGAATTTTACCTTTGAAACCCCCAAATAAGCTGAAGAAAAAAATAGCATCTTGCATTCTTATCATCCACATACAACAACCTAACATCTAAACACACAATATCAAAGAAAATTGAAAACCGCGTATGTAGAATTCTAATAGTAAAAGACATAGCGATGCAAGTTAATATGATAATTTGGACAGACCTCTCAAAAAATACTAGATAGGAGGTCCTCATACTCTTCTCTATCTCCCTATACAATCTCTATAATCCTTGCTCCATTGCCCCTTAACTAGCTAAACTATCCAGCTCTACCATAATACTCGTGTCATACAGAAACTTTCGTAGAGAAGAGACATGAAAATTATTATGCACACTCGCCATATTAAGAGGTAGATCTATGCTATATGCTAGTGTTTCGATCCTTTTCATAATCAGAAATGGTCTAACAAATCTCAGTGTTAGTTTTCCTTTCCTACCAAAAGATAATCACTTTTAAGAAGGGAAACGTTCAAATACCAAGTCTTCGATTGATAATTTCAAGTCTCTTCTTCCCTTAACTACATAACTTTTCTTGTGATCCTGAGCATTTTTTATTCATTTCCAAATGATCTTTATTTTTCCGATGCTTCTTGAATCATATTTGGATCAAACATCGACTTTTCACCTGCTTCCCACCAATAAGAAGGTGTAATTCAGGGTCTTTCATACATAACCTCATACGATGTGATATAAATATTCCAATGGAAACTATTATTGAAGTGAGACTCATAAAGATGTATGTGATCATCTCAAGATCCTCCAAAGTCAGTAATAGATGTTCTAAGAAGACCTCCCAATATTTGATTTACACTCTTGATTTTCCCATCGTTCTGATGGTGATAAACTGTATTTAGTTGAACCTCTTTTTCCAATAGCTCTAGAAGACTCTTTCAAAAACCGCACATATGTATAGGAAATATCTATCACATACAATGCCTTGGGCACCCCATAGAATCAGACAACCCAATTAACACATAAATTTGCTAAGTTAGATTTCGTTCTAGTTGATTTGATAGGAATAAATCTTGCACTACTAATCATGCGATCTGCTATCCATATACTATTATATCGTGCATTAGTCCTAGGAAATCCAATAATAAAATCAATGGGAAACTGCACACTGTCGACCTACCTTTTTGGCAAGTAGAAATACGACAGATTTATGGTTTTCTAAGTACTTGAAACTTGATTACAAACCCATGGAAGCACGAGGCGATTTGGTCGAAGTCACGAAGTGCTTGGAAAATTATGGAAATATAGTTAAGTCCTTCGATCGGCATCGTTGATTCATGGAGACTTTCAATACAAAAATATGGACTCGACCAAAATACTAAGGCATGGGATATGAATTCTCTTTTGTGTCCCTCCTTCTTTATGGAATTTCGTATCCCACTCAAGGATATGAAATTATGGCAACGTAGTTTAGCACTCTGGTTTTTTTTCAAGGCATTCGATATGAACTACTTCTCGTATCCTGCAATATGAAGGCAAGATGGTATTGGATGCTCAAGATTTGGTTGAGGCTTTTGGAGTACGAAATGTTGATTTCATCACTTGTGTAGGCAGTGGTTTTTCTTTTTCACAAAGGCTAGTCCCTAACTGCTCTTGGGAATATGAATTGGCAACTCATATCTAGCTTTACGATGGAAGTGTTTAGAACTCTCACTAATTTTTAGGATACAAAAGTTATAATTCTTATCGGGCGATACGAGCGAATTTGGAAAGGCACTGGATGGTTTGGATGTTTCAGACATGAAGCAGTTTTTTTACTAAGCATCCAGGATACAGACCGATCCTCGGATCGGTACAAATCTCGAGATACAAAATGTTAGGGTTCTAGTTCTCATATCCCATCATCTATGAATACCCAAGTGGGTTGTTTGGTTCTGCACGCGAGAAGCTTGGTTTAGGAGAATTTTAATAACTTCATACTATATTTCTATGCCTTTGGAAGGTCTCTTCTACTTCTGAACTTTGCCCTGAAGTTTTCTCCCAATATTTTTGCACTTGGACTTGTTCTTGGCATGATTTATGGACATGGGAGTATACATAGAATACTTAGGACTTAGGGGGATTTCAATGGTTGCTTAGGCCCTGTAATGGCAAAGGCTTTACCATTCTCCATTCATAACTTTTTAAGCTCAATGCATTGGACTTGGATAACTCTTATAACTTTAATGACAATGATGAATAGTTCAAATGAGGAGGACATAAGCATTGGTGCCGAAGCACCATTAACTCTTGGTGTTATTTACCTTCCTTCATCTCTTGTTTGGATAATACCAACCAATCAGGTGTTGGCATATGTTGATCAAATCCCCACATCAACATGTTGGCATGCCAGGAAGGGGAATTGGATTACCTTTGGTTTTGGATTACTAAGGAAACAGATTTCTCTTGGGTTTCACTATATTTAAAAGGAAACATATCTCTTTGGCTTGTTCTAAAGGACCAGGAATAGTGGAAAGTCAGGAAGTTTCCTTTATTGGACATCCATCGAACTATGTTACTCATGAGGATATCGACAAAGTGGTTAAGTATTTGACCAAAGATAGCAAGAAGAAATTTTCTGAAGGTAGAAAGCTACTATAAAAACTTTTCTCGCTTGGATTGAAGGTTTCGGAAGGCTGTCGAGGCTAGGAAAATAATGTGGGAACAAGTGTGAGTGTTCCTCCAGGATTAGCTCTGGAGTTGGGGGTGATTCCCAAAGATCTACCCCATATCAACACCAATCCGTAGACAGGTATCAGATCAGCTAGATTCGGAAGCAATACCTCCTATTTTGGTGAAGGTTCAGCTCAGGTTTTGGTTGGTCAGGTTTCATGTTCTGGTGTTGGTAATTTTTCATAAGCGCTGGTGTGCATAGTTTTATATCTAGGAACTCCCACTGTTTCAGAAGCTAGGTTTGTGTCACTGGCAGCACCTCAGGTCAGGGTTAAACCGGTTATTCTTTTTGGGGCTCAACAGTTTGCTGATTCGGAACTAGACACAGGGGGCACCGGTGTAGGATTGAATGAATGGAACCGTTTGCTTGGTAATGGAAGTGGTAGTCAGATCCCCGATGTGATTTGACGATATACTCGAGGAGAAGCACCTCTTTCAAATAAGGATTGTGTTACACATAGTCTGTTCGCTTAGGATATATGGAATTCTCGAAACCTATCGGATTTCAAGTTGCCGGTGCTGGAAGCTTTTGACAGTCGGAAAGATCCTACAGTTCAGTTACGACATTATGTGCACCACATAGAAGTACTTTCATCTTTGGAGAATGTTATGGAGAAGTGTTTCCCACTCTATCTCATGGACATTGCTGTCATATGGTTTTGGCGATTGGAGAATGAATCAGTGAATAACTGGAATGTCTTGGATGGAAAATTAATCGAATAGTTCAGGGTTCACATCGCTCGACCCAAGAAAGTAATAACTCTTACGGCTATAAAGCAAAGGCTTGGCGAGACTTTGCACAAGTTCTTGAAGAGGTTTAATGCGGTTGTGGCTTCGATCAATCGACCAGACCATTTTATGGTTCTGATGAATGTTGTGTTTGGTGTCTTGGATAAGATGGATTTCAAGATTTCGCTTCGACGAGATCCACCAAGGGATCTTGGTGAATTCTACTTCGAAGCAGATCATTTTCTAAGGGAAGAGGTGGCAAGAACTGACAAAAGTGCTCTAAAGGTCAATTCAGCTAAGGGCAAAGGATCGTCCAATTTTGGATATTGAAAAGGAAAGGCTGCTCATCAGATGATCAGAATGCTTGTCAATGGAATCACCCTAAATTCCCTTTATACGCAGAGCTTACTCGTTGTTTGGAAGAGATCTATTTGAAAGTTCATCTAGTTGCTCCCTTTAAAAAGCCTTCTGCGAGGAAACCGACTCAAAGGGAGAGGGATTCATGTAGGCGTTGCTTGCTTCATGACCTGGACGGTTACATCACCAATGATTGCAGACACTTTTATGATATAATTGACGATCGCATTAGACGTGGCGACTGGAAAAGTATGTTTGGAATCATGTTGCAATACCGGGACAGGCATAACTGTCTGCTCAGGATCGGAGTACGAATGGACCTGGGCTTGCTCTCGGTGGTTTGGTCATTGATTGATGTGGAAATCTGAATTCTTTAGGTTTGAAGTTCTTGGATTTGGGTTTTCTTGGTTTTTGATTTCTTTTCTTTTTGTTTTATTGTCTTTTCGTCCTTCTACACTTCGGATTTTGGCTTTGAGGATTCTAGTCTTTTGGTATTCCTTTTTTGGATTCTAGCGATTACATTTTTTGGTTTTCTAGTGTTCTGGTCTTTTGGATTATTGATGATGTTGTTTGGACTTCCAACTTATGGATATGACACTATGTATATCTAGACTTTTGGCTCATGTATTTTGGTTATTTGATGATTAAGATGTTGGCTTATAATCTCTCGACTCTAGTTATATTAGGCTTCAGTCTCCTAGATATTATGCTTCTGGATATTATATGTTTGGTCTTATGGGTATGGATGGTTTTGTGTCAGACCACACACATGTGAGATTAGGTTTTAATCCCTAGACGTGCTCTATACTTGACTATAAACTATCTACCCCATAAATAACTGACCTTCTTGGTTCTCATGATTGTAGGATTTCGGAGGCCTAAGTCTTCCTATCCATGTATAGGATTAAGTCTCAATCCCTACGCATTGTCATTGTAGACAAGAAATTGTTC